>CAMGYJ010000009.1:67862194-68462194 GCA_946122785.1 Linum tenue | reverse complement strand
TAGCTAACACGATCCTCAATTGGGTGAGGGACATTAGAGGGAGGCAGCTCAGTGTCATAAACCGCCAAGTGCTTGGGCACTATGCGCTGGCGGAGGCTCCGTCAAGGAAGGGCCGAAGAAGACACCTCAACCGGCTGATCCGAAGAGGAGGGCGGAACGGGATCCACGGGGACAGCATCAAGTTCGGCAGCAGAAGAAGTATCCGAGCCAGTGGAGACTCGCCCATCATCATCCCAATCTTCGGCCTCAGTTGTGGAAATGGGAATTTGCCCATCAGGTGAATTAATGGGGCTAGAAATTCCCGGAGATGAAGTGGGCGGAACGCATGAGGAGGAGGCCAGCACATCCACCACACGAGAAGGTGCATCACGAGAAGGTGCATGGCAAGGAAACACATCCTCCACAAATGTGACATCTCGACTGACGTAGAAGCGGCCAGCATTTAAATCCCAAAGCCGATAGCCCTTTTGGGCTGCAGGGTAGCCAACAAAAAGTGAGGGACGCCCTCTCTCGGCAAATTTTGATCGCCCTTTGTGATTATCCTTCCCATAGGCCAAACATCCGAATACCCGTAGATGATCGTAGGAAGGAGGGTGCCCCAATAAAACTTCATACGGTGTCCGATTGTTGAGAACCTTCAAAGGGAGGCGGTTGATTAAGTAGGTTGCAGTCAATACTGACTCTCGCCAAAACTTCAAGGGTAAATTAGCGCGAAACATAAGCGTGCGGGCTGTCTCAAGAAGGTGTCTATGCTTGCGCTCGACAACCCCGTTTTGTTGGGGAGTGTCCGTACAAGACGTCTGCAGAGTGATCCCACGCTCCTCATAAAGTGATCGTAGGTGAGTAGTTTGAAACTCCATCCCATTATCCGCTTGAACACAAGTAACCTGTTGCTGAAACTGATTCTGAGCCATATTAATGAACATCTCTAGATATCTCTCCACCTCAGATTTATAATGGATCAAATAAACCCATGTAGCTCGACTGAAATCATCGACAATAGTTAAGAAAAACTGAGCTCCACTGTGTGTAGGAGTTTTAAAACTTCCCCAAATATCCACATGAATCATCTGAAAACAACAAGTACTCTTGATGGTACTCCTAGGAAAAGGTAAACGAGTTTGCTTGGCACGAATACGTGAATCACAAAACCCAACCGTGCCCTTATTCTTGATAGACTCGAACAGAAACTTGACTTTCCCTTCGGACGGGTGCCCCAATCGTGAGTGCCAAACTTCATCCATCTTCAATCGACCCATGGATGTTGCCAACGCCCTTGATTTAGTAGCACCAAACAACCGGAGGTAGTACAAACCGTCTCGCAGCTTCCCACTACCAATCATCCTCCTGGAGCGTAAGTCCTGGATGACGCAAAAGTCATGTAACAATATCAAGGCAACGTCAAAATCTCGTGTCAGCCTGCTCACCGACAGAAGATTACACTTGAAAAGGGGTATGCTCAATACATGACTGAGCTTCATTCCACTAAACAACCTAACATCACCAATTTTCGTGACTGGAATGCTATCACCATTGGGAATTTTAACGGGCAAATAACCTGCAACATTCTCCGAATTCTCCAACAAACTCGGGTTATTGGTGATATATTCATTGCAACCAGAGTCGATTACCCATTCAGTAGCTGAGACACACTTACCTGCCATATTTTCCGAGGATTCGGATGGCGTTCCAGAGGTGACCGGGCCATTTGCTTGCCCTAGAAATTGGACCAGCTGGTGCACTTGTTCATTAGACAGGCCAGAAATTGAAATGCCAGCTGTAGTAGACGAGTTTGCTGCCCTGGAACCTTCCCTCCGTTGGCCCTTGCGAGCACCCTTGTCGCCTTGGCGGGGTTTCCTTTCAGGCCACTTTTCGGCCATCCAATTATTTCAAAGCAGCTCTCTTTCACATGTCCATTTTTGCCACAATGGCTGCAGCGCGGCTTCTCTCCGCGTCCTGCTTTCTCTTCACGTCGCCCAACTTCTCGATCATCTTTGTCCTGGCGCACTTGAAAGGCTGCCGCTTCTACCGCCGGGCGATGATTGGCGGAGATGTTTTTGTGTTGTTCCTCTGTTGCAATTAGGCGGTAGGCTTCCGCTAGGCTTGGAGTAGGTTTCATCGAAAGGATCTGCATTTTGACAGTCGAAAACGATTCGTCCAGTCCCATAAGAAAATCGAACAGGCGCTCGGTCTCATGATTAGTTCTGACCCGCCGTTCGACGTCGCACGTGCACAAGCCACAGGTGCACTTATGGATCGGAGTGATGTTCTGCATCTCCTCCCATATTCCACGTAGCTTTGTGTAAAAGTTTGAAACGGTAAGCTTCTCTTGACGGAGTAAGCTCATCGTCTGCCGGAGTTCATAGGCCCTTGGTGCGGAAACCTGGCCAAAACGAGTTTCCAAGTCAACCCAGATCTCACGCGCCGTTTTGGCGTAGCGAATCGAATTCCTGACCTCTTTCTCCATTCCCGTTTTCAGCCAACCCTTTACTAGGGCATCGCACTGAAGCCAAGCTCCCAATAACTCTTCATTAATCGGTTTGACAATGGTACCGTCGACCATCCCCATCTTGTTCTTCGCGATGAGGGCTTCGAACATATCGGTAACCCACTCCCCATAATTGGAGTCTCTCAGCAGCTCTCCAATGAAAAGTTGCCCAGGATTATCTGACGGCAGTATGCGCAAGCCAGGCGGAATAGATGGAGGGATCTGACCGCCCGAACCGCCGCTGCTCGTCACCATCTTACTATCGTCGGAGCTGCCTGTACTCATTGAGAAATCGGATCGTCAATCGACCCGCTCTGATACCATGAAAAATCTAAGCAATAGAAGAAAGATAACACGACACAATCGATTTACGTGGTATCCTCGTTCGATGTGAACGAGACTAATCCACGGAGAAGGAGAACTCCTTCTCAGTCTTTCTTTTATTCACGGTGCTTAATGTACAGCGGCATCCAAGAACAAGAATATATACTCAACCCTAATATCATCAATAGCCTAGGGTTGACTTAGGAGCTAAGAAGAGTAAAACACCCAAAATGCCCCTACACATGCACGTAACCCTTTAGATGACGAGGATGAGTTCAAACCATTTTGGGAGGAGGAGTTGGTGCCTGCCAGCACTCCCCAGTGTCTGCTGTCGAGCCTCGTGGAAATTGAGATCCATATCCTCTCCGCACGAGGGATAGAGGACGGGATGAAAGTGGTAGCGTATTTGCTCGAGGTTGGTATCGTACTGAAGAAAGTGAATGTGTATTGTGGCATAGAAGACTGCAACTTTGTAGTTGCTCTTGCTCCACTGCTACAAAAACTGCCAAGAAGATCGAGCAATTGTGAAGTTCATCTTGTACTTCCTGATGACGATAGAGGCAATGATCGTGCCACAACTAAAGCATTGCCAAAGGGATCGAAATTCAGCACTTGTAAAGCTCATTTTTCACTTCTCGATTGGTGATCGGACACTGTGAGGGAGACTTGTCATCATTAGTTCTTAACACCAATTTTTGCAGTTAATCATTACAATATTTACACTTCTCGGACCTGACCTTTGATGATAATCATCGCCCTTCATTCCTTGCGAACCAAATGTTGGATATGCAAGTTTTGATTTTGAAACCTCGTGAGAAGCCTATGAGGTTTTAGCCAAGTGGCTCCCAGCCTCCACTACATTGCTATCCATGATAGCTAAGATTCAATTAGTGTATACTAATGTGTTATAGTTTATCTCATGTATGTATTGCCAATAGAAAAGTGGCACGCGCTCATATAGTTTTCTTTTGTTATTTCACTATATATATACTAGAAAAGTGGCACACGCTCAGCGCCAGATAAAAAAATGTATCGGTTAATTAGTATGCAAAAGAACCCTCACTAAGATGGAGATGAATGTTTTCATAGGTTGAAATGAATATTTTTAGTTCATTAGCTTTCAAGTTATAAAAAAAAAAATGGTTTGAAGAATTTCATAGAAAAGTATAGAGTACCATGTGATGGTCAGGTGGAAACACTCCCTTCTCGTCCTTATGATATAAGTAGTTTTTAACATAAGAAAACATTACGTATTAACGAAATCAATTAAAGTGTGTTGTCTTATTTATAATGGTAGAAAGCGTAGGCTAATTCAATCAGGGGATCTCCATGACCAAACCCTCATGCCGAGAGCAATAACAATACTCCTTTCTGTAGATCATAAAGAGCATGAGCTTCAATTTCCACCAATTTAAATCTATCTGCAAGGAGAAAAAATTTGAGAACGGGGGAGGAGTGAGAGAGCGAGAGGGTAGGGTAGGGGGTGAAACTCACTATCCATGAGAAGAAGGCTCCCTTCCTAGGAATGGCAATTTTGCCCATATCCATGGGTATTTTACTATCCAACCCAATTGGGTTGGGTATGAAATCTAAATATATGAATATGGGTAAAGTTTGATGGGTTTGTACCCATACCCATTTACTTTGGGTTGGGTTGGGTTTATAACAAATGGATTTGGGATTGTACCCATGCCCAATTACAAATTACAGTTTGGTACCTAAACTTAATAGATATGCATATTTAGTACCTAAATTTAATTTTTTTGCATATAAGTCCTCAAAATATCGATGGAAAATTACATTTTGGTACCTAAATTTTTTTGTCTTACATTTTGGTACCTAAAATTTTCAAGTTTTACAAATAAGTCCAATTTTTGCATGTGTAGTTAAAACACCCTCAAGTAAATGGATATCCATATCCAACCCATACCCATTTAGATAATATCCATATCTAACCCAAGCCCATATACAAACCCCAAACCCATACACACATCACCCAAACCCTACCCATAATAAATGGGTCTACTTGGGTTTGGACAAAATTACCCATGGGTGGGTAAATTGCCATCCCTATCCCTTCCCTAGATTTCCAACGTGGGCATTCCCACCTCACTAATCCTGCTATTCGGCACAATTTTTCCTCTTAAACGGCGTTTATATGGACATGCAATCGACAGGGAACGATCGCCCTTGGAGCCGCAGATCACAAAGTGGTTCGACTTTCCCCTCCCCTGACATGACACCAGTGGCGGAGAAGGAATGAGATCGAGGTCGCCAGGTAAGAAGCATGGATATCCCTTATCATTATTCACAATCAGCGTTGATCCCTACAATCGACGACTTGTCTAGCCTCCATCCGGTTGTCGTAGGGAGATTGGGGTAGAAGGTTCGATGGTTTGGGATTATGAGGAAATCGATGGTGCCATAAGATAAGAATGAACGACGACAATTCACGTGGGCTGCCGCCATCTGGTGGTCGGAGGGAGATTGGTGAGGAGAGATTGGGGTTTGGCAACGACGGCACGAAAGGTGAGGAGAGAAGTTGAGGACTGCGTGGTTAGAGAGAAAGGGTGGGTGGGTAACAACGGGTTCCGCGTGGGGTTGTACGTGTCTTACGGTATACCCGCCTAAATTGACGGCCCAGATAAAGAGAAAGAGTGAACCGCGACAATTCTTATGAGGTGTAGAAAACTAATCATGCACCTTCATGTATCCCGCTGCACCCTTATATCAATTAAGCGCTATTTATATTAATATATATATATATATATATATATATATATTATCCATAGTGTTTTTACATTAATTTAGTTGTATGAATATGATGTAATTTCGTCCCACTTATATAGGACATCATGAGTCCACATAATTACCCTAATAACACAAAAACTCCTCCTATCTTTGGTTAATTACAAAATGAAAATAAAATGAATAAAATGAAAATAAAAATAAATCTAAACTAACCAAAATGAGTCCATGTAATTATCCTAATAACACAAAAACTCCTCCTATCTTTGGTTAATTACAAAAAGAGCACTTTTTGTGATGTGATTCTATGAAAAAGTGTTTTAGAACTCTCTCTAATCTGTTTGATAAAGTGGGGTAAGTTTCTAACAAAATCCACACGCGACCCAATCTGTTGATCACAAAAGCGGGTACAACTCGTCTACGAACCCAAAAAATTGACACTTGATTCAACTCGATAAAGCGGAGCAAATTGTAACAAACTCCACACTCGACCCAATTCATTATTTACAAAAGCGGGTAAAATTTATTCCCGGCCCAAAATGTGGCAACAACGGTAGCGGTTCGAATTATAATATATATATATATATATATATATATATCCATTATCCACAGTGTTTTTACATTAATTTAGTTGTATGATGTAATTTTGTCCCATTTATATAGGACATCATGAATTTTGGTTGACATAAATCGACCAGTCCCTACCACTTTCTTAATGGGGGTTGCTAATTGTCGCCCTAGTTCCTTATAATCGCCCTAATTTATAAACAAAAGTTACCTTATCACCCTTTTATATGTTATTTTTATATTCTTTTAATCGCCCTGCTTTCACTCTCGCCTACTACCAAAATAGAGTTAGCACTCCGCAGTTTCACCATTCTTTCTGCTACTCACCAAAATAAATCCCATGAATTATTGGACAATTGACATCTCGTACGGCCTACGAGTCAAACAACGTTCCTAAGGATTAAACAAACAGCAATCTGGGTAAGTACTCCAGAGTACCCAGTAAAAGACGAGGCAATGGGAATTTAATGGCTAGAGGAACTAATTATCCAAGAATGGCGACTCATTGGTTGTTAAGCCTGAAGCTCCACCGACGGTGAATACTGGGCGGATTGAAAGAGAATGACGTGGTGGCGGAGTGGGGATCGATAGTGGTCTCGCGATTGATTAACGTTTCAGAACCCTAATCTTATTAATTCCTGTGTTTGACTTTATAATTGAGTTGTGCACGGTTGAAAATTGAAACGATTGCGAGAAGAAGTGCCGGTTGTGAATTGGGGAGAATGGTGTAGAGGACGGCGGGGGAGATGAACGGCGACGGAGAGTATTTGGAGAGGAGGTGGCGACGGTTTTGGAGGAATAGAGATTTTAGGATTTATTTATTTATTATTTGGTTTGATTAATGAAAGGATAATTTAGTAATTTTATATTTTAATTTAGGGCGACAATAGTAAAATAAGGGCGACGTTTAGCCGTCCAGTTCTTAATAAGTTCTTGGTAAATGGCTTTTTTCACTTGAAATTTTGGCGCCTCTGGCAATTACCAACTTTTTATGAGATGGTTTGGATGAAAAGGTATTAGGATTCGACAATTCATATTTAAAGGGAGCGGATATGGTGACAACACCATATTTGTTGTTATTGTAACAACAACATAGGCGGACCAATAGGAACCCACCATTCTGCATACTTTTGAAATCCATGCGTTGACTAGGGTATAAAACAAAGGAAGGGTATTTTTTTCCTACCGATACTTTGCAGCTCCTTTTGTCCGAAAATTTGATACTTTGCAGCTCCTTTTGTCCGAAAATTTCCAGCTCGTTTCTCTCTCCCCACTTTATTCTCTCTCCAATCGCGCGGCGCCGAGGTTGAACGACGGTGACGCAACGGCGACGAATCCTTATCGCAGTAACTACTGCAACGGCGACGACGCAACGACGACAAGATCCTCATCGCAGCAGCTACTGCAACGGCGGCGACGCAACGACAACGAGATCCTCATCGCAGCAGCTACTGCAATGGCGGCGACGAGATCCTCATTGCAGCAGCTACTGCAACGGCGGCACGAGATCTGATCGCAGCAGCTACCGCAACGGCGGCGACGGCGGAGCAAGCTCCTGATCGCAACTAAGACATTGACAATGGACGAGAATCGTGTAGATGAAGTTTCTGTTGGTTTTGTAGATACTCAACAACTCCTGCAAATAGCAACATCTTCTGACAGTGCAACAGAAGGCGGATATCAACTGGAAACCTCTATTTCCACCAACAGTGCCAACAATGAACAAGAAGAAGGTACGTTCAACTCAATCCTTCCTGTTTTCTTACAATGAGCACCACAATCACGCTTATACAAGCCATTTACCATATCATAAGCACTACCAATCAAACCGCCCACAAAAATCCCACAAACGATACCAAAAGCATTGCCAAACACACCACTTTCTTCCCAAAACAAACCACAGGAAAAAAATACAATCAACCAAAACACTTAAAAACCAAACCACAAAACTTATTAAACGCACCAAAACACCTCCAATACACACCATTAAAACCTAAATCGTTACAATCCGCAATCTGTTTGTAAAAAAAAATCATACACTGTAATGCAAACCATAAATGTCATAAAAGCATCATGAATAACTACAATGCAAACCACTTTTCACTTTTCTAGTAAATATCATCGCAAGATGAAATGATCAAGTGCTCATTTCTTTCATCATTGCTTACAGGTGTGACATCAAACAGATCCGATTCAGACTACACTAGTTTGGGGTTGGCATTCAAAAATTATTGAGGAAACAAAACAATTCTACAAGAACTATGCTCACGATCTTGGCTTCAGCGTGAGGGACATGGGAGCTTTCAAACGTTCCACAAAAAGACAGCCAACCAAAACAGCACGATATGCTAGGTATTGCTGCAGCAAAGAAGGATACAAGACCACAAGCAAGTCAAATCCCAAGAATAAAGGATCAATCGATGTCAAGGCTTATCAACGTGTTGTACCAGAAACTAGAGTTGGCTGCCCAGCTATAATCAAATTCAGATATGATATCAAGAAGGATGAATAGCTTCTGGACAAGTGGATAACAGAACACAACCATGATCTCCTCCCTCCAAAATTCAAACATCTATTGAGGTCAAACAAGGGGATCTCAAAAATTCATGCAATGGTCGCAAAAGTGCATGCAGAGTGTGGAGTTTCACTACGGAAATTATATGATTTGTTCACCACAACTTCAGGGGGGAGGGTGAATGTACCTTTTACCCCTCATGATCTGAAGAACTATATCACAGGGACAAGGCAGAAATCAATGAAACCAGGCGAAGCAACTATACTTCTTGAACATTTTCGTCAAGAAGCTTACAAGAATCCATCATTCTTCTATGAAATTGAGGAGGATAGTAACGAAGATATTGCAAGTATATTCTGGGCTGATGCAAGAATGCGGTTTGACTACAGTTGCTTTGGAGATACGATCAGTTTTGATACCACATACAGGACAAACCAGAATTATCGTCCACTAGGTCAGTATTCCTTGCACTAGTTAATTTTCTTGAGATTTTGAAGTTGAATGCATACCAAACATTACACAATGCATACCATAAGTAACATAAAACCACCCCAAAAACTCGTAAAACAAACGACAAAAAAAAAACATGAAACATTCATTTTGAGAATCCTAACCAGAAACCTCCTAAACCACACTAAACACGTCCTTAAACACACCATATATATCATAAAAGACAGTCTTTGTTTGTTTCAATCCTTAATTTTATGTTGTTCATTTTTCGAACTTGAATGCATACCAAACATTACGCAATGCATACCATAAGTAACATAAAACCACCCCAAAGACTCTTAAAAGAAACGACAAAAAAAACATGAAACATTCATTTTGAGAATCTAACCAGAAACCTCCTAAACCACACTAAACACGTCCTGAAACACACCATATATATATATATCATAAAAGACAGTCTTTGTTTGTTTCAATATTTAATTCTAGGGTAAATACAATCTAATAGCCAAACCTTTTCGCTTTATACAATATAATAACCAAACCTTTTCGAAAACAATTTAATAACCAAAATGTCAACTTTCCGTCCGGTTGACTGTTAGTTGACTTCGATGTGGCATAACTTTAAGTGAATTGGATGGTTTTTTACTGATGTGGAATGAAGTCAAACATTTGACTTTGCCATGTAGATATATATGAATTTTAACTAATTAATATTTTAATAAAATAAAAAAAATTACAAACTAGTACTCTATTATCCCTTCCACTCCATCTTCTCCATCCATAGGAAGGGCTACAAGAGGAACTCGACGAAACCAGGTTCCTCATTGCTCTCGGAGACCTCATGACGGAGAAAGTGTCCCTACTAGTAGCCGCCGCTGCTGGTTTTCGCGAGAGGGTTGGAGGAAGCGCGGTGGGGTGACGAGGAGAGAAACCCCCAAATCTCACCAATCTAACTTCCCTCGATTCGACTCCAAATCAGAGACAAAGCAAGTGAGAGGCAGACATCACCATCTAGCACAGGTCGCTCCCGACTCCATATCCAAAACCCCTCTTCTATCTCCGTTGGCGGCGATTAAAAGGGTTGGGAGAGTACTTACAAAGGCGGAAGGAGTACGAATCGTCTTCTTCGTCGTCGTTCGTCGATGTGTTTGCGGAGAAATTCGATGAGTTGCAGGTGTTGGGCGGGGAGAGGCTGGAGATGAAGCTGGAGAGGGAGAAGGAGGAATCAACTTCAAAGCTTTTATCGACATTCCGATGAATGCGACTGTGTCGGAGGTGCCTCCGCCAGTGGAGAATGAGATTGATTTGGGGAAAGGTATGATTCTAGGTCAAAGGGAACGGGCGGTGATAGGGATAGGAGGGGTTTGGTTAATTTTTTATTTTTATTTTTTGAATAATAAATATTATTTAAAATTATATGTGGCATGGTAAAAAATTGGGTTTTTGCCACATCAGCATGAATTAACCAAGTCGGAGTCAACTAACGGTCAACTGGATGGAAAGTTAACGGTTTGACTATTAATTTGTTTTTTGAAAGTTTTGGCTATTATTTTGTTTAAATTGAAAGGTTTGGCTATTAAATTGTATTTACCCTTAATTCTATGTTGTTCTTTGTTTTATTTTTAAATTACAGCTTTGTTTGTTGGCTTCAACCACCATCACGCATTCTGCATCTTCGGGGCTGCTCTCCTATATGATGAAACAACCGCTACATTCAAGTGGTTGTTCGATGCATTCTTGAAATGTATGTCAGGCACCCGACCAACATCAATATTCATCGACCAAGCTGCTGCGATCGGCGCTGGGATTAGATCCGTCATTCCTTAAGCATTCCATGGCTTGTGTACTTTTCATATCAAGCAGAATGCAATGAAGCATCTCGACACCAGAAACACAACATTCTAGAAGATCTGAAATATGTCACTTTTGGAGTAGAAAATGAGGAAGAATTTGAGTACAATTGGTCAAGGTTGCTAGACACATATTATCCAGAAGAAGGCACCAATCCAAGGAACTGGTTGGATTCAATTTACAAGGTGAGGAAACAGTGGTCTTCAACATGGGTTTAGGACTACTTCACAGCTGGTATGCGAAGCTCACAGCTGAGTGAGTCTTGTAACAGCAACCTCCGAAACTACCTTCAACCAAATGACAACCTAGTTGAGTTCTTCACATACTTCAACAAGTTGCTCGAACGGAAAAGATCAGACGAAATGGACATGGATTATCAAATGGCAAACACAGTCCCAAACAACATGTACGTATTACTTCCTTTATTTGAACTTTTTATACTATAGAATGCATCCACAGAACAGTTGAATACAACCCAGATACCACCTAAAACAACCCAAATACCCTACAATCCACACCACAGACCACCTAATACAACCCATAAACACCACAATGCACACCGCACGAGCTTAAACATCCCATGAACTCCACAATCCACACCACACACGACTTAAAATAACCCATAAATCCCACAATCCGCACCACAAACAGTACAATACATACCATAAAATCATTAATGTAAACAAGATGCTTATGAATGATTGTATGTTGTATGTCATCTTCCAACAGGTATGACAGAAGCCCACTTGTTCAGCAAGTCGCAAAATTATACACAACTAAGATCTACAGTTCTTTCCTTGAGGAGTATTCAGAAAGCCTTGCTTTTTTTGTGTTCCGGAATGAATCTATGGACAGAGATGGAATGACAGCTTATGAAGTGAAGAAACTGGGAGGATTCGGCAAAAGAGTCGTGTTAGTGAACAAAGAGGAGAAGAAATACAAGTGCTCATGTCATTTGTTTGAAAGTTCAGGCTGGTTGTGCAGACATGTAATCAGGCAGATAGAGATGGTTGGATTCAATGGTGATGATATTGAGAAATTGACTATCTCTAAGGAATACATTCTGCCACGATGGACGAGAGATGCCAAATCTGGAGAGAAGTTCACAATAAACACAACAGAATGTGTTGCAACAGATACTTATGCAGGGAGGTATCAAGAACTGTGTGCTAGGATGGTTATCCTAACAACAAAAGTCTCAATGAATGACAAGGTCTTCTCAATGGTTAAGGAAAAGATTGCAGAGCTCACTAAGCTAGCTTTCCAAAGCCTTCAGACTCAAGAAACTCAGCAAACAGTACCTGGTAATTTCACACATCTTGTTAGCATCCCTACTTATATTCACCAGTAATTGCTTAATCCAAGCCACTAATGATCTAATCCAAACCATAAACATCTTAATCCAATCCACTAATTGCTTAATCCCTACTTGTGTTCACCAGTATCTTGAATGTTGCTTTTTCAACAGTTGTAACCACCAGTACATCACCCTCACTAAGCGCTGCTGCTTCAGCTATGAATGACAAGTATGCCAATATGAATGGATTCAAGGCTTGACAAGACCCATGGAAATCAAAGAAGAGGCCAAGAGGTGGACTTGAGGTTGCACTCGAGAGGGCTAGAAAGCAAAGAATTGATGAACAAGCTGCCAACAAGCGTTACAAAAGCAACAATGAGTGATTAGTCTCCTAGTTCTTATCCATGCTTTTTTTATATGTCATAAACTTTTCGATTTCAATGACAACTATGAGACAAATATGAACAGTTCCAGTTTTTGATAATATTTGAACAAACAATAATACCGATGCAGCAAAACAAACTACATATGTACTAACACACACACAATACATTGTATAACCCTGGGGAAAAAACAAACTATAAACCTTATGAACCACACTACAATAGCCGTTAAACATTCCACTTGTCTTATAATACACACCATACAGGAAGAAAACAAACTACGAAACCTCTTAACAAAACCAAACCAAAAACAAATGAAAACGTTCCAGAACATTCATTAAGCAAACCACATATGTACTAACACACACCATACATTGTATAACCCCGGGAAGAAGAAGCAAACTATAAACCTTATGAACCACACTACAATACCCGTTAAACAATCCACTTGTCTTATAATACACACCATACAGGAAGAAAACAAACTACGCAACCTCTTAACAAAACCAAACCATAAACAAATGGAAATGTTCCAGAACACTCATTAAGCAAACCACATATGTACTAACAGACACGATACATTGTATAACCCCGGGAAGAAGAAGCAAACTATAAACCTTATGAAGCACACTACAATACCCGTTAAACAATCCACTTGTCTTATAATACACACCATACACGAAGAAGATCACAATTCTTCTTAATCAACCCACAACACTTCAGATACAGAACACAAAAGCCTTAATCAACACCATTAACACACTAACACATATTAACACACTGAAATCTGAAACTGTTCTTGTAAATGCATCCTAAAATCAGCTAGTCCACCTTGCGATCAAACTCCAAACTCTTCTTCTTCAGCTCTTTAAATAAAGTGTTCTCCTCGTTCAGCAGCAATGTTAATGTGATCTCATCCCGCCTTTGCTTGACTTATTTTTGCCACTTCTTCATAGCTGGCACCAGTTTGCCTTCCCAAAACTCAGCAAAATTCATAATAAAAACACCACAGTCAACCCCACCATGTTGTCTCAACCCTCGCATTCTAACCCACTTGAATTCTTCAAATTTGAAGGGCTCTTGTCTACAGGCAGGAATGTATTATGTGGCATAGCGGACCACCTTATCCGCAACAGCACGGAACTTGGAATCAAGTTCGTCAGGGTAAAGGCTGTCAAGATAATCATACCGTTTGTTCATCAGATTCACTACATACATTCTGTAGTGTCTATCAGAATAGTGGGGGAACATCCACTGCATAGTATAGAACAAAAACAAGTCAGTACTTCAAAAGCACAATGAAGGAAAAAAAACACATGAAACAATGTAGCAAATGTGACTAAAAAAATACATACATAATCACATTGTGAGAAGTCCAAACCATCTGGTATCCACTTGCAACTTGTCACGATTTCGTCAGTCTCTTCAAAAAAATTAGGCAATGGTCCATACTCGTTCACTATCGTTTGCACTTTTCGCTACAAGGTAGAACACACCATAAACACAGTAAAACAAACCAGACGTATTATAATGCACACCACAAAAACCCTAAAACAAACCAGACGTATTATAATGCACAACACAAAAACCTTAAACCAAACCAAACGTATTATAATGCACACCACAAAAACACTAAAACAAACCAGAACTAGCAGAAAATGTAACTCACGGCCAGCCCTGAATAGAACACCCATCTTTTTAGTTGCCCTCTTCTCACTTGCTCCCGATTCAGATAGGCAGCATAGCAGTCAACAACATCCACACTCACCAATTGCTCATGTGCCAAAGTCTTTGTGTCCTTTCTATACAAGCAATCGTATCCATCAACACGACTGAAAAGGAGTTCCTTCCTATTTTTCATAATTCCATAACAAACAAAACAGTCGGCATTAGAAAAGTACTAATAAGCACTATATATAAAAATATATACAAACAACCGCATATGTATAAAATCTATACACATTAACTTACAAGTTATTCGAATCCCTTGCATATCGCAACACAGCACGCTTCAACACATCATCATCGACACCTGATGAGCCTCCTGCATTCTTCACTTTCAATTTT
This sequence comes from Linum tenue, assembly GCA_946122785.1. Lineage (NCBI taxonomy): Eukaryota > Viridiplantae > Streptophyta > Magnoliopsida > Malpighiales > Linaceae > Linum > Linum tenue. The sequence goes on along the minus strand of CAMGYJ010000009.1, from coordinate 68,447,504 downwards.
TCTGATTTTTAAAGCAACCCACAAATTAGATAAAACAGTACAAAAAAGAACTAACACAAACCACAAATGCGATAAACCACACTACAAAAACAAACCAAAACTGGAACATTGTACAACAAATTATCTTTCCCTTCCTAAGACTCTCAACTAGCTGAGTCAATGGTTAATCTCCACTATCATCACCACCCTCAAGCACCTCACTGGCATCAACTTCTTTCCTTGTGGCATCAACCACCATATCTTCACGAACATCCCCCATAGCAGACTACAAAAACCACACCACAAAAGTTTTTAACAAAACCATATATATGTAAACCACACTACTAACAAATGCAAAACAACCTACTACAAAAGACATGACAAACAAACCAAAAACAGTATAATCCACACCACAAATATTCAAACACAAAACAGTAAAAATACCTTTACGACCTTCTCAACCAAGTTACCCAACTTAGCAGCATCAACACCATCAACATTGTCATCTCCATCATCACCTTGTCCCTTTTCCTCACAGCTATCCATCTCCATCATCACCTTCATAGCATTCTCAGAATCAACATTTTTTTGTGTCATCTCCATTGTCAGATTATCAAGATGATCATCAAGCCCCTTCGGATCTGATACTCCCTTAGCAGAGGTATCATCATTAGCAGTACCAGCAGGATCATTGTGACCAACATCTGGTGACACACCATCAGCAGTACAAGCACCATCCTTATCCATCTCCATTGACAAATCATCAAGACCCGGGGACTTTGGATCTGATACTCTGTTAGCACCAGTCTCATCATCAGCATTGGCATTGTGACCAACATCTGCATTGCGACCGACATCATTGGTTCCCTTACCAACAGCAACATCCTCAACACTATCAGTGAAATCGACATTATCTTCAGGACTATCCTCTAGTTGCTGCCCCTCCAGCATCTTTATATGCTCATCAACTTGTCCAATGCTCGAACTGTAATGAATAGCCATCCTCAACAAAGCCCTCTTTTAACTTTCCATGTCATTCTTCAACTGATATGCCTACAAAAACACGAAAACAGCCCAAAGTTACTGAACAGCCCAAAAGCAAACAATAAACCTTCTAAAGAATCTCACATTCCTTTTAATGAACACCTAAGACACACGTATACAAACACATATGTTTGAATTCTCACAAAAAAACACCTACCAAACGATGAGTACCATAAAGTATTCCTTTAACGAAGTAATACAAATCACTATTCTTTTAACAGAAACCACAAGTACACTAAAGCAAGCCAAAGAACAAACAACAGAATACACAACTAACCAGCACATGAATAAAATAAAGTATTCCGTAAACAAACTAATGCAAACCACTATCCTTGTAAAGCACACTGAAAGTACTCTAAAGAAAGCCATAAAACGAATAACACAGCAAAATCACTCACTTCTTCAACCGAATGAATACCATCCAAGTTGATGTCAAGATAGGGAAGCTTCGAAAGATCACCTTCCCTCTCCATATCAAGATCATCTACCGGCCTTTTCCTCTTTGTACCCTTCATATGTCCTCGTCCCATTGGTTGACTGGAGGTTGCTTGTTCTTCCGCCACTACATCTCGATGACCAATAGAGAGATGACCTTCATCCATCAGTACTTGAAAAGCAGCACTTGCAACTTTGTACGACCTGTGCCTACAGGTCGGTATGGGCAGCTTAGGGGGTTCTTCAAACGGTCAAGAATCAAAATCTGCCACATATACAAACAGACAGAAGTCAAGCAACCACAAACAAACTGTGTCAGAAAGATTATAATACACACCACATAAATGATAAACTATACCAGAAAAATTATAACAGGGGGGAAAACCAAACCATAAACATCTTCAAGCACACCACATTCGTCAATAAACAAACCATAAATGATAAACTGCAGAAACATTATAACAGGGGGGAAAAACCAAACCATAAATATTTTTAAACAAATCATAAACATCTTCAATCACACCACATTCGTCAATAGACAAACCATAAATGATAAACTATACCAGAAACATTATAAAAAGGGGGAGGGGGAAGCAAACCATAAATATTCTTAAACAAACCATAAACATCTTCAACCACACCACATTCGTCAATAAACAAACCATAAATGATAAACAATACCAGAAACATTATAACAAAGGGGGGCAAAAGCAAACCATAAAAATTCTTAAAAAAAGGGTTAATACCTTGTTATGGCCTGAACTATGACCATGTAATCAACTTTGGCCAGTGGTTTGAGAAATTAACATCCTGGCCCGAACTATGCAGCATATAGACAAAATTGGCATGAAGCGTGGTTTGACCGTTTGTTTGGACGGTCAACACCGTTGACCGTTAGTCAACTGTCCAGGTCACTGCCATGTCAGCATAAAAAAATTATAATTTTATTTTTCTTTTTATTTCATTTACAAAATTGAATAATTAAAAAAAAAACTTTTGGCCCACCTATCCCCACCTTATCCCCTCACCTTCTTTCCTTTTCGATCAAACCCAAACAAACCCTATCTTCCTTCTTCTTCCTCCTTCTTCCCCGACGAGCCGCCGCCTCCATTCTCGCCGCCTCCAAACTGTAACTCATCACCTGATCCCCTGCGCCAAGGAACACCAGTGTTCCCATCCTCTCCCCTTTCTCCCACGAAAACCCCCTTGCCTTCCACCACTGGGGCCCCCGCTCTCTCCGCCGCCGCCTCCGCCCAAGCTTCCCCCGCCGCTGTCTCTGCCTTTCGCTTCCGCATTCTCTTTCGCCTTCCCATTCCGCCGAACCAGGCACAAAACAAGCACAGCCGCCACCAGGATCAAAACCACCTATCCGACCGCGCTTGGAGCAATGATTCTGATCAGCTTGCTCCGCCGCCGCTTCGACGGCGATGATTTTGAACCAGCTGCGGAACTAGGGCTCGGGGAAGGACTCAATTCCGAGCAGCGCTTCCCGATCTGTTTGTGTGAAGCGGCCCATCCTAGGGCGATTCCGCCCCAGGCGAAAATAGAGACCTGCATCTCCAAAACCGGGGAGTCGAATTCGAAGCTTTCTCGACAGAAGGGAGCTCGAGGGAGGAGGCAGTTGAGGTTTTCCGGTTCACGACGTAGAAGAGGATTGGAGATTTGGGGTTTCAGGGTTGGCGTAGAAGAGGATGAGTGGAGTGTAGGTTAAGGGGAAGAGCTGGTCGAAGAGGCAGAGCTTGTGTGGAGGTTTTGTTTTTACGGTTTCAGGGGAAGCTGGTGAAGATGATGCAGGCGGCGGCTCTCCGCTGCATTTGAAGTCGGGGAAGAATGGAGACGGCGGCTCATGGGCCAAAAGTTTTTGTTTTTGTTTTTTTTTTAATTATTCAAATTTGTAAATGAAATAAAAAGAAAAATGAAATTTGTAAATGAAATAAAAAGAAAAATGAAATTATAATTTGTTTATGCTGACATGGCAGTGACCTGTCAGTTGACTAACGGTCAACGGTGTTGACATTCCAAACAAACGGTCAAACCACGCTCCAGGCCAATTTTGTCTATATGCTACATAGTTCGGGCCAGGATGTTAATTTCTCAAACCACTGGCCAAAGTTGATTACATGGTCATAGTTCAGGCCATAACAAGGTATTAACCCTTAAAAAAACCATAAACATCTTCAACCACACCACATTCGTCAATAAACAAACCATAAATGAAACAGTAAACCAAAATTCGAAAAGAGGTATATTTATTGACTTACAAAAAGAAGATGAACGTCACCAGGGAACTTTGATTTTGATTGAACCACTTCAACCATACTGTCATTAAAATGGTCAGCCACATGCCTACACCAATTATATTGGTTGAAGTCAGCGACCATTTCATATTGCAAAAACCCAGCATAGGAGAGGTTAATCTTCAAATTTCCACTGGGACACAGAACTGCCTCCATTGCATACAGTACAAAAAGATCCCTCCACTTCTTATTGTCCCTCTCCTCTTCCAATGCCAGTTTAACGTTCGCCAATGTCGCCTTTCCTTTCCTAGTATTGGAAAGCCCTAACTCAATTCCCCACTTGTGCCTCTGGGCTGCACTGAACATATCCAGCTTCACAGCATACGGTCCACGTGGCAAACCATAGACTCTCTCCACATCTGCCTCTCCAATTCTAAACTTCCCTGACCGAAGCAGCGGGAAAGACCTTGAACTGACATCAAAACTTTTGCAAAGCCATTCAGTAAAATTATCCGAGAGTCTCGTAAGCTTAACCCTCAACACACCCCTAAAACCTAGAGGATCAAGCATCTACAGTTTTTCTTCAGTTGTACTGTCAGCATCCATGATGACAAGAATACGATTAGTATTACTGCGATGCCTCTTATCCGGCTTTCCAGGCACATGAGAAACACCATCTTTCTCTCGCTTAGATGTTGGAACTTTTTCATTTTCTTTCCCCTTTACTGCACGTTTCTTAGCAGGTGCCATGCCTACAAAGCAACCAAAACACAAACCAACATAAGCAATCTAATACCATAACATATAAAATGCAAATCATCAAGGGCCTAATGCAAACTGTACAACCATGAAAACAATCCAATAATCAAATTTAAAAGAGACAAACAACAACTGCAAATGATCCACCAACATCACCCTGGAAATACACCATAGTTGTATTAAAAACCTATAGAAAGGCCTAATCAAACCCACAAACACCCTAAATGTCACCAAACACAAAGCGCACCACCAAAATAAAGAACAAAACAACATAACTACTGAACACCACCACAAATGACTCAATAATCAGATGTAAAGGAGACAAACAACAACTGCAAATGCACACCAGTAAATCTCCTAAACCAAACTGTGAAACCCGAAACACAAACCACAAAACCTTTTAAAAGAACCACCAACAGCAGCCTTGAAATACACAATAGTTTTATTAAAACCCTCCAGAAAGGCCCCAATCGAACCCACAAACACCCTAACTGTCACCACACACAAAGCGCACCACCAAAATAAAGAACAAAACAACAGAACTACTGAACACCACCACAAACGACTCATGAGAAACCAGAAACCCTAAAATAATCAAAGCACACCACAAAAATGAAGAAACTTCCAACAAAACCTAACCAGAACGCACAACTATGAAATTTCCTCGTCTCCTTCAACAAATTTAGACTGGATGCGTCAAAACATCGCAGAAAACTGGAAAACGAAAGTAACAGAGGGCAAACATGAAAACGAAGGTTAGAAATTCAATAGCAGAAGCAAGCAAAGACAATGCTAACGAAAACGATAACGGCGACGCCAAACTAACACTATAAAATTGGAACTCCGGCGACGCCAAACGACAACGGCGACTTCGCAGGCCAAAACTGACGACAGAGGAGAAGACAGTTTAGCGGAGGAAATCACCGGCATACCTAAAAATTCACTTCGGCGACGGAGGAAACGGAATCGCGCGAAGGAAATCCACAAGCCGCAGACGAAATCGCTCGATGCAGATGAAAAATTAGCGAGAACAAGGAGAGAGCAACCGAAGGAGACGTCGGAGAGCAGTTCGTGAGCAGAGGGGAAAGCGGAAATAGGAAATGACAGAATCGCGCGCTTCAATGAATTTTATTATTAATTTTGAATTTCAAATTTAATGTCAGGTAAAAGAAAACAACTTATTAATTAATATTTTGTGCAGTTACCCTTATACCCTTGTTGTTATACTAACAACACTTAAGGTATTGTTATGCTATCCGGAGCCATATTTAAATGTATGTCGCAAAACACAGTCCATTTATCTAGTTTAGTAGTAATTTTGAAAGCACCTCTCGTTTTTAAGTTTCTCTACGACATGAATGAATTTTTTTTATTAACTATAAGAAGGGGGAAACCTCAATTTAAAAGATGTACTAAAAAGTAAAAACCCTAACCTAAATTCTCAACCCACTTTGAAAGCGATGGCTAAAAGGGCTCATCCAATACCAGTAATTATTATTACTAGAACGGAAGCCCGCGCTTCGCGACAGTGCTATTGATTTGTTGTTGTAAAGTGAATCTTTTTTAAGTGAATTATAAATTGAAACTAAATATTGAAATAATCTGTTCCTTAGTACCTGATAATCGAAATTAAAGTAAATTGAAGAAAAAAACTTAAGAATAGAATGTTGAGCCATAGTTCGATTATTGTAGATCAAGAAATAAAAATCACCCCCCTCATGTATTTTGTTGTTGGAGTTTTTCCTCTCGTTTGTTCTTACTTTTGGTTCAGTAGTGTTTGTGAGAAAAGTGGAGATGAGCAGATGGGAGAGAGAGGAACGAAAGAGAGAGAGAGAGAGAGAGAGAGTGATGAGTGGTGGAAAGAGATGAGAGAATTAAATGAAAATAAAAATAAATCTAAAATAACCAAAATGAGTCCACATAATTACCCTAATAACACAAAAACTCCTCCTATCTTTGGTTAGCTACAAAAAGAGCACTTTTTGTGATGTGATTCTACGAAAAAGTGTTTTAAAACTCTCTCTAATCAGTTTGATAAAGTGGGGTAAGTTTCTAACAAAATCCACACGCGACCCAATCTGTTGATCACAAAAGCGGGTATAACTCGTCTACGAACCAAAAAAATTCACACTGGATTCAACTCGATAAAGCGGAGCAAATTGTAACAAAATCCACACTCGACCCAATTCATTATTTACAAAAGTGGGTAAAATTTATTCCCGGCCCAAAATGCGGCAACAACGGTAGCAGGTCGAATTAGCTTGAACAAACATGAATATGGGTTCAATTCAATTGTCATAAGACGTGGGTTCAATTAGGGTTCACTTCCAAAGCGAACCAGTTTTTTTAAAACTGGATTCAACTTCCTTTGTTCGGTTTGATAAAGCGTGGTGAGCTCTTAACAAAATCCACATGCAACCCAATTCGTTGATTACAAAAGCGGTAAAACTCATCCTCGATCCAAAATTTGTCAAGACTAGATTCAACTCGATAAAGCTGGCCGAGTTTGTAACAAAATCCTCACCCGACCCAATTTGTTAACTTGTTAAGTACAAAAGCGGGTACAATTTGTTCTCGACCCAAAACTCGACAGCACCTGTACCAGGTCAAATTAGCTTGAACACATATGAATTTGGGTTCAACTGTCATAAGAAGCGGGTTGAATCCCAAAGTGACCCAAAATTTGTGAGCACACATGATTAGCATGAACTCAGATGAATTTCTCTAACCGGTTTGATCCAGCAAGAGAGTTTCTAACAAAATCCACACGCGACCCAATCATTCGATCGAAAAAGCGGGTAAAATGCGTTCTCGCCCCCAAAAGTGACAAGGGTATAACTCATCATCGACCCAAAATGCTTCAACACTGGATTTAACTCGATAAAGCGAGGTGTATTTTTAACAAAATGCATACACGAACCTATTCGTTAATCTTAAAAGCGGGTAAAATTTGTTCTCGATCCAAAAGTCGATAACATCGGTACCGGGTCAAATTACCTTGAACAAAATTTGGGTTCCACTGTCATAAGAGGCGGGTTCAATTTGGGTTCAATCCCAAAGTGACCCAAAATTTGTTAACGCACATGAATTTCTCTTACCGATGTAATAAAGCGAGCGAGTTTGTAACAAAATACACACGTGACCCAATATGTTGATAAAAAAAGCGGGTAAAGTGTGTTCTCGATCCAATTCGATGATTACAAAAGTGGATAAAATTCATTCATGTCCCTAAAAGTGTCAAGGGTAAAACCATCATCGACCTAAAATGCGTCAACACTGGATTTAACTCGATAAAGCGGGATTTTGGGTGCAACGGTCATAAGAGGCGTGTTCAATTTGGGTTCAATCCCAAAGCGACTCAAAATTTGTGAACACACATGAATTTCTCTAACCGATTTGATAAAGCAGGTCGAGTTTCTAACATAATCCACACGCGACCCAATTGTCGATCATAGAAGAGGGTAAAATGCGTTCTCTCCTCCAAAATGCGAGAACACTGGATCTAACCCGATAAAGCGAGGTGTGATCTTAACAAAATGCACACCATAGCCAACTTGATTAAATCAACCATAGAAAAGGAATACAATAAGACCCCTCTGTTTTCTCTTTTTTGGTGTTGGTACCATAAACAGATAAACCCAGAGATCAAAGCCTAGCTACACACACCACCGCCTTGTTGCAGCTGGTCTCGTGTCATCATGGACAGCCACGGATATGCCTTTGCCTGAAAATCAGAACCCTCTGGCACCAGCAACTGGCGCTTTTCTGCCATTTGGGAAAACGCTTCTTTGCCGACAGATAGAGGATCCGCGTGGGAACAACAGAGGGTTTTGTTGCCTTTCTGCCAGTCTTTGGATAGGTGAAGAAATATCAAAGTCAAAGTGGGGATCAGGGAGGTTATTAAAGGAATGTGAGTCTTACCTAGAAGGCGTACTGAAAAAGCGAATCTCGGATTCGGACGGGAAACGAAGACCCAAACTTCCATTCTCGGTGGAATCGTCTTTCTCCCGGATTAGAAATGTGAGCCAATCCATCTCTCTCCCGGTCCCGGAGTCTCTGTCCGCTTCAGAACATAAGTCTACTTTGTAGATCCCTGCCACAATCCATTCTCCCTTTCCCTACCAAATCAAGCGGAACCCATTGCATCGACTGAACATCGAGAAGCGATGGTGGAGTTTCATCCAACGGAATCGTAATTGGTTGAGAAAGGAGAGCAGGCATTGGGAATTTTGGAGAAAACAGAGCGGTCGCTGACAAAGGGAATTAGGGATTGGTGCTGCTTACCCAAGTTTTTACTTCTTTGCTTTTGCTATCGATTTTTTTTTGTTTACCTTCCAGATCTGGTGGAGGAAGTGATGGGTGCATCTCCCCCCAACCTCCGTTCAATAAGAAGAATCAGGAGACATAGGGATATTGGCGGAGAGATACAAGAGAGAGGGGAGAAGAGGTACGGGAGTGGAGAAACAGAGAACAAATAACAAAAAAAAAGCACGGGATAGATCATCCGACGGTTGAAATTCGCCAGTACTTTGCCCACCTAAAAAAGGAACACATGGACTTACACAAAAAACGTATACAGCTCACCATTGACCCTAAGTGAACAGTTACCTCAAAAATTTCGTAATCTAATGAACAGTAAACCGTTTTTTTTGGAACTTACGTATTAATAATTCTAATAATAATAATATAACTAGCTTATAACCCGGCCCGTTGGCCGGGTAGGTTAGTCAATAATTCTTCATTGGATCTCTATTACTCAGCAAGGATAATTAGTGATGACAATTTGAACCTACCATGTGGGTATTACCTGATCTGACCTGTAATAGGGCGGGTATTAGTCGACCCACAGTAGAATGGGCAGGACATGGTATCAACTTCCAACCCACTTTGCTCCGCCCCGTCTCATTCTGCTCAACTTGTTAACGTATTAATATATATTTCTCCTATGAGGCTATTTAGGAATGTCGGTTTTGGAATTAACTAAGTATTTCTGTTTTAATCCTTTGAGGCTTCCTTTCTTAAATTTCCATCACTTAGGAAGACAAATTAAACATAACCATTGTTAAAAATATAACTTCTAAGAAAATAATTTTCTAATATCCAAGCGTGATTACTCTTATCGATTATGCACTGCAATACAATTTTTGTTATTCAATTTGGTTGACTTTTTGGTTAATATTGACCCACAATTATTATATTATTGAAAAAGTATTATAACTCACCATATATTTCATTGGTGAGTGTAGCGTGTTCCTAAACGAAGCTTGCAAAGAACTGCTTGTTTAATGTGTGGCTGAGGTAAATGGAAATATACTTGAATAGGAGTGTTGTGTGATTGGTTCTATATTCAATCTAGAGAGTTACTCGGTGCAGGCGAGAAAATAAGTGAAAATATGCTTATGTTTTATGTTTACACCAGCAGTGTGATTCTCCTAAAATATGTTACCAAAGAGATCAACAGTCAAGGGGTTTCTTGGATTGAAAGTAATGCAAATGCAGCCATACAACTGTTCAACTTAATTCTCATATATCTATATAGAAACAAAAGATGACAAAATAGATTAACCTGGAATAGAGCATCCGAGGAGGTACCCACGTTGCTCTCCAATTTCTTTATCTGTAGCAAATCCCTTTAAGATAAAGCCAGACATTGAACGATTGTATTTGGGTGATCAAATAAAGGTTCTATGAGGTTTAGATGGTGATATTCAGTGCAATATTAGTTAATCTAGATGCGATATAGGAATGAAAAGATGTTGGGAGTACGCTGCTAAAAAATTTCCTTGTCAATTGCATTGTTAAATCACTGTGTCGGTTTGGATGAAGTTTGTGATCACAAAGAAGTGTCAATAGGAGGTTTCATTATGCATTCAGTTCCATTAGTTGCTCATTGACTCTGGTTCTGAGTTTCCTCCCTGAAAATAATTTATCACAAATAGGTATAAATGGTAGATTTCATTATGCATTCATTTTCATCGGTAGGTTATAGAAAGAACAAACAAACTGAGATGTATATGCGAAGAGAGAAATAAACCTTATAGACAGGGCAAAGCCACACTCCCCTAGCTTATTGGATTCAAAGAAGTTGTTTGTGTCAGAGTAGGAGAGCTGAGCTACGAATAGTAAAGCTTGCAATGAACCTTGCTGCTATGTGAAGTAAAAAATTGAAATATAGCTGATAATAACAACAAATAAAAGAGTGTGTTCAGAGGAGCGTGACCACAAGAAAAGAGCACTCAAAATGCATCAAGCATATAATAAAACCAATACAATACGACACCAGAAGAGGCCTGGAGATTCCAACTACCAACTGGCTGCGAAGTAAGGAAGCAGCAAGCTTGGCGATTCCTTTCACAATTGAATATGCGAGCACTGTGATCCAGTTCAATGTTGACACAAAATGCACGACCCAATTCAGATTCAAAACTCAACCTGCTTATGAACTTCCTAGCAAACTCAAATTGGAAGTTAAAAAACCCCTCAACTTGAGAATCAATCATTGTCATGGAGACCCACATCCAGGCAATAGAACTAACCTATGAGCAGACAATTTCGACACAAATCAAATTGGAAATGGAAAACCAACCCAAATTGTGCATCAATTGCTTTTTTTTGCCACAACCATGGGCAAATCAAAACGAACCTGATGCTATCTCCCTCGGGAAAGATTGTCTTCTCGACACCGAACAAACATCAGAATCGGACACCTTTTGGTTCCTCACAAAGATTTACTTCTCAGCACTGAAATCGGAAGAAACATATGTAAGATGATAAAGTTCGGAGACAAATAAGCACAACTATGCTAAGAAACAGAATATTTACAAAGAATCTCAAATAATACGCATTCAACTCTAACCTGCATACTCCAAGTATTTTAAGCATATCTCGCTCTTTAGATAAGGAGTTTTCTTAGCATGATCTCACATTAGCAAGGTGTCATGCTTTCAGCATATACGCCACCATTCTTCAACACATGATACCAAACAGTTCCCACATAACAAACCACAGTTAAGAACATTTCATCAGGTATGTAATACAAGTTCTTCGCTAGATAAAAACCCCAGTTCCAACATCAAGTTCCAAACTTTGGCAGCAGATTATATAGTGTAAGACCAATATATAACCTCTTTACCCAGCAACTCAAGAGGAATTGTAAGGATGAGTTCCTTTTAAACACATTTTGCCAATTGAACACTTCAGTGGGTGGTGGATCACTGGCTACCAAGTAAACCACTACACTTAGTCATCTAATATTGATTCAACAAAAGGAATCAGATCCAGGGCATGATCAGTGGATTCCAACTGGTGGATGTAATTCAAAATTCAAACTCAAAACCGAATAGATCCTCTTCGGTCAACAGAATTCAACTCCTAGTCAAACACCGAACTAAAACAAACACGTCTCCATACCAGAACAGAGGACAACTAAACTCGAAATTCTTTACTGCAGTGACCCAGATCAAAATAGGTACGTCGGAATTGGGAAATAAAGCAAGGGATCGATCAAGCGGCAAACCGAAATTGCAGAGCAAGAAAGGGTTTTTTTTTGGCAGAGAGGAGCGGAGAAATAGAGAGATGGGTGGGAAAAGGAAGTTACTTGGAGAGTGCGAGTGAGGAATTCGACGCCAATGGTGGACTTGGACCCCAAGTAGAACTCAGCTGCGAGTGAAGCGAGAGAGTAGGTTGGATTTGCCGACGCTAGCGTGTATGGAGTCGACGACGGCAGCCTTAACAATGGAGGAGAGGAATAGCAGAATCCCACACAGTGTAGGGGCGAGTGGATGATGACGGTAAAAGAACTTGGGGTTTCTTCACATCTCTGGAACGACTTTTCTTTTCCTGGGCTTAGACAATCAGTGGGCCCGTTCAACGTCTCCAAAGGAGCCCATTGCAATTTTCTGTTTCCAAAAGTATCCCTCCGAGAAACGCTCCCGAGGCAGCAATTTTGAAATGGGCGTTCAGTTTTAGGCTTCAGCGTATTATAATTAGAGTAGATAATAATGTTCCCATCTATCTACAAAGTATATAATAGAGATTCATGCTTTTGATTTTCAGCTTTTTGAAATTGCTGGTCCGAGAGTGTTTTGCGGAAGGACATTGCAGAGATTTCACAATTAATTCTGATTTGCATTTCATGTTACAAAACGTCAAAACCCAGCCCTACTTCCAGCCTGTGTGAGAAGGAATAGCCCAATTACCTTGGGCCTGACTTTCTTTCCTCCCCACGAAGCCTTCAGCCCTTCACGGCTTCACTGAACCCTCACATCTACCGCACCGGCGAACTCATTCCAACTGTTTTCCTCTTCTATAACTCATCGTCTTCAGCTTCCCCTCCAACAGCTGTTGGAGAAAAACCACCTGTGTAGTAGAAGATCAGAATCAACACCTCCCTACTGAAGACGTTGATTAGGTTAGTTTGTTCGACTTATATTTATTGATTCCTCCTACTCCATCTCCAACCTCGATTCATCTTCCCCTTCACCGACCCCTCCAGTAGCCGTTGAAGAAGAGTCCAGCTTTGGAGCAGAAGATCGAAATCAATGTCTGCTGGCTGATGAGAAATTAGCGTACGCCTACGGATGAGAACTGGAATTGACAGAGGGAAATCAAAGGGCGTGAACTGAAATCGAATTTAGGAGCAACTGAAATCGAATTTGGGATTGGAAGTTCACCCATAATTGGAATCGGAAGAGGGAAGAGGGTTTTTTTATGAATACAGCACTAGGGTGTTCAAACGGATTGGTTACCGTGGTAACCATATTAACAGGTAGTATTCGGTTAATTTGGTTTGGATAATTGGTTTGGGTTGGTTAAACAATTTAGCTTATTTGGTTTAGGTGGTTTGGTTTGGTTTCAACACTACTAACCAATGAAACCAATTAACCAATTAATGATACACCTAATATACAAAATTATTTATACTTCCATGCAACCAACCAAACCAAATTTTAGTGATTCCCTATTTTATTTCCATGTGCACGACATACCAAAACATTATGGGTCAAAAATTAAATGGGTATGTCTATCTACTAAACCAAAACATTTTGGACAGCTACTAGACTTGAGGATTACGTACAATACCATGACAGCCACTTCAAACTATGAATAGTTTAAGTGTTTTGTAGGAGGTCTTTAACCTCCTCATGAGGGGTATTGGTATGTTTTTGTGTTAAGGGATATGTTGTAATCTAACTATATATATTAGGTGCAGAGATGATGAATGATGTATTAACTCTAATGATGATGATAAATTGATAATAATGGATGGTTAGTCTTATTATTATTGTTTATATATAATGATAGTTTATGATAATAACAACATATGGTTACGCTTATTCATCAAGATAATTGTTTTCATGTAATGTTATGTTATTTAGTTAATCCGATTAACCAAACCAATTAAACTTTGGTTTGGTTAATTTGGTTTTCGTGTTAATTTGGACGGTTTGGTTAAGACATTTTATTCCATGGTTAATGAAATTTAGACTTAATTGGTTTGGTTATTACCACGGTAACCATTTGAACACCCCTATACAACACATGGCATATGGTTTTACCTGTCGACTTCGGGAGTGGTCCTAAAGCCTAATTATCTATATGTACCATAACATTGAATGTATAAGTTTAGTTTGTACAATAAATGAATTTGTACGATTATGTTATAGTACAACTTTAAAACTTGCAGTTGTACCAGCACATAAAGGTATAAGTTCAAGTTGTACCATAAAAAATGTGTACAAAAAGTATAGGTACAATCTAAAGTTGTACCATAACGTTAAAGGTACAATTTTAAGTTGTACCATAAAGACAAATACTAATAACACCAATGCTATATAGCATTGTAAAATTCCTCTATAATAAATTCACATGATATAAATTGGTCTTATTATATCATAATAATTAAATTTCGTTTATAATTAAGATTCTCTCTAAACGTGTTGTTACGCGATGCTTTGTAGTTTTGTTGATCAATATGCATCTCTTTCCTCATTTGAATCATTAATTCACAATTCAATTGCAATTCTTTGTATGCAATTCTTTGTATGGTTTTCATCTTTGTCTTTGTTTGGGATTGTCCAACTCTACGTCATGATTTGAATATATTCCATTAATAATATAAATTGTTATACTCTAAAACTACTATATTGTTGGTGGTAATATTTATTGATATGTGAATCATGGCATTGACCTGAACATGATGCATTTTGTCCAACTAACTATGTGTGACAACTTTGCATCATTTTCTATATATTTCAAACCACGCAACTCCATATTCATTATGCATAATGTGATTAACAATGATGATCTCTATTGGGAAGAGCACTTCATGGACATACTGGAATATATCAGATGCAAATAATTTTCTTTCGTCATCCTGCTTGATTACATCTATATCATATGAAACAACTCCATAATAAACTATATGGGTCTACTTAAGTAGCAAAACTTTTTATATAAAATGTGAAATTATAATAGTTGTATTTATTTGTTACTTATATAATGTTTTGTGAATAACTATAGTAGAAAACACACATTATATATGTTTCCAATATATATATTATCTATAATTATCCGAAATTTCCCGGCCAATAGGCCGGGCTCGGTGCTAGTAGTATCAAAATCAGATCTTAATCGCTATTTTTCACCTGCCGCCTGCCGGCAGCCACTTCTACTCTTGATCAACACATTCAACAATAATCATTTAGCGACTCCACCACCACTAGTGATTACTGAAGAGCAGAAATGATGGCGATATCGAGAAACATCATGCGAGTAGAGAGTTTTGGCTTCATTCATTCTATTCCACACCAACATGTGACCTAACAAATTAAAGTAACAATAAGCGCTTTCGTTCAGTCCGATGGAGGATTGGAGGTAGCTAGCTAGCAAGTAACAGAATTCTGTTGGAGGGGATGATATATAGCTTTCCTCGAGCCACAGATCGACAACAGTACGTTGGTTTTCTGCTAGATAAGAATTCACATGAGATGAAGAGGACATTGATCGTGACCAAACCGCCATACTGTATGCACACGTTCATCCGATCCTCTGATGATCACGAGAAGGTGTTACTTACATGATCACTGTAACTTCCCCAAAGCCATGGCTTGCATCAGATCAAAAGGATCTACAGTACTGTTGGCCTTTCTTTGTATATATGTTGAGTGACTGTGTTTGTTACTCTTGTTGTTCGTGGTGGGTTCTATGATGATGATGATGGAATTTTAACGATATATGTTTTTTCATTTTGGTGAGATCGGGTTGTTTATTCTCTGCTAGTGCCCCTTCCTGGCCTACTAGCTAGTTTTTTTCATTAACGAATTCGCTATCAAGATAATCAAAAACAGATAGTATTTTAAATGTTGAATTCGAAATTCATGCACGATTTTCAAATTCATTGTCCGAATATGTTAGAAACAAAGTTTCTAACGATTGAGAGAATAGGGAAATTAGCTAGATCAATTAGGGATTGAACAAGCTAGGGATTGGAATTGGGGAATTTAGGAAGAAGAGAGGGGAAAAGGGAGCTGTTGCCGAGCAGCCAAGGAAGGAGAGAGAGAAGAGAGTTCGGCGCAGGAGGGAGGGAGAGAGGGATTAGGTTTTAGGTTTTCTGTAATTGATTGCTTCCTCTCAAATTACACCCTACTGCAGATTATATAATCCGCTAATTCCCTAACTGCTACCCACTTAATGAAATGTAACAACCGACTCCCTGCTTATTGCTAAATACCCCAAATAATCCCCCAATTAACAAAGACCGACAATAATACGAAATAACAAAAAGCTGCAAATTATTTGTTTCTAACATCCCCGCCTCCTTGGGAAACAACCTTGTCCTCAAGGTTGCGGCTTCTCTTGCTCCGCTCCGGAGTCCTCTGCAATGTCGTCCTCTGCCTCGTCTTCCCATCGTCCCACCAAGAACATCAAATCAGGCTTCCCACATTTGTGGCCAAAAGTGAACCTCTCGTCGCAGTTAAAACACTTCCCTTCTCGCCTCTTCTCCTCGATCTCAGCAGGAGACAGCGTCCTAAATCCCTTGGGTGGGGGCCTCGATCCCGCTCGAATGGCAGCAGAGGGTGGACCAGCCGTCGCACCCCCTCCCGAGCTCGGACCCGACGCTGATGCACCCTTCCCGCTGCTCGGCCCACTACCGCTGCTTCCTCCGCTCGGCTTCTGATAGCGGCCTATCACTCCCCGCCAGCTAGCCAACTCCTCCTCCTTATTACCTGCAAGACGAAAAACAGCTCGAAGTGAATCGGGCTCAAATACCCGAACCGCCGCTGCAATCTCCGGGCGGAGTCCCGCCATGCAGAGACCCACCAATGTCTCTTCCGGAACGCCCTTGCATTGGTTACCCAGTTTGAAGAACTCAGCTCTATACTCCGCCACCGTCCCTGTCTGGCGCAGCTTGGCCAACTGCTCGGGAGCCCACCCTTCAGACTTGCCGAACTGATACCTCAACTCCTCCTTGAACATAGGCCAAGTAATTAGCGTCTGAGCTTCAGCATAGGTCCTCTCCATCCACTCCCACCACTGCAATGCATCCCCCTCCAAGTAGAAGGACGCCAGCTGAGCCTTCCGTTCCTCCCTAGTGGGATGGTTCTTGAACCACCGTTCCGCGGAGTATATCCACAGACCTGCATCCTCTCGACCATTGAACTTTGGAAACTCAATGGTAGGAGGTTTAGCTCTAAACACCATCTCATCTTCATCCTCACCTCCCCGGGAGTAGCCGGCGTGCCTTCCATATCCTTGGGCCCCACTGTGATAGTGATGCGAGAATCGTGGTTCCCCTTCATATTCCCAGTCATCTTCTTCCTCCTCCTGATATCTCATTCTTCGGCCCGACTCATTTCTCTGCATTTGATCACCTGCTCCCACCCTCATTGGTTCTTTGCCGGTGCCGCGCTGATTCACAAAAGGAGGGTGAGTGTCACTGTATTCCTCGAACTGGCCTTGGAGAGCTGGGTAACCTCTGCTGCCCGCCCCCCCTGCACGCCCCATCTGCTGCCCCGGTTCGCCCCTGGTTCGGCCCAGTTCGGTCACACCGGGTTCGGTTCGACCGGGTTCGGTTTGACCGGGTTCGGCCCAACCGGCCTCGACCCGACCGGGTTCGATCCGCCCGCTGGGGGTCCGGCTCGGCCCTGCCCGACCCACACTCTCGCACCGGCCCGATGGACCCCGGCCCCTGCCGCTCGGCCGCCCCATCTCCCAGCCGCGGCCCGCCTCTCGTCGTCCTCCACCCGGCCCGGCTCGGCCCACCTGACTGCCTTCATCCTTCCTGTAATCCGCCCCTGGCCCATCCAACTCGTTAGGCCAAGGGCCGTGATCGTACTCCTGCTCCAGGTCCACCAACTCTTCCCCATCCAGGCCCGCTTGCAGATCCGGTTCCACGTACTCGGCCATCTTGGCCTTACCTCGCGCGCGCGCCATCTCCTGGGCCGATGGGGTCGGTAATAGCCCATCCTTGGCTGTTGGGCCGAAAGAGACTTGGCCCGCACGCGATCCGGGTGGCCGGCTAGGGTTGACCGCCGCCCCGTTCTTCTCGCCCACGTCGTCCGCCGCCGAGGGCCGCGCGGTGCCTTGGCCGCCGAGCGCTCTTACCGAGGCAGAGCCCTCCCCTGGCGCGCCTCCCTCCACCTGCGGTTGGTCGCCGCCGCCAGCTCCGGCCCCGCCTTTCTTCCAGGCCTCCGTCAGGCTGCTCACCTGCCCAACCAACGCCTCCACCGCCGCCGTCAAGGCCTCAAGGGTGCGGCCGTGATCCCTAGCCCTCACCTGCAGCCCCTTCAACTCCTCCTCCACCCGCGCTTGCCTCTCCGCTTGCGCCTCCACGTCTTTCCTCAGCTCCTCGATCCCTGTCAGATCCTCCACTGCCCCGTCGAACCCTCCGTCACCTGCATCGGCGCCTTTCTCACTGGCCTGGGCCGCCTTCTCCGCCTTCTCTGCTGCCTTCATGGATTTCGTCGATACCATCGTTGTCTTCCCTGGTTCAAGAGCTCACAAGAACTCACTCTCGAGCCAGGCTCTGATACCATATGTTAGAAACAAAGTTTCTAACGATTGAGAGAATAGGGAAATTAGCTAGATCAATTAGGGATTGAACAAGCTAGGGATTGGAATTGGGGAATTTAGGAAGAAGAGAGGGGAAAAGGGAGCTGTTGCCGAGCAGCCAAGGAAGGAGAGAGAGAAGAGAGTTCGGCGCAGGAGGGAGGGAGAGGGAGAGAGGGATTAGGTTTTAGGTTTTCTGTAATTGATTGCTTCCTCTCAAATTACACCCTACTGCAGATTATATAATCCGCTAATTCCCTAACTGCTACCCACTTAATGAAATGTAACAACCGACTCCCTGCTTATTGCTAAATACCCCAAATAATCTCCCAATTAACAAAGACCGACAATAATACGAAATAACAAAAAGCTGCAAATTATTTGTTTCTAACAGAATATCTGTTTACAACTTTAAGATTTGTCCGATAATGCATTTCAAAATTCACATTCGGTAAGTTTAGTTATTCTCAATATGTTAATTTTTTAAATTAATTTTGTTTCTTTCCCAATAAATACAATCAAATACATTCAAAACCACCATATCCAAACCCACCTCTATCTTATATTCACTGGAGAGCAAGAAAAAAAACACCCCTATTTTATTCCGTTATTAATTCTTCCTAGCAATGGGAGCTATAATGTGAGTAGGATTATATTATTCAATTGGTAGTGAGGCAGAAGAAAGGAGACATATCACCCACGCAAGGAAGGTGGAGGAAGCCATGTCCGTATAATTGGAGGGCATGTGCTCAACCTGCTGAACAATTGAGGTTGCCCGCTCTGCAATTAATCTCTTATCTCTTTCTCCCCTCGTGACCCCGGAAGAAGATAGATAGTTCCTTCCTTCCTTCCGAGAGAGAGAGAGAGAGAGAGAGAGAGAGATTTCATATACATGGGAATTCCAACACACACGTATTGATATAAAGACAATTTGTTTTTGGGAACTCTCTCAGGATGGATCGGTCGTATTGGGTTTCGTACGTACAACAATAATGGAGGTTTGTGGAGATGAACAGAACAGAACAGAACAGAACAGAACGTGGAGCTGTTTCTTTCTCCGAAGATGATGCCGAAACTTACCTAGCTATCATTAGTCGCCAACACCAAAACAAGCCCACGATGGTCTTATCTGCACTGCGCATATGGAATGGAATCAAAGCTCAACGTTCTACGTACGTACATTCCATATTATAATTTTTACGCTCCCTTACACAAGCAAGCAACACGTACACATTATACAGAAACGGATTGCATGTTCTCTGGAATACGCTGTTGACTTCAATGCCGCTCAATTAAGGATAAAAAAAATACAATTATGCAAATTGATTGTACCTAATTAGATGTGAAAATTTTGCATTCGTTCGATTAATATAATATAATTCATTTATTTAAATATCCAACCAATTCAATTTATTTAAATTTAATTAATATGATTCAAATTCGATTGGATTGGTGAATTCATGGATTGTTGACAAATTATAGTTCATTACGTATATTGTAGTTTCACAATTTGGTACCTAAACTTTATTTTTTAACAAAAAATATCATTGGAAAATTATGTTTTGGTATCTAGAACTTTTTATTATGATATTTCATAAACTAAACTGTTCAAAATTTATTTATAGGTCCAATATTTAGTTGTCACTTAGATCAATAATCCAATTCACCAATCCATTTGATATAATCCGTGAATTCATTCATTTTGTCACCTTTATTCATTAACATAAATGTTTAATTTCAAGCTAAAGTCAATGATAAAAGAAGAAAAAGATAATCCAATAATGGGAAAAATCGATGAATAAGAGGATGAAGATACAGTGCTGAAATTTTTTCAGACTCAGCTCGAACCGTCTGTTACTCTTGAAGTGCCATCAATTAATTAAAAGTGTTAACCTTTTAGCTAAGTGAACATGGAAATGTGGGAGTTGCATGATTAAGCCTTACCAAGATCATGTGTTTAGGTTTTAGACTACAACATCCACTGTGGATGATGGCATTTGGGACCAAACTCAAAGAAAAAGCTTTCATTTCCATGCAACACATGGATGATGGACCATTTGCCCTTACTATTGTGATAACAGCCTCCAAGAGGGTCATGTGTTGTGTTAACACCAACTTGAGAGAGGGCAAAAAAACACCCAAGATGGTGATTTGACATCAACAAATCCTGGATTTCTCGATTCAGCCCTACCTATATGCATGGGATCCACATTCCTGCGCGTGATTGCAATCAATAAGGAATAGTTAGTTAAATTCTGTGCATTGGTTGATAAGATTGTGTAAAACAAAAATTGCTTGATGAACATATGAGATTATGTGAAAATCATATTATAAGCTTGAACATAAATTGATTTGTGTGAGTGATTGGTGAAATTACGTGGAAATAGAAGTATATATACGTGTAAATTTTCTACAACATTTTTTTTACTAAGTGTACCAAAAAAAACTTCATGAAATTTTGGGGTCGTTTGCTTGTGGGATTTGGGTGGTGAAGACACTCAAATATCAAACATTATGGATTTAAACAACTCCATTGTTTGTTGTGTAACAAATTGGAACACAAATCCTTAGGGCCTCCGTATTTGAATTTTTTTAGATCCTAATCCGTGGATCCCGCGAATTTGTAAATGTCATATTTTATTTGGGATTTGTGTAACAGATAATTGAGACTAAGTGGTGTGTTCGTTAACATGTTATGGTATCAATGTCTTAGACCAAGAGTTCATGGTTTCAAATCCTTATGACGACCCCAGGTACAAACAGAAAGCCTCTACAAACTGAAAACCCGCATGTAGGCTTTCGTTTCAGGAAGCGTGCAAGATATAAAAATTTAACAAACTCTTTTCTCAAAGAGCACTTCTACTATGCTATATAGTATTGGTGCTTTAATGTACAACTTGAAGTTGTACCATAACATTAAATGTATAAGTTTAGGTTGTACCATAAAGGAATTTGTATCTTTATGTTATGGTACAATTTTACAACTTGAAGTTGTACCGTCACATAAGGTACAAGTTTAAGTTTTACCATAAAAGAATTTGTACAAAAAGTATAGGTACAATCTGAAGTTGTACCATAACATTAAAGGTACAATTTCAAGTTGTACCATAAAGGTAAAAACCTATAGCACCAATGCTATATAGCATTGTAAAATTCTTCTTTCTCAAAAACTCGAGGTATTAGAACTAAATGGTTTACTCGTTAACAATTTGGCTTATGACAGAAAATTTTGGGGTTCATGGTGCAAAAAGCTATATATTCATGATAAAGAAAAATTAACTAGACAAACAATAAATCCTTCCAATTCCACAATACTACAAATCCATCATAAATTCAAACATTTTTGAAACTCAAAACACTTACTTTCAGATTCAAACAAACAAACTAAATCAGCAATTAAATGGGTTTTTGTTAAGCAATGCCAAAAAGGAGCAGAAACCCCTTTGTTTTGGGCTCCAATTAATGTACCCTAGAAAAGACAACTATATGATTATGAAGTCTGCGAGTTCTGAGCCAACAAGAACAGGAGGAGAAGGTGGGTTTGTTTCTTGGTTTCCATTTTTAAATCCTGGAGTTGAGTGAAGATGGTCCATCCAGCCAGCCATTTGCCACTCTAAAATGGGGGTTACAGGGACCATTACTATTATTACAACTCTTTATCTCATAAAACTGCTCCAAGCAAGATGCCAAAGGGGGTCAACACATCAAGTAATGCTAAAAATGGACCACTTATCTAATCCCACTGCTTCAATCAACAACTAATTCAAGCCTTGAGCTAACCTTAAGATTAAGAAAAAGAGAAAGACTTGTTTTGTTTTAGGTAGTTGGTAATGGTGTTTAGTCATATAAAAGTTAAGATTAGCAGTCACAAACTTGCATACCTGATGCCACTCCATCCATGTGTGTTGCCCAAAAAAATAGTCATCTATATTTGTACCTAGGGAGCATCAAATGGGCACAAATCCGGAGTACGAATGAGAGCTCACCCTAAAACGTGAAATAGTCATGTTGTTATGTGGTTATCGTTACGTGGTTTAATCTCAATTACTTTTTTAGAAATAAGACAACAATATCGTGCGTATCAGAGAAGATCAAGTGTTCTCGTTATAATAAGACTGATCCGTCGGCATCCCTTCAACATAATACACAGATCAATTGTCACTCGACATGTTGAAAGCATGTCAATATACTCAGTACAAACCCACGTGATCCGTATTAGCTTACATACCATGTGTGCTCTGTCGTAGCGAAAACGTTAAACTGTTGTGTGAATTTGACGAAGAAAAAAAATATTGACATACATTCAATAGATACATCTACATTGCTCTATATTGAAGAGGAATAATGAAGCATGTGAATCCGACATCCCATCCAATCAACTCCAAATTGTCGTACGATTGTCATTGCTACCACTAATAAACCCACAATGCATAATTCATTCACACCTTATATGTTTTATACTAGACTCGAAAATTAGCAATTTTTGTGAAGTCATATCTTATTGGTCCTTCAATCGGAAGAATCTCCTATAAAAATCTAAACGATTAGGCAATTTTAACGTCATGAAATGATTATTCCCCTCTTAAACCACTATTTCGGCACCAAATATTCTATTGCTAATTTTACAATTTCCTATACGATTTCGAGGCTCAAGATAGGGTGCATAACCATGGGTTATGCACCCATCAATAACCAAATCTGGACCCTTCATTTAGAAAATTCAGATCTAAGGATGGAGAATTAAAAGCTATTTTTATTTTCACTAGCTTTCTTAATTGACTTTGACTCATAACTTTTTCGTTTTAACTCGGATTTTACTTTTTTTTGCACAGATGGAACGAGTTCACCGTGCTCTACAAAATGAGATCAATTTTCAATATTTTTTTAGGAAAAAAAAATTCCAGCCTCTCGGTACCAACTGCATACCCTATGGTATCTTCTTCGTTTTTAATTCGTTTTTGAAAACGTTTGCACAGCAGGGATGAGTTCATCATGATCTACTGGATCTACAAATTTCTGGGTGAACAAATTATAGGACAAAAAAATACCACACAATACCATACAATACCACCCTGGTACGGGGTGGTATTGTATGGTATCTTCTTCGTTTTTAATTCGTTTTTGAAAACGTTTGCACAGAAGGGACGAGTTCATCATGATCTATTGGATCTACAAATTTCTGGGTGAACAAATTACAGGACCAAAAAATACCACACAATACCATACAATACCACCCTGGTACGGGGTGGTATTGTGTGGTATACAATGTTAAAAGTCGTAAATTACAATTAATATACTTCTACTATCATGTATTCAACCATCCTACAGTATTGGTTTGTTCATACCACCATGGTACGTTTTTCAAAACATAGGTATGCTTTTATTTCAATACTAGTTAATACCATATGGTATAGGCTGGTAAAAAATGGCTCAATTTTTTTTGTTCGAAAAATATATTAAAGTGGATATCATTTTGAAGAGCACAATTAATCTGATCTAACTGTGCAAAAAAAATTAAATTTCGACTTAAAATGAGCGAGAAATCGTCCGTTAAAGATTAAAGAGGGAAAAATTAAAGGCTTTCCATGAGAGAGAGGATGCTGATGTCATGCTGATGTGGACGGGTTACTCATGGTTACTCACCATAAGGTTACTGACCTGATCCATTCCCCGATTTCGAGCTCCTTTCCAAACTAACAGAAATTTATAAACTACTAAATTGTGGGAAGGAAGGATGAGGGTCCATTCATCAATCCATGAGGAAGTGTGCAATTGCTGGCAGTTAGGCATTGGTTAATCCCCTTCTTCCTCCTCTGCTTCCTTCTTTCCTCTGTCTTGTACAGCAAAATATTCTATCAACTTCCCTCCTCCCATCTCCCCATTATAAAGCACATCCCTCCTCCTCCTCCCCATTCCCAATCCCACTCCAAATCTCTTTAACTCCATTCCCTTCCTCTCCCAATCCTCGCACTCACACCTCCATCCAAAATCCTACATTTCCACCTTCCTCTGCACCTAGAGTAACAATGTGTTCCTCAAAGTTACAGCAGCAGCAGCACAACGCCGCCACCGCCACCGCCACTCCGCCAGTCGTCCAAATCGACGGCCGCCCTGTCCTCCAGCCCAAATCCAACCAAGTCCCCACCTTGGACAGGCGTAATTCCCTCAAAAAAACCTCTGCTCCCACCACAAAATCTCCCCTGCCCATTTTGCCACTCAATCTAACCAAACCCAAATCTGCACAGCCTCTGTCCCCTCCCGTTTCTCCCACTACCCCTAAAATCACATCACCTCGCCCCAAGAGATCACCCACCAATGATCACTCCAACAATCAAAGCCTCCTCGCTCCCATTTCCGAGAAGCCTTCGACAACTCCCAGGATGTTGCGCAAAGCGGCGTCGTTTACCCTCGACAGGAAGACGACTACTACAAGTTCCCACAATTCGTTTGAACCCTCGTCTCTCAGCTTTGCCTCTTCTCTCATCGTCGAGGCGCCGGGGACCATAGCCGCTGCCAGGCGGGAACACGTCGCCATTATGCAGGAACAGAGGAAGATGAGGATTGTGCATTACGGTAGGACCAAATCGGCTAAGATCATGGTCTCGCCGCCGGTCGTTGATTCGTCGCCGGACGAGGACAAAAGGTGTAGCTTCATCACTCCCAATTCGGATCCGATTTATGTCGCCTACCATGATCTGGAATGGGGCGTCCCTGTCCATGACGACAAGTAAGTTCGGTTAATTTTGCATCAAAATTATGTGTATGAAGCAACCCATTTGCAATTTGATCAATCCCAGTCTACCAATCACATAATCTCATGAATCATTTCCTAACGAACTTCTTTGGACTTTACAGGCTACTGCTGGAATTGCTAGTCCTGACGGGCGCACAAGTCGGGTCGGATTGGACTTCGGTCCTGAAGAGAAGGGAATCACTGAGGGAGGCGTTTTCTGGATTCGATCCACAAGTTGTGGCCAAGTTCAATGAGAAGAAGATGAACTCCATCAGCGCAGAGTATGGCATCGACATCTGCCAAGTTCGTGGGATTGTTGACAATTCTAGCCGTATTCTTGAGGTAAAGACTACAAAACCCATTTATTAGTTTTCTCGGCTGAATAGTGTCCTTTATCCATTTCCAACTACTCCCTTTTATTGCTTTTGTAACCTTGCGGTAATCAATCAATGCAACCACCCTCCCTTCCCCCAATTTTTCTCCAAACTGGAAATGGAAGCTTTTTGTTTTGTCTTGATCGCCGAAAACGTAAACAAAAAACAGAGCATCGTCCATTTCTACTGTGGTCCAAAGTGATATCAGATGCTAAAGAGGTGTCATGATTAAAAGTTTTTCTTAACCTCGTGCCAGGTTGTGAAGGAATTCGGGTCATTTGACAAGT
The DNA here is from genome assembly GCA_946122785.1 of Linum tenue. Taxonomy (NCBI): domain Eukaryota; kingdom Viridiplantae; phylum Streptophyta; class Magnoliopsida; order Malpighiales; family Linaceae; genus Linum; species Linum tenue. The sequence goes on along the minus strand of CAMGYJ010000009.1, from coordinate 68,421,607 downwards.
ACCTATGGAGGTTTGTGAACCAGAAGCCGATCCAAACCCAGTACCGATGGAGCCACAAGATCCCAGTGAAGACCTCCAAATCAGAGAGCATAAGCAAAGACATGCAGAAGAGAGGGTTCCGGCTCGTGGGTCCAACCGTAATCCACTCGTTCATGCAAGCTGCAGGCCTCAGCAATGACCACTTAATCACCTGTCCAAGGCATCTCCAGTGCACACTCTCCGCCTCTCAATCCAATTGATGAGGTTGTCAACAACATAAGATTGATTCATAATGCCTAAGAAAGGAAAGAACGTATAGGTTGTTTGTTTAATTAGGTTTGCTTGGCTGACATGATAATTGTAGGGTTTGTTAATTAATCAACTAGTGTGAGTTTGCAGCAGCTAATTGTGCTTGTGGGAGTTTGAGTGGGTGGGAGACAGAGAGCATGTGCAGGAAGGCAGAGGAAAGGGGGCAATGGCATGTGGTTTTGGGATTCCCTTTTTTTTTTTCTTCTTTTTTCTTTGGTTTTTGTTTATAGAGTTGTGTTGTGTGTCCATCATCACCCCCACCACTTTCTTCAATTATGTGTTGCCCTGTTGATGCTGCTGTTGGCTTGGCTGTGAAAGAAAGAAAGAATAATCAGTTTTGCAGAGTCCTGCAGGCAGCCAGAGCCATCCCTCGGAGCCCTCATTGCCAAAAATATTCCTCTTTCTATCCCTTTGCTGCAAGCCAGCAACCTTTATCCCTTTTTCAAGTTTTTGGATAGGATAACAAGTGGGGATCTCTCTCATTTCATCAAGCTGCCTGCGATGTGGGCTCGAGATACAGGGGACTTTATGACCCTTTTGTCTCAAGGAACAGGGGAGATGGATATCAACTATCAAGGAAACCACAGTAGCTGGCCAAGATTCCTTATTTTTTTTTTAATGGAGAGCGGGCGGTTCTAAAACCTAACCGGTGGCCAAGATTCCCCAGTTATCCAAGAAATCTGGTTGTGCTAAGTTTGTTTGTGAATATTAGTGCTAGTTTGCCCTTTTTGTGTGATGGTGTGGGATTTGTTCGACCTTGTGAACGTGACGATTCAGTTGTATTTTAAGTTAATAATTAACTAATGATGATGATGATGGTGATGGTTTATGGATTGTAATTTGGTGCTTGGATATTAATGGATTCCGATTCTGATATGTGAGTTGGCTAGCTACTGATATTCTGTTGAGAGAATGAAGAAGAATCAAACTTGCACATGCTATCGAATCCTCTGCTTTGCTGGATGAACCCACCCCCACTTTTCCTCCCTGTTCGCCCTTTGTTTAATGTTCGTGGGAGTGAGTGAGGGTAGAGAGGGTGTGATGATTGATGACAGTTGGATGATGATGATGGTGAAGGGTATTGGGTTCTCAAAAGTCTTTGGATTGGGCTGTAAAGTGGAGGAGCGGAGTTCAAAGGCCGCACTGGGTTTGCTGCTGGGTCCTTCAATGGCCTGCAACTCCACCAATCTAACTTTTCTGAATCCAAATGTGCCATTCTTGTGCTGGGGAGCTTGTGTATAGGAATAGGATTCCCCTTGCTTGGGTGAGTTCTTTCGCCTATCTTATGTGCGCTATGAAGGAATCATTAATTTGGAGTTGCTTTTTGCCACATAGCTTAATTTTGACACAAGAGATAGGATAGGAGAAAAAAGCTATTTCGTTTTTTTTTTTTTTATAATTCTCGTTGAACTGTTGAAGTTATCATATATACTCATCAACCGAAAACCCTAATCGGCTAAAAGCCTAAAACATAGCAATGTGAACAAACTGTGCACATTGTACTTCATTTCGCTTCACTTTCTTTGTATTAGCAGTTGACAACAATAGGAGCCTCAACCACCTTATGGTTGTGAAAAGCGCGGATAGGTTAATATCCAAGAGCTAAACATAACTCTTAATGATCGACTCCTCTGGTTGATGCAGAAGGGAAAGCATGAAGGAATAACATTGATGGAAAAGATCGAGGTGAAGACACTAAAAATAGTTGATGGAATCAAAATATGATGGAAGTGGAAATGAATGAGCTTGCTTGTTTCGAATCGTCCTACTTGAAATTGAGAGAAAAGATGGAGAAGAAAATGACTAAAAATGGTGATCCTTGGAACTCGCGAGAAGATTTTTCGGTTCGATGATGATGATGTTGTCAAAAAGGATAAAGGAGGACTTAAGAAATCTAATTGATTTCATTTTCATATGTTGTCATGGAAAGGTGAAAGGAAGTAGGAAGAATAAGGCATTATATTAAGTTTGTAAGAGACCATAAATGGTTCCAAGGGATTGGAGAAACGTTGTCGTTTTTAATTGAGAAAGTAATTAAATAAAATTTAATGGGGAATTTTTTTTAACCATATGAATTGTTTGTGCTAAATAGTAAATAGTATGCCTAAAAGAACCAAGGTATCATCATCGGTCATGGCATAATATCTTTGACTGGATTGAAAAAGGCGTAGGCTTTGAGCAATTTTGTTAAGAAAAAACAAAAACTTCCTCAAGTACGATGCGAACGAACGTCATATGGGGTGCTATTTGTACCAAGTATTAGGTGTCGGTCTTTTTAGCATGTCTAGCCCATCCATATGTGAAATTCGGAGCTAAATATGGCCCTCATGTCGTGGATCCCGCAGTGATAGTGTCTCATCTATTACAGATTTGTCTCAAAGAACGAGTCGTGCAAGAACGCAAGGATATAGCAAGTAAGTAACAAGGTTTTGCCTTTACTCTAGGACCAACTACAACAAGCTCGGGCAGACCAAGCTGAAAGTCCACCATCCTTCCTCACCGCAACGGATGGCAATCAAACCCATGGCCGCGGGTATCCGACCGCCCCCGGTCCAATCAAACCCTTGTGTACACCATACCCGCCCCATACCAATACCCGCCCCACCAAGAAAATTTCTTCAAATATAAAAAAATGTGGATCAAATTGTAACCTATCAATGATAATGAAGGTAAGTCGAGAAAATAAATAGAGAAATGTAATTGAGTGCATCCTCTAATCAAAACCTAATTCATTTTCGTCAATTCTCTCTTCACTCTTTCACATTCCCCCATGTCAACAAGATTATGTTAGTTAATTATTAATTAGTAGATGTATCAATGGATGTTTTTGGATCATATTCTTTGAACCTTATTAAGAAAATGATAGTATTTTGTTGACTTGTTCGTTTAGTGTTATAATTAAAAAAATTCTTGTAAAGGTTTAGGAATACTGTTGGATGTACGGGGCGTGTATTACCCATGGGTACCCGAAACCCACGAGTATGGGGATGGGTTTGCAAAACACTCCCCACACGGGTATGGGTTTGGGTATTTGAAAACAGGAATGGGGATGGTTTAAGCAACCCCCCCCCCCCAAACCCGTCCCACTACCATCCCTACTCACCGCGACTTTTTCCCCGATGGAATGTCGCCCCCTCCATGGCTATCTCTAAGTGGCATGTGAATGCTCTGCACCTGCGTAGAGTTTAACGAAGAATTTAGTGTCGCAGCAAACTACGTCTACTCTTGCCTACTTCGTTTCCTTCTATTTTCTCCTATAAATTAATCAATTCATAAATTCATTTGATTTTATTTATTAATATATTTAAAAACTAATGTTATAAGATTGAGAAGGTGGTTTAAAATATGGTTCTCGAAGCAAATATCAAGCCGAAGGCGATGTGTCAATGGATATGCTTCTCGAGCATTCTTCATCCTCGCTGGATCAAGGATGTAACCTTCGGAGGATAATACCGTCAGTCGCAAAGCAAATCACTAGAGGGGGGAAACTTATGTAGAAACGATAAAACAAACAATGATGGGGAAAATCATCTCTAGTCCATGCTTCAATTCTCCCCCTCCTCGTTGATTTCAAAGGCAACTCTGACCTTGCAAAGATTCATTGAAAGAGGAAGAAACATGTGTAGAAGCGACGAAATTATAAATAAAAAAGGGAAAACGACATAATGAAACAAACATTGATCAGTCACTAGGATAATCATTGGAGGGGCAAGAAACTCGTCTAGAAACAATACAATAGAAAAAATACAATAGAAGAAAAAAATGTGGGCTAGTCACCAAGCAAATTATCAGTGAGAGCAGACACAGCCAAACATGTAGAAACGAAAAAATGTAAAAGAAAAAAGAATGGTAGAAAAAATAATATAATGAATAAAAAAAGGATGTGAGAAAACTACGTAATGGGGGAAAACTTGGCCATTGTCCATAAAAATCATTTGAAAGGGAAGATATTGGTGTAAAAATGATGGAAAAACACGACATAATGAATAAAGGAATGGGGAAAACGATACAATGAATAAAAATGAGGGGTAAAGCATCAAAATGGAAAAATAATTTGGTCATTCGCTAGACAGATCATTTGAGGGTGAAGAAACTGGTGTATAAATGATGGGGGAAACATGATGGACAACAAAAACTTGGCTAGTCGCCAAGCATATCAACGAAGGGAAAGAAATGTGCGTAGAAATGGCGGAATAAAAAAATAGAAGAAAAAAACAATAGGATGAATAAAAACAATTGGAAAAAGGGGTTAAAATCTTACGATGCACTCATATGTAGGCTTATGTCAAGTAATTTATACTATAAGGATGCATATATGTATACATGTTAGGTAAATCTGCGACATCTAATTTTTGTCATGTAAATCTTCTTTTTTGGTATATCGTTGATGAAATATTTCAAGGTAGACAAATACATTAATTATTCTATATTATTGTTGGAAAAGTATGACAAAATTGTTTGATTTGATGGTATAGATATTTCTTGCCAAACTCAAATCATATACATTTTGCAGTTCACTGTGATTTTCCTTACATTATAAATATGTTACAGAGAGGATCAAACAAAGGCACAAATATCATTCCTCTTTCTAAACACCCCCTCATATATACAATATTCTATTTGCATCTCAGTTCTCTTGTCTTTTTAGATTCTTAATCTGGTGAAGAACAATAACAATGCAATAACTCTTTCGCCAAGAAAACAAAGGGAGGTAAAAGATCAAGATGAAAAAGAATAAGAAGAATTGTATATGAAGATTACATTCTCCAAACGCAAGTCATGTATATAAGAAAGCAAGTGAGGTTGTCGTCCTCATGTGTAGTTAGGTAAAGTTTTTTTATTTTTTTCATGTAGGAAAAAATTTCACCATCAACCATCCTTCTTACGAAGACCTTGCATTTAAGTACTTGGGTCGACCAACAACATGAACCTCAATCACCTTATGACCAAGAAATGCTCAGGCTTGCTAATATCTAAGAACTAAACCTAACCCTTAATGATGAGCTATGAAGGATTGCCATTTTGTGTCCTCTTCCTCTTCACTTTTTCCAGCAATTATTCCAAGTAGGAATCTGAGACCAAACTATTTAGTGTCTTCACCTCAAGATTTTCACGTCAATTTAACGTCAATTCCTCATATGATTCTACAAACTATTTAGTGTCTTCACCTCAAGATTTCCATCAATGTTATTTCTTCCTACTTTTCCTCCTCCATTAACCTGAGTAGCTGATTAACAGTTGGTTTAGCTCTTAGATCTTAGCCTATCTGAGCATTTTTCGACCAGAAGGTGGTTGAGGATCTTGTTTGTTGGCTCATGTAACCACGTGTAAGGTCTTCGAAGGAAGGATGGATAGATGTGAAGGTTAGTCTGCATGAGGGAAAAACAAAAAAATTTACCTCACTATTTATTAGGACGAAAAGCCCGTTTACTTTCTTATATACACTGGCTTGCGTCGTGAGAAGGTGGTCATCATGTATGTCTCTTTCTCAAAAAAAATTTCATCTCAGTCTTTTGCTTCCCTTTTGTTTTATTGGTGACTAGAGTTTTATTTTCTCATAGAAAGCTGTAAAATATAAGGGATTGTATGGAAAGATGAATGATATTTCTGATGCATGACCGGTCATTATCATTATTCTTATTATTAGTTATTTAATTAATTCGTATTAGACCGTATTTATCTTGGAATAAGACTCAATTAAGATTTTATAATTGTGTGTATCCTATTTAGTTGGATTAGTGGATTTATTATTATTTATTAGAATATATAATTTTGAAAGGAAGCGAACTGTAGCCAAGGAAGAGATCCTCCCCTGCGGACGCGGCTAGTTGAGTTCTTCTCTATTTTGTCTGCTTGTATTCCATGCGAAAGGGACGTACAATGCTTGGGTCGTTCTTCTCTATTTTGTCTTCTTGTATTCAATATGAAAGGGACGTACACTATGCTTGGGTCCCTATTATTGATGTGCACTGTTGTTTTCCCGTACATGCATTATTGGAAGCTTTTAATCTCGTTGCATGTGCTTGTACTGTCACATAGCTGCCCATTTCTTTTCTTATATAACCGTCCATATCTTTGAAGGGGATTCTCACAATTTCTTCCTTTCTCTAGCCATGAGGTGTTCTTTCATTCTTTTTTTCCGTTCTACTTGTTTCTTCCACGGTTGCATGTTTGTTCATGGGATGGTCATTTCATGAAATTCCTCGATGGCATGGTTGATGTTCTCTCTATCCATTTTGCGTGGTTTCTCAAAAGTTGTATCCTTCCTTTTTAAGCAATGATGTGGTTGGTTGGGTAGGGTGAGATATTTGTTGTTGCTGTGAAGCTGCTGCACAAAAAGATGCATATTCCTACTGCTGCTCTACCATTATTTCCACCGCCACCGCCAGATTTACCACAATGGCTCGTTGGAAAGGACCATTCTGATAAGTCCATTGTTGGTTTGTTTATCTTCTGTTTAGGTGAGAAAGTTACCATTTTTTAAAAAAAGGAAATTGCTTCCATGGTGGATTGCAGTTTCAGGGGTAGCACCATCTGTCCCCTCGCTTGTCGAGATGCCAGCTTTGAAAGGTGTCTCCATTTATTCAAGAGGTTTGCAAGAAGCACAATATTCCCTACAAATGTGTCTCGTTCTGGATGGCGGATGTCTTCACCTACAACACACTCAGAGCCGTCGCGTTGCAAGCCAAGGACGTATCCAACCCTGTGCCAACGAATCTGGTGTGGGAAGCTCTCAACACTCATGGTTGACGACAACGATATGGGGATCTTTGAGGCTTTTTTGGGATGTTTTCGGCTTCTACAGCTCGATGTACTTGTTCCCCTGTGTTGGTGTGCCATTAATTCTTGCATTTGGTTGTATCACTTTCTACGCTAGATTTGGTTTGGTTGATGTAATGTGCTGAAGATTTTGTTCATTCAGCTATAGGAGAATAAGTTATTGCAGCTTTCGTACTCTAGATCACCATCTTGAACTTGTGACCTCGTGATGTAATGATCTCATTTATGTTAAGAGACCTTTTAAAAGGAGTCTAGCCTTTCAATTTGGTCTGCTTTAATGTTGTTGTGCCTGGTGTTTTGCAACTCAATACTAAGGAAAGGGAAAACAATCACGCGTTGTTTGGGTGCAACATTTTGATTTGGATTCAGAGGTACTTTGAAGAGAGATGCTTGTTTTATTTTTGTTTGTGGCATTTGTGTGGTATTTGACAATTGTGATGTGGTAACTAAATACGTCAATGACAATGATGATTTCACGTAGCATATAATACTGTTTGCCCTATAATTCTTATCACTTCATATGCATAGTCAACCATCTTTTCTTAATCCCTCTACCTCCTTTAATATAGAGCTGATTGAAAACATATTTATTTTGTTTGTATTAGTAATTTCTCATCTGAAAAAACGCTTTCGTCCATCCTTTGCTTTTTTTGTTTCAATGGAATCATGGTTCTTCATATGTCTAGCCATTGTCTTAAATAGAGGACATAAATGTATGGCATTCTGTAGATGTTAGTTTTTCATATTTTCACTAAATTGCATGTTTTTAGTTTTGGTGTTTTATTGATGGATACAGAATATGAGTCCTCTATATCTGTTACAATCATGACCCGTCCCAATTCATACCAAGCAAAAAGGGGTGAAACAATAGTGTCCATGTAACTATCTAACAATACTCTATTTTTTGCTGAAATTTTAATTTTTTTATTGGGATATGCATACGGACAAATAAAATAAGAACCCCAATTGTGTATGGAACATTATTGGTCCAACCTTGTCTCCATGCATGTGTAGATGTTGGGAAATAAAAGATGAATTAGCAATTATTCATTTTTAAACTTTGTATATTATTTTAGGAAGGATTTGTATGGGAAACTCGTACAGAATAAAACAAAATAAGTCATTTAAATATGTGGATGTAATAATATCTGTATATATTAAGATTTATATAAATTTTGATCTCGTGACCCTGAGAGTAAAACGCTTAGCAATTACAACAGATAACTTTTGTCACTAAAATGAATTAGTATTAGTAATTCCTTTTATCTAGCCTATGTACAATGTTACTGGACACAATTATTTCCGTCAAAATTATATCGTGAACTGTACAAAAAGATCGATTCAAATTCAACAAGAATAAAGGGATAAATGTACCGATTTGGTTACAATAAATTCAAGGCATGAAGATGCATGGCAGGTATCGTCCGTCAAATAATAGTTAGTAAAAGAAAGCAGAAGCGACTGTGTAGAAGAAATCGACGTAACCTAAACTCTAAACTATGGTTGTGACTTTTTTGTTATTTTAAGAAACAAATGTCATCGGAATGTTAGTAGACGGGCAGGGCAACAACTAACCAGTAATCAATGGCTACAAATCAAAAAGGTCAAAAGGTCTTGATCAGTCGGACCCATCAAAATGTGAAACCATGCATCGCATATCCTTTCTGCTTGAATTCTCAAGCTTGGGCCTTGGGTACAGGCATACCGCAAGTTGAAGGCCAATGTTGGCCCATTAAATAGTGAAGAGAAATGGACAGAATCGAAAGAGAAGAGATAGGAAATAAATTTGGCTATTTCGAGAAGTTGACGTCGTTGTTCAATTATTATATTGTCAGTTGCAGTACTGCTTATAATAAGACAAAACATGCGTCATTTTCAAACTTGAAACTCATTTATCATGGACGATGATAAGTCCAACTTACTATTTATATACAGTGTGTTGTACGTTTCTCATATACATTTGTTATTATAAAGCAAATAGTTCTCAAGGACAGTTTATGCAAGGAAGTATTTGTACATTTGTTTTTATATATTTTAATTGTACATTTTATGATATTTTACGCCAATACCTCGATTTTGCGTGAATGGTGTTATGTTTATGTTTTCAATATACAGGTGTAAGAGTTTGGAGTGGACGTTCACTTCCCTTTGTGGTCGGTTCTTCACGTATTTCTCGGGTAACCTATATGAAAGGTAAGGTTGTTATAAATAACTAGAGAGTTTTACCACATAATTTCTTTGCTTTTAGATTTGATACGTCTAATTGACATGATAAGCGGTGAAAGAATAATCAATTGAATTGGAGATCACTAAATTAAATTAATCTGTTGTAAGATGTAAAGCAAATATTAGCAATTGAGGATTTGGCTGCCAAGTAATCCTTGCTCGTGAAGTTCAATGGAATGGAATTCTGAACATATGAAATCAAGTTTTAATTGCAATGAGCATAAAAAATCAAAGATTGTAAAATTATATTGAAAGGTGTACAAGTAAAGTCAGGACGTGATATTTTATGTTGTTCAACCATTTCGTATCGCTAAAAATCACATGGCAAGTTAAATTATATAAGAAATTTCTCACGACCAAATCGTAAGATATAATATGCAAAATCATAATTATTTATTATTTATTAAGTAATTATAGAGACTCCTTGATTACTCTCCATATCAAACAAATATATTATGGCCACAACAGTAAATATACTATTCTATTTACAACCCCACCTTAATATCTCTTATTTACCCCAAATGCTTTTTCCTTTTTCTACCTAAACAAACCCTTTGCTGCCTTTTTCTTTCTCAACTTCTCTAGGCAACTCACGCCACCACCGTCCTCCCTTTCCAGCTGTCGCCCTTTCTTGCCATCCCCCAGCTCCTTTCTCTTTAAATGTATGTTGGTTTGTGACTTTGTATCTTGGTAGATTGTTTCTTGCCATGTCGATGGATTATCTTTTGCCAACTTTGATGCAAGGTAAATTTTTTTTTATTAGACTACCTTTGTATGTGGCGCATGTTGCTATTTGGTTCAACCACGATATAATGGATGTTGTATTTTTGTAGATCCTATCATGACTTCGTTTCTCATTCGTCAGCTGGATGGATCAGTTGTGGATACCCATATTGTCGCTAGACTTATTCATATGTGGACGGCAAAAGAGTGTGTTTGTATGACCAGTCCTCTTGTTATGTATACGCTTTGGGTTGACAGAGAGGTTGCGTTTCTGTTGTGCTTTATTTACATGCTCGTGATGCTTGTTATTGGGATGATTTGTATGAGTTTCCGGATGCAGGAGGACATCATTGAAGGTTTTACCGTCCCTGGGGATAGTGGTGTTGTTGGTGACCTTAGTCGGGTTGCTGAGATATACAACATGAAACTTGTGCTCTTGATCCCGACCAGGACTACCGGAAATCCACTACGAAATCCTCCATGTGATTTGCGATTTTATTTGACAAGAACCCAGTCTTTTATCAAAATTTGTGATAACAATCCGCCGAAGTTGGCTTTATTTCCCCTTGATGGTTTTAGGGACACACAATTTGAGGATTTGGTACAAATGTGTTATGATTCACAAAACTTGGCAGGTGATATTTTTCGTTTGTTAAGTTTAAATCTATTGAATTGGAAGCTAACATATGTCTTTTTGCAAATGTCAGTGGGTGTGTTCTTTCTTTGTCGGATCAACACGATATCTCAAATAGATACATGTCTTTTCATGTTGTTCTCGAGAATTCAAGGTCATTGTTCGTAACTTCCGGTGATTGATTGTGTTCGTCGGTTGATGTTTTTTAATTTTTTCAAATTGATGTGCAGGAATAGGTTTGTAACCATTAAGTACGTTGGTACACATGATCATTATATTGGATAACTTGCTGGCATAGGTGAATTATTATCTCCCGTTGTGCTGACTTTTACTAACATTTTGGTTGTGAAGTCTACTGAATCAGATGACCTGGGTACGTATTGGGACATATGGTTATTTTATCTCATATATTATTTTTTGTTTTCTAGTTATTTTAGTTGTTTTGTACATACTATTGTATTTTCTTGCAACATAATTTTTTATATTATTTTTAATGAATTATTGTGCATCTTGTGATAAAAGGTATTTTATTGTTTATTTTTGTTTGTTTGGAGGACTTCATTTGGTTTTAATATATGTTGTTAGCTCGCATTTGTGATATGATGTACTTTGATACTATTGTTAATTTGATTTCAGACTCTCTTGTTCTGACAAACACTCCAGGCAGTAATATTATCTATGGCAATTACACTCATCGATATAGGACACTGTATGATCGGTAGGTGGTGTATTTAATATTTGTAGCGGTCGATTAGTGCTATATTTTATGATGAATTTTATATTTGGAGCAGGTTTTTTGACGATCTTCAGCCGATTAGAAATATTGAGGAATCACCACACCATCCTCTTAGGTTCCTCCGTGGTTCACTTCCTTCTCGGCTGAGTCTTGATAAGTTGGCTTCGTTGTACGAGACCCAGTGTGATGATTTTCAGGTTTTTTATTTTAATTATTGCTTATTGGGATTATTCCACGTGGGGCTTCGTCTTGTTATGGTTGATTTTTTCCTGATTCTACGTTGATTTTTTCCTTTCACGTCGACCAGGATCAGTTTCGCCTAAAGTGCGTGTATGTTGTATATGGGATCCATTGTGTATATCTTTATAGCCAACTTAGACATGGTATCCAAATGATCAATCGTGGTAGACGGTACTATCTTTATGTAATTTCTCGTTCTCTGTGGTTATGTCTTTTTGTTATGGGTCACATTGTAAGCGGTTGTTGTTGTTGTGTGTTTTCTGTCGAAATTGGTGACCTTGTGTTTTTATGGCATTTTTTTAACCAAATGTTATATATATATGGTTCAGGCTAGCGTACGTCAGTCGTACGTTGTACGCTTGCGTTCACACCTGATAAACTAATTTTAATTATAAGTTAACTAATTATAATTAACCATGAAAACTACAACCGCATCCATTATAAAAAAAAATTGTTTACATTTTAGTCCCACAATAATTATAAATTTCAATCCTAAACTAACTAAACCCCTACTCTGTCAAGCACTCGGCGCGCTTTCCTCTTTCTCTCCGGCAACCGGAGCTCACCCTCACCTCTGCCTCCCCTCCGCCGACCCTCCACTCCCACTAGATCCTCAGCCTCTCATAGTCTCAGCCCTTCGCCTCTGCCTCGAACTGGAGAGCATAGAGATTTTGGTGAGACTGCGTCAAAGGATTCAAGAACAAACCCAATTGAAATAACTATTCGGACAATGTATTGGAGATCCTGGTCTAGCCTTGGTGTTGATCCCGCTAATTGCCAAGTTCTGTTCCTAATAAACAGAGTGAAAAAAGAACATGAAAATTGGGGTTCACGGAGCTTATTCATTAATAGTTAACTGGGAGCCAAGTATGGAGGTGGATTGCAGTTGGATTCGAATTGGAGTTCAATCGAGATGCCTCTACAGTCGAGTATGGAGTGGATTATCAGCCCTCTGTCACCGGCATCGAACTAGAATTGGGGTTATATCGGGGATGCCTCTGCTCTGCTCTCCGCCACTCCCCTGTCCAGCGCGCCGCTGCCTCTAGACGCCGGACAGGCGGAGAAGACGAGTTGGAAAAATAAATTTCTATAGTTGGATGGGGACTAAAACATAAACAACAATTAATTAATTGATGTGGTTGTAATTCTAATCATTATTATAATTAATCTATTTAATTGAATAAAAATTATTTAATAATTATTTTTCTAGTGTGAACACAGGCGTACAGCGTACGACTGACGTACGCTAGCCTTTGCCATATATATGGTTATATATATATATATATGGGGCGTTCTACGGTACCCGGAGTGAAATTCGGGGTACCGCATACCTTGAGTTAGAAAACGCTATCAAGAACTTGAATTGACTAATCTTTCGGACATGATACTATAGTCTAACCCTTAAAGATCAACATCTAGGTCTTAATCTCTAAATCTTATACCCGAAGATCAATTTAATTAGAAATAATAAACGACGGTTATGATTGGTCGAAATATAACCAAAAAATCAATGCACCATCTAAGGGTTTATAGTTTATGATTTAGTTAATTAGGACCTTGGGTTCACTAATTAAGGGTTATGGTATAGTATCATGCCCAAAAATCCTGCTAATTCGAGGTCTGGATAGCGTTTTCATACTCAAGGTATGCGGTACCCCGGGTTTCACCCGGGGTACCGTAGAAGGCACCATATATATATATATATATATATATATATATATATATATATATATATATATATTAGGAGATGATCCTCTTTTTAGAGTTGTAGTTGATTTTTTCTTGCGGATGGTCACGTTAAAAGTTCATGTGAACTTACCTTTGATATTTTACAATTTAACTTGGATAATTAGTGGGTTTGTGGTTATTTTAATATTATACGCGTTATAATATTGTTAATTAATGATTTTTCATTTTAACATTATACTGAATATTGATGGATCGAAAAGTAGACGTAGATCTATATGGGTTGTCGATTTTGGGTGGTCGACAAGGGTGCATGTGGTGCACTTATTGTGGTATCTCTTTTTTTAATGATGAAATAATTTAGTAAAATTTAGTAAAATTAATGGAAAAAGGATCGTATCTATTGGGAGAGGGGGAGAAAGAGAAGAAACAGCAGAGGAAAAGATGGAAAGGAGAAGGAGAAACAAGTATTTCGGGAAAGCTATCAGGCATCTCATGTAAAAAGTACTGCTACTATTCACTGTGAGCCTATGATCGACATAGGAAAGACTATAGAGGTTAGGTTTAGTTACTCATTCTATCATTTATTCGTTTTTCCAATCTTTGTAAGTTCTTGTTATGTTGAATGGAATTTTGGACCATCAGTTTTCCCAAGTTCAGGCTCTCCAAGATGCCACTAATCTTGAATTCGTAACTGAAGTTATCAACTCTTTTTGTCGCGATGGTGATAGGATCGTCAGGGAGATCAACAGGGATTTGTATGATATTTGCCTATTTTCCGTTCCTTGTATGGTAATCCCGTCTATTTATCTGTGTCATTCTGGTCGTCGAAATTTTAATACGTCGGCTATTAATTTTTTGTCTGTGCGTTTTGCAGAGGTGCTATTGACGTGAATTTTCTCAAATGGAAGAATCCTTGCATCAAATTAGAGGCAGTAGCTCCACAGATGTTTTGGTGTGTGCTGTAAAGTTTAATTTGTATTGTTTTGTATTTATAGCATTGGGGCACGTCGATTGAAGAATGTTTTTGACGAACTTCTTCAAGCATGTATTGACAGAAATAGAGATAGGTTAGCCCACAATATAACTTAAATATCAAATCAATTTTTTTGGGTTTGGGGGTTGCATAGTTCATTCCTTACTGCATCTCTGTGTTTTTTCTACAGGAGTATACGTGCTGCTAATGATGTCACTCGAGAATATTGCATTCTTCGCAACAAGTTGGGAAGTGTACTTGAGGTAGAAATCTTTTTCGTTATATTATTATTTTACACTTTTTGAGAGTATAGACAATTTATTGAGCTCATCTTTTTATTTTCAGATGGAGAATGCGATTTTTGCAATCAAAAGATCTCAGAACTAGAGGATGGTTGGATGGGGTTTTATAGTACGTGTTTTTGTTGTTTAATGTATCTTTGGGATATTTCTTTAAAATTATTGTCAGTGAACGATGATCTGCTTGTTTGAATTGTTGTTTTGGGAATTGACTTTTTATATTTGTGCTTTGTTTCTCCATTATGTATGTGACGATTATGGTTAGTTATTTAACCAGAATGTTAATTGTTGTTGGAAATCATTCAGTGTGTCGTCAAAAGTAATGTGTTGATGTGCGCAGGATTATCTTCACTATGAATTGAGCTTGATGTTAGTAATCTATAACTTTTTATATTTTATATTGTCAAATTCAAGGTTTATTTTTTTAGTTTTATTTTGATAACATGAACTCTATTTATAATAAAAATAAGGGCTCGTTTGGATAATTGGATTATATTTTTCTGGACTGTAAACAATCGAAAGGTTCTGATTCTTCAAATTATTGAAAAGACCTTTTAAAATTTTCACTGTTTGTTAACCGTGATTGTTAACATAAAGAAAAAAAATTCTATTTTTTGCATATGTTGAAGTCTTAACCAACAAAATTAAATTGATTCAAAAAAATTTGAGAACTAATTAGTAATGATATTCGGTGAGGCAAATAAAAAAAGATATAAAGTATGAGAAACAAAAATCTCACAACTCAAGTTATAGAATCTCTCTAAGTATAAGAGATCTATGTCTTTAGATTTTAGAGTTTTGAAATATCTAAAGCTAAAATCCCCGCTACAATAGGAAAAAAATAATTTATGATAAATCTTTGGATTTAATGAACCTGTACTCACAATTCTTGTCTCCAAACGAACCCTACAAGCAACTTTTCATATTTGCTTTGGTAATATGTATTATTTTTAAAACACATATTAAGGCAAACAAAGCCTAATCATAAGATAAAATCAGAAATTACTTAGTATTTTTCGGGAACTTGAAAACTTTCTTGATAAATTATGAGTCATGTACTTAGTTTGTTAGATTAGCAGTAATTATTTAATCCTTGAGTAAATAATCTATATCGACCACACATACTATTCTTTATCAAAGCCTTTTTAACGGACAAGAGTCTGAGTCCAGACTTAGTATTAGTTGTAAAAAGTAACATTGTATCCTCAAGTTGCTATCTATTTTTTTCCACAGACCAATATTTTATACAAGGGTTTTAAAAGCAAACTGCTAAATCTCAAATTATTTGTCACTGATAAGTGTTGGAGGTGAACATAGGTTTCCACAAAAAAAGATAAGTGTTGGAGTTGTTGGTGTTCCTAAATGCATCATACACAATCCTCTGTGTACAAAAAATGATCTTTCTAGTATTATAAATCACCATCAACTTATCCGATAAAATGTGCGGAACAATATGTAATTCATGCCAAAAATTGGTTTGTCCGCCTGTCTCTGGCATAGTTTCATCTTTCATGCTTCTCCGTCAGGGGTGGTTTGGTCTATCTTGTTGTTTTATTTAATTAATGATTTTACTCGAATTTTTTTTATTTGTGTTTGTTTAAGTTACTGTATTTTTTTACAATGAGGATGAAATTATTTAATAAAATATAAAAAAAGAAACACAAAGGAACCAGAGTATCCAAATGGCGATTACTTCCAGAAAAGGCCACAACTTGCAACACAATAGTAGAAATAGCAAGAAAACTGGCTGCTGAGAAAGGAAATAGATCAAATGGAAATAAACACCCGATGGCGAACCAGACTCTTAAGATTAAGATCCAGCTCCGCGGGTCGCAGGTTTGGCAACTTCGGGATTTTGGCCGGTCTAGTTTATCTGACCATCTACCTTTGTTTTTTTTCATTACCGACCGTTAGTTTTCTTTTTAATAAGGATCATCACTTTTATCAAAAATATTACGGTTAGGATTTACCAAAAACAATATTTTGTTGACTCTGGATGTTTGAATTATTGTACTAGAGTTATACAGATGCTCATTTTTTGTTGTGAAGATTGATGAGGTGTGAGCAACGTGCACATTCCCAAAAAATATACAGACTTTTTTGAATGTCAAGACCGAAAAGCTAGCTACTTTATATTGTATTTTGTCCATGTAATGTTGTTTGTATTTGCTAAAAAAATGCATCGATCTATTTAAAATTATATTTTGGTGTGACTGTTGTAGTGTTGTATGCTTATATTGGCATCCATATTTTTCCTCATTTTGGTCTGAGCCATTGATTGTAATCACGACATTTTGTGGATATGTATGTATATGTACAAGTATAAATGATCAAACCATCATGATATTGGCTTTAGCCTTTTTGACTAGTGAAAATTGTACCAGTTTATCGTAGTGGACTACAACTCTTTGTAAAAAAGTTTAATGGATTGCAAGTTATATTTCTTGAGATAGACATTTTAAATTATCAAGAATATGTCATAATATGTTATCTATAATTTTCCTGAACTATTACATAAATATGCGTGACAGAAATAGTACATATGTATGCATCATATATTTTTGCAAGCACATAAAGAGAATGGTATTGTATACTATTGTAACCGACATAAATTTTGAACTAGGCACACCAAACCACTACAGATCTCTATTCATGTGCTGATGAATTATCTGCTAAGCACGAAAAAATGTTAACTTCCAAAATAAAATCAATGGAATCCACTTTCTGGAATAGACAAACGTCGCCAACTTGTAGTGAATGCTCGTAGCAAAATGAAAGCCAGTTTCTGCCAATGAGTATCACACTGTACCCGCTTCTTCTCTTCAATCTTATGTTATACTTGGTACCCCTTGCAACGAGGAATACATTGTCACATTCGTCTGTAACATAATTTTTTACGAAGTCACGAGGCACAAGCTACATCAATGAAATATAACTAATTAAATTAATTCAACGTGTGCAATTGATAATATTTTATATGATGTAGAGTAATTGTATTACGGGTTTTGTTCGGCCTGTGATTTGTGTACGGGTCATGACTGTTATGTATGATGGATATTTGGGTTCTGATAGTATTGCTTCTATTATTGCTCTCCTACAACTTATAAGTGGATCGTACATTGATAGACGCATAATTCGAGTTGAGTAGATTCCCTTCTCTGTTCCAAGTTTCATGACCACGCTGAAATGTTCTGTAATGTATTATTTTAAAACATTAATACATATATGATTGTGAAGGTGAAGATGTTCCATTATTGAATAGTAGTTTAAAAATCAAGAGAAATATGGTTGAACCATAGTGATAGTGTACTTACCATCATCTGGTTGTTGAATTCTTTTTGTGCCTTTTACCGCCACCTTTATCGAAGGACGTACAATCACGCCAATATCTTTTGGATTGTTCCTAAATTGGCCACATTTTTTCCCTGATGCCTTCTGTGTTATTCTTTTTTCCGATATCCGAGTTAATGAACAAGCGACCGTTGAGGTTAAATATATTAACTGTAAAATTACTCATGCCAATGTATGTAAAATGGAGGATACAACCAATAGTTACTGAATAATGTTGCATAAATTGGTACAAATTATCAGTGAAAAATAATGATTGTGTGTCTGCTTCCCTGTTAACTCCGATTATCCAAGATTCTCCCGTTGGTAATTGAAAAAATTGTCGGTGATGAGAACTCCGGCCCATATTTGTGAGTAAAATTCAATGGAATATCCTGGTGTCACAAAATCAGACGATTCAGAGTTATAAATTTTACCAATTATGGTAGTTTGACGACATGCGCGCGCTGTTATAAAAATTTATAACATAAAAGAATTTGCCATTTTATGTTGGGTGAGGTACTGGGGGCTTATGGTTACGAAAAAGCACGAGCATGGAATGGTGATTGTGTAATCCTTCATCTTGGAAGGACCTACTTCCTCTGTCGTGCTTGCTATAATAAAGCAGGTCTTCAGATCCCCACACTTCCATGGCGGAATCAAACCATGGCAAGCTTTATACAATGCTAGGATCAATGAATTGGTATATCTATCCTTTTACCATTGCTTTAGCTTCATCCCACGCAAGAGACATCGTGTCGAAGACTGGCGGTCGTTCGGAGCTTCCATCAATGAATCAGATTTTATTCTTCAAGCACAATGTTGTTTGCATTGAAGTAGACCAATATCCATAGTAAGAGTCGTGGAATTATTATCATTTGGGTTGAGGCGGTAAGGGTGACCCTCGTGAATATCTGACATCGTGCTGCACGAGTGGTTGAAGGAATATGTTTCTGTTGGTTTATCAAAAGATTGTGCTAGCATAGGTATAAAATGTTTATGATACTTGTAGAATGACTTTGCTAATAATATATAGGTATAGATTTGTTCGTTTCATTAAAAAAATTTAAATTATGTTATGCACAAATTCCAATGATATTAAATGCAACACTATTTAATTTATTGAAGATCAAATGCAATCTTGTAATGTTCCTACTTTTACCTATTTTAAAATAAAAATAAAAATTCTAGGTACCAATTTGTCAACATGCTGTGACCGCATGTTACATTTTGTTGGTATCAATAACAATATCATCTTGAGGATTTGTCTTCTGGCATTGAAGACTCCGCGTGGAGTTGGACAGCTAAGGGTCGTTGTCATGATCCATGGTTCGTTACTGTGTGCACACATTGGTTGTTGTTTTGTTGAATAATCATAGCGGGTAAAATATTTATTAGTAAATCGTTAATGTTTTTTGTCGGTAAATTCATATTCACAATCATTGTAACTTTTATTCCTTTTGTCAATATGCAAGTGTGACATAGAAAGTGTTACGATGTATATGTCATCGTTGTTTGTCGTATGGTTACAGAGAGAATCCACTATTCAAACTTAATTAGAGTTAATTAATATTGAATCTGTGATCGTACGTCAATTAATATGCAAAATAAAAATATCAAGTTGGGACTATTGTGCAACATGGAACGATGCTCCAACTATTGATTTTATTTTAATAAGGAGAATGACATAATTATAATTAAATTCAGTTTAAAACTTGTGTCAGCTCTTTACCGAACCTAGCTCGTCGTTCTCGTCCAGAGCACTTGCTCCATGTATGTCTTCCAATTAAGAAGAATACAAGAAGTGCTTTCACCAGAGGTGAAGGAATAAAGATAACGTCTAAAATGCAGAGAATATGAAAGGAAACGGACGAGAGCAAAGAATAGGAACAGAACGAAAGAGTACAAAAGGGTGAAGGCAAACTAAGCGCTGGCAAAAATGAGAATTGATGAGTTTTATGTGTGTTTTTTTGTACATGACGAACAGTCTCAGTGAGACACAATTATCTGAACCTTGTATTTTGTATTTCAATTTTATTAATGATATATCACCCTTACCAAAAAAAAAAGGACACAAAGTTATATGGAAAAATAAACTAATAAGTGAGGCAGTGCATAATTTCACAAATCACACAATATATACTAGGCTCACAAACAATTATGTAACCATCTGATTTTATTTTTTGGAACGCTTGTTGTGGTAGGTACGTCACAAACTTGTTCCAAGGAATTGGCGATTGCTACCATACCCGGAGTACCAAACAAAAGTCAGAAATAAATATTAGTCTCGTCTGGACATCATTGCTTCAGCCCTGTCACGTTTGCAATTTGAATGCATGATGATTATTAATTTAGAGGCGATTTTGGACCAGTCGGTAGCGATCTACGTGGGTCATATCGTCAAGATTTGTTGAGCTACAGTCTACAATGGGCACTTGCCTTATAATTCCAGTTCCCGAACATTATTATTCCGGTATTTGTTTCCTGGACTTCATTTCTCTTATATCTGCTTCCGAGGTGCTCTTTCTTGTGAGTAACGGTGTTTCAT
The DNA here is from genome assembly GCA_946122785.1 of Linum tenue. Taxonomy (NCBI): domain Eukaryota; kingdom Viridiplantae; phylum Streptophyta; class Magnoliopsida; order Malpighiales; family Linaceae; genus Linum; species Linum tenue. Next base: position 68,401,144 of record CAMGYJ010000009.1, on the reverse strand, counting down.
ATCCTTCACTGTCCATCGCCGTTCCCCACACTGCTTCATCATCCGCTTCCTGACTCGGTTAGTCTTATCTTTAAGTTTTCTTCTATCGTATGCACATCAATTTCCTTTCACAATTGAAAAATGGTGGATTGTGTAAATTACGTACCTGAATTGTTGTCATGTTCAGTGTCCATGGTATGGAGACTCTGTTTCTTAATCTTGAGCTTCAGTGACTTTTGCTGATAGTCTTGTGTCCTTAGACAATATAATATCCAATCCGGTTGATAATATTAGTTCCTTACTGTATGTAGAATACCAACATACAAAACTCACTTCTTTTCTTGGTAAAAAACATTATTGGCGTTGAACTTGTGTCCTACAAACTACACATTTATCATTATTTGTGTTGTATTGTTAATAATTTTTCTTGTTATTTGTATAGACAGGAGGAAAATAATACTCGTGTGTTCCTTACAGAGGTTTACACAAATGGCCAAGGAGTATGATTTTTCGCGTGGTACTTTAGGTGAGTCGCACTCTAACCTATCTATTTATTCATTTAATTGTGATTGTTTTTTTTATAGTTGTTATTCTAATGTGTGTCAAATTCATCCAAATGCATTCAGAATCCATTGAATCGTCTGGTACCTTTTCTACCATATGTGAAGGTATAAATGAACAACATTTGTTATTCGGTTGGTCCATATGTGGACATCTTCCGATGAAGATCCTATTCGAGGTCCTTTGTTTTATACATTGTGGCTAGACAAAGAGGTAAGAGTTAATATCTTATTTTGGCCCGAACTATGACCATTTTTCAACTTTGGCCCGTGGTTTCAGAAATTAACATCATGGTCTTAACTATGTAGCATATAGACTCAATAGGCCCGACACATTGTTTGACCGTTAGTCAACACGCCATGTCATTGCCTAGTCAGCCTAAAAATCATTTAAAAAAATCAAATTCAAATTATTTTCCTAATTATTATTATTTATTATTTTCAAATTAACCAAAAAAAAATTTTAATTTTAAAAATATAAATAAAGTTTATATTTTTTATTTTGATGCATTTGAAAATGATAAATTTAAAAAATATAATATAATTTTTTTTATTTTTGGGTAATTTAAATATCTATAATAATTTGATAATTTTTGGTTAATTTATAAAATGATAAATAATAGAAATTAGGAAAATAATTTGAATTTTTTAATGATTTTTAGGCTGACGAGGCAATGACATGGAATGTTGACTAACGGTCAATGGTGTTGACCATCCAAATTGACGGTAAACTATGTGTTTGGCCAATTGAGTCTATATGTTATATAATTGAGGCCAAGATGTTAATTTGTGAAACCACATGCCAAAGTTGATTATATGATCATAGTTCAGTCCAAAATAAGATATTAACCCAAGAGGTAAAGTATCTTTACTAATAGTCATATGTTTACTTTTCTTTTATGCATCTTAACTACGCATTAAATCCTTATGTTATGTTAGGAGTCTGTAATGGAGGGGGTTACTGCATCAAAACATGTATCAAGGCTGTTACAGTCTACCGTGAAATGTCAATTATATCATATAAATTATATTGAAGCCGTAAAGGCAAAACCAGCGGGACGTTCAGCTGCTCATGATTTGATAATGCTATTCACGTCTATGCAAAAGTTTAGGGTGATTGCTGAGCACGAATTGTGTCCATGCTTTCCTTTGGAAGGGTTTCAGGATTTCCCTCACGTGTCTCTCATTGATCTTATTGCATCCAATCAACAATACATGGGTACGGTTGTTATTTTCGTTGATAGACTATTATGTAAAGTAAAAATATATACTAATGAATTCTTTAAAATGATAACAGATATAACTGGACGTTTGACTTTATTGACACTGAAACACGATGATTCGCCAACGTTCTCTAACTTTCAAGCACAAATACAAACTACAAGGTGCAAATAATACCGTAATTTCATGATAGTTTTTAAATTTGTGAACCTTAATGTAGTTTTATTCCGTTGAGATCAGGCAAGAGCGCATTACGATTGAGTATACAGGGTGTGGTCATAAGGGTCGATTTCTACGAAGAATATATGATGCAGAAATTTTGGGACCAGTGATCCGGACTTTTGCTGGCGTGATGAGTTCAGCCACATCTTCAGGTTGGTTGGGTATAAATCTACCGAGATTGATTTGAGCATTATGATTGCATGGTGCTAAACTATCAATATATTGTAGTTGATTTTGTTGTTAGAAGTACAAATGCAACACGTTTGCTCTATGGAAACTATACACCTCGTTAAAAAGAAATTATGGTAAGTATGGTGCATAACTTTGTCACAAAAAATGCATTATAATCTTGTTTGTTAAAAGTTGACGTAAGGAATTTTCGTTTCAGATTCTTTCATGAGCATAGGCCTGTTCGGTTAATACGGATGAATGTTCCCCCACAGGTGGAGTTTGTTCGTCCTATGATGCCTACAAAGTGCTCTCTTGTTCAATCGATCGCACAATGTTTCATTTTACAAATATTTAACGAGGTTTGAGTGTGCTTTGTTGTTTTTGTTAATAGTAAAATCATGTTATATTTGCTAGGTTATTAATTTTTTTTATTGTTGTCTGATGTTTAGGAACCACGGTGGCGTAATGTAAAAATTGCACACGTATATCCAGAAATTCGCAATTCTGTTGGCACAGACGAATGGACAGGGTATATCTTATTGTTTATATTTAATTACTATCAACTGCAAGTGATATTGTTTGGTTGTTTCCTGTGAAAATTATTAAGGATTGTGGTTGTGAATTGTGATGAAACTTTTTTGTTAAAATCAAGTTTGTATTTGAAAGTTTAATGCCTTTCAAAGGAGTTGATGGAGTATATCGTGTGGTTTCTTTGTATTACGAATATTTATTCTGTAGATAAATAACACTATGTTTTTGTTCTGTAGATTTGAGATTGTCGTTTCCTGCACGGATTCTAATACAAAATGTAATGTGTTGTTTTCAAATGAGGCATCGACTGCCCTTCTGAAACGTTGTGCAAGGGAGCTTCAAAAAGCTGTCTGTAGATGAACTAACCCAGTTATTTCTGTCGGTGGTGGGAAAATATTTCACTATTGAAGTGCGCCCTGACACGATGAACAATGCAAGGGGTATCAGATTATGTGCGACAGCACTGTTGGATCCAGTTCTAACTTCTAATTAGTTCTTCAACATGAACATGCATTTTAATTTATTTAATAAGCGCGGCGTTGATTTTCATCGCAATTTGCATCTAATGTTGGTAGAAGCAAGACTATCTTTATGGTGGAGTAGTAGTTAATCGAACGAATGAATTATGTGTAAGTGGAAATTTTTGTCGTGTCTGGGATGTACATAGGGGTACCATAAACCATGTGCGAGAAATGTTGTTCAATCTTTAATTAAATGTATTTTTTTAATATGGTTTATGCCGTACTTTAAATATTAGAGCCTACACGTTAGTTTTGTCAATTTTATGTTGACATCAAATTAATTGTAGTGGATAATTGATGGTTATAATAAGTTGCTGAGATACATGTCACAGACTTTTTGAGTCATCTTGGGGTTTAGTGTTTGTGGTTTTGATAATTGTGGGTTAGGTTCCATTTTTTTGGTATTATGTTATACTAACATGGTCCAAAAGTCTGGTTCCCTCGAGATGGGCAATAGAATTCTCATTTTATTTTTTATTTATAACAAAAACAAGTACCAAGGAACATGTATGGTCGGGTGATTGTTTGGTTCAAGAGTGATTCTTGTGTTGGTTCATTTCACTTCCAACTCATTTGGTGGTTACATATCATTTAAATCTTAAGCAATTATCGTAACTCTACTCGTGTTTAGGAACTTGTTTGTACAATAAGATCCATAGTATAAATTATAACTCCACAAGATAATCCTAGTGGCGTTTGAATGTATTTGTCATTCAATCTAAACTCTCATTGCTGCTAAATGTCGGTTACAATAAACAAAAATGATTTATCATTAGCGTTGTTATATATTAGAAAATTATATAATAGGGCTTTATATCGGTGTATACGCCTTTTTGTTTATATCCTGCTTTAAAAATCCTAAAACACATATGAATATGGTTGGTTATGTTTAATTTTTTTCTGATACAAAAATAAATAGAAATTTTTATCTTCCAAACTTCGTATATCATTGTAGGAAGGATTTGCACGGGAAACTCGGACATAATAAAACGAAATAAGTCATTTAAATACATATAGTTATCATACATATATGTATTAACATTGGTATAAATTTTGATATCATCTCAATTATCATACATGTATGTATCATTTAAATACATGTAGACCCAATAAATAGTGAGAAGAAATAGGACAAAACTGAAAGGGAAGAGAAAGAAAACAAAGTTGGCTATTTCGGAAAGTTAACATCGGTGGTCAATTATTATGTTCAATTATTAGGGAGACGAGGGGTGGGGAGAGAGCGTTTCGTTCCTATGCTTAATTTAATTCTTGGATTGTGTGTAAATTTTGTTGTTGTTATTTCCAAGTATAGAGATTTTTTCATTGTTATAAGAATCGAACCCGATTAACAATTGAGCCAGTAGAACCACAATCAGTTAAAATAACTGTACAGTTAACTTTTGACTGTTATTGATGGACCAAACGGTTTTTCACAGTTCAACATAAAACCAAATGAACCACCACAGTTTAACTGGTTCACTGGTTCATTATTTAACCAATTTTTTTTTAAACAAATACTTTAACGTATACTAACTCCATCGAACAAGAATTATTAATTTTATTTACGCTTTATCTTCTCATTTTTAACCTCATTATCAACTTACTATTGATAGTCGTATGACGCAATGAGCAATGATAGTGTTCTTTTTGGCAGGACATATTGATCATGATAGAGATTTTTTACTATGGTGAATAGCTCTTAAACATTTATTGTACTTACATTGGAATAATGGCGTCATGAATTGTCCCTGTCAGTACTAATATCATAATTGTCTTGTATTTTTTTTTAATGTTTGCCACCTGTTGTGGGGGTGTAGTCACTGTGCGATGGTGACTTTACACAAATAGTATATAACATGAAAGAAGAAAGAAGGATATATATTAGTGAGCAAACTCCATCTAAAGCGTCTTCTTTCCACTTCAAGTTCAAAAGAGTAGCCCATTTAATAGAAGAGACAAAGAGGAAGTGTGAAAAAATTGCTCATGTATTCCTTCTTTCTTGCTTTCTTTGACTTCGTTCCCGTCCTTGGCTCTGCTCAATCCTGATATTCAAAACTCACTTCACATGATCTCTCCCATCTCCGTTTTCTTGCCTAGCGGTTAGCGGTGGTTGGTTTCAACCTTTCTAAGCCATGTGAGTTCTGTGAGTTTCTTCTTTGTGATTCTTTCTTAGTGATTTTTTTAGTGACTATTTAATTTTCATACACACTCAAAATTTGAGATTTTGGTTTGGTGAAGTGAATTGATCATTGGTGTTAAAAAAAATTAACAGGGAAAGGTGATCAAGAGAAAAAATTGGATCAGAAGAAGGCAATGGATAGTGAAGAAGTGTACGTGAGCAACCATGTTGAGACTGTATATAATTAAAAGATGAGTAGTTTCCTCCTGTAAATCGTCCTTTCTCGGGTAAGATATATAAACCAAATAGGAGACACCCTTCATAATCTCCTCTTCTACCAATTCAATCTGATCTCATAGGCAATGGCTAGGTCTGCTTCTCGCGTGAGCTAGAGTTAGCCTATAAACATAAACCATCACGGAGGTTGTTCAACTATCGTATAGTTTCCCTCTTCAATCCTCCTTCCGTGTGGAAATCGAGTATTTGTTTTTGTATTTTTAATCCACGTTCCAGTCACCTGTCAATCGGCTTTTACAAGGTATCGAGTAACTTTGTTTTGTCTTGTTATGATCGGTGATACATATCTGTTTATAGTATCAATACGATGGTTAATCATAGTGTCTATTATTTTTGTTAGGTGGTGTTCCATTATGTCGAGGAATTATATTTTGCCGAGCTCACTCGAAGGTTATTTATTTAATGTGTTGGTATTTTCATTACGGTCAAATTTACTTTATACATATCATTTGCAAAAAAAATTCAATATTAACGTATATCATTAACCGATCAATGCCTTACATGACATATATTCTAAGAGCCATGTTATTTTTTTGTAGACCCAATAAATTCCTCAATGACCATCAGAGAACTTTCAGGAGGTATCATAGAGCGACCAATCGTTGTCCGACTCATTCACAAATGGATCACCAGAGACGTTCCTGGTTCACCTGCACTTTATACAATATGGGTTGACAAAGAGGTGGTTCCCTTTAAGAATATCTGCAAAGCATGTGTTTGTTGTTGTTGTTATAATCTAATGTGAATTTGTTTCAATAACAGGAAAACATTATAGAAGGTCTTACCTTACCCAAATATTATGAAATGGTCAAAGATTTCATCAGAACAAGACACATTTACATTATGTCGGACGTGTTACTGATTCCTGTACGGTCTAGAAATCTTTACTCTCCATGCGATCTACGACTACACGTTAAATCTGCTATGGATTTTGTCGAAATTTATGACAATTATTTAGTACGCGGCAATCCAGTCTGCTTCCCTTTCGAAAGCTTTAGAAATACTGCATTTGAAGACGTACCACCTATGCGTTCTAATCATACCCATCTAGCAGGTAAATATATTTACAATTTATGTACTATTGTAATCCTATTTTTAGATAGATATATTTAATTAATCAACTTAATAGAAATATATCTTTGTCAATATCTTTATAAACAGATCTTACAGGTCGTTTACTTTCCATTACCACGACACGACACCATCCATATCACATTAAAACTTTCAGAGTCGTGATAGAAAATACCAGGGTTTTTTTCACGATCACATTAATATTCTATATTTACTTTTATTGTTAATGTCCATCAGATTATTGTCATTCAGTTTCAATTGTAGGAGCAGGAGATTCCCCATCTTTTATACTGATACACAATATTATAACATTTGTCAAGATGCAATATTGAAAGAGCGTAATGGACCAGTTATATGTACAATTACCGGTATTTTTGTTGGAAAGACACGTACTCCAGGTATTCACGTTCTTATTGATATTTTCACTCTTATCATCTTTTATTGTATGATATTTACTTAATTTAAGTACGTTTGACTTTATTGTGTATCATATAATCGATATTTTGTTATGTGCATTTGTTGTTCAAAAAAATGTAGGGGTCAAAATGTTGAAGAGCACCTTGGGAAGTCTCATAATAGTTGCCGCATATACTCACAGATACAGGAGTGTCTTTGATAGGTGAGCTATATGGTCAATTTCCCGTACGTTCTCATGGTTATTGATGATATATGTTTAAAAATTATATATCTTGTAGGTTTTCTACCGTTCACATGCCAATACAACTGAATCCAAAATCACAACCGTCGACTATTAAATATCTTCGTGGTCCACTCCCGGAACGAATCACACTGAGAGATTTGCTTGCGGAATTTCGGTATGAAAAACCACAATATGGTGTTAGATATGTATTTGTTTTTGTATTGAAGTTTAAATAAGTGTAAATGAGTGTACGGTAAGTGTACATGTTAGAGGTAACTTTAATCAGGTTACCCTTAAACTTAACCGTGGTTCATCATATTGTTGCCATTTTTCTTATATGGTATACATGTGGATGACATGCTGCACTTGTGAAATGTTACTGCATATTATGTCTATATATAGCGTAGACAACAATTAAGGTTGAATTTTTCATTTTTTTAACAGAAACCTTACTAGTGTTTGATAGAAGTTGAGAATTTCAATACAGATAAGGAAGTTTTCTCAATATATCCTGAATGGTAGGTATATGTTCACTTATTCATTTTGTTGCTTAGTATAAAAGGAATATTAATGCTTCTCGTTGTTTCCTCAATTTCTTACTAGCTATTTGAGTGTGATCGCCTGTGGGGATGGAATGACTTCCTACGATTTGATGTTCCGTCAATGGCCTGTGACTACCTTGCTGAAAACTTCATTAACGGAGTTCAAAAATCTTACAGTTGATGACAGGCTTCGTCTAATGAATGTGCAAACGGTCAAGTATTCACTACAGAGGTGGAAATAGTTGTACCTGGATCATATCTCTCTGGTTTTATCAATGTTACCTGCTTATTGCATCCATTGGCATATGTTTTGCCTAATATATAATAAAGTTGTCAATGAGCGTTGTTTTTTTTGTTATAAACAATCCAGTTCATTAATAATCATCATTTCATGTGCTATTTCTCGAATTTCTTGGAGTGCATTTTTAAATATTTTTTATGTTTTGTTAATAATTTACTGTGTTTCTATCTAATGTTAATGTAAAATGGTTTGCACTTTGCATATATGTATATATATGTAGTTGCTTCTCAATTATTCTAATTATTTGCTGTGTTTATTTATTATTATGATATGAATTAAAATGTTTACGTTGTTGTCTGCCAAATCTGTAACTAATTATAATTTTTATATAATAATTTGGAGTCACTCACGCATTCTCCGCAGCGGAGCGCGGGCTAAGTTGCTAGTCTTATTAAAAAACAAGTAGCCAAGTTACTATTGCATAGTGTCACATCATAAGGGGTGTTCAGTTTGTAATTAACCAAAACTTGGAGGGATTTAAATACCATTGAGATTATAATTAATTAGCTTATGACAATTGAACCCGATTGAACCAAGTCAATGAGCATTCGATATAATTCGATCGGTGTTTACGACTTTTGCATCGAGGTGACGTGTTGGGTCGGTGTTAATTTGTTGAAAACTCACCCGCTTGCCTTTGCTTTCGTTTTAACAGCATTTAAGCTTTTTTTGTTAGTGTCATTCAGACTTTGAACTCAAATTAGCTTATGACAATTGAACCCAATTGAACCAAGTCAATGGTTATTCGATCTAATTTGAACAGTGTTGACGACTTTAGCTTTGAGGACAAGTTTCACACGCTTTTTTTAATATATTTTTTAACTAATCAAATGTTCTAATTGAACCCAAATTGAATCCAAGTCAATAGGTGCTCGACCTGATTCCACCACTGTTGGCAATTAAGATTTTTTCGGTTTAAGTTAATGGGTATTCGATCTAATTCGACCGGTGTTGACGACTTTTGCGTTGAGGATGATTTTCACACACTTTTTTATTATTTGAATTTTTTACATGAACTAATCAAATGTTCTAATTGAACCCAAATCGAATCCAAATCAATAGGAGCTCGACATAATTCAACCAGTGTTGACAATTGTTGTTGTCAAATAAGATTTTTTAGTTTAGCTCAATGGATTTTTTATCTAATTCGACCGGTGTTGACGAATTTTGCATTGAGGACGAGTTTCATACGTTTTTTTATTCAAATTTTAATTAACTAATCAAATGTTATAATTGAATCCAAGTCAATAGGTGCTCGAGCTAATTTGACCGGTGTTGACGACCAGTATTGGCAATTAAGATTTTTTTGTTTAAGTCAAGGGGTATTCGATCTAATTCAATCGGTGTTAACGAATTCTACGTGAGGACGAGTTTCACATGATTTTTTATTATTTAATTTTTTATTAACTAATCAAATGTTCTAATCGAACCCAAATTGAATCCAATTCAACTGGTATTCGAACTAATTCGACCGGTGTTGACGACTTTTGCATTGAGGACGAGTTTCACATGCTTTTTTATTATTTACATTTTTTATTAACTAATAAAATGTTCTAATTGAACCCAAATTAAATCCAAGTCAATAGGTGCCCGACCTAATTAGACCGGTGTTGAAGACTAGTGTTAGCAATTAAGGGTTTTTTTTTTGTTTAAGTCAATGGTCATTCTATCTAATTCGACCAGTGTTGATGACTTTGCGAGTTTCATACGTTTTTTTATTATTTATATTTTTATTAACTAATTAAAGTTCTAATTGAACCAAAATTGAATCCAAGTCTATAGGTGCTCGACCTAATTCGACCGGTGTTGGCGACTTTTGCATTGAGGACGAGTTTCATAAGATTTTTTATCATTTATATTTTTTTATTGAGTAATCAAATGGGGGATCGATCTAATTCTACCGGTGTTGACGACTTGTACGTTGAGGACGAGTTTCACACAAGTAACAAAGTTATTATTCTTAGTGTCCCATCAAAAAGGTGTTTTTTTGTGATTTTTTCATCTAACATGTGACCCTTTGTAATTAACCATAAGTTTAATTATTATTATTATTATTAATAATATTAATAATAATAATATTATTATTATTATTATCTTCATCTCTTTTAAAAGAACAAGCAACAAAGTTACTATTCTCTCGATGAGTTTTGCGTCAGTAACGAGTTTCTCACATGTTGAAACCAGTATTAATGAGTTTTGCTTCGGGAACACGTTTTACATTAGAAGAAGTAATTTGCACAAACATCCAATTCTTATTTATCTCATACTACTTTTACTGTTTGCCTAGAAATGGTTTACTATTCATGACCTTATCATGGGTTATTACACGGTGGTGGGCCTCACTTGCAATGTCTCACAGCTGCTTCGGGCCTCTCTCTTTTGCTTCTTTCCTCTGCCACGGAAGTCGCGCCAGCCTCAAGTGGATGGTTGTTTTCTGGCTTGGTGAATGGCCCAAGAAAAGAGAGGGACAAAGATATTTTGAGTGGGTTACTTGATGGACCTAAGCTCCACGTTGGTGTTTATATTTTGATCCGCTTATTTCACCTACCGGGCACAATCCTCAATGCTTGCTTTACTCTCTTTTGAAACTGAAACAAGCCCGGCGAAGTGAGGGACAACTTACAGTAGCAGGTAAGCCATTCTCTCTCTCTCTCTCTCTCTCTCTCTCTCTCTCTCTCAATCTCTCTCTCACACTCCCACTCCCACTCCCTTCTCTCTGGTGTGTGGCTTCGAGCAGAAACGCCAGAGCCACCAAGCGCCTTGCCAGAAACTATGCTTCTTTAGCGAATCTGTCAATTCGGCGGAGAGGATCCTTTCGAACGACCGCCACCAAAATCCATCCAGCCTTCATCAATCGGAACGATCACCATCGTCTTCTTCAAAGTGCTCACCTGATCGGAGACGGCAATAGTGGCTTCTGAATCCATATCTCGATGATCTTCTCCGATGCAGTTCCATGTTCGAGCTTCCTTCGCAAGTGCAAGTAACTATCATATTCCACATTTTTTCATTCGATTTTCCCCTCTTTTTCAGTTTTCTCACCTCTGCTCTCTTTATTAATTTGCACTTCCTCTCTACATGTCTGCAACTCCTTCTGTTTGTGGTGCTTCTGCCAACGAAACTCAGTAGACGTATTCTCTTGAGCTTTTGATTCCCTCCTCCCTTATGCTCGATTTAAGGAAGACCCTCAGGTAGAATCCTCCATGATACAAGTTGGTTCGACTACCTCATTGGCAAAGGAAATGACCCATAGCTAAGTGACCTCATCTCTTCTTTTGTGGGTTTTTGGTTTTTTCATATCTGTACTGATCGGTCAACTAATTTTTTCCCCTTATCTTTTAGGATACGTTCTATCAAGGGTGCAGGCACAAGGCCATTATCGACCTGTTCAAGATTCTTACTCGAGTTATTTATGGATTCCTCTCATTTGCATTAACATATCGAATTCATCATATAGTCTCGGACCCATGGTTGTCAGTCCTTTATCATAGCTATTTATTCAGTGAGTAAATTATGAGTATCTTTAATTCTCATACTTCAATACTTCATTGCTGGGAAGCGATGTCGTAATCAATCTTGCAAGACAAAGGATTGTAGGTGTTTAATGAATGACCTCGACATATGCTTTGACAGTAATATGGTTCCTACTATCACTATGAAATGGAGTTTTTTTTCCTCGTTTCGTTTGATTTCAGAGAGCGGAAACCATGGTGGAGGTCCTTCACAGATGGCAGGTAGATTAATAATGGTGGGAAAACATAGTTAAGGGACTTCTCCTATTATAATTGTCATTTGAGTCTAACTCTCATGGTCACTGTTACTGAATCTTATATCATTGGTTCACTTTCATGATGTAACTAGCTTCTAAATAATATGATAGGATTCTTTGTGGGTTTCATTTCATTTCTATGGTTATGGGCTCTACACTCTAGACACCAATTCTTCATTTGATTCAATTTCTTTCTCTGATCACTAACTCTGTCTATTCTTCCACTTTTGCAGGATTAAGTTGCGAATCAAGGGTGGGTAGCCAGTGAAGAGTTTGGGGTTCCAGCCAACTTCCTGCCAGATGTACACTTAAGGGTAGAATGGAGTTTGTTCCTGGAACTAAACCATGATTTAGAGGTATTGCAATTTTCCAGTTCTGTTTTTTCTTCTATCACACTCCTTGAACACGTGATTACATTTCCTTATGTATATTTTTCCTTTCCATTTAGATATTTGCTTGTGTTGGGGAGGATCCCAGATTTACAAGGTAGTTTATCTACCTCCAAAATCGCTCATGGAACTAAGGTAGGCATTATTTTTTTTCTGGATCTTGAGCTTTGTTCTAACCCTTTGCTTCGTGAATTAGGAGGATAAGGTATATTATACTTACGCGTTGAGGCATCTAATCGACTTATCATATTTTTTCACTGATCCCATATACATCATAGGTGGTTTGGTTATTTGCTAACATGATTAGTGCGGTTGAAGCTTGGATGGAGTATGAAAGTCGGTGATGTTAACATATTTCAGTTCTTTGCCAGGTTTGCTTTACAATCCTTTCATTTTCCCTTTTGTTTTGTGAATTATTTCTACCATTTGCTTATTGAACTTTGATTTGTTGATCTTGATGGATATGTTTTGCTTCTTTTCATGAACTCGGCATCAATGTCTGTACTAATGTGATTTTGGCAAACCAAAGTAAGTAGTTTGCTACTGTGATTCACTTGAGTTATGTTCTAGGTTTCTTTCACGGCCTTCGGTTCTCAAAAGTATAGTGCCTTTTGCTCCTTAAGTTGCAACTAGAGAGTGGTTTTAGGCTGATGGATCACCGCCATTTCTGCCATTGGCAATAGATTGATATGGCCATATCTATTCTTTGGTGATTACACATGGAATTCAGAACCTAACCTGGTTCTTTAATTACCTCACAACTGATTAGTTTGCGACATTTATTTTGTTAATTGGTTGTTTCTGTTTATCAATGTGTTTTCCGTTTTGTTGTTTGCAGGGGGCAAGTTTGGGTTGCTTTTGGATTTTAAAGAAGGCTGCTTACATGATTAATGTGAAGAACCTTTCTTGGATATTCATTGACAAACTGTTTTTATTTTATACCGAACAATTGTGAAAGTAGTTGCTCACTGCATGTGCATGGCATGTAACTAGGTAAGGTAGCTTGGTTTTGGTCGTGATTGTGGTTGTTGATAAACTTCTTTGATTATGTAGAAGTTTAAGAACATCGTAGGAATTAGGTGGTGTGTAATGTGGTCGGAAAAATGGTTTCTTTATGGTCAATAATTTATGCTTTGTTAATAGTCTTGCTAGGATGCTTCTATATTTCTCCTCACCGATCATGAAAACTAAGTAATTAATTTTTTTTTTTTTTAGATAGGACTCCTATTTTTCATATGGTAAAAACTGTTTTCAGCCTTTTATTTAATACGTCAATGATTATTCAGTTAGCAATGAGTATGTATGTATGTATGTATGAGTGTATCTTTCGCGTGATAGTCCTTAAATTGCACCACCTCTCGGCGCAGAGCATGGATTATTGATTAGTTGTTATTATCATCATCATCATCATCATCATAAAAGAACAAATAACAAAATTATTCATCCTTATTGTCCCATCAAAGAGGTACTTTTTTGTAATTTTTTCCATCTAACATGAGATCCTTTGTAATAAACCATCACTTTAATAATTGTTATTATTATTATTATTATAATTATTAAGAATGGTTCTAACCACAACAAATGCATTAACTAATTGGACTTTGTTTGAACTAGAAGCATCATGAATCTAACGTTAGAGGATAACATTTGATTAACATAAAAACTATCATGTTCGGTATCTGCCAAGGACTTATAATTTATCTAATCAAATAAACATATGTGAATTTGTAATTAGTTCAACAATACATGGACTATTTTTTCACGATCTCAATTGACTGTGTTACTGTGTTTAAATATGGATATGGTGAAGCACCATAACTTATTGTGCTTACCAACAAGGGTAATTGCTCCCCGTTTATGCCTACTTTCGGTTGTTTGGTGGTTTTGTTTGTTACTTGATTCTCTAAACTGGAATGCTACAATTTACAGGTTTTGCAGCAATCTATGAAAGACCAAATTACTTGGGTTCACTATCAGTTGCTGGATGGTCATGTTTCTTATCAATAGAATGTTTTGTAACACCGAAACACACACTTCACCCTAAAAAAACACTTTTAGTGTGACCAATATAAATCCCCGCCACGAAACGCGTACTTCCGTTCTAGTAACAATCAAATAAGATGTTTTGGGCTGCAGCCTGGTAAACCCTTATGGCTACGGTCCACCACAGGTCCACAACGCTGGCCGCTTATACGGATGGTCTCGAAATCACTGGTTTCTCGGACACAAGTCTCGCAATCCTCCCCGCCGGACCTGGTGGCTCTTCTGTTCTTCGCCCAAGTCTCACCTCCCTTTTATTGCCGGGTGGCCCAGAACAAGTTAGCCCATTTTCCTGGGCCTGCTTCTTGTACGTTTCTCATAGTCCTGGCCCATGATCAGCCACCACTCCATTGTTTTGTTGCGAGTTGCCGTGTTGGGTCTCATCACTCACCATCCATATATATGCATACTTGGCAATCCGCCTGTTTGGTCAAGCGTCACATAGACCCCTATGTCTAGTACACAAATACAAATAGCAAACCGTTGTCAAGGAATGAATATCGATAATTTGTGTTTAAAGTCCCCAACCGCTTAGCATTCCAACTAATAATTGTTCAATTATCTAATTTTGACTCATGTTCTTTGTGGAGGTGTGTAAGTCTCAATGTGGAATATTGCGTCAAGTTTTGTAAATCAAGACATAATCAAATTATGTCAGAGAAATTATGATATCAACATCGTACGACATTCGAGTTTTAACATTTTTCCACCTGTTTTTTTTTTTTTTTTTTTTGTTGAAAAGAGTTTTTACAATATTCCTGGTCAATTCATTAGCATATAACTATACAAGGTAAAATCTGTTAGCACAAACAACAAGAGTAGCCAAACAAAGAAAAGGAACAAGAAACGCAGCATTCCCCAGATGTCCATTGTGAAATCGATTGACGAATCGTGAATGATACAGTTAGTTTAAAAGCACAATTAATCAAAAAGAGGTTGATGGTTACTGATTAAAACAAAAGCGTCGACTGAAAATGTCCTGTGGTATGTGTATACAGTATCACACACGCGAAGCAGCAAAGACATCCCACCAAACACATTAATTCATCGAAAAATACAAAGCCGACGTCGACATGGCTTGCGAGCCCAGAACCACAAACTAGAAATCAGATGGTGATGCCAAAGGGTCCCTCCCCCTCGACCGGCCTTGGCTTTCCTCACACACAGACGCAAGAGTACTGTTGACAAAGTACCATTGTTATAAGAATCGAACCGAATCAACGGTCGTGCTAGTAAAACCATCAAACCAGTTATGATAGTGGCCTGGTTTATTGTTTGAACGGTTATGGATAGACCAAACGGTTTTTCACAGTTTAACATAAAATCAGATGAACCAGTACCGTTTAACTGGTCCACTAGTTCACTATTTTAACAAAAAAATGCTTTAACTGGTCCACTAGTCGACTTTACATTGTTTACTACCGACTAGAACTGTAATTTTACATTTGAATTAAAAAAAATGTGGTTTCTTTTGTGAGATGGTTGGAATGATTTATTATATATTTTGGTGATGATATGAATTTGAACTTGTTTATGGTCAATGATGATTTCATTCTTAAATGGATTATAGGTATAATATGCCCCTCTATTATGACGTTTTATCAAACATGCCCTTCTACTATTTTTTGCATCAAACATGCCCCTGTACTTTGAAAAAATTATCAAACATGCCCTTATGTTAAACTTTCCATTGAAAAATCGTCAATCATGGTTGAACCGGGATTTAGACGACCCGACATCTGCAAATGGGAGCGAAAATGTCAGTTTTGTCTCCCGTTTTATTTCTTTGGGTCTCTTAACAGTGTAATTATTTGGCTATACAAAAGAACCAAAAAAATTCTAAATTGAAATTATTAGGGATATTTTAAACATTTGTGTCGTCCAAACCAAAGTTTCGCCTTTGTTAACGGGTTTTGAATGGAAATTTTAACAGAATGGCATGTTTGATAATTTTTTCAAAGTACTACAGAGGCATGTTTGATGTAAAAAATAGTTGAGGGGCATGTTTGATAAATCGTCATAGTAGAGGGGCATATTTTACATATAACCCTACTTCTTAACTTAGTGTAATATACAAGTCTTATATGTTATATATCATGAATAGTTCTATCAACGGTTCACCAACTGTTTTGTAACGGTTAACCACTGAACCCTAAACTACTAACTTTTCCGGTTCAGCCTCCGGTCCGGTTCTAAAAACAGAGCAAAGTACCCATAATTATGAATACTTGTCCGAATTCAACAGGGTAGGGGTAAAACGCGAACTAAATAAAATATTAGGTAGTGTGGGTAAAATTCAAACCAAATATTACGGATAATCCAAAGAGATACAGCTTACAGAGAAGTATGAAAAGTATTTATAGTACTTCTCCATGTGTGATATAACTTTAATCCAATCTGATAAAGAATAAGGTTACAAATCAGGCTCAGAACAAAAACTCAAACATACGTATATATGCCCATAACTTCTTTTCATCGCCAAACAATCCAATCCGATTCAATTCATATCAAGGCTACGTATATACCAATTTCCACCGTACGTTAGTCTGTAAAACTTGCATGTAGATTAGTTCGGTAATTATTCAGTTACGTACTTACGTTTAACCATGACAATAATTCCTCATGGTCCCTCACTGATGGAAGAAGTGGGTATTCTGTCCATGTGTTCGCTTTCTGGAAAGGAAAACAGGCTTGTTTTCCTAATTGCTTTTCATTTATCATAAATAAAGCTGGAGATTCCGTCTTCTAGCTGGGTTGTCAAAAGATGTGGCTGACCTGACTGGCTGTTGAGGGCAATAATATTATATGGACCGGTCCGGTCGGGTCCCCCAACAAAAATTGTCTTGTATTGTACTCTTGTATTCTATGGGCCAGCAAAGCCAGCCAAGAGATCGGTACGTAGGGTAGGGAACTCGATCGATCGGCGAAGAAGGGAAGGACAGGCGTCCCACAATTATAGCCACCGATCCCATTCTCCCAGCGCCAACCTTGTCCACGTGGCATCTCCTTCAGCTACCATGGTAGTTCTTCTGCATCTGTAGTTATGCCACCTGGGCAGCTGTTCTTCTCGTCTCACGTTACGACGTAATCATGTAACCGTTTCTTGAAGATGCATGGAAAGGAAGAGAAAAAACAAAAGGGTTCTGAAGATATGGGAAATCGTCCAAGCAAAACAACCAGAGATCGATTCGTCGGCTTCTGTTTTTTTTTTTTTACTGTGCTGTGCGTTATAAGTTGTTAACTCTTGCTTTCCACGCGCTTGTACTTCTGACCCGTCCAACGTTTTGGGATGTTAAGAGTGCATGCCCGGATTCAGATTGGATACCAATTACCAACACACGTTTTGCTTGCCGAAGCAACGTTGAATTAACGAAAAGCGCGGCACCCCAGCTTTCTGGGGAGACATATAATGTCAACCTGCGGGAGGCTATATATATGGCTTTGAGCCAGGTGCCCATGTATCGAGGATTGACTCAGTTGTATTCCAAGTTCAAGTCACGATATAGTTATTACACTTTGAAAATTTATCGACCCTAAACGTTACCATTGAACAGTGCACATGAATTTGGCAGCCATGCATATAAGTCGCAGCTATGTACATAATTATTAGGAAACACACAAAAAAGTAATGTCATTCACTCTCCCATTTCACGCTTGTTAATGAGATCACTTTCGGATATTACTACAAGTGGCTTCATAGAACCGCCGCTAATACAATTAAGTCAAATTCTTGTTCACACAATTAGGGAGGGTACTTTACTTGTTGGCTCTGTCCTTTCTGAAGATGTTGGTGCAGCAGGGCCTTGACAAATGCCGTAAGTTTTTCATCCCTTATAGAACAGGGGTCAAGTTTATTTGGACTCGATAACCAACATCGTATTTCCGCCGAGTCTCACACGTTTCCTTACTAAGTTAATAAGGGACCTTCATTTTTGGGCTAAGATCTTTTAGTTACATAACTAAATGAATCTCAATCATTTCAACTCATTAGAATTCAAAGCCTTCAATTAATCTAATTTAATTAAGAACAATGTAATAATTACATGAATATTTAATTGAATAAATAATATAGGCTCCCTATCGCAAGAAATAACCTTCCCCGCTGGGTAAATTTCTGCCGCCGCTGAATTTTCCCTCCAGCGGTGTGGATTTATTTTTGCCATCCCCTGGAAATAATTTCCCCACCCAGCCGCCAGCCACCTTTTAAGGAAATTTCCCCTAGGTGTCCAAACGAGAGAGAGAGAGAGAGAGTTTCTTTATCCGACGATGTTTTTCCGACAACGTTTTTTGGCGATGGAGGAGGCTTTTCGGCGACTGGAGACGGCAAATGAGAATTTTCCGGCGCCATTGCTGGATTTGTGATGTTTGTCAACATACTTTGTAATGTTTATAAGTTCGGTTTGTAATGTTTATATCATTTTCGGTTTGTATTGTTTGTCATTTTTATCTATTATGTTTGTAATGTTTATATCACTATTTTGTATATAATGTAATTTATAATGTTTTGTTTGTCTATTTTGTATACTTTTATGCTATGATTTGTATCTTTGTATTAATTGGTTTGTAATAAAAGTTTACCGATTTGTATTTTAAGTAGTGGTATTCTGTACAGTTAGTATGCTTTATACTGTTTGTCGGTTTCTTTTGTAATGTTTGTAAACTTTGTTATTTTGTAATGTTTGTCGGTTTCTTTTGTAATGTTTGTAAGCTTTGCTATTTCTGTTCACCATGTTTGTAATGTTTTATCTTTTATGTCTAAAAAATAACTTGGTTGACTTTTGGACGGAAGTCCTCTACATAGAGATGGAGCCTCCAAAGTGAACTTAATTGGTTGTTTACCATTTTGTATGATTTGTCGGTCTAGTTTGTAATTTTTGTCCACCATTTTTGTAATGTTTGTATGTCTAAAAAACAACCGAGTTGACTTTGGGACGGTGGCCCTCTATATAGGGATGGAACCTCCAAAGTCAACCTGATTGTTTTTCCATTTTTTATGGTTTGTAATATTTGTCGGTCTAGTTTGTATTGTTTGTATAGTTATACGTTTTTTATTGTTTGTAAATCTGTTTGTATGTTTTGTCGCTCTAGTTTATATTGTTCATATGTTTGTATGGTTTGTAAGGTCGGTTTGTATACTTCATAATTTTCCGTAATACCCAAACTACCCCTGTCATCAAATAAAAAACGCTTCCCACTTTTTAACTGTCATATTGGTTTGTCCGGATCTAAAGGCTAGGAGGGGCTTAGTTAAGTGATTAAGCTCCCCCTAATCACAGGATCCAGCCTCCATTTTGGGTTAGTAAAATGCGGAGGTTGTGGTGCCTCCTAGCTAGGTTGAGGTTCCCTTTACTGGTGTCGAAAATCAAAAGGAAAAAACAAAACAAAACAATATGCTACTAGACCAGATAAACTAGAAGAGAAATGTGTAGCATAAGCAAGCTCCGTATAGAATTTCTTTAGACTCACTTCGTATATATTGTTGCATGGTTGAGTGATTCCACAATAGATTTCTCTACTCAGTATGCTTTTATGTCTTGGCTAGTATGGGTGGTCAAACGGTTCGGTAAACCCGAATCAAACCGAAACCGAATTAAACCGAACCGAAACCGATATAATGTTATTCGGAAGGAAAATATGGATATTTCAGAAATCGGGATTCTTTCAACCGAACCGAAAAACCGAAATACTATAATTGCAACCTCCAAATGGTGGATTTTTATGTTTGTAGTTATTTTTAGACTTAAATATTTGAAATGTTTTATGACTTATGTGTTGAAAAGTTTGATTTATCATTCATGATGCATATAATTTCATACTAATTGTTTATATTAGGGGTGAAAATAATTTAAAAGTGAGAAGATACGAGTAGCCTCACAAATTCGGTTTTGTGTGAAAAACCTAACCGAATTATAATTCGGTTTAAACCGACCGAACCGAATTATAATTTGGTTTGAGGTTTGGGAGTATTCGGGGACCCGGTATTCATAAATTCGGTTCGGTTGAAACCGAACCGACCGAATGCCCACCCCTACTGGCTAGTCACCATCTAGCGTGTGGTCCGTGCTAGGGAGTCACGTGGGCAGTTCAATTTTGCGGTTGCATATGTCACATAACCAAGAATCAAACATCATTGTCTAAAGAATCTCTAGGGTTCACAAACCTACACAACTAATTAACTAGCCACTTATGGTGGCAAGAACTAGTGAAAATATTAGTCAAAGACCAAATTCCCAAAATTCTGGAAAAACTGCGACCGCAAGGCTCCTAGGGGCCATTTCTAACATCGGAATTCATTATGCCCTCAAGTTCTATGATCGTTTAGGGACCAATGAGTTCCTGTGTCAGCAAAGTAACCCGCTGTACAACTTATGTCTCGAATGAAGGCAAAGAGACTCTATTTATTGGCTCTTCTATCATGTGTTTTTTAGAGAGAAAGTAGAAGTAAAACTCTTTGGACGAAGCACCATGCTTATCTTTCTGTTTACCCTCCAAGTAATGCATTTCCACACATCTTTAGGTTGATCTAAGACTCTCCAAGAATGGCTGTCAAGGTACCATTTTGGGCTTAAAGTCGACTGAATTCCATGCCATTTTTTTGCTTCACCCCAATTATCATTTCTTACTTCTAGAAGCTGGGCTACAGAAAGTAAAAAATTGTCAAAATACATCTATATAGCCATAACTTTCACGTTTGACAAATATAGCCAAAACTATCGGAAAACACAAAATAGCCCAAGACGTTGCTGTGACAAATCTAGTCATTTCTGTTAGAAACTTTAACGGAATTAGATATTCCGTCAGTTAAATTAACGTTATACTGACTAAGATGCCAAATCGTCACACACGCCACCAACCAGTCATAATATCATTGCCACATCATTTTGAATTATTAAAATAATTAATTTTGAAATAAAATATAATAATAAAAATTCATTAAAATTTTCCCCTTCCCTGCCCATTCTATTTTCCCTGTCCATTCTATTTTCCCTCATCGTCGCCCCTCAATCCCATGATTGAATCCCAATCATCAATTGAATCCCAATTAAAAGAACCCTAATTACCACCAACAACAACAATGACGGCAGCACATCCTGCCCCTTGCTTCTTCTCGATTCAGGCTCGACGGCTGTTTGGGAAACATAATTGATTGGTGAGGCCTTGTTATCAGTCAAAAACCCAGCAATCCCAAATGAACGGCCGGGAAGCGGAATCAATTGACTGACAAATCTCCTCGATTCATCGCCAACTCTGTGAGACCCTTCCCCTTCCTCCCTTTGCTTCGTCATCATCACGGCCGAAGATTATTCGCCTCTGTCTACGACGGTTTCCTTTCCTTCCATCTCTCCCCATCTGAAACTTCTCCCCCGACGCTCTTTCGTTGCCAACGGTAGCTGCTATCGCTGGCGGCGCGGCTCGCCTTTCTTTCGCTCCTCTCCTTGAGACCAAATTTGAAACCCTCTGGCCTCCACCGCCTCCGTCCTCTTCATCGATGGCGTCAAACACCTTCGTCATCGCCATCCTCAATTGTTGGCGTTCTTTTCTTCCTTTCTTCTCGTCATTTTTAGAAAGGGAGAGAGAGAGAGAGAGAGAGAGAGAGAGGGAGAGTAGATCGGCACTAGTTGGGGAAGAACAGGGGCCGATAGAGATAGGGAAGGATCAGAAGATCGAGAGAGACGGGCAGATCTACTGGATTTCATCTGTATTCTTCTCTTCTTTTTTGTTGGTTTTCCAGAAAGAATCAGGGAAAACGAGGGAGATAAGCTTTGTGCGGCTAGGGTTTTAAGGGTTTTTTCTTTTATATTTTACTAAATAGAAAAATTTCATTTTTTATTAATCCACGTGTCGGACGAGAAATTGCCAGGTCAGCATTTACGTCTGTACAGTCAAATTGTTAAGTAACACTGTTAAATAGATGGACGGAAGTGGTTATTTTGTATTTTCCCATAATTTTGGCTATATTTGTCACAAACGTGAAAGTTATGACTATGAAAGTGTATTTTGTCTAAAAAATTTGCATTGAAAAGAAACAATACAAGTGATCATTAGAAAGTTACTCTTCTTTTTAATTATTAAAAATACGATCATGACAAATTGTAATCTATGATATATTAAAATCTTTAATACATATATTGTTCCTAAGACAATAATCTAACAATGGAATAACCAATAAAATCATTAGTACTTCAAATGCTTTGTATTGTGATTTCAATAAAGAAAGTCATTATTGGAAAATTCTTGCGTCCAACCCCCGTTGGAGCTACAAGCTTCAACCTGCCATTTGGCAGCATATTAGTGGTTACTTAATCTTCCTTTTTCTCTTATTTTTAATGTCCTAATTATTGCTTTAAAATTAATCATATTAGGAATTAAAAAATGAAAAGAAAAAACAACTTGGACGGAAACGGAAGAAGACGGATGGAAAGGCTGCAACTTCTAGGTTATTAATCTAATTCTCGTTCTGAAGATCAAAATTTGTGACAAGATTTATTTTTCAACCGCAATGGATTGTTGACTTTGTTTCTTTTATTTAGATATTCTATTAATGTTGGCACTGTAATATTTAGAATGGTGTTCAATTTTTTGGAAAATTATTTATGAACTTGTGAGTTATTTGTTCATATTTTGTACAACGGAGGAATCAAATTTGAAATTTACAATCGATCAAAAAAAATTGAAATTTTCAAAGTATTTCAAAAAATTCCCAAAGAAATTGCCTCGTGGTGCTATTAACTTTTGATTTCAATAATCAAATAACAAAATATAAAGAGCAAAGAATTTCCCATCAAAATCAACACACATGGCTACTACTGTGGTCTACGTACAGCTTTTTATTCAAAGCAAATAAACCTAAGATTGCTTCTGTAGGAGCAAAGAATTCCCAATGCAATTGCCTCTTGGTTGTTATTGTACAAGACATACGAAATACCTCTTTGACCTAATTAGATTAATAACCTAGAAGTTGCAGCCTTTCCATCCGTCTTCTTCTGTTTCCGTCCAAGTTGTTTTTTCTTTTCATTTTTTAATTCCTAATATGGTTAATTTTAAAGCAATAATTAGGACATTAAAAATAAGAGAAAAAGGAAGATTAAGTAACCACTAATATGCTGCCATATGGCAGGTTGAAGATTGTAGCTCCAGCGGGGGTTGGACGCAAGAATTTTCCGTCATTATTAGTTTAGGTACGGTAACTTTAATAAGATTTTAACTTTCTGACAGAACTTCTGAAGAATATTCTTCTTACGGTCTTACCATTAATTTTTTTTCATTTTTTATGGCACAATAATCAACTTAATGCAAAATTCAGAGAACCTCATTCACCAAATACACCTTCTAATACCAAAAATGTCAATTTACTATAAAAACGAGTGAAGACAGGATGCAAAAGACATTGCATCTCCCTCTGCCTTTATTAGGGAAATGTCTGAAAATGAGATTGGAAGGAGGAAAAGAAACCTCAATTTATAAGGAAAATCCAATTCCAACCCATATGCTTAATCAAGAATGACCCGACCCACGACATTCTAGCCTCAAGAAAATTCAGGCGCCCTAAGTCTGATTTTGACCGCCCTTTTTAGATGGCAATTCATCTGAGTTTCTCCAAATTCAAAATCAATCAAATAAGGGGTCGTTTGCTTCAAGGATTTGGTACCAAAAAACCAACTATCAAGGATTTAGGTACAATCCGTTGTTTGCTTGCACCTTTTTTGGAGACCAAATCTGTGGGGCCCACGGATTTTAAGGGTCCAAATCCGTGGACCCCACGGACTTATAAATCCCACATGTTGATGTGGGATTTGGAATATGACATAAATCCTTGATGAGATTTTACCCATATACCCTCATGCACTTTTAATATTCCAAGGTTGCCCTCAAATTTAACTATTATACATTATAATTAACAATAAAATGAATAATATAAACGTTCAATTAATGTGCAAACATGAGTTAGATTTTTTATATCATTTCTTGTGTTCTAGTTTTCTTTGACCTTTTCATGGAACGTGTAATTCTTTGTTCTCCCGATTCTAATATATGTTGTTATATGTCACTTTTGAAAAGGAGGACAAAGAATTGGTAATTGATTATGCTACGTTAAAAGTTAAAACAGAATTTTCTTGTTTATTATTATTGTCCATGTGGCAACATTATGCTTATTAGTATGTATTGTCCTTATTTTGTGTACATATCATAAACATATAAACATGTCAAACATATAGAAAATGATAGTAAGGTAATTTTGAAGTTTTGTCCTTGTTTTGTGTACATATCATAAACATGTCAAACATATAGAAAAGGGCAGTAATGTAATTTTTGACTTCAAGTAGTAAATCCCATACCTTTAAATCCATGATAAAAACATCCCAACAAACAAAGGATTGTTACAAATCCATGATGCCTCAAATTCTTGATAAATCCTTGGGTTTTTAAATTATAAAACCCTCATTTTTAAATCCATGAAGCAAACGACCCCTAAGTACACTCACAGTCTCACATCCTCATATTTTCGCAAATATAACAGTATATAATTACTCGAAATACTCACATTCTTATAATATTGAAAAAATTTCAAAAAGTATATTGTTATAAAGACTAAAAACATAAATAATAATCCATATTTACATAAAAAGCAGACCAATATTGACCAAGTTCATTTCCAATCCGCAACTCTTCAATGAAAATTTTACTGACTTCAATCGATTGGAATGAATTGGACACTCACAGACAATGCAGTAAAAAAATGTAATTCTACTTACAAATATATTGATAAACTAAGAACATAAAAGGTAAGATTGTAACCTTTAGAACACAATTTTGACCACATTGCTTACAAGTTGAGGTTAAATTGTTATCTTTTTTACTTTTTACACACTTTTGTTTCCCCACTCTTTCATCTTTTTACCATTCACCCCCTCCACATTAAAAAAACAAGAAAAGCCACCCGCTTTACTTACACTTCCAGCACAGCACTGGCAAACAAACAAAACAAGACACTTCCCCCATCCCCTGCCCTCTCTCCCCCTCCATTAAAAACAGAATTTCCCCCCTCTCCCTCTCCCTCTCTCTTCTGCTTCTGAGCTTCTCCTTCCTCACCTCACCACCGCCCACCTCCTTCCATTCGTACTTTCTCTTCTGCTCCACAGCAGGCGCAAACCCATTACTTTAAAGAAGAAGAAAAACCAGAGGACTCGGGTCGACTCCGGTCGGGAGGCTCTGTTCCCACACCCTCCGTGTCGTCCACCACAACAACACCATGGCCAAGGAAAGGGAGAAATCAGCAGCCGGCGGCGAGAAGAAGTTGTTTATGGGAGTCGTATGGAACTGCGCCGCCGAGCTCAAGCTCCTTTTGACCGCTCTCCTCATCCTCTGCTCCGTCGCCACCCTCCTCCAGTTCCTCCCTTCCCGCTTCACCATCTCCACCTCCGATCTGCGCTTCTGCATCTCCCGAATCACCACCACCACCACCACTATCTCCACCACCACCGCCGCCGACGCCGCCGCCCTCGCCGCTCTCAACTCCTCCTCCGCCGCCGCCGCCCACACCGCCTCGCATCTCGTCGTTCCGCCGCCTCCCCTTCCTTCGTCTCCCCCCGCCGTCGAAAAGGACAAGGTGCTCGAGAACGGCGTAATCAAGCGCGTATTCAACCCGTACGGCTCCGCCGCCTACAATTTCATCACAATGGGGACTTACAGAGGCGGGCTCAACACCTTCGCCATTAACGGTCTCGCTTCCAAGCCTCTCCACCTCTACTCCAAACCCACTTACCAATGCGAGTGGGTCCCCGAACCGTCGTCGAATTCCAATTCCTCCGCCGCTCCTCCGATAACCACCGTCGGTTACAAGATGCTTCCCGATTGGGGGTACGGCCGGGTCTACACCGTCGTCATAGTGAACTGCACTTTCGCCGAGCCAATCAACACCGACAATTCCGGAGGCAAGCTCTACCTCCTCGCCTCCACATCCGGCGGCGGCGACACCAAATTCAACACCACCGACCGAATCCAGGTCCTGGAGGAGCCGAAAGGGGGCGTCGATTTTGGGGTTTTCACCTCCAAGCCCAAGTACGACTACCTCTACTGCGGCTCGTCGCTGTACGGCAACCTGAGCCCGCAGAGGGTGAGGGAGTGGATTGCCTACCACGTGAGGCTGTTCGGGGAGAGATCTCACTTCGTCATTCACGACGCCGGCGGCGTCTACGACGAGGTGTTCGAGGTTCTGAAGCCGTGGATGGACCTGGGATACGTGACGCTGCAGGACATTAGGGACCAGGAGAGGTTCGATGGGTACTACCACAACCAGTTCATGGTGGTGAACGATTGCCTCCACCGCTACAAGTTCATGGCCAAGTGGATGTTCTTCTTCGATGTCGACGAGTTCATCTACGTCCCGCCTAAAAGCACCATCAAAACTACTCTGGATTCGCTTTCCGAGTACAACCAGTTCACCATTGAACAGATGCCCATGAACAGCAAGCTCTGCCTCACCGCCGACTATGGCAGATACTACAGGTAACCCCATTTCTCAATTAAGTTGCCCTTTCTTTTTGTTCTTCTATTGCGCCGTTACTTGAATTGGGTTCTGCTCTTTCCTAATTTGCCTGCAATTATGTATGCTGACCGTCAATCAGTCATAGATTCATACTGGTCATTATGGTATAAACTAGAAACATAAACTAGTGTTTATTTACGCACAAATTGAAGCAGCACCCGGGGATTCTCATTCTAGTCTGGAATGGAATTATTGTTGGTTTCCATAATGTGGGGGGTTTGAAGACTGTGATGGTGGGTGGTTGCTTGAATGCTACTGCTAGTCCATTTGCCGGACTGCGAGGGCAACAAAACAAAACAGAAACAGGGGAATAGAATAGAGGGATGGTGGGGATAATGTATTGCATTGAAAATGAATTAAGAAAGGGGGAAAAAAGCATCCAAGAAGAAAGGGAAGGGAAGGGAAGGAGAGATCCAGTGAGACCAAGTGGTGGTTGGAATTATTATCATTCATTTCATTTTCTGGCGTGACCATTGAAATGAAGACCTCTTTCGCTGTCCTGTTCTTGTGTAGCCATGATGGAGACCCTTCTCATACTTTGTCTAAAGCTCAATCACTCTGTTTTTCTCTTTTCATATATGTGGTCCGTCCTTTTCTCTTGTTGATGAAGAGTTCCCCCAAATGATCTCCAATTGCCATCATAGACAGAAAGACGAACAATACCATTTTGATGAAATCAAGAAACCACCTTTCACTATGGATGAATGGAATTGGGCTGAATTGTCAAATGGGTTGTGCACATTGTGTGAATTAGAGTATTGGGTTGGTTCCTGATTGTGGGGTTTTCTGTACACTGATGCAGGAAATGGGGGATGGAGAAGCTGGTGTACAAGGACGTGAAGAAAGGGATAAGGAGGGACCGGAAGTACGCGATCCAGCCCAGGAATGTGTACGCGACTGGGGTGCACATGTCGCAGAACCTGGTGGGGAAGACGAACCACAAGACGGAAGGGAAGATCAAGTACTACCATTACCACGGCTCGATCGCGCAGAGGAGGGAGCCGTGCAAGACGCTGCTGAACGTGAGCGAAACTTACTTCGACAAGACGCCATACGAGCTGGACACGACGATGAGGGACATTGCCTGGGCGGTCAAGAAGTTCGAGCTCAAAATGATTGGCACCAGGCTGCAGAACACGCGGCAGTGATCCCGCCATCTCCGCCGGTCGGTCCAGACATTAAAAAAAAAATTAACCGGGCGGCGAAAAGAGAAAGAAAAAATTGTTTTCATTTTTGTCATTATGATTTCTCTTCTTTTTTTTTTTTTTTTTTTTATAAATTAGGTTCCCTTCCTCTTCTCTTCTTTCTCTCGATTTAATTTCCTTTTTGTTTATAAATATGCCTACTCCCCTTCCTTGGGTTCTTCTTTTCTTTATTTTTGTGGTATATTATTTTATAGAACTTACAGGAGGATTCATATATAAATTAGGGGGAGTTTCTTCTCTTCTTCTTGTTCTTCTGCCTCCTTTTTCTTTTTCTTGGTTTGTATAAAGGAATTGATGAATAATTTAACTCAATTAGTGGAATGGAGTACAGGTAGATGGGTGTCGTTTTTCGCCATTCCTTTCTAAGATTCTGATGCTGCATATTTTTTATTATTATATAATATATATAGCTTTTTTTTTTTTTTTAATGGTAGCTTACTAGCTTGGCCATCGAGCTTTTGTTGTTCATCTCGGGGCTCCATTACCAAATACACGAACATGGCTTGTGTTCTGTAATGATGATTGCATATGCATATGGATCTGTTTGCTTTCACCGAAATGGGCTACACACACTTATGATCTTTGCTTAAAGCAGAATATTTTAATATAATTACATTTTTTTTATTGGAGTAATGATTTCGCTGCCGATTAGATCCATTGTTGATCGACGGGGGACAATTTGCTGGTTTAATGTCCTTATATATACGTGAATGAAAGCCAATTGCCAACTTATGAGCTTCATATTTATACAAGTCCGTCATATCTTGTTATTAAATCAATTGATAATATTAGTAGTAGTAGAAGTTTGATGAGAAAACCTTTTGGTCATAACACACTCGAACAGCATGTCAATAATAAATCATCCTTATAACTCGAGTTTGCACTGTATTAATGACAATAACTTTGAGAATCTAATGTTTTGCAAAAATATTGAGAAGTAATATTTCTGTACAAACACATCAATTTACTTTCTATCTTTCTCTTTTAACACGTTGCGGAGGGTAAATTTAACATAGTTGGGTTAATGATTGGATTCGTTAATTTGCAGTAGAAAAAAGAAACCCTGACTGACAAATAGGGGAATTGTCTTTTGGGCTTTTTCATGATTATTTTTTAATTTATCCTGTGGCGGTGGGCTGAATGGTTGATTACTACAACTTTGATTTGGTGCGGTGTCGGTGGGAGAGGGATGAACGGTGGCCGGAGGGGTGGGTTCCAGTCCAGCAGTCGCCACCGCATCCGCCACCACCGAATTGTAAGGTAGGAAACGTGCCGTAGGACGGAGATTGGGGTCCACGTTGTTGTTGTTGTTTTTTTTTGTTTTTGGGGCCAATATATATCTCTCTCTCTATCTTTTTCCCGCTGGATCGACTTTGGCCGTCGTCAATCATCGTTGATGCATGTGGGGGATTATGATGGATGGTTGTTTCGTTATGTTGCCAATTATGAATCACACTTTCTCTTTTTTTCTATTCTCCCTCCCTTTCTTTAACTACTGATTGAGAGGCGAGATGATGATGGGGCAACAGATTCTTTAATTTCTGCCTGTTTTTTAGGGTTTGGGGTTATTTCATTTTATTCCCTCTCCGACAAATCTTAATTATTATTATTATACAATTAGAAGATGGATATTAGAATAATATATATTTTCATAAATGAATTTATTAGTTAAATTTTTTTCAAGACGTGAGCAGATAGGTTTTGTAATAAATTGGATAAGTTGTACAAGTACTGAAGATATCTATTATTCATAAGAATTACGAAGTTAAACATGTTTATTGTGAAATATTGCAAGGATGAATGAAAATAGGTTAGGGATGTTAAACGTCTAATCTGACGGGAAGTTCAAGAGCACTAACTTGATTCAAGTATTATCAGCAATGTTAAAGAAGAAGGTAGGCATAAAAAATGCGTTGGGACCTTTTCTAGTGTCTAGCTTGTCCAGGCGTAGGTTAATCCCCCCTATAGCATGGAAACAAAAAAAAAAAAACAATTTATACCAAATGATGAATAAAATAGTATTTTCACAACACTTTCGCACTTCAGTTAAATTATATATAAGTTAATTAATATTTAGCAATAAGAAAAATAGCTCACAAGTTCCTAGAATCATAAATCAATAGCTCATGAAGTTCTTGAGCTACCAAAATATTGAATTTTCAAATGATATTAAGTTCCATTTTCTTATTGACTGCATGACTCAACCTAAATATGTATATGCAACACATAAGTATTCTCTTATTCTACTCATGCATTTTGGATTCCTAACTTTTTTTTGATAATGGTGACATTAATTAATTAATACTTAACAAGATAGAAGAAACAAAAAGGACCAGGTGGCAAACACCAGCCCCAGGTCTCAACAACAGAGTTCCAACCTCAGCCAGCTGCGAAAGCCACAAAAAAAGAAAGGGAATGGCAAAGCAGCAGCAGCCCGAAAAAGAAACAATAACCAAAATAGAACAAAGTAAACTGAGATTGACTGAGATTCCATCAGAAGCCCGGGAATACAGCAATAAACACCATCAGAAGTCCATTCTTAAGCAACCACTCCCATGAACCTTCACCATCGTCATTGCTTCTGACTGGTCTTTCTGCCAAAAGGCTCTGCCAAGCGGCATTAAAAGAAAAAAAGGCCTCAGATGAATAAGTATCGAAGGTGGATTCCTAACTTGTTGAGTAACTTCGAAACAAGATAGTTTGATGATGTCTAGCGCCTTACGCTTAGCACAATTTTATGAATAATGATTAACAGTACCGACTAGTCAGCGGCGAAACCAAATGTAGAGGAGAGGGGTCCTAGGATCCCACTTGAAAAAAATAGGGCAACAAAACCCTTTAGATATGTAAGGTTTAGTATGATCATTTGTATTTAGTACCCCATACTTTTGTTAATATTAGCTCATTTAAAGACATCAATCAACTCAAAGTTCATTAGATACACAGACTAAAATGTTTTAAAATTTTGAAGGACCCCAATCAATTTAAGTCTGGCTTATTGGCTACATCACTGCAACTAGTGCGTCATATATAGAGAGAAAAGGCAGAGTCGGAGGCGGAAAGAGTAGTAGTAGTAGTACAAAAGGGAACCGAAGGAATGCGTTCGTTGTTCTTCTTCTCTGCTAGCTGGATGGTGCTCTAGGCTCTAGCTATCTAGTCCAGGAATCCACCCTCTCTCACCCTTTGTTTTTTTCCCGTAGAAAGTTGGAGGGTGTTTGTGTTTCCATCCCATTTTTAGTCCTTTATTAATCCTTTTGACCAGCACTTATGTTCTTCTCTTCTCCCTCTTCCTTTCTTTTTTTTGGTAGCCATTCTCCCTCCTCCTTTCAATCTTTCTTTGCCCTCTCTATTTACTTTTCCAATTCATTCTTAGCTTTCTTTCAGATTTGGATAATGCCCTCGCTTGGTCCCATTGTAAGTTTTTTGCAGAGTTTTCCTTCGAGGCCTCTCTTTTATATCAACTGGATATGGTTTGTTCAGATTTAACGACGAATGGAAAATGTTATTGTAAACGTGTTGTATGACAAAATAAATTTCGTGGGAAATGTTCATAACAATTTTTAC
Source organism: Linum tenue (assembly GCA_946122785.1). Lineage (NCBI taxonomy): Eukaryota > Viridiplantae > Streptophyta > Magnoliopsida > Malpighiales > Linaceae > Linum > Linum tenue. The sequence goes on along the minus strand of CAMGYJ010000009.1, from coordinate 68,369,455 downwards.
CCGTTGGACAATAAGAACATGTTTGATCAAATTTTTTTTTTATGGATAACATGTTCGATAATTTCCGATGCCACTTTTGTCTTCTTCGATGGGAAATTAGAGATTTCCCTATTGTCAATGTATTCGGAATCGAATGAGATATATATGAGTAAAAATGCAAAATTATATACAAAATTCGTTTTAGCACATAAATAAAAGAAAAAAGAATAAAAAAAAAGGTTACCATGTGAAGCTAAAAGAAATAAAAGAAAAAATGTGAATGACGCAATATGTTTTAAAGAAATAAGAAAAGGACCAATATATGAGGCTAAAAGAAAACATAAAAATATGGGTATGTCTATGGTGACATGCATGTCACCGTAACTTGCACTTTTAGGTCGATCTAATATGTATTTTTAGGTCAACCTTATATAGGATTATGTCGACCTAATACGTCGTTTAAGTGTTGTGAGGTTTCAGAATACACTAATGTGGGCACCCTGATGACTTATCGCGATCGACCTTTAAAATGTAGTGGTCGATCGTTTGTAGTTTAAGTTGTCATTGTTGGTCGATAACAATAAAACATTGGTCGCCCTTTTCATTGGCGTCAGAAGCAAAATGGTCAACCGTAAAGGTATATAGGTCGACCACTTGATGACGTTCATTAACAAAATGGTCGACCATTTACAGAAAGAGGTCGACCAGATAGAAGAGAAGTGTTGTATCCATTTATCCATCATCATTTGACGTAAAATCAAGATCAAGTGTTGGTTTCGCGGTCGACCTAATCCGGTACGAGGTCGACCGAATACAAGAAAATCAACCTATGCCCTGCGTCTTTTTTGCTTATGTATGTCGATGTGGGTGGTTCTTTTACTCGTACAAATTACGTTTCAAACCAACAGAATTAGTCATAAATAATGATAACAAGGACTCATAACTTCCACGTGGTCAACCTCTTGAATCAAGTACAGCAGCAACTGCAAAGGATATTCTTCACAAAAGCTCTAACCATAAAAAAAAACCTAATTCAGAGTTTCGATGGCGGTGAAGGTGACATATATTCGTATTTATAGATATTTAGGACGAGAATGAGTCGAATTAAGTTGTAGATAAATTAGGGTTACCTTTCTGGTGTTGGAATCCTTATCCAATACGGATACGATGTGCACGCGGTCGACCTCGTACTTATGCGGTCGACCTCAGTTAATCAAAATGGTCGACCTATGAGATATTTGGGTCGACCTTTCATTCTGTTCGCTTCCCAAAGAGGTCGACCATTTGCTATAAAAGGTCAACCGCGTCGTTGAACCTCACAAAACTGAAACGACATATTAGGTCGACCTAATCCTATATAAGTTCGACCTAAAAGTGCAGATTAGATCGACCTAATCCTATATAAGGTCGACATTAAAGTGCAGATTAGGTCGACGTAATCATATATGAGGTCGATCTAAAAGTGCAAGTTATGGTGACATGCATGTCACTGTAACAAAGTCCAAAAATATGTTGCTGTTGAAACAATTAGAAAAAATGATTAATGAATAATAACCACAAAACTATAGATTATATATAGCAACAATAATATGTAACCATTTTTGTTAAGCAGCTGAGTTAAGAGAGTTGCAAGTCCATTTAGAGATAAACGAGTTAGACAATACGATCAGAGAAGATGGGACTATTGCCTTTGCACAAATTAGAGTTTTGCCACCACGAGGACATAGACTGCACTCGATATCTTACCACATTGAGGTGCTGATGGTGAACCCATTTTTCTCCAAACACCGTTTCTTAGTTATTCAATGTACACATCTGGCAACGCTTTCAAGTCTCTGCTGCGTACCATTAGTTCTTCTTCCCCTACACCAGGCAATATTCCACTTGCAAGTAGGACAGTAGCTGCCCCGAAAGAAACCCGGCTTTCATTTTCAGCTCCAGTTTGCATATATTTGTACCGTGTTTGGTCCTATTAATGGCCCAAACCTTAGTGGGTCCTCTGCTCTCGTCGTGCACCATAAATCAAAATGTCCCCTGCTTGCGGTTGCAGCAGGTGAGGGGTAAAAAATTAACTGCAACATGCATACTCTGCCACTCTGCTCTGCCTTGTTCACCAGCCCATACCGATTGATTTCCAGGTCGCATTGCAGGGGAAATACACCATTAATTAATATACTTGATTTTGGCTTTAATGGTTTGCTTCTGTTCTCGTGTGGGAGGGGAGATGGATGGATGGATCTGTTGAGTTCGGAATTAATGGCCATGTGAAAACAGAGTGAGCATGGAGGGAGAAAGACAGAGAGATGTCATGATGATGATGAAGAAGAATCATATGGAACTGTCTTTGTGGACCTTCATTTGGCTCGATTCGCAGCTTGGCCGCTCTAGCTATCTCTGCAGATGCGGTGAACTAAGGAGGATGATCCGTTCTTTCCCATCCCAAGTAGATAGGAGGCAGCTTTGCTTTCCAATGACCAAATCATGTTTGCTTCTTCTTTTTCATCCCCTTCCACTGTAGAAAGAGGGTGTGGCTTTTTTACCCTTTTCCACCTAGTACTAGTACTAGTACGGAATACTCGTCTTACTTTTTTAAAGAAACGGGTAAATTTTGTTATGTTATATTACGATTTAGAACCCTATGTTAATGTTCTTGGTTTCGAGGAGGGTTATTATTTTAAAACCGTGAAGAAGAGATGGTACATAGAAAAATCATCATACTAATTTGTATATAAAAAAGATATTCATTTTTTATATGTCTTTAAGAAACATCTATTTATTAATAAATACGTGGTAAGAAAAAGAGTGATGCTTCTATAACATCGTCCACATATTTTTTTTTTTAGAGGAACCTGCTAGCGTCCACATATGAAGAAGAAGACACACCTCATTTTTACAACTCACACACATGAGTTGTCTTGTTTCGAGTGGTTTCGGTATTAATCACCTAATACCATATTATGCTTATACAAATTGAACTCTATCAATAATTTTCACTGAAGATATTTTTTCTACAAAATATCAGTTATCCTCATTAATTTATCATCTAATCTGATCAATTGGTAACATAAAGTCAGTTTTTTCTTTTGTTATAACTTAAAAATGGATCATTCTTGTCCTAAGTAGAGAGATTTTGTAACTTGCTTGTTTGAGGCAAGGACAAATTTCCGAATATAAACTAACTTGACGTGCATGTATGCATCAAGCACCATACTTAGTGTATCGTTAATTCTTAATCTACACCTCCTAGATATGTCTGTATGTATGTACACAAAATGCTTCGTTAAATAATTATATCTAGGCTAGTGCCAAAAAATGAACAAGTTTAGGGGCTCTAGGATAGATAGATAGGATAGGACCAACTGCTCCAATATTTCTCGTTAGTCTTTGTTCCTTTCTTCCATCGTAAACCTCAAAGCATCGAAATCCGGCAGCCACCCAGACCCAGCCCAGCACCAGAGGTCCCAAAAGGAATAAAAAGGGGCATTGTTGTAGCAAAAGTAGGAGTAGGCACGCCGCAAGTGGGTGATTAATCCGCGGATTGATATAGATTCACCTGCAAATAACCCGACACGCTCGTAGTGGGTGATTGATGGGGATGGATTGCGGATTGATAAATCTCCCACCCGCACTTATGTGGGTGGATTGTGGGTTATCCGTATGAGCCGCATCCTATTTTTACATGAAAAATGTCATTTCTTATAGTATCGAATATTCATCATATTTTCGAACTGCACAACAGTCTAACAATATACTTCAAAAGGTAGAGAATAAAGAATAGTATTGACTACTATTATTGGTTATTGTGTTGTGCAATATTCATTAGATATTGGATATTGGTATGCATATTATTGTTAATATCCATTAAATACTGGGATGCAAAGTATAAATTATTAATTGTGTCAAAATTACAAATTATTGATACGATCTTACTAATTTGCTATGAACTTATTATAAATGTTAGTCAACTTTCTTAATAGCTAGTTGGAGAATTGCTTTGCGGGTTGACCCGTGACCCAACCACACTCATCCGCCACCCACCCAATCCAGCCCGCAAAAGTATGTGGGTGGATTACGGGTCACAATTATTCCAACTCGCTAGTAAACGAGTGCATGGGTCAATTTGAAACCAAAACCCACCCAACCCATCCATTGCCCACCCTAGCAAAAGTTGCTTACAATTATTAAATGAGAAAAACTTGCTAAGGGGAAAAGCCAAGCACTCACATCCATTGGTGTTTTATGATAAAAAGGGCAGCATAGAAACTAGTAACCCAAGCAAAAATTGTCTCTTTTCATGAAAGCATGATATTTAGAAGCAAAGTGCAAAGAGCCCCCTGAAAGCAATGCTTTACTATTGGGGCTGCTGATCAAATTACAAATGGCCGCCTCACTGTTCAAATGGCTTATTTATTAATTAATTAATCAGCAATTGTTTTAAAATCGAATTATTGATCCATTAGGACGTATTACACAACACATGGGAGCTTGTTAGATGAGGAATAAATAAAATCAAAAGGAAGGAAAGGGAGGTAGCGGAGGATATTAAAAACGGTCCTACTAAACTAATTAATCAATTTTTTGGTTATCAAATAGGGCTCTACTGTTTGGACGTATCTAGGTTAGGTGTTTCTAACAGAGGACGCATGGGCACCATCTGATTTTGGCTGTTGCCCTTAATAATACAAAAATGTGGGACTGCACAAAAAGGCTTTCTTTATTAGGTGTTTTATTTTATAATGATATTAATATTCTGAGAATATAAATTTGATTCTACAAGAATAGCAATAAAACCTTATAAGTTAGACTCTCTACCAAAAGGTTTTCCTTGCTATACATGAGAAATCCATAAATAAATAAGTACATGTTTGGTGTTTGTGATTGTTATAATTTTCATGTATTGTTGGAATGCTTGTATTATAAATAGGTGTATTGTTTAAATGAATGTATTTGGATCTATAATTAATATTAATAATTTTAAATTTTTGTTGAGATTGTAAATTATTCAAAATGAAGTATTTAAACAATCAAATCAAGTTTCAAATACGTGCATTCTATTTCATTTGACACAAAATATTGTATTCTCTACAATACATGTATCGCTGCTTACATACACATTCTAGAATCACAAACACCAAACATGAAAACGATCTCGTTGGATCATGGATGATACAAAACCCAAGAACAAGGTTGTTGCGGTAACTCCTCCAAAATCGTCAAGAGCTGCATTGTTGTCGTGAAAGCCAACGGCTAAACTACCTTCCAACATCTTAACCGTTATATCAGTTGAAAATCCTCGATAACCCTTCAAAACTTCGAACTGAGATGAAACAACCCTCAAAATTGGTAGTGAAAGCTCTCAATAATAATAATAATAAATCCTTGTCAACTAATTTGTATTCGGGACATGCATGGCTGGCAAGAGAGATCTGTCAATATACATAGATGTGCAGCTAATATTCCCAAAATCTCATGTGTTTCAGTGTGGCAGGTTGCTTCTAAATGTCAAAGCAGAAAGTGATACTCTTGGACACATTGCAAAGGCTTCTCCCAAATATTATGCATATAATATTAATACTCAATGCTAAGCCTACATGTGCCGACATAATTTACGCGTATTAATTATCATCATATATATATATATATAGGAATTATGATTACGTGGTGGAATGTGTTTCACTTGCTTTCATTTGCTCTGTTGTCAAATGTGAATATGTATATATGGCCTGCCCCAAATTCCTTTTGAGTTGTTTGGCTGTTAGGGTGTGCTATTTGGTCCGGGTTTTTTGGTTTTACTTGAAATCGGATCGTATAACCCGGACTGAGACCGGACCGGGACCGGATAGTAAATAATTCAATCCAATCCAATCCAATCTTTGGGTTTAGATTTGAGGTAAAAAATCATTCGGGACCGGATCGAAAACTGGATAAAGACCGGATAAGAGAGCTCAACACCCAAAACTTAAGGGTAATTTGCATAAACGGTCACAAACCTTTGCACTTAGTACAAAACTTAACCAATTCCTCACCCTTTTAAGCCTTAGGCCACTCAAATCCCCACAAGCTCAATATAAAATCAAGACCAAATTGGGACCGGACCGGATCGGGTCAAGACCGGACTGTATCCAATCCAATCTTTGGTCCTTATATTTTCAAAAAGACCGGACTGAACCAGATCAATTTGAGCTAATTTAACCAGACCGGACCGTATAGCCACTTCTAGTCTCTGTTATTCTGTCCACTAAATTGCGTGAAACCTAATTAGTCTTAAGCTAGGTACCACTAGAGTGTAGAGGGCTAGGTCTGGCTTCAGCGTTATCCAACACATACAAAAGTCACAATACTATAGTGCTACCACTGTTAAGGTTGTAAGGATACGGAAACTTCTATAGACACGTTATATTTTGAGCTTAAATTAGAGATTTAAATTGGAATCGTGAGATTTAAACACAAGAACTTTCAATTATTATAAGTTGTACTATCATGTTGAGAACTACTTGATTCTAATAATTCGAGTTATTATAAGAGGTTCCAAAATATTTGCTATAACTTATACCATTCCTTTACATATTACAGGTGCTTTAGTCGTTATTAAGTATAGGGTTGTTCATCTTATGACAAAAGAAACCATTTTACCCAAGGACGGAGCCAGCTTGCTGCTGGGGCCATGGCCCCCCTAAGATTTAAAATCATCAGAATATCGAATGTGTTGCATAATCGGTGAATAGCTCAAATGGTTGAGATGTTGGTTCCTGGTTAGCGTATTGTAAATTGACCAGAGTTTGATCCATGTAGATGGGCATATTTTTACTCCTTCTCTGATATCTACTTCACTTCCTCCTAGAAAATGTTTGATCTAATCCATAAATTATGTAACTGTTCTTCATTTTTTTGTAGTAAACCGTAGTTGTTTGAATAAATTTCAAATAAGTGATTGCTTTTTAGCTTTTTTTTTCCGGAAACTATTGAACCGATCTTACTTGGGATCGCAAATCCCAAGTTTGCTAAATTTCTTTACATCAAATCCTGTTCCACAAGATCCTATATCAGCTATACATCCTCCTTGCATTTATGTTTGAGACGTCGCCAGTGCTATGGGCTTTGGCTTATATAGATAAAAAATGATTAATGGGATTGTGGCACTCCACTCGCCGCCAATGCGTAAGGATGCCGCCGAAAAGAATGGACACTGCTTCAATCTGCTGGATGCGTCGGATCCCGTATAACAAGCGAGCTTTTATTTTCTCATAAATTTACAGAATGTCATGCTAAATTGATTTTATATCAAATCCTGTTCCACAGGATCCTATATCAGCTATACATCCTCCTTGCATTTATGCCGGAGACGTCGCCAGTGCTATGGGCTTTGGCTTATGTAGATCAAAAATGATGAATGGGATTGTGGCACTCCACTCGCCGCCAATGCGTAAGGATGCCGCCGAAAAGAATGGAACACTGCTTCGCTCTGCTGGATGCGTCGGATCCCGTATAACAAGCGAGCTTTTATTTTCTCATGAATTTACAGAATGTCATGCTAAATTGATTTTAATTTTTTATTTTATTGCATGACCGTAATTGTATTTTGATTGTAAAAAAGGTGAAATCTTATCCATGAATTATAATCACCGATTATTTTTTGTAGATAAATTATCGATTATTTGTGTAAATTTATAGAATAAATTATTCAACTTAATTTCGTTTATTCATTATGTCATGGGGAAATTTTTTTGTCGGTATTCAAAGGTAAAAAAAATTTGTCAGTCCCCCTAATTTCAACTCCCAGCTCTGTCCCTGATTTTACCATTGGATTGTACACTTGTTAATCAACATTTTTTACTTCTTTATTGTGTGACTTGACATGCATAGGTTTTGTATTTCCTTCATTCCTTGCGTCTTAGTTGTTTCTCCGCTGGGAATGCCTATGGAAAAAGGTGCTTTATGTTGGGAACTAATGCGAGTCAGGTAGTGGAGAGGGTGATTGCTGGGCTGGGTTTGAACTTGGTGGTAATCATTAATTCATGAACTGTGTGGAGCTATCTCTAGCGGATTTTAAATGATGAATTAATTAAATGAGCTGGGCTGGGCCAGAATTAATCATATGTCAAACAAATAAGTCGTCCCCACAATGAAGTGGTTGGGCCGAAAATCACTTGCTTAACGCAAGGAAAATTAGGCCTGCACATGTTAACTGGAGCGGGGAGCCATTTTCCTTATAGACCACAAGCAGAGAGCCCGACCCATTGGTCGGGGTGTTCCTTATTATTATTTTTTTTTTTACAAAAGATAATTATATATTGATTTTAGGGATGGCAATGGGTCGGGTCGGGCGCGGATAGTTCATATCCGTTACCCTACCCATAATAGTTTGGGTTTTACCCATACCCATACCCACATGTGAAACGGGTAGAAAATCATAACCATGCCCATACCCGTTCGGGTTTCGGGTATCCACGGTTATCCATGGGTAATAATTTCTCTTCATAACTCCAACAAATATGTTAACATTCACACGTATTCTCACATTACATAAGAGGAAAAGTACGACAATTATTCACTAGAATGAAGAAAATTAATTAAAACTACACAATTTCATGAAAATATTATATTTATATGCTAAATATAAAAATGTTAGAGAAAAATAATGATTATTTCTAGACAAAATACATAAGCATGTGTATAATCGGGCGGGTTCGGGTTGGATAGTGAGAAACCCATGCCCACCCATAACCCGCAATATTCGGGTTCGGATTTTACTCGTACCCACTAAATGTCCTTCGGGTTCGGGTTTTACCCTACCCGATTAGGCCGGATTCGGGCGGATATCCACGGTTACGGATATTTTTGCCATCCCTAATTGATTTCAAGAAAGGTAACCTTACATCCTGGAATTCAGCCAGGCCTGAAAATTATAAGAGCGACAAGCAGACGGGTACAAAGCAAGGGCCTTTCTAGCCACCACATGGGCTACCCTATTGTTCCTCCGTCCTACAAAATACAAATCGCACACTAAACCCAGCATTCTGCATCAAACAAACCCGGACCTCCTCTAAGATCATCCCAATCCTACTATCTCTTGTGTCAGCTTGATTGATTTTCTCGATGATGACCTTGGCATCTCCTTCAAACCTCACCTCCTGGAGACCATTGGCTACACACCACAAAATAGCTTCGCGTAGGACAAGCGCTTCCACCACCAACGGATCATCAATAGTACCAAACTGAATCCCATGAGCTCGAAGGATCGCCCGCTGAGGATCCAAGAGCACCACTCCACCAGCAGAGTGAGACCCAGCCCTCGTGGCCCCATCCCACATACACACCATCGAGGGGCCCCACTCCATGCCCGATGGATGGAGGACAGAGCGCGGACCCTGATCAACCCTATCAGAAGACACTCGTTCCCAATCCTCACATTGTTGCTCAATTTGGCGCATCAAGGCAGGGAAGCCAACCTGCTTGCCTTCAAAGACAATCCAATTCCTCGACTTCCAAATTCGCCACAATACAGCCACCACCGCCATGATTAGCGGTGGTTGATGAATCAAGGCAAACAACCATTTAAGGAACAAACCATTTAAGGAACAAAGGAAAAGTATATGGCGGGGTGTTCCTTATCAATGAGTATCCATTTCTTTTTTTCAGTAGTCGAGTGGTTCGTCCTTACATCCGAAATTAATGGAATTGATTGTATGTAACCCTAATCAATTTCTTATGGATCAGTCTAATTTACACTTTTCATAAGTAATCTCTCGCCCGATGTAATTTTTCCCCTTTCACACTGGAGCCTCGTAGACCATCTCTCTCTCTTTTTTTTTTTACAGTTGATTATCTATGTTTGCGTGGGGACTTTCATGCACGATCGGGGTTGTTTGTTGCTATAGAGGTCTGTAGAGTTGCATTGTTTTGAGTTAGGTTTGCTTGGGGACAAGCAAACGGTTAAGTGTGGGGGGATTTGATAGACCATTGATTGCACATGTTTTACCCCTATTCTTGAGCCGTTTGAGATGTTGATTCTCGTGTTTTAAGCCGATTTCACGCTAGGTTGTGCATTTATGTCATATTTCAGGGCTTAGCGTTGGCATCGAGGTGAAGAAACGAGTTTCGGGTCGAAAGGAGCACGTTTGGGTTGAAGTGTGCTGGAGGAGCAAAATACCCGGCCATGAGCAGAAATACCCGACCGGGTATTATTTGGAGCAGACGGGGGAAAACATGTTTTGGGAGTTTGAGAAGAAGAAGGGGCCCGGGCAGTAATCAGAAATCCCCGGTAGGGTATTCTTGGCCCAGGCCGGGGATTAACCCCCTGTCTCACGTGGTGCGTTTGATAATAACCGGTCTCCACCCAAAATACCCGACCGGGTATTCAGGCCGGGGATCGCGACAAACAGCTTCTTAAGGGAAAAGAAGGGCAAAAGTGAGGGGTTCCGAGTTTGAGAGAGAAAAAGCGATACCTAGAGAGAGAAAGTGACGAACCTGATTTTGCAAGTGTTTTTGATCGATCTCCATCACCATTGGAGCCCGGCTTGAGCTTGGAGAAGAGCTGATTGAGTGCCAGAAGCAGATTCTCATCCTTCATAGTATGGTTTCCGCATCTGAGCTAGATTTCCCGTCTCTCTCTATGGAGTAACCTTCTTATTCACCTAGGTATGAAGAACACTAGATTTGTATGTTAGGTCTGATTGTATGAACCCAAGTACAGACTCAGTGATTTGATTATATTCAATTAAGGTTTGATTTGTTGAATGGCATGAATCCTGACCAAATTCCTGTTGTTTCTGCTTTAACCTAGAAAGAGAATATCTGCCTAGGTCGATAGAGCACCCTTGATTGAAGGTAGTGAATTGGTGACTTTAGTCGATGAGTCAACTCACTATTATGTACCAAATTTACTTCGGTAGTGGAGGTTTGGTTTGTTAGGGCCTCAATCTGTGTACTCCAGTGGAGGTTAGTCGCCCGCTGGGGACTCAGGTTGAGAGGGTCTGGAGACCTTTAGTCGAGACTGCAGACTGTTTAAGAACCTCCCGCAGTATAACTATCATTGAACTTGAACTTGGTAAATTACAATCTGGCTTAACTGCAGTCTAGGGGGAACCATATCCGGGTGACCTCTCTCGACTTGAAAACAACCTTTTAACTGCTTTGCTTGTTTGCTTGTTTGGATCTTCACTACACTTTCATTGCTAAATAATAAGAATTCACGGAGTAGTCATTACACTTAGGACCCGGGTTGACATTAAAACCCAAACCCGCTATACTATGCTTTAGGAGGTGGTTACACTTGGCCATTTTCTAAAGTGACGGTAGGAGCAAGTCAAGTTTTTGGCACCGTTGCCGGGGACGGCTAGGTTATTGAAGAAACGTGGTTTCTGTTAATTTAGCTTTTCTTTTTAGCATTGTTTGTTTGCTTTGTCACACTTGTGCCTTCACGTGTTTGCTGCTTGACTGTGTGCAGGTAGTGCATGACCCGTAGCCAGTCAGGAGGTTTACTGCCGTTGGATCTGGAGCTTGAACGCACCTGTCGCCAACTTAGGAGACAACAGCGAGCTAGACTGGTTACGGAGGAGCGCATAGATGGCCACTTGAGCAGCGATTCTGAGGACGAGTACGAGATGGAAGGCGAACATAACCCGCCCCAGGGGATACCTCTCCAGGTTCCCCCGGTGAATCAGATCTTGGGGAACAAGCCATACCCCGGGTAGATGGGGTTCAGCATCAACCACCACCGCCGGGGCCCACCTTGGAGTACTACTACACTCCACGGGTCGCTGATATCCGCCCTGTCATCCTCTATCCACCCATTCCAACGAACAACTTCGAGATCAAGCCATGATGGATTCAACTCAATTACATCCTCTATCCAGTTTCTTGGCTTGAAGGATGAGGAGGCAAGGGTGCATCTTTCCCGTTTCCTGCAGCTGACGAACGGGTTCAAGATGAATGGTGTACCCGATGATGCGATCCGCCTTCAACTCTTCCCCCATTCTCTGGCGGGGCATGCGAAGAGGTGGCTAGAGACCTAGCCCCCATTGTCCATTACTTCTTGGGATGATCTGGCCAACAAGTTCGTGCACAGGTACTATTCGGCATCGAAGACCATAGAGATCTAGCGGGAGATCACTCACTTCCGCCAAGAGCCAGATGAGTCACTTCGTGATGCATGGGAGCGGTACTCGGGATTTTTCTGGCAGTGCCCCCATCATGGGTTCAGCGATGCATTCACCGTGGGGAACTTCTACAGTGCTCTCCCTTCGGAAAGCCAGAGGGTGATTCAGCCTCTATGCCCAGGAGGGGATATTGTCACTAAGACTCCACCCGAACTGAACCAGATGATCACTACCTTGGCTGCCAGAGATCATTCCTGGGGGCAGAGCACTAGAGGCAGGAATTCCCGGGATCGTGGCGTGCACGCCATGGAGGCCAGGTCCGGGCTAGAGCGGGAGGTGGCCGAGTTGGTGCAGACATTGAAGCAACCCAACAGTCTTATTCCAGACAGAGGTTTGGCCGTACCTCCAGTAGCTCAATGTCAGTGGTGTGAGAGCTCGAACCATCTGGTGGAAGACTGCAAGGCTATGCGGGAGTCTTCTACACCCCAAGAGCAGTTGGACTTTATCGCCAATTCTCGGCGCCTTGACCCATACAGTAATACATACAATGAGGGGTGGCGCCAACATCCCAACTTCTCTTGGAATAGCAACACCACTAAACCACCTGGTTTCCCAGCACCAGTAGGTGGTTTTCAACAGAGGCAGCCCTTCCAGGCTAGACAGGGGCCAGTTCCACAGCAGCAGCCTTACCAGCCGAGGTAGGGGCAACCAGTCCAGCAGCCCCAGCGTCAGTATGCCCAGCCACTAGCAGATCCAGCTCCAGATAACCAGATGTCAGAGCTGAAAAATATCTTAGCGACATTCATGACTACCAGCCAGGCCAATTTCGCCAGGATTGACCAGAACATCGCCGCGTTGGAGAAAGGACAAAGGAAGCAAGGTGCCATACTGCAGGACCTCCAACATTAGATTGGAGGAATAGCCCGCCAGAATAATACCAGGGCACCGGGAACTCTGCCTGCCAATGAGCAGAAATACCCGGCCGAGTATTATTTGGAGCAGACTGGGGAAAACATGTTTTGGGCGTTTGAGAAGCAGAAGGGGGCCCGGGCAGTAATTAGAAATCCCCGGTTGGGTATTCTTGGCCCAGGCCGGGGATTAACCCCCTGTCTCACGCGGTGAGTTTTGATAATACCCGGTCTCCACCCAAAATACCCGACCGGGTATTCAGGCCGGGGATCGCGACAAACAGCTTCTTAAGGGAAAAGAAGGGCAAAAGGGAGGGGTTACGAGTTTGAGAGAGAAAAAGCGATACCTAGAGAGACAAAGTGACGAACCTGATTCTGCAAGTGTTTTTGATCGATCTCCATGACCATTGGAGCCCTGCTTGAGCTTGGAGAAGAGCTGATTGAGTGCCAGAAGCAGATTCTCATCCTTCACAGTATGGTTTCCGCATCTAAGCTAGATTTCCCGTATCTCTCTATGGAGTAAATTTCTTATTCACCTGGTATGAAGAACCCTAGATTTGTATGTTAGGTCTGATTGTATGAACCCAAGTACAGAATCAGTGATTTGATTATATTCAATTAAGGTTTGATTTGTTGAATGACATGAATCCTGATCAAATTCCTGTTGTTTCGGCTTTAACCTAGAAAGAGAATATCTGCCTAGGTTGATAGAGCACCCTTGATTGAAGGTAGTGAATTGGTGACCTTAGTCGAGGAGTCAATTCACTATTCTGTACCGAATTTACTTCGGTAGTGGAGGTTTGGTTCGTTAGGGCCTCAATCTGTGTACTCCGGTGGAGGTTAGTCGCCCGCTGGGGACTCAGGTTGAGAGGGTCTAGAGACCTTTAGTCGAGACTGCAGACTGTTAGAACCTCCCGTAGTATAACTATCATTGAACTTGAACTTGGTAAATTACAATCTGGCTTAACTGCAGTCTAGGGGGAACCATATCCGGGTGACCTCTCTCGACTTGAAAACAACCTTTTAACTGCTTTGCTTGTTTGGATCTTCACTACACTTTCACTGCTAAATAATAAGAATTCACGGAGTAGTCATCACACTTAGGACCCGGGTTGACATTAAAACCCAAACCCGCTATACTACGCTTTAGGAGGTGGTTACACTTGGCCATTTTCTAGAGTGACGGTAGGAGCGAGTCAAGGAAGTTGTTTGTTTGTGGAGCACTTCAAATGGGGAGAATGAAGGTTTTGGTAACACTTGAATTTTGTAAAACCATGGATATATGAAGGTTTTGGTTTCATAATGGACTTGTAAAATATCATTGTTTGTTTCATTGATTTCATGATGGATTTGTTTAATTAGATTTGTGTGCAATAAGTGAAAATGACCTACATTACCCTCATTGGTATGAGATGAGAAAGATAAAATGAGGGGTAGTTTGGTCACAAATGTTGGACTTTAAAGTCCATGATCAAGTCCCACCTTAAGAGGTGGAATTTTCAAGTCCGTGGGACCCACGGATTTGGACCCTTAAAGTCCATGTGACCCACGAATTTGTTGCCATCAAATACATGAAGCAAACGATAGACTTTGAAAAAATTCCATGATAGATCCAAATCCATCATCAAATCCATCACCAAATCATAAAGCAAATGCCCCTTCTTAAGTAATCCGGGAAAAAACCATAACATACGAAGAGGTTAAGAGGTAAGGGTTTGAGATTGAGCGATGATTTTACTTGATTTGGCTTGAATTAGTTTTTCACAATCTTGGCTCAAAACATTTAGGAATGATGGATCGATCTTCCAAGGAATTTTGATTTGGAATGAAAAGCAAAGAAGAAAAGAAAATCCATTGCTTGATGACTTGGTTGAGATCCATTAAATTAACACAAACTACTAAAATTCGGCCTAACTGAAGTTCAAATTGTTTATATATGATGTGATCATGCGTTTGATGACACTTGATGTATGATCATCACTCTATTTTAGTTAGAATATGATGCATAGTGCATATTTGTCCTCTTCAATAGGGTTCAGTGCGATAATTGTACTCAGTCATAATACTTAGCATTATACTTAGTGCCATGATCTGGTTCAATATGTATTTTTCTTTTCCTTTTCCGATAATTGTTGACCACAAAGTTGTCCTCAAGATGTGGTCGAAATAGGTCACATAATTTGTCCAACTCAGGTCGACGCTCTCGCTTTAGAGTGCATAAACGCGAATTAGAGGAAGTTCATACAAAATTCGCGAATTTTTGTTGGCCAAAGCGCGAATTTTCTTAAGAAATTAGTGAATTTAACTCATACAAACAGAGGAGAAGAGAAAGTGGTGATGGTGATGACAATCGATCTGTTGAAGGAATTATGCCCAAGTCTCTCCATCTTAAAGAGAATCAAGTAATCGGGACATATCTTGAACTTTGAGGAGATTGACTTATTGTTGGCACAAGAAATAGCAGTCTGGATTAAGGATTTCAAACGCTGCATGTGGGGAGTCGGTGGAGCTCGCCTGGGTTTTGAAGACTAGAAGGTTTTAGGGAGACATGGGGGATTTTTCGATGGGAAGAAGGTAGATCTACAGGATGTGAGATCGGGTGAGTGAAGATTTTGTTAAGTCTTTGGAAGGGGATCTAGAGAGGAGGATGTCAGTGTCGCTGATATGAGGAAGAAGGGAGCAGGGGATAAAGTTGGCTATAGATTCGAAAAAGTTATTCTGATAACTCACATATCCGTTAGCAGATACTAATAGAGCCGGATTTGAGGCCACGTCGGCCTAGGTTTCATCCAACGAAGGAGAGAGGCGGGCTCGTAGTGGCTCACTTAAGTGAGCTGGTGATGGGCTTGCGGGTAGAAGCCGACCCAGCGTGCGACGCGGAAGACGAGCCGAGGAAGTGGCTTTGTGGGCCCGCTTCATTTTGGGCAAGATTTTGGAGAGGAATGGAAAGAGAGAACGAAGATTGTGGGCCCGCGTGTCCATGTGATATTTATGTATGTTTGTTTGTGTGGATATTTATTTGTTTTCAGCCGATATTATTCTGTGTTGTGTTGATATTACTTTGCATCATTGTTGAAATGAACTAGCATTCTTCCTTTTCAAATCAATATCCATCATTAAACTAATGTTTACCAAACCCAAAATAACCCAACCACCCGAAACTGATTACACCAATTTAGAGTTTAAGTTTTAGGGTTTAGGGTTCGAGTTTTCAATTTGTGAAGGATTGGAATATTGTGTCTTCTATTAAATTAAACACACTATCAAGTCCTAACACATAAGGATTGCAACCTTAGTTAGGGCTACCTGCCAAATGCCCATTATATAATAATAGTTTTTATGGTTTAGGGTTTGTGTTAGTGTTTAGGGTTAAGGGTTTAGTTTTTAGGGTTAAGGGTTTAGCTTTGGTTTGAATTGATATTAGTTCATGTTTTTTGAATATTTGTCTGAGACATTTGGATATTCTAATGGGGCACTTTTGGTAACTATTAAGATGTTGTCATTTGTTTATTTAAGCATCTAGCACTTTTGGTAACTATTTGGATTAGTGTACAACTATAAGATATTAGTCAGTGTGTGGTGGATATTAGTATGTTATATTTACAATATTATTTAGGAGTCAATGGATATTGGTCTGAGACGTTCAGATATTATTCTGTGTGGTGTAGATATTTGTTATGGTGAACAAATATTATAATGAGTGAGCCGAGATCAGTTTTGGGCGAGATTTAGGCGGGCATCGAAAGCATAATGGTTAGCTCCAGACCAATTGCTGGCGTGGGATTTTGGGGAAATTGGGGAAAGTAACCCCAATTTGTATCCAAAAATCAAAGTGATGGGGCAATTTATGCCCCAACCACTTTTTCTCTCTCAACTCCTCCTTTCTTCTTTTTCTCTGAAATCTCTCTTCCCCTCCGATAAAAAATACGTCGCCGGCGGTCTTCATCCTTCCTCTTCATCCTCCGCCGTCTAGGAAAAGGTCTCCGATGATTCTCGATGACAAGGGCGAGTTAGATCGTCCAACAACGAACTCCTCCCATGAAAAAGACGAATTTGTTGGTGATGTATTAGATGGTTTGAGTCAAATACATAGTGGTGGTGTGTCTGGCCGAAAAAGTTAATCTGCTAACTCGAAGATTCGTTAGCAGATACTAACTGATATCCAAAATACATGAACTAGTATCCAAGTACTAAAGTATCTAGAGAGGACAGACTAGTATTCAAGGTTTGCTAACTGATATCCACCATGAATAAACTATTATCCCAATTTCACAAACTAATATCTAGACAACACAAAATAGTATCCATACAGCACATAATCCGCACAATGCATATAAGTATCAAAACATAACAGAATAAGGATTGACTTACATATTCTAATTTGCCAAAGGATGCACGTCTGAACAGTGGAACCCGCTTGGTGGTTCTAATGATCCCATCAACTCTCTCCTGGGTCATGGGCAATTTCTTCTGAGCATCTTCAATGACAAGTTTCTATTTACAAAGGAAAATAAAACCCGATTAGTTACTTTTAATCTAAATATTGTGAGGTGTGAGTGAAGAGTACACTTACACCAAAAGTGAATGGGAAGATAAGTCTCTTCAGTACTCCTCCATTGCTAAGTACTTTGTCGTTCAAGTAATGACCATAAGCATCAATCACTTGGGTATTGAGCCACTCTGTCTGATTCAATGTCAACGTGTGGAGACGTGCGAGTTAAGGGAATGAGTCACCACCACATAGCCTTTAGAATCAGGGGTACTGAAGACAAACTCAACCACACGATGAGCCACTGGGTCGAGCTTTTTCGACACATCCTTCGACAAAACATATACTAATGAGGCCGCATATGGGTTTTTCTTCGACCTCTCGAACTATGGGGTCTTTAGTGTTGCAGGCCATTCCTTAGGTGTGTAGTTGTACAGACGGTTTTCTTCCTCGACAGTCCTAGCCCTCTCATGCGTGATAGTCTACCAACTCCTCGTCTGTCGACAACATTCCCATATTTGCATGTGGATCCAATGCCACTGCATCAGTCGTCTCCACTACTGCCTCTGTTGGTGTCTCCAACACATCATGAGTGGTTGGCTCCACCACCACATGAGTAGTCGTCTGTAGAACTTCCTCCCTCGTAGGTGGTTGCAGTAGCAGCCTCATGAGCTATCTGCATAATCTCCTCAAATGTTGTATCTGGGTCTGTATAGTGGATCACCATAGGGACTGTCGGCTCGAACACCTGCTCTCCAATGTCCACCTCCTCATCCAGTTTCTCTCCAGTCTTCTCTGTTTGTTTCTCCACCATCTCCTCAATATTCTTCTCTTGAGGATCTTCTTCACATTTCTTTCCAGTATTCTCCACTTGTGGCTCGACCTCCTTCTCTTGAGAATCCTCACCCACTTCCATTTCAACTCCAGTAGTCACCACTTGTTCTTCCACCACCTCTGTTCTAAGTTGATCTAGCACATCCTCAACACTATTCTCCAAAGGTCTCCTTCTAGAGTACATGACCTTTAACCTGTCATGCTCTTCCCTCTTGTCTATCATATGTCCCAACGTTGTGACAAAGTCCATCAATTTGCCCAAATATCGGTCAATCCCAGCACCTAGTACCTTAAGCTGGAAGACAAACGGAGAGTTTGCGAAAATTAAAAACCATCAACACCCATGTATCCAGAATAATATCCAAAATGCTAGTACAAGTATCCAACTTTTCCAGAATGATATCCATACATGAACGAGCATTAAGATTCGCAAATTTACGTCTTCTACCATCCATGTATCTAGACTAGTATCCAAAGTGCGCGTACAAATATTCAAGTTTGGGCGGGATAATATCCACATATAACAAACATATATTTCATTGAAATATCCAAATGCAAACAAATAATATCCAAACCTCATAAGCCAAAATTCATAACTGAAAATAAAATAAGCGGATATCCAAATGAAACCAACTAATATTCCAGAACAACAAACTAAAATCCAACTAATATTCAAAGCCATTCCAACATGGCAACATCAGAAAAAGTACAACCCCGAAAAAAGAACGAAAATAGTAGTACTCGTGAGCAGCCTTGATCAAGTCTTGACTATGGAGGAGACTTCATGGCGTCAGAAGTCACGTGAGCTGTGGCTTAAAGTTGGCGATAAAAATTCGGGATTCTTCCACAAGATTGCCAACTTCAACAGAAGAAGGAACCAGTTTAGTTGTATCAAAGTCAACGGGACTATGGTCGAGGGCAAAGATGAGCTTAAAGCGACCTTTGTTGACCATTTTAGTTTTGCTTTCTGTGAAGAAAGCCCTGTGCGTCCATTTCCTAATAATTATGGAGGGTTTTACTCTTTTTCATCAACTGATGCTGACTTATTAACCAGGCTGTTTTCTGAAGAGGAGATTTGGAAGGTACTCAAGAAATGCAAAGGAGACAAACCCCCTAGGGCCGGACGGTTTGTCCTTCGTCTTCCTCAAGAAACAATGGGGGGTCATCAAAGAGGATGTCCACAAGGCTTTTAATGAATTCCATTCCAAAGGGAGACTTCCCAAAAGCATTGCTCACTCTTTTATTTGCCTCATCCCTAAGAAAGAGGCGGTGGAGGAAATCAGAGATTTACCCCCCCCCCCTATTAGTCTCCTTGGCTGCATTAACAAGCTTATGTCGAAGACCATCACAGAAAGAATGCGGCATGTTATGGTGAAGGTTGTCTCAGGGAATCAGTTCGGAGGACTTAAGGGTCGACAAATCCATGAGGCATCTTGACTCGTCCCTAATATCACAATTAATTCCTGCCTAAGGTCCAAGTATAAACCTTAGTAGGGTGCAATACAGGGCAAGTATGTTTAAATATCGACTCGGGCCGGTCCGTGTACCCTTACTTCAATTGTTTGAAACATTATCTAGCAAATCGGCTTTGGTTGAAAAGTTTGATAACTAAAGTAAAACAAGGCAAAAGTAAATGGTTTTGAAAGCGCTTTGTGAGAAGGATCACTCGGGTGTCGCTTCCCCCTAACTACTACCATGGAATGTGAATCGAAGTGATTACTATGGGCAAGGTAACCGCGAACCGCTAGAAAACACAACTATGGTCATAGAACACACTCTCTATTGTCAAACCAAGGGATACATTATAGGCCACTCAAGTATCCCTCTTGGTTAAGGTAATCGATGGTTGACTTACTCTCTCACTTAACCCAATGGTTGGTCGTCTTAATCGCGCTTAACCAAATTGCTTAATTCAGCATAGAGGTTTGCCCTATATTAACCTATATAGATGGCTTAAAAATCAATAGGAATCCCAACTCAATTGAGCCAACCTTAAAGGGGGGGGGGTTCCCTCTAATCTAGGTTATAATGGGAAATTGGATTGCTAAGCAATCAATGTGAAAAATACCTCAATCATTGAATTAAACAACACCCATAAACAATCATTCAATTCACACAACAACTACATGGAAAATAGTTAGGATTTCACAACACCAAAGTGAACAAGAAAACTATTCCATGCTAGAAAGGGGAAGAACACAAGAGGAAGAGGTAGAAACCATCATGGTGATGCCTCCAATCTCCTTTGAGCTTGTGTTGATCTTCTCTTGGGGAGAATCTTCCCAATTCACCACTTGGAGCAAACCCTAGTCTTCTTTCTTCCTTGGTTCGTTCTTTCTCTCTCTAAAATATGAAGAAGACACTTTCTCACTCTTGGGCTCCTCCTCTCTCTTCCTTTCAGTTCTCCTTTTAAACAGGGATCGGGCTCAATTCACGGCCTCAGCTCATGGCCGTGAACTCTTGAACGCGTCCGTGAACTCAAGGTTGGCGTCGAAATGCACTGCTTCGCTTGCTCAGGTTCACGGGCAACAGCTCCAGTTCACGGTCTTAGTGGGTGTGAACTCGCCTGGCATCAGTAACTTCAGGAAGTGCCCTGGACGCGTTGATGTTTACGGCCCATGCCTCCTCTTCACGGTCTTAGCAGACCGTGAATCCCGAGGGAAACCGTGAATTGTCAGTTTTTTCACCTCTTCTCCCGGTTTTCGCTCCTTTTCGTCCAACTTTCGACTCCTGGGCTGGTTTCACCTGTTAGATCCTGAAACATGCTAAAACACAAGAAACCTAGCGTAAAACCACCCTTTTAGGAGCACAATTGCCACAACCGCCTAGGGAAAACGGGGGTAAAATGCGTACAATTAGGCCGGAATTGTCCTCACTTCTAGCCTTACGGTCAATTTCAAGCTTGATTCTCTCCTCACCATCCCTCATAATTAAGGTCCCCTCATTAACGTCTATCAATGCCTTGGTGGTGGCGAGGAATGGACGACCGAGTATGAGTGGCATATCCGAGTCCTCGCTTATGTCGAGAATCACGAAATCAGTCAGATAGCAAAACTTGCCTACTCGCACTAACATGTCCTCAACAATGCCTCTCGGGCTAATGATCGAACGGTCGGCTAAAGTGATGCTAAGCTTAGTGGTCTTAAGTTCACCTACTTCTAGCTTTTTGAAAAGCTTGTAGGGCATCACATTAACACTAGCTCCTAGGTCCGCCAAGGCATTGTTTATATGATGGTTACCAATACCAAGAGGGATAGTAAAGCTACCTGGTTCGGACCTCTTCTTGGGCAAGCGGTTGAGGAGGAAAGCCGAACACTCCTTGCCAAGAGTCACGTTGGTGAGGCCTTCAAGCTTTGGTTACTTGATGAGGAATCCTTTGAGGTACTTTCCATATCTTGGCATTTGAGCCATGACTTCAAGGAAAGGGATATTGAGGTGGAGGTTGTGAAGCATTTCCATAAAACCTCCACACTCGTTTTCCAACCTCTCCTTGTACATCCTCGTGGGGAAAGGAAGAGGTGGCTTGTACTCAACCACCGGAGGTGGTGTCGGCGATGCCTTTTGATAGACCGTTAATTACACATGTTTTCACCCCTATTCTTGAGCTGTTTGAGGTGTTGATTCTCGTGTTTTAGGCCGATTTCACGCTAGGTTGTGCTTGTTTGTGATATTTCAGGTCCTAGTACGTGAATGGAGGCTTGGGAGCGAGTTTGGGGTCGATTGGACGAAGGTCGACGCGTGGCGAGGTGCTAAGGAAGCCACACGGGCACACACAAATGCCACACGGCCGTGCAAGTGACCAATGTGGCCGTGTGGGATTGTGCGAGCCTTCACACGGGCACAAATAATTTCCACACGGCCGTGTGAAGGAGCAAGTTGGCCGTGTGAGTTGTGCCGAGAGCAAACACGGGCAGAGCAGATTTCCCACACGGTCGTGTGACCCTGGCCGTGTTGGAAGCCTGAAACTCAACTAATCGATACGCCGCGTTTTGAGTCACATGGGCAACTGGGTGAGCCACACGGCCGTGTGGCCTGCCCGTGTGAGTCGGGAAATCTTGGTTTTTCATCCAATTCCGAGCCACAAGTGAGAGAATCGGATTTTCAGAGCAAAAACAGAGCCCTAGAGAGAGAAAGTGTGAAGAACACATCCTAGAAGCTATCTTGGAGCTGGGTTTCATCAAATCGAGCTTGGAGATCGTCATAGGAGTGGAAATCATCATCCCGGAGCAGATTTTCCTCATCTTTATGAGTATGACTACTCTGATTACTGTTTTCTTCTCTCTCTCTATGGAGTAGAACCCTTCTCTCACTTGGGTATGAAGAACCCTAGTTCCTTGTGTTAGGGATTTGATTGTAATGACTTGGGATGATTATACTGTTTGGTTTTAATCGAATGATGCATGTTTATTGAATTGATTGAAGTCTGATCAGCTTTTCTTGATTTCTGCTGTAACCTGAGATAGATAGAATATGATTTGGTTGTTAGAGCCTCTTCATTCGATAGTAGGAGATTGGTTATACGTAGGGCTGCAAATGAGCCGAGTCGAGTCGAGTTTTTGCTTAGCTTGAGCTCGGCTCGTTTATTAATTTTTCAGCTCGAGCTCGGCTCGAACTCGAACTTTGATAATCCAGCTCGAGCTCGAGCTCGGCTTGAATAAAAATAATCTAGCTCAAGCTCGACTCGGTAGAGCTCGATAAATGCTCATTAACATAGCTTGTCAAGCTGAGTACAAGCTCGGCTCAAGATGGACTCGATTTAAAATCATTTTTGTTGGAAAAATGTATAAACATAAGAATTTAAATGATAGAAAGAACACTAGAAACTATAAATAACATCTAAATATCATACACATCTGTATTAGAAGACAATGTTTATGTTTAAAAGAGTAATTCATCCTTCCACAAGCTCAAAACAAGGCAGCTCGCGAGCTTAGCTCGACAAGCCACCGAATCAAGCTAGCTCGCGAGCTTATCAAGCTGAGCATGGTCTAGCTCAGGCTTGGCTCGTTAACTAACGAGTTGGCTCGCGAGCCGGCTTGTTAAATAACGAGTCGAGTGTCGAACGAGTTTTTTCCGATTCGAACGCCGAGTTGCTCGCGAGCGGCTTGGCTCATTTGCAGCCCTAGTTATACGAGAGTTAGCCAGTTACTGCTTTGTACTGGAATTCAATTCCAGTAGTGGAGTTCTGTGTTCATTGCCTCAGCTTTCTATCCCGGTGAAGACTAGTCGTCTGCCGGGTAGTTAGACTGAGAGGGCTTGGTCAGCTTAAGAGATTCCAAGCTACTGTCGGATCTTCCGCAGTCTAATCAACAGTGAATCAACCCAGGGTAATTACAATTGAACTGACTCACTCCTACTGTCACTCTAGAAAATGGCCAAGTATAACCACTTCCTAAAGTGTAGTATAGCGGGTTTGGGTTTTATTGTCAACACGGGTCCTAGATATGATGACTACTCAGTGAATTCGTATTATCTAGCAATGAAACTTTAGTGAAGGTCTAAACTAACAAGCAAGCAAAGCAACTAAACGGTTGTTTTCAGGTTAAGAGAGGTCACCCGGATATGGTTCCCCCTAGACTGCAGTTAAGCCGGATTGCAATTACCAAGTTCAATTTCTATGATAGTTATACTGCGGAAGGTTCTCAAACAGTCTGAAGTCTCGACTAAAGGTCTCCAGACCCTCTCAGTCTGAGTCTCTAGCGGGCGACTAACCTCCACCGGAGTAAACAGATTGAGGCCCTAACGAACCAAACCTCCACTACCGAATTGAATTCGGTACAGAATAGCGAATTGGCTCCTCGACTAAAGTCGCCAATTCACTACCTTCAATTAAGGATACTCTATCAACCTAGGCAGATATTCTCATTCTAGGTTAAAGCAGAAACAACAGGAATTTGATCAGGATTCATGCCATTCAATCATTCAAACCTCAATCGAATATAATCAAATCATAGAATCAATACTTGGGTTCATACAATCAAACCTAACATATAGATCTAGGGTTTCCCACACCCAGATGAATGGGAGAACTACTCCATGGAGAAAGAAGCAAAAGCAGATTCAGACGCGAAAATCATACTGTGAAGGATGGATTTCTGCTCCTGGACGTTGTTCGGCACTCCTCCAAGCTCAAGCCAAGCTCCAATGGTGATGAAGATCAAGCTATGGCACTTGGGAACTCTGGTTCGTCGCTTTCTCTCTCTAGGAATCGCTTTCTCTCTCAAAAACTCGGAACCCTTGAATGTTAGCCTTCCTTTCCCTTAAATCTGCTGCCTGGTCGCGATACCCGGTCGAAATACCCGGTCGGGTATTTTGGGTCTCGACCGGGTATGCTCAAAACGCGCCGCTTCAGTGAAGGGAAAATCCCCGGTCATGACCATTAATCCCCGACCGGGGATTTAGGCCTCCTGCCCGGGCCCCCTTCTGTTTCTCACGGACGCCCAAAGTGGGAAATACCCGACCATGGCCAGAAAATACCCGGTCGGGTATTCCTGCCTTTGGCCGGGTATTTTGGCTCTCCAGCACACTCCAAGCCTTACTTGCTCCTTTCGACCCAAATCTCGTTCCTTTGCCTCGATTCCACCGCCAAGTCCTGAAGTATGACACAAACATACAACCTCGCGTGAAATCGGCTTAAAACACGAGAATCCACATCTCAAACGGCTCCAGAAAAGGGGTGAAAACATGTGTAATTATCGGTCTATCATGAACCTAACTAAGGAGCTAGGGGGACTCATTCCCGAGTGACTCTTTCCTGCTTTAGAAAACCGAACCATTTCCTGCTTTCTTACTGCTTTTAGTTTAAACAACAATCACTCGACTTAGTTGGCTAGATAATAGATAATCACGGAGTAAGCAGTAGATCTAGACCCCGGGTTGATAATAGAACTTGCCTGTTACTGCATTCCCGGACTGCGATTACACTTGGTCGTAGTTTGGTGTTGTGTTTAAGCGTGTCACCTTCCTTGCCGCTTTCCTCTCTTTCCTTGAGGGCCCTTTCTCTCCATCCTTGGGGTTGTGATCTTCCTTCTCAATCACTTCTTTAGCGGTGATGCCCGGAGTCACCTTTCCACTTCCCACTTGAATTGCATTCACCCCGGCATGATCCTTGGGGTTCGCCACGGTTTGGGAAGGTAGAGCTCCCTTTGGTCTCTAGGTGAGGATCCCGACAAGATTGCTGATTTGCACTTCCAAGCTTTCGAGGCTCGCTTGATGGCTTCAGACTCCCGCCTCCACCGAGGTAAACTTGGTAGTCTCCACATCCATAAATTGCTCAATCTTCTCGAACTTTTGAGCACTCGTGCTCACAAAGGTGTTCACTAGGTCTTCAAGTTTGGATAGCTTAACGGGTTGTTGTTGTTGTTGTTGAAACCTTTGACCACCTTGTGCGAGAATGGTTGTTGGAAGTTCGAGCTTTGGACTTGATGCCTTTGTTGGATTAAGGTTGGCCGAGGTTGATAATTGCTCGTGGGGCCTTGAAAACGTGGGGGCCTCGAATTAGTCGACGATGACCAAGCAAAATTGGGTTGGTTCCTCCATGCGGGATTATAAGTATTGCTATACGGGTTATTAGCCCTAGCATTTGCCACGAAATTGACTTGCTCCTCTGGAGTGGTTGCCTCCTTTATTGCTTGGCACTCCGCCATCTCATGACTAGTGCTCAAACACCAATCACAAGACATCACCGGCCTCTTTCCTTACTTCTTATCTTCAAGAAATACCTCTATCAACTTGTCTAACTTCACCTCAAGTGGAGCGCTCGCTCCCACACTTCTCACTCCTCTATCATTGCTTCTCCTCCAACTTCTTGTCAATCCCCAATCGTATCCCTTGAGGGCCATGTCTTCAAGTACTTCAGTCACTTGGGTGGAGTCATATTCATCAATTTCCCTTGACAGAGCGAGTCAATAAGAATCTTGTCTTCTTGGATTTGGACACCGTAGAAAGTTTCAATCCAAAACTATTCTTCGAACCCATGGTAAGGGCATTGAAGAAAATAATCGGAGTATCTCTCCCAAACATCCCTCAAGGTCTCATATTCTTCTTGCTCGAAATGGATAATCTTCTTTCTCCACTCGGCCGTCTTTGAAGGCGAGTAGTAGCGGGTTATGAATTTGTTGAGAAGATCGTCCCATGAGGTGATTGAACTAGGCGGACGGTTGTTTAGCCACCAGAGTGCTTTCCCCGTAAGTGAATAGGGGAAAAGCCTCATTTGCAAAGCTTCAGCCGACATGCCATTGATTTTCAAGCTCCCTGCGAGTTCCAGGAATCTTTTCACATTCTCTCTTGGTGACTCGGTCGAATGACCGTGGAACAAAGCATTATTTTGTATCATGGTCACTAGAGCCGGCTTGATCTCGAAATTGTTGGCCGCCACGGGAGGGTGTAGGATTGGCGATTGAATGTCCGCCGGTCGTGGGGCCATATAGTATCCCATTGTCCTCGGGACTTTCTCATCCGCCGCCGCATCGTTTGGGTTACGAGCTTGGGCGAATCCTGCTTCTCTTTGGTTTCCCGCCATTTCCACTCCAATTGCGGGTTCACCTTCCACTTTGTCAACTTCTACTTCACTAACACCGGGACCCAATTGTTGTCCTCTTTCTTCACTCCTCCTCTTTGCTGTCGCTAGCTCTCTCTCCCGTGTTAAGAGTCGGAGAGTTCGGTTTATGTCCTCGTCACGTGGTATCAAAGGTGCCGGATTGCTCCGGGTCATGAACCTCCCTACACACAATCAGAAAACAACACCAAGTCTAGCACAAGAAAAGCAAACACACTTTTTCAAGATAACAGACCGTTGTCCTCGGCAACAGCGCCAAAAACTTGACTCGTTTCGAATATCACAATTAATTCACGTGTAAGGTCCAAGTATAAACCATAGTAGGGTGCAATACAGAGCAAGTATGTTTAAATATCGACTCGGGCCGATCCGTGTACCCCTATTTCAATTGTTTGAAACATTATCTAGCAAATCGGTTTTGGTTGAAAAGTTTGCTAACTAAAGTAAAACAAGGCAAAAGTAAATGGTTTTGAAAGCTCTTTGTGAGAAGGATCACTCGGTGTCGCTTCCCCCTAAATACTACCATGACATGTGAATCGAAGTGATTTCTATGGGCAAGGTGACCGCGAACCGCTAGGAAACGCAACTATGGTCGTAGACCACACTCTCGATTGCCAAACCAAGGGATACATTATAGGCTACTCAAGTAGCCCTCTTGGTTAAGGCAATCGATGGTTGACTTACTCTCTCACTCAACCCAATGGTTGGTCAGCTTAATTGCACTTAACCAAATTGCTTAATTCAACATAGAAGTTTGCCCTACATTAACCTAGATAGGTGGCTTAAAAAGCTTTAGGAATCCTAATTCAATTGAGCCTCCCTTGAAAGTGGGGTTTCCCTCTAATCTAGGTTAGAATGGCCAATTTGATTGCTAAGCACAAACATGCACAATCAACATGAATAATACCTCAATCATTGAATTAAACAACACCCATAAACAATCATTCAATTCACACAACAACTACATGGCAAATAGTTAGGGTTTCATAACACCCAAGTGAAAAAGAAAACTCATCCATGCTAGAAAGGGGAAGAACACAAAAGGAAGAGGTAGAAACCATCATGGTGATGCCTCCAATCTCCTTTGAACTTGTGTTGATCTTCTCATGGGGAGAATCTTCCCAATTCACCACTTGGAGCAAACCCTAGCCTTCTTTCTTCCTTGGTTCATTCTTTCTCTCTCTAAAATCTGAAGAAGACACTTTCTCACTCTTGGGCTCCCCTTCTCTCTTCCTTTCAGCTCTCCTTTTAAACAGGGATCGGTCTTAGTTCACGGCCGTGAACTCTTGAAGCGTCCATGAACTCAAGTTTGGCGTCGAAACACACCGCTTTGCTTGCGCAGGTTCACGGGCAACAGCTCCAGTTCACGGTCTTAGTGACCGTGAACTCGCCAGGCGTCAGTAACTTCAGGAAGTTCCCTGGACGCCTTGATGTTCACGGCCCATGCCTCCTCTTCACGGTCTTAGCAGACCGTGAACTGCCGGTTTTTTCACCTCTTCTCCTGGTTTTCGCTCCTTTTCGTCCAACTTTCGACTCCGGGGCTGGTTTCACCTGTTAGATCCTGAAACATGCTAAAACACAAGAAACCTAGCGTAAAACCACCCCTTTAGGAGCACAGTTGCCACAACCGCTTAAGGAAAACGGGGTAAAATGCGTACAATTAAGCCCGAATCACATCTCTAATTGCTAATGAATTAGTCGACAGCAGAAGGAAAAGTGGCAAACCTGCTCTAGTTTTTAAACTTGACATTGAGAAAGCATTTGATAACGTCAATTGGAATTGTATCCTTAAAATTTTGGACAACTTGTACTTTCCGTAGAAGTTCATTTCGTGGATCAAAGGGCTGATCATTTCTCCTTTCTTTTTTGTCCTTGTTAATGGGGAAGCGGTTGGTTTCTTCAAAACTCAGAAAGGTTTGCGGCAAGGCGATCCCATCTCCCCTTATCTCTTCCTCCTTGTCATGGAAGTTCTCTTGTTCATGTTGGGAAAGCTGAGAGAGGAAGGTTGGTTTACAGGTTTCTTCATTGATGAGGCTAATCTTAGGGGTGAAGTCACTCATCGTCTGTATGCTGATGACACAGTTATCTTCTGTGACGCTAATGAGGAACAAGTGCTTCACCTTTTGTCCACCTTGGTTTGCTTTCAATCTGTTACTGGGCTACATATTAACATTGAGAAGATCATGAAGTTCCCTATTGGAAATGTTCCCAATCCTGGCAGCTTTGCATCTATTTTCGGGTGTGGCTGGAGTTATATGCCGACCACGTACCATGGATTGCCTCTTGGTTCTATTCCCAATTCTATGGCTATTTGGAACACTATCTTTTTGATATTCCAACAGTGTCTTGAGTCTTGGCGCAGCAAGTTCTTGTCGCTTGGTGGCCGCATTATCCTTTGCAAAAGTACTCTGTCAAGCTAACCAGTTTATCAATTTTCTTTGGCTAAAGCTCCAAGGTTCAGCGAAAATTCATCTGGTCCAGCGCTCAAGACAAGAGAAAGTACCACCTCGTCCGGTGGGATATTTGTAAGGCTGCTAAGAATCGAGGCGGGTTGGGTATTCTCGACCTTGAATGTCTGAATTCTGCTTTACTATGTAAATGGCCGCGGAAATACACAACGGAAACAGAATCGTGGTGGCGACAGCTAATTAACATTAAATTTCCAAACGCTTATTCCTTGTGGCTCCCTGGTTCCTTAGGCGGTGTGCTGGGTTTGTACGTGGGCACCGGGCCGTGCCGCCCACGGGCTAGCACGACACGACACGGTTAGAACTCGGCACGAGCACGGGCACGAAATAAATGGGCCAGCCCGGCACGAGCAAAAATAATTTATGGGCCGTGTCGGGCCTAAACTTCATGGGCACGGCACGATATATAAGTGGGCCTTGTCGGGCCTAATATTTTTGAGACTTTATTGAGTATAAGAACGGACATGGCACAAAAATAATATTTATTTGATAGAAAATAAATATAAAAAGAATTATAGGTTCAAATATTACAAAACACAAGTAGAAAAATAATTATTTGTTGTTGTTAGAAATGTCATAAAGATATATACATAATTACTAACATAAGTAAAAATGGACAAAGAATTAAACAAAACCAAATCACACTCGCTATGCTTCCAGTTTTCTTTCCCCCTTATTTGTTACTTTTCTCAAACATTATTGGTTAATACTATCTTCCTCCGTCCTATTTTCACCTTCTTTTTCATTCTCTCTTTTGTTTTCTTCTTATTCATTAAACACAAATACGAGCATGACACGAGACCTAGGTCAGGCCTAGCAAAGTTAACAAATGGGCTTGCATGGCACGACACGAAATAAATGGGCCCGAAGCGTGCCCGTGCCGTGCCGGCCCAATCACGGCCCAGCGCCCATATGTATAGCTGGGTTGATCGTATTGGAAGAGAATTATGAAGGAAGAAGTTCGATTTTGGGCGCTTGCTTACATCTCTCTCGAGGGCAGTGCTTGGTGATATGATTCCATTGGAGTCCATTTACAAGCTTGGATTGCTTGACCGAGAAGCATTCCCAATCACTTGTCCTTGATTTTTGGCTAAGTGTTGAGAATGTTTCAGGTACGCTACTTTGTACGTATGCAATATTGAATTGGCTGGGTGAAAATGGACGATCAAGGGCTTGTTTTGAAGCTCGAGTCATCCTCTACACGAATACATGCTTTGGAGCTCGATTTGAAGTGCAGAAGGTGGGTTTTCTGGTTGTGGCAAGGTGGAAGTCCAAACCGGAGAACTGCCTGAAATTCACTAAAGCATGGAACGTGTTCGAGATGGCCACTTTAGAGCACTATTCGAAGAGCAAGGAAGAGATTCGAGCTTCGAGGCCTCAACCACATGAAAGTGGGTATCTTCTAATACAAAGGAAAGGCATAGGGTGAAGGAACAGATACTTGAAAGGCATTGAACGAAGGCCAGCAACTTCGTCTGGACACTGCTTGTCGGTGCATAATTAATCACTTGATAACTTTACCTATGTCACACCTATGTAGATTTACATGGAATTTCTTCCCTCGCCCATTCAATCTTTCACATATACGTTATATGTCATACGTGGTTTGTTTAGGGTTTCACCTTTACTTTACCCTACCTAGTGTTGCAAATAGTTCATATTTATTCTCATACACCATGCGGAATTTTCCATCATATCTATGTACTTCTATTAACATTGCATCATGGGATGTGTTATAGACATATAACATTATACACATCAGCATCCCGTGGCGGTATCATAATTAACCATAGCCCCAGCTAGAGGAAGGTCGTACTCACGTGCCACATCCTTAGGTATGAAGTCGAACACCTTCTTCGAGTCTACTTCCCCGAAAACAAAAGTAATGGTTGAGATGTCATAAGCAGTCATCAAGTCGTCCATGAAGACATTGGGAATTTTCGGCATTCGAAGGTCCAATAGGCCCCCTGAATCCGGCCTTCTCGACTTCTTTCTTGCATGTTTCATAGTATCAGCATCTTGTTTCCAGTAGCTTATCACTTTGAATAGGAAAAAGGTGGAGGCGCGAAATCTGAAGTATGAGCCGCAGGGTCCCTCATCATCTTCTTCCTCATCTTCCTCATGAACTTCTTATTGTTGTTGAGCAGGCGGTGGCTGCCTTGATCCTTCTCCTTGACGAGATCTCTGTGCAACCATTTTGGTTCTCTTCCTCATGGGTTGTTCCTGAAACACAGTTATATATTAAGAAAAATATCCATAATCACTAGACAAATAACTAAAGCGCACAGAACAATATCCACCATAACAAAACTGATATCGACACATCATAGTAGTAGTTTTTAGTCAATATATCCAATTATTATCGTAGTAAAGCAAAAGTGTATCCAAACGCAGATAAATGATATCCATGAAAAATATCCACAATCCCCAGACAAATAACTAAAACGCACAAAACAATATCCACCCTAACAGAAGTGATATAGACACATCAGAGTAATAGTTTTTAGCCAATATATCCAATTATTATCGTAGTAAAGCAAGAGTGTATCCAAACACAGCTAAATGATATCCATGAAAAATATCCATAATCCCCAGACAAATAACTAAAACGCACAGAATAATATCCACCCTAACAGAACTAATATCGACACATGAGAGTAATAGTTTTTAGCCAATATATCCAATTATTATCGTAGTAAAGCAAGAGTGTATCCAAATGCAGATAAATGATATCCTTGAAAAGGTATCGGAAACAATAACTAATCGAGAAACGAAGTGAGAAATGAAACCTGTGGTGGTTGTTCATCCGGCTCCTGCTATGATGATCCTTCTCCCTCATTGTTTCTCTTTGCATTATTTTTCTATCTCCCCATCACGCAAAATTCCTGAAACACAGTTATAGAGTATAATTAGGTACGTACATATCCCAGACTAAAATCCATAATGAACAGAATAATATCCCCATTCACTAAACTAATATCCAGAATGAACAGAATAAGTCTCTTGATATCCATAACAAGTATCAGAAGTGACAAAACTAGATATCCATGAAACCTTAAATCAAGGAATCGACAAACGATACCCATATTCCACAAAATCGAATTCAAAAAACCCTATATCAGACAATCTAGAAAGAAAATCCAGAATCCCCAAAAACATATTCGAGAAACTCTAAATCTGATAATCTGAAAAAAAATCCACAACCACTAAAATCGAATCCAACAAACCCTAAATCAAATAATCTAGAAACAAAATCCAAAACCTCTAAAATCGAATAAAAACCCTAAATCGGGTAACCTAGAAACAAAATCCAGAACCCTAAAATCAAATCCAAGAAACCCTAAATCTACAAATCAAGAAACGAAACCCATAATCCCCAAATTCGAATCGCATGAACACTAAATTTTGAAATCGATAAACGAAACCCAGATCTCCAGAAAAAAATCCATCAAACTCTAACTTAGTATCTACAAACAAAATCAACAAATAAGGAGAGGGGAAGACGCCATCCTGAACCAAAGCGTCCTCCTTCTTCCACCCACTACCGGCGGCGGCGTCTTCGTCTTCTTTCCTCAAGGACGGTGAAAATCTTCCAAAACTTCCTCCTCGTCGGGATAGGCTCAACGTCGTCGTCGCCGTGGACTCAAACAAGCTGTCGCCTTCCTCGCAGCCATCGTCGCCTTCCTCGCAGTCGTCGGTCTGAGTTTTTTGTGATGGTTTTCGGGAGAAGAAGAAACGGAGAGGGAGAGGAACGAAAGGTTTTTGGAGAGAGTGGGGAGAATGGAAACCGTGGGTTGAGGGAGAGAGAAGAGGTTTGGGTTTTAAAATTTTGGGGTTTTTTTTTTAATTGTGGGCCTGCTTTTCCCAACCAAAACATGACTCAACTTGAACCTGTCGAGCTGGCCCTCTCTTCCCCCTCATGTGACGGTGCCTGATTGTCCACTCCCTCCGATCGTGGCTCGGCGATGTGGCCTCAAATCCGTCCGTGTTATTATATACTAACCACTTATAGAGTTAGGAGAATAACTATATTACTGTATATTGCCCGTTTAGGATTTTGACTGGCAGCCAAATTTGGGCACAATAAGACACTTCGGCTCATGGAAAGTTATTATCATCCGCAAGTTTTTATGGGCTATGCTTAGCTTGTTTTTTCCCCTGTAATTATGCTTAGCTTGTTTTGGGTTGTGCTGTTTTTTTTTTTTTTTTCACTTTCACCTTTTAGTTTTAGGTAACTAAAGATATTAAAGTAGGATGTATCATAGAACTTTGAATCAGTCTCATCTTTCTAATGTTATGGAAGTATTTTGTCAAAACTTGGTATTATTTATTTGAACAATATTTTAATGAAAATTCTATAATAGTGACGCTCTGTCAATGCTCTAAACTTATAATTCTTTAAGAATAAACGCTCTCGCACTCTCGTTTGCGCTCCCGCTCTCGCTCCACGAATCGGTAAGCTAAGGTCGAATGCATTTCCATCCATCGACATTATCACTATCAGCCATGAAAAATGTATCATTAAGTTGGATGAGACACAGAAGTCTCCATACCAAATGTTGCAATTTTGAGAAAGCAAACTCTGAAGTGTAGATGAAATTGTTTGGACTGATCGCCCTGCTAAAGGCCTAGCGAAGCCCATATCCACTACCTTCTCGGCCCCTTCCTTACAGCATTAAAGCCCATCACTTTTGACATTCAAAAAGCCCATAACTAAATGTCAACCGAAAAGAGAGAAAGATAGCATTCAACCAAGACCAGAGTAATTGACTGTGAATTCATTCAGGCGCTCCTGGCTTCCGCTTCCAGGAAGGCGTTGAATTCCTCCCTCGCCTTCCTCAACCGCGGCGTAATGCACGCAGCCGGAGACGAAGGATTCGAACCCGAAGACGACGAAGAGAACCTCACGTGCCTGAACGACGACTCGTGAGACTTCCTGTGCGCCGCTGCTGCCGCCGCGGCCCTCGCCGTCGAGCAGCTCCTCAACACCCCTCTACGCTCCTTCTCAAACACAAACGCCGACGCCACCGGCGAATTAGTCTCGCTCCCGCCGGTCTTGATCAGCTCCATCGGCAAATCGTAGTAAAACCGCGTCGAGTCGCCTGCGTCATTGTCATTGACAACCGCCGACGAAGCCCACGAACCGCACTCGAATTTCTCCAGCGACACCGTCCTGGAAATGATGCTCTCCCTCATCGTCGTCGCTCCAGATTCCACCACCATCGCCTTCCTCTCCCTCACCGGCCTCGCCTTCCCACCGCCGCCGCCGAATCCGGGGAGGTACAGGCAGAGCGCGCCACATTTGAATTCGTCTTCGTCGAGATCCACCTCGTGTTTCTTCTTCCTGGCCATCGGCGAGATCGTCCTCGGGGAAGAATTGGTGTCGGAATCGGTGGTCGATTCGTCCGGATTCTTGAACCACATGTCGAGCTCGTCGGCGGCGCTCGATCTCCCTTCGGCGCACGACTTGCTCCGCCGCATGTGAATCTCCTGTTCCAGCGTGAGGCGGGGATGGTGGAGGTGCTGCTGCTGATGAGGGTAAACGGTGGAGCCTTTCCGGCGAGCCATGCCGTCGATTTGGCGGGGGGAGGCCTGGCTCTCGTTCTTGAATTTCTTCTTCAGCCAGTACCCGAACCGCGGAGAGCTGGGAAGGCTGCAGCTGATGAGCGGAGGCTTAGCCTGCGGCGACGGCGGCGGAATTTTGGGAGCCGTCACGATCGGCGGCAGCCTGAGCGACACTGGGTCGACGGAAATCTGCTTCTCCGTTTGTTGCGGAGGACTCCAGGAAGGAGCCAAGTATTCCCCAGTGGCCGCGGCGGCAAACTGCAGGTCGTGGAAACGCTCCGCGGTTGCGCAGACATCGAACTCGAGATCGTACTCGTACATCCCACTCCTGTTGTGGAACATTTTCCTGGGAGCCGAAAGCTGCCCCAAATCAGAAGCAACGAGAGCCATGGCGTTGAAGATTTACCAGGCTTAGAGTTGCTTCGATGGAGATGTTGGATGGGGGTAAGGGACTGGATTTATACAGTGAGTGCACAATGGAACTTTACAAGACGTGGGCGCCATGTCTGCCTGAGCTGAGCAGCAAGTTGTGATTTACATGTTTACAGATTGTTAGAGGCACACCACCCACGAGCAGGGTACATGAATAAAGTATATGGTGGGGAAGACAGAGAGATGAGGGTTGCATATAAGCCATTGACTTTTCCATGAATAGTATTAATATACAGAAATGTAGAAGGTAGATACAAAATGTAGTTATGAGGAAGATTAAGAGAATCTATTGCTTACTGCAGAGAATTATAAAATAGGATCAGTACCACTGAAACACCGATGATGACAGGGAATGCTGTGACCAAATATAGAGCTCCATAGCCCTGTAACACAAGAAAAGTTCGTTTCTTTGTTTATTACTACATCCACAAGAAGACTGGAAACGGTGTAATCGAAAGCTGAATTTCTGAAGAAGAGAAGGAACAAGGGAATGTTGGGGAGAGAGACGAACCACAGCTGAAGGTACTTCTGAGTCATCACTGTTTTCAGAATCTTCAATCTCGGCGGCTGAATCCCAGTCAGTTTTCAGTCTCTTCGCAGC
This sequence comes from Linum tenue, assembly GCA_946122785.1. Lineage (NCBI taxonomy): Eukaryota > Viridiplantae > Streptophyta > Magnoliopsida > Malpighiales > Linaceae > Linum > Linum tenue. The sequence continues at coordinate 68,333,524 of CAMGYJ010000009.1, read as the reverse complement.
CTCTTTAAGATCTATACCTGTGTCGGTGACCCTCGCGTACAATGATTTGGTTGGCTTGCTCTTCTTTGATACCTCCACCTTTTCACAGATTGGATCATATGAGGAAAACGAAATTGCCAAAGGAAGAGACTCGTGCAGCTATCAGGCTAACCAGAAGGATGACAGCAAATATATATAAGTAATTTCCCAAGTTTGAATGTGGCGATGCCATTTCTTTCCGGTCAATATATAAGTAATGTCCCAGGTTTGAATCTTTGATCGTCAACCATATCTTTCTAGTTCTGAGGCTTTTACATTAAGCTATTACGGATTTGTGTGACAGCATTTCTGATAGGCAAATCTGTGTTAGCCAAATCAGGTTAATTACCTCTAAGTTAGGCCAATTCGTCATTTCATCTGCTAGCATTCGGAGTGCCAAGCGGTTTCTGGGAACCTTGCCCTCATTGACCTGAAATAAAATTGATATTATAAACAACCCCAGGTGAGAGTAAGATGCATGGATGTTTCTACATTTAGCAGCAGCAGCAACAGATAGATTATGATTGGCAGAGCTGTAGATGAGACAACTAAAGTGTTCAAGAAGAACAAGAATTTCCTAGCAATAGACGAGATTATCATTATACGATTGCAAAACCTAAACCTTAACTGGGCAGCACAACTTTGATTTCCCCTAATCCATTTCACCAGATGACCAAACTCTTCTTTTCCTACTTCCTAGCACATGGTGAGGAGACTTTCTACTTTACAAGCAAGTTGTTAACATTAGCCAACTGAGTGTTCATCGAACACTTAATCCTTAGGCCACTCAAGTTCATAGTAAAACATCAGTGCATATACCGAAAGGTATAATCCAAATCTCAGCAGCCAGACCAGAGAATGCAAAATCCTACTATCGCTTAGTAGCCTTAAGTTCAGGCTCCACAATACAGTAAGTAGAAGTATTGCAAGTGATCTCTCACCATTTCTAGAGCTTCAGCAAGTTCTTCCCTGGTAGGGGCATCAGGATCGTCAATACCGAACATCTTCCTCCTCTCCACTTCTCTTGGATCCTCGATCATTATAGTCAGCTTAACCTAAAAACAAAGGATTGGATGAATATCTCCTCGTCCTGATATAAGAAACTAGCCTCAACAAGTCATTTTAATCAACTACGAATCAACGAATTACCTCGTTGAAAATCATGTCTCGGTTCTTCTTCAGCAGCTCCAGTACCTGACTAAAACCAAATCAAATCAACCAAACGTCAAACACCATACCATGTTAAATGGAAGAGGACTGCAATTGGTGCATCAACCAAACAGCAGGAACCACAGTTTGACACCGACCCTTTTGATTTCTTGAATGTATTCGAGGTCCTGAGGGGATGGCGGCACATCTTCTTCTTCATCATCATCGTCGTCATCTTCATAGTCCTCGTCATCATCGCCTTCTTCTGCTTCTGGAACTCGCAATTCAATATCTTCTCGACCGACTAACAACGGCCCAGCGTTTCTCCACCTCCGGCCACTGCCATTTGCTACCAATCCTTTTGCCCATCCGGCGTGCCCAGATGGAGCCCGGCGAAAGAAGGCTGAATGTGTTGCCGGAAAAGATGGAGGTAATGGGGAAGGAGGAGGGAAATTGGAGAGCTGGAGGGACACTGTGGTAGTCATGTTGGAGAACCTCTTATCCACTTCTTCTGTAAAAGGCTGAGATGAGAATTCAACGACTCGAGGGCTTCAACACTACCAACCAGCCTTTTATTACTTCCCCTCGTCAGTAATTCGTTTTCGCAGCTTGAGAAGATTGATTTCCAGTTCCAGAAACCTATCTTTTGGAGATGTGCCTGCCCCCTGCTTCTGCTTCACGAACCAGCTAGAATTTCGTGGCCACAGGCATAGCATTAGCACTTTAGCAGCAAGCCAGCAAAAGATGGGATGAACATGGATCGGATCGGGTTGGGTCGGGTTGATTCAAACCCAACTCAGAGCCAGAGGGTGCATCAGAAAGAAAAAAAAACCGACAAAATAATTAATTGGTTTTGAAAGAGAAAATTCCATTCCGATGGCAAAAATAATTAAATTTTGGATACTTATCCAAATCAGTCGATCGGGTAGGATAAAACTTGAACTAGATACATAATTTGGTAGTATGGATAAAATTCGAACCCGAATATCAGGATAATAATTGGTTGTGATTTTTTTATTATCCAACTCGAAATACATGCATATACTCTTTTTTTAATTTGCATATTATAAATCATCATTTTTTAATTAACATAATCGGTATTCCTAGTATATTTGTAGCATATTATAAACTAGTGTTCCTTGTTTATTATTTCTCTTGGTATTGGTGATTTGTTATTTATGAATTTTCATTTTTGTAATGTTAACGTATTTGTGATTTGTAACACAATAGTTAAGAACATAAAGGAAAATTAGTATATGTGGATATTCATGTATACCCGATACCCGATTAAGTATAAGAATGATTTTAATTCACTATCTAAATCTTACATGAGTATTGATATGGATAAAACCAGAACTTGTTAGAATGGAGTAATCGATAGTCTCTATCCACCCCTGATTCGTCCATTATCATTCCTAACTCAATCCAATGATCTCAAATACTAACATAGGTACTCATGAGTTCACAGAAAATAGCGGTGAGTAATTCCTCCAAATGCCCACATCATTATATTACTAAAAAACTAGCGTGGCCCCGGCCAATTGGCCGGATGAAGGTGAGGTATGAAATTTGATAATGTAATGGGGTGTATAGCTTATTGTTGTATAGTTTTTTTTAAAAACACGTGATAAAAATAATGAATTTTAGCAGGAAAGAGACATGAATGATGCAACGAATCAAAAATCGGCCTTATGAACCAAAATCAAGTATTTGTTACCTTGTGAAACAATATTGTTTCTGGTAATATGATGAGGTGGAGTAAGTTTTATAGAAACCGGATTCCAGAAAATCGAATAAAAAATCGCCTATCTCGTAGGTTTTCGGAAAATTAGCATCTCACAATCGTTGCTAGCTTTTACTCGACCCGTTGGCCGATTAATTTGCTTTATAAAACTTTCATCTTGTCGTCATTGTCCTTTCTGGTTTTTGTCAGGCCATGATAAAATCTAAGAAAATTAAGAACGAACAACACGATTTGGGATAGGAACCACCGTTGTCGTATCCCTAGAAAATGGTGATAAACACGGACTCACCTGCCAAACTGGTTTGGATTGAGATTTTTATCGAGTATCAGGGAACCATGTGATTATAAATTAGACTTGATCAAAACGGGCCAAAACTTGAAATTAATTCATCAAAAAAAAAAAACTTGAAATTAAGCCTGTTTGACCGACCCATGCAAAATTCTAATTGTTCTTAACTTTTAAACTTTCTATTTGAAAATAAAAAATAGTGAAAGAAAAGAGATGACTGCAATTTACCATTTGCACATCATTTATTCGGGAATAAAACCATAGAAATTCAAAAGGAACTGAAAATGTTTAGGATCGTTTTAATGTTTAAAATAACCAAATAGATCTTTCTGTTTAGTTTTTTACTAACAAATATCAAACGATTCCCTGTAAAATACACTATAATTTGATCATTATGATATCAAATAATTATATAATATATATTTGAAATGATAAAAATTGGACTAATTGGGTTGGTCGAGGTTGAACCATTGAATAACTTTAAAATACATTATATTTTAGCCAATGATGTTCATTTGTTTTACTGTATGGCCAAATCCCGTGTAGGTCAGGCCCATTCAACTCTTTTATTTTATGGTTAGCGGTTAGCCCATTAGATACCATGCATTAGTTTATTGTTAAATTTTATATTTTTAGCAATAAAAAGAAGTATTATTTTTTGCCTTTTCATATATATTTTATCACCACGGAGAAATAAAAGGGCTTAAAGAAAAAAATTGACACTCCTGGACCCGTTTAAATCCGCATGTGTACGGTAAGTTGGCCCGTTCCACAGAGGAAAGAGAAAAAAATTGACACTCCATATTCTACCCTTCCTACAAACGCTTTTAGAATGGCAAACCAATGATGTTCATTTGTTTTACTTGATGGCCAAATCCCGTGTCGGTCAGGCTCATTCAACTCTTTTATTTTATAGTTAGCAGTTAGCCCATTAGATACCATGTATTAGTTTATTATTAAATTTTTTATTTTTAGCAATAAAAAGGAGTATTGTTTTTGCCTTTTCATATATATTTTATCACCATGGAGAAATAAAAGAGCTTAAAGAAAAAAATTGACACTCCTTGACCCGTTTAAATCCGCATGTGTACGGTAAGTTGGCCCGTTCCACAGAGGAAAGAGAAAAAAATTGACATTCCCTATTCTACCCTTCCTACAAACGCTCCACGAGCAAGAAATTTGAAATGGGGGAAGAATTTTTTCCTCCCTGCTATTATATATTTTTAATTTAAAAAGATACAACAAATGTACTTAGTGTGATTGGTTATGATTGTTGTTTTTCTTTAAAATGGTCATGGTTCGAATCCCAGTACGTGTCTTTTTAATGAATAAAAAAAAGTAATTGTGAAGACCAAAATGTCCTTCCTACTTTCACTCTCGTTGCAGAAAATTTGAAATGTGGCTCCCATTTTTCCCTTCGGTGTATTATAGTATGTGTAGATTTATACAACTATATTGCTATAAACACTCATTAAATCAATAATTACACTTATATTGCCATAAACACGAATAACACGCCTAAATGATTCATATTATTAGGATTGTAAGGAAGCCTACCTAAATGTGATTTTAAAAAAGGAAGAAGTCTCATGGCGGCAAAATTCTAGGGATCTATGGTTCGAGGAAGGGACAAGTACATGGGCGAACCCAAAAGCGTTTGCCGGAACACCCCCTAAAATTTGGAGAAAAATTATGAAGAAGTAGGTGATGGTCTATATGGTTTGAACTTGTGAAACTTCAGTTATTAGTAAACAAGTTTTTCATTTCCCTGTAATTTATTTGTTTTTCCAATTTTAACGTAAACGTATTTATAGACATCTGGAATTTATCCCCAATTTTTCCAAAAACCTCAGAACTAAACATATAGTCTACCTCTTATCCCCGTCCTATTCAAACACACGAAACTCTTTGCTTAGAGCCTTCGACCTCCTTCCTCCTATAGCGACCGTTGAATCCATCTGACAGCTCAGTTCTCCTTCCTCCATAGAGAATTCGATGACAGCTGACCTCGAACGATTACCCTTCGAACTCTGCTCATCCTCGGTCGCTCGCAACTCCAATATCCCCCAATGATCTCTTCTTTCCGCCTTTGCCTGAAGACTCCCTCTTCCGAGTGTTATGGAAAATTGTTCACATATACTATATCTTGCAAAACAAGTAACTTATAAGATCACGAAAAATCATGTGAACAACATGCAAACGTCCTATCAGACATAATTCAATGCCTCTCTTTAAGAAATCTTATTCCCCTCTAGTACCCAAGGTTATGGAATTATTCCTCCCATGATAGAAAGGACGTACCTTTCCGACATAGCGGTACCTCAAACCCCGAAAACCAATGAACGCAGCGAAAACGGCGAGAACACACTTGACTCAATTTTCTCTTTTGAAAAGAATGCATAAAAAACCAGTTTGGATTTTTGGCAGAGTTTTTGTATGAGAAAATCTATGTAAAAACCAGAGGGGTTAAGTGCTATTTATAGAGAATGAATGGGTGCGTACGAAAGGAGGCAACTCTTCGTATGAGTGGTTAGAGCGTCTACATTGGTATTGCTTTCTCAATTGTAAGATGACATGACATGAGTGCTTGCAATTGCAAAATCAATTACATTAATGTGGTACCAATTGCATATTTGCAAGCATGCAACAAATGCAATTGCATATGCAAATCAAAAAGGTCTTTTTTATTATTATTTCCGAGTGATATCAAGAGAAAACAAGAGTTATACAAACAAAACTACCCAGGACCCCTTACAATAAAAATCAAATGAAGCCACCCCAAAAAATTGAAAGATTCTAGCTCTAGATGAGATAAAAGTAGTGCTTTACGCGCCACTCTATGGGCAGCACTATTGTCAGCTCTAGGCACTGCCCTAAACTCTATACAAACTGACAAGGAGTCTAGGATATGAGGACACTCCCGGAGCACCGGACCACCAATCGAGTTTTCTATGGCGCATGTCGGACCTGATTGACGACCACTTCGAAATTACCTTCGACTATCACGTGAGTCAATGATCTTGAGGAAACGATGTAGATAGCGTCTCTAATGGCTAGGAGCTCTGCCAGGTAGGGCTGACTATTCCCTGATGTCGCAACCCAAACGCCAACACCACATGCCCGTTTGACACACGGACAACAAGCCCAGACGAACACCTGGTTGCACAAACAGCAACGTCGAAATTGATCTTCAAATAGTCATCTGGTGGAGGGACCCACGTGGTGGCTGGATGGTTTGGGAGGAGAGATATGCGGGGTGGAGGCTCAACAACATTCATGGGGAAAGATTGGCCCCTGATATCATCACCAATGATGGCTTGAAGGGCTTGAGGAGACGTGTCTAAATCATACTTACCATAGGAATAGACGAGACTGTGCTTCGAGAGCCAGTCCGCGACTCTATTCCATTCCCGGTAAGTATGACAAAGACGCACCACCCAATCTTGGGCAAGTCTCCGTCTGATTGCCGTCAAAAGAGTCGCGAGAGGATGAAGACGGTCAGTCCTCTTCTCGATGAGTTGGAGAGCAAGTTGGGAATCCGTCTCAACAATAAGAGTTCTGCTGGCACTCTGCCAAGCCAAACCGAGCCCATGATAAATCCCCCAAAGCTCTGCTTGAATCGCCGAGCAAGTCCCCAAATTGGCAACAAATCCTCGTTCCCATCTCCCCTGGTTATCTCTCAAGATACCGTCAGCTGTCGCAGGACCATGAACTCCATTAGCAGCTCCATCCACATTAAGCTTGTTCCAACCCAACGGGGGAGGGGTCCAGCTGATATCCTTGGTCACATGCTGTGCCGGAGTGGGTCTACAACCCAAGTTGTCCCTCGGCGCCATCCACGCCTTGTACCAAAGGCTGGCTTTGATCCTTATAGCTTGTACAAGAGATGATGGCGACAACGTCTTCTCGGCCCCTCTGAAAGCGCCTTCATTCATGTTTTTCCAAAGATTCCAGATGGCAATACTGAAAAAGGCATTCCAAGGGGTATCCTCCACATACCTATCCTTTTTTGCAGATTGGTGGCGAGCCATTGATCCAACTGCATACTAAAGAAGACGTGTTGTTGGTCGACTGGAACTGTGCGCGCCCAGACAAAGGTGGCTGGAGGACAGTCTCTGAGAATATGCAAGGTAGTTTCCACATAAGTCTCGCACTTGTAGCAGGAAGCAGTGGCTGAGAGTTGTCGCTTAGCTCACTGCTCATTAGAGCTGATCCTGTTGTGGGTGACAAGCCACATAAAACAGCGAACACGTTCCGGAACCTCCAGCTTCCAAATCTCTTTCCAAACTTTGGACTGCTCGCTGGGAGTCGGTGTCTGAAGGAGGTGGAAGGCACTCTTGGTTGCAAAACGGCCATATGAGGTGGGATGCCAAAACAGAACATCGTCATTTGGCGCAAGCGGGTCCACGGCAACAACTGTAATGCGGTGTATAATCTCGGTCGGGAGAATATTGTTGAACTTCTCGGTACACCATGTTCCTTCCTCGTCCATGAAAGCAGAGATCTTGGCATTCCTATCATCCTCTGGAATCGGACCAGTGGCTAGCTCCTCCAAGGGTACCTGATCAATCCAAACATCAGACCAGAAACAGTTCAGAATTCCCTTATGAATATTCCATGCACAACCGCTTTTCAACAAGCTTCCAGTTTTGGAGATGCTGTTCCAGGTGAAGGAACTTCCCTTTATAGGTTTGATAAGATCCAGATGAGCCCTATCTTTCCCATACTTGTCCCTCATCAGTTGATCCCATAGAGTCTGCTTTTCGGTCATGAGACGCCAACCACACTTGGCCAGCATAGCCATGTTAACTTCTCAGGCGGGACGGATCCCAAGACCTCCCTTGTCTTTTGGTTGGATTAATTGTGCCCATCCGACAAGATTCAACTTCTTCTTCTCTTCCGAGTCTCCCCATATGAAACCATGATTGATTTGGTCAAGGGTCCTGCAAACAGTCTTCGGAAGAAGTTCCACCTGCATAGGATAAATTGGAATAGAGGAAGTAACCGCTTTAACAAGGGTGATACGAGCAACAATGGAGAGGTGCTTAGCTTTCCATGGAGCTAGCTTTCTCTGAATCTTGATAATAAGGTCCTGATATCTGCCCCGCGTAACACGTCCATGGATGGCCATGACCCCCAGATATCTTCTCAGATCCACTGTGAGGGGTATCTCCATCCGCCCACTAAGGGCCCTAGCACGTCGTCTAGGAATGTTGGCGGAGACGAACATGGCGGATTTGTGGTAGTTCACTCTTTGACCTGAGCTACTGCAGAACTCATCAAGGTATTGTTTTATGATCCTTATTTGAGAAGCGTCTGATTCTGAAAACAGAACTAGATCATCTGCAAAGAAAAGACGAGAAAGGGTCGGGCCATCCTTGGAAAGTTTGAGTGGTTTCCACTGCTTTTCTTGGATAGCCCGATCAATCCTATGAGAAGTCTCTCCATACACAAAACAAAGAGATAGGGGGAGAGGGGATCTCCCTGTCGGACTCCCCTGGTCGGAGTGATGGTTTGAGAGAGATCTCCATTCCACAGCAGCCACATCTTGTTGTTTTCCACGCAATGCATAATGCAACTAATCCAGGAACTGGGGAGACCGATTTCCTTGAGAGTATCCCTCAGAAACTCCCATCGAAGTCGGTCGTAAGCTTTCTCCAGGTCAATCTTCATCACTATACCACCCTTCTTCCCTTTCTTTTTCCTAAGAGAATGCAACACCTCCTGCAAAACTATAATGTTGTCTGTTGTTTGTCTCCCCGGTATAAAACTGCTCTGGCGCGGAGAAACCAACTTTCTCATGATAGGCTTCAGCCGATTGGTGATGGCCTTCGTGATAGCTTTGAGACACACATTGTTTAGAGAGATAGGTCGGAGTTGGGAGGCCATCTCTGGGTGCTCGACTTTGGGGATGAGAACCACCGTTGAGTCTGTGATACCGTCTAGGAGGAGCCCGGTAGTAAAAAAACTCCAAAGCCATACTGATGAGAGCTCTCCCCACGACCCTCCAAGATCTCTGGTAGAAAGCGGCATGGAATCCGTTGGGTCCGGGGGCTTGAAACGGCTTCATCTCGTGAACAGCTTGGTGAATGTCCTCTCCCCTTAAAGGTCGCAGAAGAGATGCCAGCTCTTCTTGGCTGAGACGCGGGAAAGCTGTCTTTGGCATCAAGTCCTCATACTCGGTGATATCCTGAAAGTACAGAGAGGCAAAGAAATCAAAAACCAAAGAAGCTAACTCCCGAGGATCACTTATCCACTCGCCATTAGTGTTTTTGAGGCTATCAATCTTGTTCCTGCATCTGCGGATGATGGCTTGTTGATGAAAATAGCCAGTATTGCGCTCCCCTTGTTGCACCCATTTCTCTCTCGATCTTTGGAACCACAAAATCTCCTCATGTTCGAGCACCTCATCAAGCTCCTTCTCTAGCTTGGCTTGAAGCTTGTAGAGACCAGGAGAGAAGTAGTTAGCCACCTTCTCCTGAATTCCTTGGATGCGAGCTAGCAGGCGTCTCTTCTTGCGGAGTATATTACCGAAGACTGAGTTATTCCCATTGGTTGAGGCTAGTAGCGAGCGCAGCCAGGGCTGTCGGGAGGGGAGCTTGAAGATTCCAGGCGCCTGCCACTTGGTTATCAAAATCCTGGTTAGTAAGCCAGGAGGCCTCAAAACGAAAGGACGCAAAAGGGTAGATTGAACTCCCTGAGTTCCTATCGTCGTAAGGATAGGGTGGTGATCAGACTGGAGGCGCGGAAGGTGCTTGACTGTTGTATTTGGGAAGGTGAAATTCCAGAGAGCATTGCAGAGGCTTCTATCAATCCGACTAGCTTTGACATAGTTAATGTTGTCTCCTTTAGTCCAAGTGAAACGAGGCCCTGTAAAACCCAACTCGATCAGGTCAGTTTGATTTATCCTTTCATTGAAAGTTTTACGATTGCGAAAGATGGTAGCAGAGGGTGTGCCCACCCTCTCCTCTGGCGTCCTAATGGCATTGAAATCTCCAGACAGCAGCAAAGGAAGGTCATTGGTAAGGCTGGTGCGAAGAAGAGACTGCCACAGGGATCGCTGTTGAGAGAGCCGCGGACTAGCGTAGTCGGCTGTCAGCAACCATTTGGGGACCGACCGAGGAGTGACTACAACTGTAAGGTGTTGGGAACAAGCGGAAAGCACATGGAGCTGAAAGTCATTGGCATTCCAGCAGAGCCATATGCCTCCCTTCCTCCCCTCGGCTTCAACCCGCATGACGTTGGGGAATCCCAACCTTCCGCACACCTTATTGGCTGAGTCTTCACTTATCTGCGGTTCCAAAATAAAGAGGAAGTCAGGATTGTAATTCATGACAAGAAACTTGAGAGCTCTGGCGGAAGAAGCGCTGCCAGCTCCACCGATTTTCCAAGCCATAACTTTAAAATTCTGAATTGTAGGAGTAGACATAATAGGCAAAAACAAAGAAAGAAAGGGGTAAGAAAACAGATCAATTTTCGATGGTTGCGGCTGCATCTCCCGTGTTATCATCGGCGATATCCTTGTCAGCAGCCTCAACCGTTTCCTCTCCCGGATTTCGTCCCGCTGCTCCGATCCAGGCCTCAATTTCCTGAAGAGTAAGAGTAGCTAGACTGGAGCGTGCTTTGTTCTTCCTTCCTTTGATCGGTATCCATATTTGGAGGGCTTTGGAAGTAACCGGGGGGGGGGGGGGTTCGCTGGTGATTTAAGCTTCTTGTGCTGTTTCTTCTGGTTCTTAGTTCGAGCGGCTGCCGAGGGAGTATTGTTTTCGGTTGGGAAGCCTTCCCCTGGATCGGGTTGGGGAAGATTGACAACCTGGATGTGGATTCCGTTACCGCTGGGCATTGAAGTGAGAGAGGGAGCTCCTTGGGCTTCCGGCCCGTCAGTGGGTGGGCCTTCGTAGAGTATCAGAGTAGGGACATGCTTAGTCCTGAGGTAGATGGGCCTTTACTCTGGACCCGAGGCTTAGTGATCGATCCAATGGACCCACGTAAGTTAGGCCCTGCTGGTTTAGGGATCGGGCCCAAGACTCCCTTAGCGCTTTCCTCTCCCAGCGATCCTTCAACGGTAGCCTTCCCTTTCTATCTAGAATTGGAGCTGCGATTCTTTCCTGATTTCCCTCCTGTAGTGTGCTCGAGCTTATCGGAAGCCGCGGTCGTGATTCTCGACAGTTGAACCTCTACTACGGGGGATTCCTTAGTAATAGACTTTCCCTTTCCTCCCTTCCCCTGATTATCGCCATCCCATTTTTGGTTGATCGCATTTCCTTTTGCGGAATCCCTATTCCCCCGCCGCGATCTTCGCGTAACCTGCATCCACGGGCCAAAACCTGCCTTTTCCTCCTCCAATGGTTGTATCGCCGCCGGCGTTTTCGTTGGCGATCGTCCAGTTTGTCCGATACACAGAGTCGGCGCCGATTGAAATATTGTCGGGAAAACCTCTTTGGTATGTCCAACTTTCCCGCATTCGAAACAGACGACCGGTAGATTTTTATACTCCAGATATTGCCATTTTCCATCAAGATGAATACGAGTCACCAAAGGTTTGGAGAGGTCAACTTCCACTGCAATCCGTGCAAACCTTGCCCTTTGTTAGTGCTGTGTATGATAATCTAACTTTATGGTACACCCGATCAGATTCCCAATCGAGAAGAGCAACTCCCTGTGATAAAAATGAATTGGGAACGCCAGGAGCTGCACCCAGAAAATCATGGAGCTTGGCAGCTTATTGGACAGATGGAACTCTGGGGTCCATTGTTGAATCAACAGATAGTGATAAAAAATCATCCAAGGCCCTTTCGTGAGAGCTCGAAATAGTCTGTGTCATTGTTGAGTTTAACAATAAAACACTCCTGCCCAAGAACCATGATCTCCATTGTACCCGTCGGTCGCCATTGCGCACGAAGCTTGTGACAGAAAGTGGTATAGGAGATCTGCAGGCCTAACGTGCGGACGACCAGGGATCTTTGCCAAGGGCACTGAGTTTGGATTTGAGTTCATCTGAAACTTTAAGTTCAGGCTCACCGTTGTAAGATCCCGCAATTAGATCGTATTTGCCTATTGGAGTCCATGGAATCGCCGCTTTGGAGAAGACCATATTTGGTCCCATGACTGCATTGGCGTATGAGGAGGCCACCTGCCTTGGGGTTCCTCTCTCTGGAGTTTGTGTCATCGGCGCATCCACTTCCATTGAGTCAGCAATGCATGACGTATCAGAGGCTTGAGCTGGCATGGTAAGCGTGTGCGAAGGTTGAGGTGGATCTGGCAGTCTCTCGGAGGGGCTGAGGGTCGTCGCCGGAGAGAGCAGATCGTCGCTCATTGCTTGAGAGAGTCTCCCAGTAATTCCTCCAAATGGCCACATCATTATATTACTAAAAAATTTATACAACTATATTGCTATAAACACTTATTAAATCAATAATTACACTTATATTGCCATAAACACGAATAACATGCCTAAATGATTCATATTATTAGGATTGCAAGGAAGCCTACCTAAATGTGATTTAAAAAAAGGAAGAAGTCTCATGGCGGCAAAAGTCTGGGGATCTATGGTTCGAGGAAGGGACAAGTACGTGGGCGGACCCAAAAGCATTTGTCGGAACTCCCCCCTAAAATTTGGAGAAAAATTATGAAGAAGTAGGTGGTGGTCTATATGGTTTGAACTTGTGAAACTTAAGTTATTAGTAAACAAGTTTTTCATTTCACTGTAATTTATTTGTTGTTCCGATTTTAACGTAAACGTATTTATAGACATCTAGAATTTATCCCCAATTTTTCCAAAAACCTCAGAATTAAACATATAGTCTAAATCTTATCCCCGTCCTATTCAAGCACACGAAACTCTTTGCTTAGAGCCTTCAACCTCCTTCCTCCTATAGCGATTGTTGAATCCATCTGACAGCTCAGTTTTCCTTCCTCCATAGAGAATTCGACGACAGCTGACCTCGAACGATTAACCTTCGAACTCTGCTCATCCTCGGCCGATCGCAACTCCAATATCCCCCAATGATCTCTTCTTTCCGCCTTTGCCTGAAGACTTCCTCTTCCGAGTGTTATGGAAAATTGTTCACATATACTATATCTTGCAAAACAAGTAACTTGTAAGATCACGAAAAATCATGTAAACAACATGAAAACGTCCTAGCCGACATAATTCAATGTCTCTCTTTAAGAAATCTTATTCCCCTCTAGTACCCAAGGTTATGGAATTATTCCTCCCATGATAGTAAGGACGTACCTTTCCGACATAGCGGTACCTCAAACCCCGAAAACCAATGAACGCAGCGAAAACGGTGAGAACACACTTGACTCAATTTTCTCTTTTGAAAAGAATGCATAAAAAACCAACTTGGATTTTTGGCAGAGTTTTGGTATGAGAAAATCTATGTAAAAACCAGAGGGGTTAAGTGCTATTTATAGATAATGAATGGGTGCGTACGACGGGAGGCAACTCTTCGTATGAGTGCTTAGAGCTTCCACATTGGTATTGCTTTCTCAATTTCAAGATGACATGACATGAGTTCTTGCAACTGCAAAATCAATTACATTAATGTGGTACCAATTGCATATTTGCAAGCTTGCAACAAATGCAATTGCATATGCAAATCAAAAAGGTCTTTTTTTATATTTCCGAGTGATATCAAGAGAAAACAAGAGTTATACAAACAAAACTACCCAGGACCCCTTACAATAAAAATCAAATGAAGCCACCCCAGAAAATTGAAAGATTCTAGCTCTAGATGAGATAAAGGTAGTGCTTTACGCGCCACTCTATGGGCAGCACTATTGCCAGCTCTAGGCACCGCCCTACACTCTATACAAACTGACAAGGAGTCTAGGATATGACGACACTCCCATAGCACCGGACCACCAATCGAGTCTTCTATGACGCATGTCGGACCTGATTGAGGAAACGATGTAGATAGCGTCTCTAATGGCTAGGAGCTCTGCCAGGTAGGGGCTGACTATTCCCTGATGTCTCAACCCAAACGCCAACACCACATGCCCGTCTGACACACGGACAACAAGCCCAGACGAACACCCGGTTGCACAAACAGCGGCGTCGAAATTGATCCTCAAATAGTCATCTGGTGGAGGGACCCACGTGGTGGCTGGATGGTTTGGAATGAGAGATTTGCGGGGTGGAGGAGGGGGGAAGGTTGGAGACTTCAAGGACCTGGTTGTAGAAATTTCTGGCTAGGGAACGAACATGAGGTTGGTAGAATTCAAAAGTCACTTTATTTCTAAACTACCAGATTCACCAAAGTAGGCAGATGCATTGAAGAATGTGGAATGGGGAGGTCTCAAAGACCATGACATGTCACCACCATAGACTAAAGTTAACAGTCGGGGCGGTCTCAATAAAGTTGCTCAATCCCACTAAAGCCCACAATCGAGTGGCTAGGGGGCATCTAGAATAAATGTTTAATGCTCTCTCGACGTCTCCAACAGACAGGGCATCGGTTGAGGCAGTTTACTCCACGGGTTTGAAGGTCGCCACTATGAGGGGAATGACTATGAGGCATTGCTATTGAGGTCAATGGCGGACCTAGAAATTATATTAAGGGTATTCAATACTAAAACAAAATCACTAAGGATTGTCAAATAGTCTTTTGTTCAAATGCTATCATCATTAACTTAAAATTTTACAAATAAATTGTGTCATAATATTGGGCCAAGGTTTGTCAATTGACAAACCTTTCATGAACGTAGGTCTGCCCTTGATTGAGGTATTACCCTGAGGTATTACCTTGAATGACTTTGAGTAGAATTACCTTGAGGCATTACCCTATAATTTTTTTTAGCTTAGACGGGACTTGAATTGAAGGCTAAGATATTAATTTTAAACAAATTAATGTTCCTACTAATTGCAGGACTAATATCAAATGAGTCAAAGTTACTTACGGAAAAGCAATTATGAAGGTTTTAAATTTTAACCATCGACTAAAACGAAAGAGAGACTTAATCCTAAGCTGAGTATGAAAGCTTGTCAAAGGAGTCTTCTAAAACAGAACTTGTGAATTAATCCCAATTTGAACTGATGAGGGATTTGATGTTGAAAATAAAACGTCCACTGGTTAAATGAAATTAACTAGAATTATTTTGATGTCATAGAATCAGCCCACCCAAATGGAGCCCTCTAAATCTAAACGTCTATTGAAAAGTTAAAACTGCAGTTTAATACTCAGAACCAACAATTAAATTCAAAATTCTCATAATCAATAGAATTAACCATTAATGTTATCAACAAGACACCCTCGCTGGTTATCAATGCTCTCTTGATGCTGGCAGCACACAGGCATCGATTGAGGCAGTTAACTCCACGATTTTGTAGAGTTACCACTGTGGGAAGAATGACCTTGAGGCATTCTTGTATGAAGAAATTAAATTAATTAGGTAGAACTTGGATATTCCAAGTCTTTTTCCAAATGGGGGTCGATAATATGGATTATCGGTATTTGACTTGAGGCCAGATTTGATTCCAGAGGTGACAGTCCGATTTGACCGTGTATTTTCCATCTTTGGAGTAATACCACACTCCGTGTTCTGGTTGACCCCGCCCGTGTTTTTTTAGCTGGTGTAGCTCAATGCTGGGAAGCCTCGGCAGTAAAAAAAGGCCAGGAACACGGCCGTGTTCTGAAGGCCTCCTGCCCGTGTTTTGGTCGTGGCTCGACCAAACGACTTCCAAACGATCCGAAACTCGCGCTTGGCCTTCCCTTCGACGCCTGGGACCTGAAATAGGACAAAGTAGCACAACCCGGCGTAAAATAGGCCAAAACACATAACTATGCGCCGCAAATGGATAAGAAATAGGGGTATAAAATCATGCAATTACATCGTTATCAAACTCCCCCACACCTTAACCGTTTGCTTGTCCCTAAGCAACCCAAGTCAGACACCAGGTAAGCTCAAGACATTTCAATCAAGCAGGCTTTGGGGCAAATCATATCGGCACAAAACACGTGGATCATACTGGCTTTCGATCATCAACACATGGCAACTCGAACGACAACCTAGACAACCACCACAATTGACATTCGAATGCAACAAAGTCGAGCAGAGGAAGAGTTCTCTTCTGTTCACCAACCAACATAGACTTGACTCAACCACTTGTTCAAAACAGTCACTTCATGCACAAAGCTCAAGATATCAGAATTAAGACCGAACAATCTAGGTCCTCACCGGGGTAAAGAGTATAGAGAATATGAGAAAATGAATCACTCACTCTCGACCAGTGGGGTCAGGACAATTTGATGCGAAAAATGCGCATGTTTATTCTCTCAATCCCTAACGTCTCTTCACCATGAATGCAGCCTCTAAATGCTAGAGTTCACAAAGGGGGTGTCACCACTAACTAATCCGGAGGTCTTAGACACAGGTTCAAATGACTGGCTAGGGTCTTGGACATGGGGAAAAAGCCTTTTAGGTGGTGGTAGTTCTAGCACAAGGTTCCACATTTCCAAACCCGACAAAATCACAGTCAAGCAAACCAGTAACTTTCATTCTGCTATTCTGCATTACTCAACTTCTTTAGGCACAAGAGCGAAGGAGGTTATATAAATGTTAGCATTTCCTAGCAAGACTGCTAAGAAACACTACTTAATGGGCACTATTCAGATTTTGGTGGTGGCTCTCTTTTGCTTTCGTTTTTTTTTTCTTTGTTTTTCTTTATTTTTTTCTTTATTCATTCCTTAAGAGAACCACCACCTCTGCACATATTTCAAATACACGCCCAACTTTTAAGCACTACCTCCAACCCTCACATTACATTTAGCAGAAACAGCAAAAAACATGCAAAAACCACTCTGTGGAACCTTCTAAAAGATGCAAAGGGTGATTTTTCATTGTAGACCGAAAGAAAGGATAACACACGGCTCAAAGGGGCTGACTAGGGGATATGACACATCAGGACAGTCAGTTTGGTCGTGGGCTAATCCTATGCCTCCATCATCTTAGATAGTGACAACGTGAATGCTACATTTCATGGAAGAGGGATCTATCGCACAAGAAAGAAACGAGCAGGCTCAAATCTCACATGGCTACCTATATGCTCTATCTCACATTCTGATTCCCTAAACTAGATGCATAAATGACTGTCAAAAGAAAGTGATCAAATGCAAGTCACAGTTGGTAAGCAAACCGTTAAAAACTGAACCCCTACACAACTCTACTACACATCTCAGTCATCGTAATAGGCTATCTTAGTCACACTCCAGTTGTCATGCATCGAGTCAAAAGCCATTCAATTCTCTAATCACATCCACAGTGCCAATACGATCAATTATCAAGCAAACAGCAGTGCTTGGAGCCCTCAAATCTCGAGATTTGGACAGTGGACTAGGCTCCAAGCACCCATACACACGTTCCAATTAATACAAAGAACCCCCCCCCCCCACACACACACTTAAATGAGACAATGTCCTCAATGGAGCAGAGGGAAGGGGAACGATGTTACCGTGAAATGAGATCAGGAACGGAGATGGAGATGCAGACCAGACAATAGCAGAGGACTGGAAGGGGACTGATAGATCGTTAATTACACATATTTTCACCCCTATTCTGAAGCCGTTTGTTATGAGGAATCTCGTGTTTTAAGCAGATTTTACGCTAGGTTGTGTGTTTATGTCATATTTCAGGTCCCGGCGTTGGAATCGAGGCGGAGAAACGAGTTCTGGGTCGAAAGGAGCGAAGCTGGGACAAAGTGGGCTGCAGGAGGAAAATACCCGGTCAGGTGGCAAAATACCCGACCGGGTATTTATCGTTTTCGGCACCCGTGAGAAACAGAGGGGGGCCCGGGCAAATGCCTTAAATCCCCGGTCGGGGATTATGAAGAGAGACCGGGGATTTTCCCCTTTAATGAAACGGCGCGTTTGGACAATACCCGGTCGAACCCTTAAATACCCGACCGGGTATTTCGACTGGGTATCGCGAGGGCAGCTGATAAAAGAGAAAGAAGGCAAATTTTCAAAGGTTTCCGAGTTTTGGAGAGAGAAAGCGACGAACCAGAGTTCCCAAGCGCCATAGATCGATCTTCAACACCATTGGAGCCCGGTTTGAGCTTGGAGAAGTGCGATTAAACGTCCAGGAGCAGAAATCCATCTTCACAGTATGATTTCCGCGTCTGAATCTGCTTTTGCTTCTTTCTCTATGGAGTAGTTTCCCCCATTCATCTGGGTATGGGGAACCCTAGATTTGTATGCTAGGTCTGATTGTATGAACCCAAGTACAGAGTTTGTGAATTGATTATATTCGATTGAGGTTTGAATGATTGAATGACTTGAATCCTGATCAAATTCCTGTTGTTTCTGCTTTGACCTGGAATGAGAATATCTGCCTAGGTTGATAGAGTACCCTTAATCGAAGGTGGCAAATTGGTGACTTTAGTCGAGGAGCCAATTCGCTATTCTGTACCGAAGTCTATTCGGTAGTGGAGGTTTGGTTCATTAGGGCCTCAATCTGTTTACTCTGGTGGAGGTTAGTCGCCCGCTAGAGACTCAGATTGAGAGGGTCTGGAGACCTTTAGTCGAGACTTCAGGCTAATTGAGAACCTTCCGCAGTATAACTTTCATGAAAACTGAACTTGGTAAATTGCAATCTGACTTAACTGCAGTCTAGGGGGAACCATATCCGGGTGACCTCTCTTGACTTGACAACAACCGTTTACTTGCTTTGTGTTTTGTTTGCTTGAGTTGCACTAAAAGTTCACCGCTAAATAACAAGAATTCACCGAGTAGTCATCACATCTAGGACCCGGGTTGACAATAAAACCCAAACCCGCTATACTACGCTTTAGGAAGTGGTTGCACTTGGCCAATTTCTAGAGTGGCAGTAGGAGTGAGTCAAGTTTTTGGCGCCGTTGCCGGGGATGGCTAGGTTGTTGAAGAAAAGTGATTTCTGTTACTTTAGCATTTTCATTTTCGCATTGAGTTTTTGTTCCTTCCCACTTGTGCCTTCACGGGTTTGCATTGCTTGATTGTGTGCAGATAGTGCATGACCCGTAGCCAGTCGGGAGGTTTACTGCCGTTGGATCTAGAGATTGAACGCACCAGCCGCCAACTTAGGAGACAACAGCGAGCTAGACTGGCTATGGAAGAGCGCCGAGACGGCCAATTGAGCAGCGACTCCGAGGACGAGTACGAGATGGAAGGCAATCAGAACCTGCCTCCTCAGAACCAGATCCTGGGGAATGACCCAAATCCCCAGGGAGCTGGAAACCATCATCATCCACCACCACCGGGTCCCACCTTGGAGTACTACTATACTCCAAGAATTGCTGACATCCGCCCGGTCATCCTCTATCCGCCTATTCCTGCAAACAACTTCGAAATCAAGCCATGCTGGATTCAACTCATTACATCCTCTATCCAGTTCCATGGCTTGAAGGATGAGGAGGCCCGGGCACATCTTTCCCGTTTTCTGCAGCTGACAAACGGGTTCAAGCTGAACGGTGTTCCGGATGACGCAATCCGCCTTCACCTCTTCCCCCATTCTCTGGCGGGGAATGCTAAGAGGTGGTTGGAGACCCAGCCCCCATTGTCCATCACTTCTTGGGACGATCTGGCGGATAAGTTCGTGTACAGGTACTATCCGGCATCGAAGACCACAGAGATTCAGCGGGAGATCACTCACTTCCGCCAAGAGCCAGATGAGTCACTTCGTGATGCATGGGAGCGGTACATGGGATACTTCTGGCATTGTCCCCATCATGGTTTCAGCAATGCGTTCACAGTGGGGAACTTCTACAGTGCCCTCACTCCAGACAGCCAGAGGGTGATCGAGTCTTTGTGCCCAGGAGGGAATATCCTCACTAAGACTCCACCCGAGCTGAACCAGATGATCAGTACCTTGGCTGCCCGCGATCATTCCTGGGGGCAGAGCAGCAGAGGCAGGCACTCCCGGGACCGTGGTGTGCATGCCATGGAGGCCAGATCCGGGTTAGAGCAGCAGGTGGCTGAGTTGGTGCAGACATTGAAGCACCCCAACAGTCTCCTACCGGGACGAGGTGTAGCTACGCCTCCAGTAGCTCAGTGTCAGTGGTGTGAGAGCCCGAATCACCTGGTGGAGGATTGTCAGTCTATGAGGGAGTCCTCTACTCCCCAAGAGTAGGTGGCCTTCATCGCCATTGCTCGGCGCCTGGACCCATACAGCAATACCTACAATGAGGGATGGCGCCAGCATCCCAACTTCGCCTGGAGCAGCAACACCAACAAACCACCTGGTTTCCCAGCACCAGCAGGTGGTTTTCAGCAGAGGCAGCCCTTCCAGGCTAGGCAGGGGCCACCATCACAGCAGCAGCCCTACCAGCCTAGGCAAGGACAGCCATTCCAGCAGCCCCAGGGCCAGTTTGCTCAGCCTCCAGCAGCCGCAGCTCCCGATAATCAGATGGCTGATCTGAAGAATATTTTTGCGACATTCATGACTACCAGCCAGGAGAATTTCACCAGGGTGGACCAGAGCATAGCCTCTCTGGAGGCAGGACAGAGGAACCAGGGTGCTATTCTGCAAGATTTACAGCACCAAGTCGGTGCCCTAGCGCGCCAACTTACTGCCCGGGCCCCGGGGACTCTACCTGCCAACACCATCCCCAATCCACGGGACCCGCACGAGCAGCTGGATGCCATTTTCACCAGGAGCGGCAGGCCTACATCAGCTGATCCTGCCCCGACCAGGCAGGAGGCACCACTACCTGCTTCAGCACTTCCAGCCGGTGATGCAGCAGTGCGGGTGGAGAAGGAAGCCCTTGCTCCCAAGCCACAACCAGTGGTGAAGGAGCACGTACCCCAGCTTCCCTTCCCCACTCGCCTACACAAAGACAAGCTGGAGACTGAGTTTGCCAAGTTTATGGCAATGTTGAAGCAGCTCAACATCAGCGTACCATTTGTGGAGGCACTGTCGAAGATGCCCAAGTACGCGAAGTTCATGAAAGATCTCCTCACCAACAAGAAGAAACTTGGGGATCTCTCGACAGTACTGCTGAGCGAGGAATGTTCTGCTATCCTGCAGAACAAGCTGCCCGAAAAGCGCAAAGACCCAGGGAGTTTTACTATCCCTCTTACTATTGGCAGCATGCATGTAGGAAAGTCCTTGGCGGACCTAGGCGCTAGCATTAATGTCATGCCATATAAACTATTCAAAAAGCTAGACCTAGGTGAACTTAGCCCTACTAGGATGAGCATTCAGCTAGCTGATCGTTCCGTTGTGCATCCTAGGGGTATCATAGAGGATCTGCTTGTTAATGTTGGTGCATTCACATATCCTGTTGATTTTGTTATCCTGGACATAAATGATGATGTGGATGTGCCTTTGATTCTGGGTAGACCATTTCTTGCCACCGCCAAGGCATTGATTGATGTGCATGATGGTAAACTGATCCTGCGTGCTGGGAATGAACAGGCTACTTTTTCTGTGACTGATTTCGATCAATGTGCTATGATTGATGTCACACCTGTGCATGCCATTTCTGATCAGGTACACGAGCCTGTCGTGTATCCTTCTGCACCTCTCATTTTGCAGGACCCTCCTATCATTCCTTCGCCGCCACTCCATCCAGCCTCGCCTCCGAACAAAAAGCTCAAGGAGGAGTGGCGGCCGAAGCAGCAGGTTGCTAAGCCTGCACAGAAGAAGGGTGGAGACCACTACGAGCTGGTCCCACTCCCTGCACCACGACCACCCTGGCCATCCGAGTACTCACTCGCCTGCATCTTGCCGGATGGCCAGGTCGAGTTGACCAATGCTGGTGGCTGCACCCGTCGGGTGCATGGCCACCACCTGAAGCTGTACCTCAAGAGCGACGTGGATCCGCTCTTGGAGGCACCTGTTCCTGCACCTCCCTGAGTATCCACCATGGGCGTCCAGCTAAAAGACGGTAAAGAAGCGCTTGTGGGGAGGCAACCCCACCATGGTTTTCATTTATTTGTTTTGTTTCGAGTCGGATTGCGATTTGGTTCGGTTTTGGTTTGTTTTCCTTTGTTTTGGACGATGTATTATTGGGCTGACCATTGGACCTAACATATCGTGTTTGAGCTCTTTGGTTTCCTTTAGCTGTGCCTGTGTTCCCGACTGGTCCTCTCTCCAGTCCGTCCCATGCCGACTGGTCCATTTCCAGTCTCCTGCAGTCTGTGCACACCGGTAACATCGTTCCCCTTTCCTTCCCTCTTCTCCATTGAGGGCAATGTCGATCTTAAGTGTGGGGGGGATGTTTATCTTTTTGACTGCATTAGCTCTGTTTGTGTGCTTGGAGCCTAGTCCACTGTCCAAATTTTTAAAATTTGAGGGCTCCAAGTATGTTTTCCTTACAATTGCCTGCTCAGTATGCTTTGAATTGACAGTCTCTGTAGTGATTTGCAACCTAGGGAGGTAGTGTAGCACTATGGAGGATGTTGATGCATTTAAGAAGTCTCATTTCTTCTTCATATTGTGTTGGCTGATTGAGTGAATTAGTGATCTTAGGACCCTTGAATTGTGTGGTGTTGTGGACTCTCTGCCTGTCATGGACTCTTGTATCATGTTTTGAAAATAACAGGTGCTCGAAAATGTGCTTCAAAATAACGTCTCCCGTGCGAATAGGGCGAAAGTGTGTAAGGGGAGACGGGAATTCGTTCCCAATTTCCACCTACT
This sequence comes from Linum tenue, assembly GCA_946122785.1. Lineage (NCBI taxonomy): Eukaryota > Viridiplantae > Streptophyta > Magnoliopsida > Malpighiales > Linaceae > Linum > Linum tenue. The sequence continues at coordinate 68,310,707 of CAMGYJ010000009.1, read as the reverse complement.
ACCTCCAGCCCCCTTACATGTCTTTCCCCCGCACGAGGCTCGAGACACCCGCTCCTGGAATGGTCGGTAAGAGCCGGGCTCCCGCAAAACCTTTGCTAGGTGGGAGCCCCCGTTTTCTGCAGAAACAGGTTGGAACCCGTGAAAAAAAAGAAAAACAGAAAAACAAGCAAAAAGAAGAAAGAAAAGGGTTCCAACCATGTTCACAAAGGAAATCGAGCACCTTGAATTAATGTGAGTCCATGATCTTTTGTTTGTGAGAGTCTCTTCATCCACGATTCATTTGTCCTCTGTTCACTATTTGCCATGATGCCGATTCGAGACTAGCGTTCTCGCCGAAGAAGTTATGAGATGACTTGTGCGTCGGTTGACCTCGTAAGTTGCTAAATGATCTAGGAAGTCCTCTACCTACGATCGAGGTTGTTTGTTGCTATAGAGGTATGGAGAGTTGCATTGGTTTGAGTTAGGTTTGCTTAGGGACAAGCAAACGGTTAAGTGTGGGGGAGTTTGATAGATCGTTAATTACACATATTTTCACCCCTATTCTGAAGCCGTTTGTTATGAGGAATCTCGTGTTTTAAGCCGATTTTACGCTAGGTTGTGTGTTTATGTCATATTTCAGGTCCCGGCGTTGGAATCGAGGCGGAGAAACGAGTTCTGGGTCGAAAGGAGCGAAGCTGGGACAAAGTGGGCTGCAGGAGGAAAATACCCGGTCAAGTGGCAAAATACCCGACCGGGTATTTATCGTTTTCGGCACCCGTGAGAAACAGAGGGGGGCCCGGGCAAATGCCTTAAATCCCCGGTCGGGGATTATGAAGAGAGACCGGGGATTTTCCCCTTTAATGAAACGGCGCGTTTGGACTATACCCGGTCGAACCCTTAAATACCCGACCGGGTATTTCGACCGGGTATCGCGAGGGCAGCTGATAAAAGAGAAAGAAGGCCAATTTTCAAAGGGTTCCGAGTTTTGGAGAGAGAAAGCGATACCTAGAGAGAGAAAGCGACGAACCAGAGTTCCCAAGCGCCATAGATCGATCTTCAACACCATTGGAGCCCGGTTTGAGCTTGGAGAAGTGCGATTAAACGTCCAGGAGCAGAAATCCATCTTCACAGTATGATTTCCGCGTCTGAATCTGCTTTTGCTTCTTTCTCTATGGAGTAGTTTCCCCCATTCATCTGGGTATGGGGAACCCTAGATTTGTATGCTAGGTCTGATTGTATGAACCCAAGTACAGAATTTGTGAATTGATTATATTCGATTGAGGTTTGAATGATTGAATGACTTGAATCCTGATCAAATTCCTGTTGTTTCTGCTTTGACCTGGGATGAGAATATCTGCCTAGGTTGATAGAGTACCCTTAATCGAAGGTGGCGAATTGGTGACTTTAGTCGAGGAGCCAATTCGCTATTCTGTACCGAAGTCTATTCGGTAGTGGAGGTTTGGTTCATTAGGGCCTCAATCTGTTTACTCTGGTGGAGGTTAGTCGCCCGCTAGAGACTCAGATTGAGAGGGTCTGGAGACCTTTAGTCGAGACTTCAGGCTAATTGAGAACCTTCCGCAATATAACTTTCATGAAAACTGAACTTGGTAAATTGCAATCTGACTTAACTGCAGTCTAGGGGGAACCATATCCGGGTGACCTCTCTTGACTTGACAACAACCGTTTACTTGCTTTGTGTTTTGTTTGCTTGAGTTGCACTAAAAGTTCACCGCTAAATAACAAGAATTCACCGAGTAGTCATCACATCTAGGACCCGGGTTGACAATAAAACCCAAACCCGCTATACTACGCTTTAGGAAGTGGTTGCACTTGGCCAATTTCTAGAGTGGCAGTAGGAGTGAGTCAGGGACCCAGTCCGAGGCACAGAGCTAAAGTCAACAAAAGACACACACTGGGTGATAAAACCGGAGTCCCAAGTCTACAAACCAAAATAAAAGAAAACAAATCCAAACGAAACAACAAAAACATGGAGTCTCAGTCTGGAAAGAAATCAAGGCCATAACCAGGGACTCTCTCCACTAGAAGTCATCGCCACCATCGCCGGCAGGTGGGGGGTACTGGTCCTCATACCCCAGGGACTGGACGAAGGGGTAGTGAACTGCGTTCGGGTCCATGCCCAGGAATGACATGATGTAGTGCTGGCCGGACATCAGACGACGGCCGCGGTCCCTCTCACGATCGAGGCTGGTGTGAATGCGCTCCTGGCCGGCCAGAATGCGCTCGTTCTGCTGAGCGATGGCCGCCAACTGATCAGTGATGGGCACCACCACGGGGGGAGGGGACCCCGGAGCAGGAGATCTGGGAGCAGCGGAGGGGCCCGCGGGAGCCTGGGCACGAGGAGTAGCACGGCAAGGAACCAGACGTGATCCAGTGGCGCTGGACTCTGGCTGGTCTCCCTCGGCGGGCTCAGGTGGCTCGAGAAGACCCGCAATCCAGCGAAGACGCCCTTGGCGAGCCACCAGGTGCTGAGCGCGGAGGCTGTTCTCGCTGAGTGGAGTGGGCCCGTGGACCTGGGTCATCCCGGTGATGTCGACCCCGTAGTAGCGGGCCAGGGCCGTGATGACCGGGCCACAGACAAGGTGGCGATCCTGGTGAGAGGCGGCTTTCCCGAATGTCCGGGCGAGCACAGAGCCCAGCTGGATGGTGTCCTCAGGGCGACCCATCGCCTCCAGGAAGAACAGGGTCCGGAGGGTGACCCGGTTGGCCGAGCCCCAGCTGGGGGTAGGGCTGGCTATTTGGACCGGGACCGGATGAAAAACCGGAAACCGGACCGAGACCGGACCTGGACCGGATAGTAAACAATCCAATCCAATCTTTGGGCTTAGATTTGAGGTAAAAAACCGGATAAAGACCGGATAAGAGAGCTCAACACCCAAAACTTAAGGGTAATTTGCGTAAACGGTCACAAACCTTTGCACTTAGTACAAAACTTAACCAACTCCTCACCCTTTTAGGCCTTAGGCCACTCAAATTCCCACAATCTCAATATAAAATCAAGACCGAATTGGGACCGGACCGGGTCAAGACCGGACCGGATCAAGACCGGACTGTATCCAATCCAATCTTCGGTCCTTATATTTTCAAAAAAACCGGACTGGACCGGATCAATTTGGGCCGATTTAACCGGACCGGACCGTATAGCCACCCCTAGCTGGGGGTGTAGGAACTGGTGAGCAGGTGGTTGAGGATGCGCCACTCAGGCCTGAGGAGGGAGGCCCGTGTCTGGCTGGCGATGTACTCCTCGTCCACGTTGTTGGGCAGGCAGATCCGCCGGAAGTACGCCTGGCATGGAAAGTCGGTGGGATCAGTGATGTCCAGGCGCAGGACCCCGTTGCTGGAGCGCGGGGAGTTGAGCCCAAGTGCGTTGGCCAACTCCCAGTAACTGATGGAGTGCTCGACCGCGCCGAGGGTGAACTGAACTGCATTACTATGGTCGGCATTCCCCCTCTGGTTGTGGCGGAAAGAGGCATAGAACTCCCAGACGAGCTCCTGGTAGGTCGGCTCGGCGAGGCAGAGAAGGCGCCGCCAACCATAGGCCTGCACCGCGGCCTCCATCTGCGGCCTGCAGTGAAGCGCATCGAACACCTCAAAATCGAGGTGTAGGTGCTCGGGAATGGTGCGATTACAGATAGTCCGCAGCGCATCACGCTGGGTGATGCTCAAATGGTCGAGGTAGCCTTCCATGACCCTGCAAAGCACAAGAACGGACAAAATGGGACACGAGCAAACAGGGTCAATGTTAGTCAAGATCACACCGGGAGCCCTCATATCGAAAGATATGGACAGTGGACTAGACTCCCGGAGAAAAAACATACCCATCACACGAGAATCACACAACCAAATTCACCGGGGGCCCTCAAATCGAGCGATTTGGACAGTGGACTAGGCCCCCGGGAAACACACATCAAATCCAATCCAATTAAGCACCAATCAACCAACCACACACAAAACCACAACAAGCCGGTAAATAATGCCAACATGCAAATGGTAGGCCGAGGAACTGAAATCCCAAGAGAAAATATAGCATGCAAAGAAAGCCATCGGCCTACCAAAGTGTTCTCAAATTATTGCACAATCACAAGTTCTTCACCTAACTCTAGGTATCGATTCTCCAAAAATACAAGAAAAGGCAAAGAGAGCACACCTGGAGACTCAAGTAGATACCCGGAGAGAGGTGAAGAAAGTGGCAAAAAGCGCCCCAAGTCGCCAGAAAACTCACCGGAGACTCGTCGGAGAACTCACCGCCGGCGACCCAACCTCGGCCAAACTCGCCCAAACCTCTGGGGAATGTGCTCCTCGACGCCAGGAGCATGGGGGTGGTCGCGAATTGTGATTTGGAGGTCGGGGGAGTGATTTATGGCCGGAAAATCGAAGGAGAAGGAGAAAATGGCGATTTTCAGGCGAGAGGGGGCGGATAGGGTTGGGAGAAATGGGCGAAATGAGGGGAGGGTCTGAAAAATTTGATTTTATAGGGGGGGGTTAAAGCATGGGCGGGCCAGAACACGGTCGTGTTCTGGCCGTGTCCCGCCCATGTTTTAATGCCCGAGACCGTGCTCCCCCCTCTTTAAAACACGGGCGGGATTCATTCAAAACACGGCCGTGTTTTGGAAGCCCCTCTGGCCGTGCTTTTACTGCCGCAAGCATACCAGACCCAATCTCAAAACACGGGCGGGCAAGGGGCAAAACACGGCCGTGTTTTGACCCCCTGCTGCCCGTGTTTTCACTGCCGAGCCCAAATTGCTTTTTTTTTTCAAATTCCAATTTCAAACCACCAAGACTCATTCGTGCCCCGGCTCGAAAATTTACTCAATCACACATTAAAAAGCACCGCCAGAGGCACGAAATACTTTCCAGACAGACTCCAGACAGACTCTATGACTCAAAAACCGACAAAAATGAAGGAATAAAAAAAAACAAAGGGTAGAAATGCAAACCGTGGTGGGGTTGCCTCCCCACAAGCGCTTCTTTACCGTCTTTTAACTGGACGCCCATGGCGGAACTAAGGGTCCGTGAGTTCCACTACCAACTCCGCACGTTCAACCTAGTCTCCCAGGTAGAGCTTGAGACGATGGCCATTCACTTTAAATGGCTCAGTTTGCGGGTTGGCAATCTCAATTGTGCCATACGGGAACACCTGTTTGACCGTGAACGGTCCAGACCACCGAGAGCGGAGTTTTCCAGGAAAGAGCTTCAGGCGAGAGTTATAAAGGAGAACTCGATCACCAACCTGGAACTCTTTTGGACCCCGCAATCGTGCATCATGTAGGCGCTTAGTGCGCTCCTTGTACAGCTTGGTGTTCTCATAGGCGTGGTAACGCCACTCTTCCAGCTCCAACATCTGCATTTTTCGCTCAATACCTGCAACACGAACATCCAAGTTGAGCAGCTTAAGGGCCTAGAAGGCCTTGTGCTCTAGCTCCACGGGAAAATGGCATGCCTTTCCATAGACAAGCCGGCACGGTGAAGTACCAATGGGTGTCTTGTAGGCAGTGTGATACGCCCAGAGAGCATCATCGAGCTTGGTGGACCAATCCTTGCGGGACTGATCCACCGTCTTCTCCAAGATCCGCTTGAGCTCCCGGTTCGTCAGCTTGGCCTGGCCACTGGTCTGAGGATGATAGGCCACGGACACCTTATGAGTCACACCATAGCGAGACAGTAGTTTATCAAATTGGCCCTGGAAATGGGTGCCTCTATCGCTTATGATGGCTCTAGGTGTCCTGAACCGGGAGAATAGCTGCTTCAAAAAACCACAAACACGTCTAGCATCATTAGTGGGCAAAGCTTGCGCCTCAGCCCACCTAGAGACGTAGTCAACAGCAACCAGAATATAGGTATTACCAAAAGATGGAGGGAAGGGGCCCATGAAGTCGATACCCCAGACATCAAAAATCTCACAAGTTATAAACACATTCTGGGGCATCTCATCACGGGAAGAGATGTTACCTGACCTCTAGCATCGGTCGCACCTGCGTGCGAAGGCGTCTGCATCCTTGAAGAGCGTGGACCAGTAAAAGTCCGACTGGAGCACCTTCCTTGCCGTGCGGTTTCCTCCGTGATGACCGCCAGTAGGTCCCTCATGACAGTGAGATAGAATGCCCTCCATCTCACTCTCCATAACACAACGATGGATGATCCCGTCGGCTCCGATCCGAAAAAGATGAGGGTCATCCCAGAAGTAGTACTTCAGATCGGTGAAAAACTTCCTCTTGGCGTGAGTTGTCATCCCCTTGGGCAGCTGCTGGCCCACCAAATAGTTCGCAAAATCAGAATACCAGGGGGTGACACTCTCCACCAAGCACATCATCATCAGTCTCTCATCTGGGAAGGAGTCGTTGATCTCCTCCACGAGATTGTCCGCAGGAGGTGCGTCCAACCGGGAGAGGTGATCAGCTGCAACATTTTCTGCTCCCTTCTTGTCCCGAATCTCAATATCAAACTCCTGCAGTAGTAAGATCCATCGTATGAGCCTAGGCTTGGCATCGGCCTTGCTCATCAGGTATCGAATCGCGGAGTGATCTGTATACACGGTCACATGGGACAAGACCAGATAGGGGCGAAATTTATCGAAGGCAAACACCACTGCAAGCAGCTCCTTCTCTGTGGTGGTGTAGTTCTCCTGGGCATCATTGAGGGTCTTCGATGCGTAGTAGATAGGCCGGAAGTGTTGATCTCGCTTCTGCCCCAAAACAGCTCCAACAGCAAAGTCACTGGCGTCGCACATCAGTTCAAATGGTAGGGACCAGTCAGGAACAATCATGATAGGAGCTTGGGTGAGCTTCTCCTTCAAGGTTGTGAACGCCGCTGTGCAAGCATCAGTGAACTGGAAGGGGGCATCCTTCTCCGGAAGCTTAGTTAGGGGCAGGGCGATCTTCGAGAAATCCTTGATGAACCACCTATAGAACCCTGCATGGCCAAGAAAACTCCGGATCCCCTTAACAGATGTAGGAGGAGGTAGCTTGCTGATAGTCTCGATCTTTGCTCTGTCTACCTCAATCCCCATCTTGGAGATCTTATGCCCAAGAACTATGCCTTCTCGAACCATGAAGTGACACTTCTCCCAACTCAGTGCCAGGTTCGTTTCTTCACACCGTTTAAGAACAAGTTCCAGGTTATGAAGACAGTGAGAGAATGAGTCTCCATAAACTGAGAAATCGTCCATAAACACCTCCATAATCTCGCCGACCAGACGGTCAAAGATGGCGAGCATGCATCGCTGAAAAGTGGCCGGGGCATTGCATAGCCCGAATGGGATCCTCCGGTAAGAAAATGTGCCGAAGGGGCAGGTGAAAGTGGTCTTCGCCTGGTCCTCCCGTGCTATAGGGATCTGAAAGTACCCGGACATCCCATCCAAGAAGCAGTAGAACTCGTGCCCCACCAATCTCTCCAGCATCTGATCAATGAACGGTAGCGGGAAATGGTCCTTCCGAGTGGCGTCGTTGAGACGCCGATAGTCAATGCAAACACGGTACCCAGTCACCATGCGCATCGGGATGAGCTCGTTCTTCTCGTTAGGCACCACGGTCATCCCACCCTTTTTGGGCACCACCTGGGTGGGACTGACCCACTGGCAGTCAGAAATGGCGAAGATGATCCCCGCGTCCATCAGCTTCACGATCTCTGCCCGAACCACAGCCTCCAGGTTCGGTGCCAATCTCCTCTGCGGCTGCCTCACTGGCCGCATCTCATCCTCCAGCAGTATCCGGTGGGAGCAAAAGGAGGGGCTGATCCCCCGGATGTCTGTGATCTTCCATGCTAAAGCTCGCTCATACTGCTTCAGCAAGGCCACCAGTCTGGTCTTCTGCTCGGGTGTGAGGGTCGAGCTGATGATGACTGGCAGCTTATTCCCCTCCCAGAGAAATGCATACTCCAAATGAGGAGGGAGGGGCTTAAGCTCCAGCTCTGGTGGTTCCTCCAAGGAGGTGGTGATGCGGGTGGAGGATGAGATCGGTTTAAACAGCCTGTCGCCCTCCAAGAAGGGGCCACTCTCCAACGCGGCCAACTGCTCCGCCAGCTGCGGCTCCTGCGATGCCTGCTCACCTAGCAAAATACAACGCTCAAGAGCATCATCAGTACCCGCACTCGTTATGGCGAGTGCGGTCTCAAATTCAGTAAGCACATCACAGTAATCTATGTCATCATGCAAATGAGAGTGCTTCCCATTCTCAGACACAGAAAAAGTAGCCGTTCATCACCAGCACGCAGAATCAATTTACCACTATGCACATCAATGAGCGCCTTGGCGGTGGCGAGAAACGGTCTACCCAAAATTAAAGGCACATCCACATCCTCATTTATATCCAAAATAACAAAATCAACAGGATATGTGAATGCACCTACATTAACAAGCAAGTCCTCAATGATACCCCTAGGATGCATGATAGAACGATCAGATAACTGAATGCTCATCCTAGTAGCTCTAGGTTCACCTAGGTCTAGCTTCTTAAACAATTTCTAGGGCATGACATTTATGCTAGCGCCTAGGTCCTCCAAGGACTTTCCTACATGCATGCTGCCAATAATAAGAGGGATAGTGAAACTCCCTGGGTCTTTGCGCTTCTCGGGCAGCTTGTTTAGCAGGATAGCAGAACACTCCTCGCTGAGCATCACTGTCGAAAGATCCCCAAGTTTCTTCTTGTTGGTGAGGAGGTCTTTCATCAACTTCGTATACTTGGGCATCTTCGACAGTGCCTCCACGAACGGCATGCTGATGTTGACCTGCTTCAACATTGCCATGAACTTGGCAAACTCTGTCTCCAGCTTGTCTTTATGAAGTCGAGTGGGGAAGGGAAGCTGGGGTGTATGCTCTTTAACCACAGGCTGCGGCTTGGGAGCAGGTGCTTCGCTGCCTTCCCCCACTTCTGCAGTATCAGCTGGAGGTGTTGAAGCAGGTAGTGGGTCGTCTCGCCTGGGCTGGGCAGGAGTAGCAGATATGGTCTTGCCACTCCTGGTGGTGATGGCGTCCAACTGCTGGAGAGGGTCACGAGGATTGGGAACAGTGGTGGCAGGCAGAGTACCCGGTGCCCTGGTGGTGTTCTGGCGAGCTAGGCTCCCAATCTGATTCTGTAGATCTTGCAGAATGGCACCTTGGTTTCTCTGGCCTGCCTCCAGTGAGGCTATGTTCTGATCCATCCTCGTGAAATTCGCCTGACTGGTGGTCATGAATGCCTGCAAAATATTCTTTAGATCAGCCATCTGATTAGCTGGAGGCTGAGCAAACTGGCGTTGGGGCTGTTGGAATGGCTGCCCTTGCCTAGGCTGGTAGAGATGCTGCTGTGGTGGTGGCCCCTGCCTAGCCTGGAAGGGCTGCCTCTGCTGAAAACCACCTGCTGGTGCTGGGAAACCAGGTGGTTTGTTGGTGTTGCTGCTCCAGGCAAAGTTGGGATGCTGGCGCCATCCCTCATTGTAGGTATTGCTGTATGGGTCCAGGCGCCGAGCATTGGCGATGAAGTCCACCTGCTCTTGGGGAGTAGAGGACTCCCTCATAGACTGACAATCCTCCACCAGGTGGTTCGGGCTCTCGCACCACTGACATTGAGCTACTGGAGGCGTAGCTACACCTCGGCCCGGAAGGAGACTGTTGGGCTGCTTCAATGTCTGCACCAACTCAGCCACCTGCTGCTCTAACCCGGACCTGGCCTCCATAGCGTGCACACCACGGTCCCGGGAATGTCTGCCTCTGCTGCTCTGCCCCCAGGAATGATCGTGGGCAGCCAAGGTACTGATCATCTGGTTCAGCTCGGGTGGAGTCTTAGTGAGAATATCCCCTCCTGGGCATAGAGACTCGATCACCCTCTGGCTGTCTGGGGTGAGGGCACTGTAGAATTTCCCTACTGTGAAAGCATCACTGAAGCCATGATGGGGACACTGCCAGAAATATCCCATGTACCGCTCCCATGCATCACGAAGGGACTCATCTGGCTCTAGGCGGAAGTGAGTGATCTCACGCTGAATCTCTGTGGTCTTCGATGCCGGATAGTACCTGTGCACGAACTTATCTGCCAGATCGTCCCAAGAAGTGATGGACAATGGGGGCTGGGTCTCCAACCACCTCTTAGCATTCCCCGCCAGAGAATGGGGGAAGAGGTGAAGGCGGATTGCGTCATCCGGAACACCGTTCAGCTTAAACCCGTTCGTCAGCTGCAGAAAACGGGAAAGATGTGCCCGGGCTTCCTCATCCTTCAAACCATGGAACTGGATAGATGATGTAATGAGCTGAATCCAGCATGGCTTGATCTCGAGGTTGTTCGCTGGGATGGGTGGATAGAGGATGACCGGGCGGATGTCGGCAATCCGTGGAGTGTAGTAGTACTCCAAGGTGGGACCCGGCGGTGGTGGTGGATGCTGATTCACCGGGGGAGCCTGTCGAGCATTCCCCGGTTGTGGGATGTCTTCGCCCTCCATCTTGTACTCGTCCTCGGATTCGTTGCTCAATTGGCCGTCTTTGTGCTCCACTGTAACCAGTCTAGCTCGCTGCTGTCTCCGAAGTTGGTTGGAGGTGCGTTCAATCTCTGGATCCAACGGCAGTAAACCTCCCGACTGGCTACGGGTCATGCACTATCTGCACACAATCAAGCAATGCAAACCCGTGAAGGCACAAGTGGGAAAGAACAAACACTCAATGCGAAAATGAAAATGCTAAAGTAACAGAAATCACTTTTCTTCAACAACCTAGCCGTCCCCGGCAACGGCGCCAAAAACTTGACTCACTCCTACTGTCACTCTAGAAAATGGCCAAGTGAAACCACTTCCTAAAGCGTAGTATAGCGGGTTTGGGTTTCAATGTCAACCCGGGTCCTAGATGTGATGACTACTCAGTGAATTCGTATTATCTAGCAATGAAACTTTAGTGAAGGTCTAAACTAACAAGCAAGCAAAGCAACTAAACGGTTGTTTTCAGGTTAAGAGAGGTCACCCGGATATGGTTCCCCCTAGACTGCAGTTAAGCCGGATTGTAATTACCAAGTTCAATTTCTATGATAGTTATACTGCGGAAGATTCTTAAACAGTATGAAGTCTCGACTAAAGGTCTTCAGACCCTCTCAATCTGAGTCTCTAGCGGGCGACTAACCTCCACCGGAGTAATCAGATTGAGGCCCTAACGAACCAAACCTCCACTACCGAATTGACTTCGGTACAGAATAGCGAATTGGCTCCTCGACTAAAGTCACCAATTTGCTACCTTCAATTAAGGATGCTCTATCAACCTAGGCAGATATTCTCATTCTAGGTTAAAGCAGAAACAACAGGAATTTGATCAGGATTCATGCCATTCAATCATTCAAACCTGAATCGAATATAATCAAATCATAGAAACAGTACTTGGGTTCATACAATCAATCCTAACATACAGATCTAGGGTTTCCCACATCCAGATGAATGGAAGAACTACTCCATGGAGAAAGAAGCAAAAGCAGAATCAGATGCGGAAACCATACTGTGAAGGATGGATTTCAGCTCTTGGACGTTGATCGGCACTCTTCCAAGCTCAAGCCAAGCTCCAATGGTGATGAAGATCAAGCTAGGGCACTTGGAGACTCTTGTTCGTCGCTTTCTCTCTCTAGGAATCGCTCTGTCTCTCTAAAACTCGAATCCCCCTTCTCTTTGGCTGAAATCTGCCTAATAGGGCATCACTAGCCAGAACACGGTCGAGGACACGGTCGTGTTCTGGTCCAGCCCGCCCGTGCTTTCTGCCACGTGGTAATTACACTGGCACGGGCAGGGGAAAACACGGGCGTGTTCTGCGTGGGACACGGCCGTGTTCTGGTTGACCCCACCCGTGTTTTTTTAGCTGGTGTAGCTCAATGCTGGGAAGCCTCGGCAGTAAAAACACGGCCAGGAACACGACCGTGTTCTGAAGGCCTCCTGCCCGTGTTTTGGTCGTGGCTCGACCAAACGACTTCCAAACGATTCGAAACTCGCGCTTGGCCTTCCCTTCGACGCCTGGGACCTGAAATAGGACAAAGTAGCACAACCCGGCGTAAAATAGGCCAAAACACATAACTATGCGCCGCAAATGGATAAGAAATAGGGGTATAAAATCATGCAATTATATCGTTATCAACACCCCACCAGTTCACAGAGGGAAAAGAAAAAACAAAGGAAGAACGTGCTGGGGGGCGGGGGAACAGAACTGGAAGAGCAACATAAGTAAAGCAAAACAGTGATGTTCAAGAAGAGGGACACGCTTGAGCCAGCATGCTCGACCACGTTCTAGCCTCTTGCTCACTAATCATCCCCGCAGCCAAGATCCATTGGCGAATCGTGCGTCCAATCTTGTGAAAAACACCCTGCCAGGACTTGCTCCTGTCATTGAACATTCTGCCATTTCGCTCCTTCCAAATCTCAGACGAACGCATGAAGAAACAGTTGTCGAAACCAGTCCGTCCAATCACAGGGATCATTGAAGCTCTAGCAACCAAGCACTTGCTGCATAGCGTGCGGAAAGGGGCCCATGATAGATAGAGCATGCAAGAACCTGTCCCAAACCCTCAGGCTAAACTCATAGCTTCTGAAAAGATGTGAAGTTGTCTCAGAGTCAGATTCACACAACACGCATCTGCTCACCATGTTTCAGCCACGCTTCTTCAAGTTGTCATGGGTGAGGATGCGGTTGTGACAAAGAAGCCACACAAATTCATTGACCTTCGAAGGAGCCTTAGATCGCCACACCGACAGGGACGGAAAATCAATCACTCCTGGGAACTTCTCGTTGCATAGGCTGCGGTACATCGAGTGCACGGAAAAACCTGCTTTTGGGTCAGGTAACCAAACCATCCTGCAAGGACAACAAGAAATCCAGCCAAGAGGAAGGTTTGACAGAAAATTATTAAGCTCACCCCTCTCCCTCTCAGCCCCCCTCTCAGAGAAAAATAAGAGGAAGATTCCAACTCACCTCCTCGGAAGAAAATGATATAAACTCGGAGACCCAGCCTTGGGGGAGAGCAGATGCGGCGACAACTCTAGGGAAAGACTCGGCAAGGGTCGAACCATGATTCCAACAGTCTTGCCAGAAAGAGACCCACGCACCACCACCTGGGTCCACCAAAGCATACTTCCAGAAAGACGGATCTTCTTTGACAATTGATTTCTAGAGTGAACATCCCAACCTCCCGCCAACCTGAACAGCTTTTCAAACTGACAAAGAGTTAGAAAACTTGATAGAGATCATCTCCTTCCACGAAGCATCCTTCTCAGTTGCGTACTTCCAAAGCCATTTAGAAATGAGGGCCGAAATCATGCTCCCTAAATCCAAAATACCCAAACCACCATTTTGTTTTGAAGCTTTGCACAACTGCCAGTTGACAAGGTGGTATTTCCCTTTATCCAGGACTCCCGACCAAATGAACTTATGCTGGGATTTTTCCATTTTTCCAATTACCGCTTTGGGAGCTCTGCAGAGAGATCCCAGAAAGAGGGGCTGGCTAGACAAGACACTGCCAGCAAGAATAAGCCTACCCCCAAAAGAGAGGAATTTGCCTCTCCAACCCTATAATATGGACTGAAACCTCATCAACACCGGATTCCAAATCGAAACAGAATTGGGGCTCACGCCCAGAGGAAGTCCCAGATAAATAGTCGGTAGATGGTTCCAACCACAGCCAAACAGGGCGGCAAACCTTTCCGGATTCTCCACTCAGCCAATCGGGTGCATTTTACTTTTTTCCACATTGATTCTGAGCCCGATAACTGTTTGAAAGTAGACAATGGTAGCAAGAATATGCATCATTTGATCCTCATCAGCGTCACAAAAAATAATGGTATCATCCGCATATAACAGATGGGTGACTTCACCTCTCCTGGAACCCTCGTCCATACAGAAACCAGAAATAAGACCCGCCGCTCTTAACCGTTCAAGCATCATAGAGAGAACATCCATAATGAGGTTAAAAAGAAAAGGGGACATAGGGTCACCCTGCCGAAGACTTTTGCCCGGTTTAAAGAAACAAGTTGCTTCCCACATGTGAGAAATTACGAAGCAACCCCAAATCATTGTAACCAAATATATGTAAAAAATGTGGAAAACATCCATAAAATAATTTAATAAAGATGTATATTTTTTCGTGTCATCAATGTTGAAATTAAATATTGTTTCTGTAATTTTCCATTTCGATTAATAAAATTTGCCTCTCCAATTAGCCTTTGTTCTGGTACATAATTTCTTCTAGCCCATTAGTAAATTTCTAGAAGAATTAGTCCACTCATCAACTTTATAAAAATCTCTATACGTAGCATGAAAAAGTACCCCGAAAATATACGGCTAATGAACTTGCTATACGGCTCTCAATAGTAGTGTAAGTGAAAAGGACAAAACGTAACCCACAATATATATAACCTTTTTAGCTGACCCATCTTAATTCTTTCACTAACGTTTACCTTTCTAATTAATTATAATTAAGATTGATTTCATCATCACAACTCAAAAGTTAAGATATGCGACGAAGCTTACCCTCCCTTTCCCCGCACTTAGTTGGGATTATAAATTATCTTATTTTTCAAGTGCTTATAGAGATAACCCCATCCCACCACTTAGCACTTAAATTGTAACAAAAAAAAAAAAGTGATCAAGACATCCTCAAATTGATGGCTGTTATGTGGAGAATCTGGCCGTCTCGCAATTGAGTGTCTTTGAGGGCAAACAGTTCGAGATCCCGACTCTTATGCGGCAATTAAATTAACAATATCAGGAATGGATCAATTTGCCTCTTGATAGGGTTCAGAGTGTCCCGGCCCTAGCTGCGCAACCTATGGTTGATGACACCCCTTGCCCTATTGTTTGAAAGTGGGATGGGGCTGCCAAGTGCGCGTCCCACTCGGCGGGAGGAATGTTGGTGATGAATCAGGCCAGGGAGGTTAACCTGGGTCGAGGTTTTCAATTCGCTGGGATTGATGATTCGTTGGTTGCGGAGGTGCTTTCTCTCCGGGAGGCTATTCTTTGGTGTCTAGCGGATGAGTTTACCGGGGTGCGATTTGAAGGGGATGCTAAGGTGGTTATTGACAAGCTCCGCCAGTCTGATATCAGGGATAGTAGGATTGGAGCCTTCTTGAAGAAGGTTTGCAATGCTTATCACTTTCTACTGGCTTCAGTGTGCGGTTTGTAGGTCGGCGTAGTAATAGGGTAGCCCATTTGGTGGCTAGAAAAGCCCTTCTTTTGTACCGGTCTGCGAGTTGCTTCTTTGATTTTCTGGTCTGATTAAATTTCATGATGTAACTTTTTTTTATCAATATATGATTACCTTTTTTGAAAAAAATTTGACTAACTAATGCTAATTACACTGCCCATGGAATTTAAAGGAAGATCCACTTTCCACTAATTCTTAACTTTTTTTTTTTTTAAGGAACTAATTCTTAACTTTGCGCGTGCTTGTGGCTGCTTATTCCATCAAATCATGACTTATATTGCATTTTTCTTTTTTACCATTTATGAGAATTAAGACTTTAGAAGGTGCTAATCACTCCAAGAGTTAGTAAAGTAACTCAGCTCTTGTTAATAAGTTGATTGACCTATTTCTCTTTAACTTCCAAGTTCCTCCGAGTTTTCTCTTCATCCACCATGGAACTGCAGGATCCTGGTAGAATTTAATCTACAAAATAGTGAAAATATCCAAATGAATGATTGAGGGCTTTTATTTTTTTTTTATTTTTTTTAGAAATAGAGCGCAGAGGGGCGCTCTAAACCGTAACTATTAACCAATTGAGGAGTTTGGACCCTAACTTGTCAAAGAATTCAAAGAGGATAGATTCCTGCACCATCAACATGTTTATTATGGGGTCGTTTGCTTGAGGGTTTTGATGATGGATTTGGTCATGGAAATATATCCATCATGGACTTGAATCAAAATCCATCGTTTGCCTTAGGGAATTAGGGAGATGGAATTTGTGGGGCCCACCACTTTTGGGGTTCCAAATCCGTGGACCCCACGGATTTGGAAGTTCCACCTCTTGAGGTGGGATTTGGGTGATGGATTAAAATCCATGATGGTAAATTATCTTTCTACCCTTAATTATTTCTTTAATTACAAATTTGTCCTACTTTAATTCAATGGTCATGCAACTGTAAACTTTTATAATTTCGTATTTTATAAAATTGAGAATTTATCATTTTATTTTGTAATATCGTATTTTATTTAAATATGAATGTATATGTGATTTGTTAGATTCACCTAGAAACACTTTATGCTCATCTTGTACATTATTATTTGATTGATTGTCGGATTCCACATCGGTGAGTTAGCAAGAAGATGATGTGTTGTAGCAATAAAGCGAGCAATTGGCTGCAATTGATACATACAATTGCGTACATTATTAGATGAATTATTTTTTTATGAAGGATTATTAGATGAATTTTTAATTAGTGCCAAAATGAATTGTTAATTAGTGCCAAATTGTAATACATTTCTATATTTGTAGTTGAATTATTAATCCACATAGTGGTAAAGAGTTTAAAATTTCTTTCTATGTTTTGGATTAGTTTTAAATGAAAGATTTGGATTATAATATAGAAATATAATTAAATAAGGGTAACTAGGTAATTTGTATTTAATATCCACAAATCTAATCAAACAAAGTCCATAATCAAATTCATCAAGCAAACAATAGACTTGTTCAAATCCATAATGCCACCAAATCCATCATATATCCATGGTTTTCCAAAACCCAGGTTTTACCAAAACCTTCATTTTTCAAATACATGAAGCAAACGACCCGTTTATTATGCCTCTTATGGCTCTTTCTATGTAGCGTGGACTCGATGACCTTCCCCACTCTTCCGCGTATGCATTCCAGGGTTACCCGTTGTCTTCGGATTGCTCTGAACTGAAAGTAAACTTGCTTCCTTTTGTTGGCGGGTTTCCTGCTTCGTGGTTTGTGAGTTCATACCAATCTCGTCATGTTATGGAAATGGCCCAATCGAAATCCCCTTTGGAGCTGCATGGTGAGAGACTTGCGGGATTGCAGTAATTTGATCAAGTGATGGTGTCTCTTTGCATCATCATCATCAAACACTCTTATTCGAATATTATTTACAAAATTATAAACAATCACTTCCATAAAAGAAATCAAACCTCATATCATCCACACACAATTTTCTACCACTAACGCACACCCATAATTTGTTTAATGGAACACACCCATTGCTCGCTTCCATTCATGAATGCAGCCATAGTGTTAGAACGAAAGATAGAGACAAAATGATAAACAATAAAGTAAATAGGAATAATTGATCAAGGATGTTTTGATTTTTGTTAATAATAAAAGCAGATTAGCCAAGGGAGACAAACATAATCAAACTCCATTTATTTTGCCTCCCATTCATCATCGTCATTGGGTTAGCTTACTTAGCATCTACCAATTGCTTCATAAAAAAACAAAAAGGATTTCCATTCACCAATAAACATAATTAATTACTTTAAAACTACCTTTCCCCGCGATATAGAAAAAGGACCAAAAGGAGACTCGCCTTTTCTACTATGCGACAAGTCGGGTATGTAAAGTTTCACGCAGCATTGTTAATTGCTAAACCTAATTTATACTATAGTTTGATTTATTGATATACATATCTGACCCTATATCAAGCTTTTGCTATCATATAATTGGAAATCATAGATTATCTTTTTGGTAAAATACAATTTAATTTCGCCCTTGTTGTCATGGCAACCATATTAGTGTTTAACAAATATTATCACCAATTCAAATGTACTTGAAATGATAATGGTATTAATCTACAAGGTTCAAAATCAAAGCACTCTATGAATCTTGTTATTGAATGGCCTATTCTCTAAACTTGTAAGGTTCAAAATCATAGCATTCTAGGAATCTTATTATTGAATGGCCTATTCTCTCCAGGACCAGTGCTTCGAAAAATTAGTATGAATATTATTCTTAATCATTTTTTAAAATTGTGAATTGAAAGAAACACACTGGCTTTCGAAGATGTTTAATCTATCACCGTCAACACCACCAATAATGTAAATTAAAATATTGACAAATCTTCTCTACCTCGCGGACTTGTCCCGTAACTCAAAATATATAACTTTACTCTATGTTGTTTGAACTATTATCTTTCATTTTTTCCAACCTCTTAAGTTGAGCTGGTAACTTTTCATACTAGCTAATGGATTCGCCGAATTCATAGACTTAGAAGAAAGTTTTTTTTGTTACTTTTTGTAACATTGATATTAACTTTAAAGATTTCAAATCTCTAAAAAATAAAAATCAATTTCTCATAACCAGAAAGATTTTTGTTATTAAATAACCAGAAAGATTTTATAGCTTTTGCTTTGTGAGATTTTGTTTCTTGTACTCTATCCCTTACCCTTTTTTTATTTATCCCACCAAATATCATTACAAACAGATTCACAATATTGTTCCAGCCACTATGATACTCGTATATAAGGATAAACATATCATTTGGTTAAAAAAATATTTTCTTAACAATCATAGTTATAAAAAAATGGACAGTTCGAAATTATTGTTCAAAGATCTAAGGAATTAAATGAGTATTCAAAATCTAAAAATTTAAGATTCAATTCTCCCCAACTCACTTCTTATAAATTTCCCACCTTTGCTTTTCTATAAATACAAGCAATGCGCACACTCATAAAAAAAAATAGTCTCAATCTAAAATAGAAGGACAACGATGGCACGTACACGCCACATCATCCTCCTTATATAAATCAGAACTGTAGTTGCAAATTGATTCCATACCAACTCTAATTAAGCCAGTTGAAGAAAACCTTCTTCATCATATAATACAATTTATCTATATCTATCTACCTATCTATTTTTTGTTCCCGAGAGGTCTCTCTCCCACCCTATAATTATGATATATATTATATATAACAGCTTAGAGTAATCAAAATTCGAAGCATAAGATGAACAACCCCGTCTAAGTCTAACTAAGCCCACAGACTCCACCCTTGAACCCAAAAGTAGCAAAACAACAAATTAAGGCCGAAAAAGAAAAGAAAAGAAACGAAAAAAGAAAAGCAGATATCATCAGTCTCTTCCACATCAGATCAGACAGTGTTGGCTACTGCATCTCCCCGACCCATCTCCGTCACCTGAATTTTACCACCACCGCCGTTGCCATTATCACCACCATCTTCTTCTTCTCCACCACTAGTAACGCTATCATTATTAATCCCTCTCTTCATCTTAACGTACATCCCATACACATAGGAACAAAAACCCCAAACGCACAACACCGTGGACACCGCCTTCACCCCGCCGAACTCCTCCCCGTACACCACCACCCCGCCCACCACGTTCATCGCCAGCAGCGCCGTCATGCATATCCCTCCCGTCAGCGACGACGTCAGATACACCATCCCCGCCGTCCCCATGAAGCAGAGCTGCCACGTGGCCGCGTTCCCGATCACCGTCCCCCAGTACGCCCTCGCCCCTTTGTCGAACACCTCCTCGCTCTCCCTCCTCATCTCCTCCACCCCGCCGCCGGAAGCCACCATCCCCACCACCGCCAGCAACGTCGCCACCGCCTCCATCACCAGCTGCATTTCCATCACCATCAAGTAGCTGTCCACCCGCCTGCATGTAATTGTAATGTGTCTGTCACATAAAATTAATTGACACATCATATATATTTTCTACTTCTCGATCTCTTTTTCTTTAATAGATAGATTTATATATATATATATATATATATGTAAAGGCAAAAAAAATATTAATAAATAATTAATATTTTGTGATTCAGAAATTCGAATCAATCTCTTAATTAAAAGAAATTAGACCACCCTTATGATTAAATTAAAGTGGTGATGATGAGAGATTGACTGGCCTGTAAATGCGCTCCATAACGGGGAGGTAGAGGGCGAAGAGGAGGCCCGCACCGATGGTGCAAAAGAAGCCGACAAAATAGTTGGACCGGGTGAGCCCAGTGGGCCTGTCGTCGGAGGAGCCGAGCCCAAGGAGGATGGAGCTGAGGGTGAGGAGGATGACGCAGTTGAGATTCTGGAAGGTGACCTTCTGTTTGACGATTAAGACGGAGAGGATGAGGGTGAAGAGGAGCTGGGAGGAGAGGAGGAGGGAGGAAGTTGAGACGGGGAGGTAGGAGTTCCCCCAGGAGAAGAGGAGGTTGTTGAGGCCCAACAGTAGGCCCACTAAGAGGGAGAGGAGGAGGATGGGGAGGGTAAAATGGGAAAAGGGGCGGCGGGGAGTGGAGCGGAAGAGGTAGTAAGGGAGGTAGATGGGCGGGAGGAGGAGAGGGAAGCCGGCGGTCTGGACCCACGTGGAGACCCACCGGCTGCGGCCCTTGTGGATGAAGTAGTAGCGGGAGAGCAAGGTGGAGGAGATGGAGCCCACGAAGAGGAGGAGGTAGTTTGTCACCAGGAGGGCCATGTACCAGGCGGCGGCGGCGGCCGGCTTTGGAACTGGTTGGTGGCGGCGGGAGTGAAGGGTAGTGGTGGTGTGATCATCGTCATTTGGAGGAGTGGAGGCCATGAGATTGAGGGGAAAGAAGAAGGTGGGGGAGAAGAGAAAATGACTCGTGTGGGTTAGTGAAGTGTTTTGTGGCCCTTTTAAAGTGCAAATTATTGTTTTGTTTGTTTTTATTGCGAGATTGTGTTTTAGATTTTGTTTCCAATATCCACCTGCCTTCTTTCTTCTCTCTTTGTTTTTATATTGCTTCCATAACCTTTTTCTCTTGTAGATATTGTTTCCATAACATTAAATCTATATATGATGATGGGCAATAATAGGAAATGTAGTCGAAGTAATCTTAAATGTATGCATTAGACTTTGACGATAAAAAAAAATACGGGTGGTTTTTGGATGAATTATTTTATATATATATGTGATATATTGTGATCAAATGATACAATATAATGTGTTATTTCGATTTTATTAAAGTGAGATTATTTCATTTTGTTAGAGAATTCATACGAGTTATTTGATTATGTTATTTTCTAATAAATTGGAAAGAAAAATAATTAATAAGATGAGTTGCTTCAAATAAGAAGTGTTATATCAATTAACTCGTTTTGAATTATTTACTAACAATGAAATTATCACATTGGA
Source organism: Linum tenue (assembly GCA_946122785.1). Taxonomy (NCBI): domain Eukaryota; kingdom Viridiplantae; phylum Streptophyta; class Magnoliopsida; order Malpighiales; family Linaceae; genus Linum; species Linum tenue. Next base: position 68,289,674 of record CAMGYJ010000009.1, on the reverse strand, counting down.
TATTTTCAACATCAAACGAATTGTTTTGACTCAAATAACTAAGAATGAATTATTTTATTCAATCAATTTAAATTTCTTGTAACGTAATGAATGTATCATATGTATGTCAGTTATGATTACTGGAGGTGTGTCGGAAGTCCCAAAATTCAAATTTTTTATACCAACGAAATATAGCTAGGTCTCTCATGAAATTTTAAGGTGCCAACACACCTCCTTACTACCTAACTTTGTCCCTGATTACCATATTGAATATTCTCATTACCAAATGAATTGTTTTGACTCAGATAATTAAGAATGAATTATTTGAATCAAAATAACTCGTTTAAACAACCCGTCAAAAAAGCTATTAGAATATTTCTTCTGATGTTGCATGGTGGCCATTTGTTGTCATATCTCCATGAACATTTAATGAATCTGATTATTTCCTTTCACCTAATTAATTACAACGCCTATCCATTAAAAATAATAACACATTTAATGGATCTCTTTAATTATCCCCAGCCCATTTATTTGCTTCCATGGTCAGTCACGTCTTTTCTTCACCCACCAGAGCTTCGAGCCGGATAAGAATGGCGGAAGCAGCTAGCTAGCTAGTCTATTTGTTGCATGCAACGGCGAGAGTTGACAAATGGCGGTGGGGAGGACAAAGCAAAGGTGTGCATATAATCCAGAGGACAAATGGATCGAGGGCAGTGTACAGATAATATACATAAGGGTGTGCCCTTAAACTGTAGGACACCACAGCAAATTTCATGCATGTAATGTAACGGTACTTGAATTCCCCAAAATTCAGACAGGCAAGGGGCACTTTTTGACTGCTTCTTCTGTCCTCACTCTATCCCTTCCCGGCTTCCCCTGTGTGTTTTCTTTTCATATTCAATGCCTCCCCCAGATTTCACGCCAACGAGCAACTATGTGTGCATATGAAGGCGAAACGGTTCACAAACCAGAGAGAGAATGCATGCCAACAAATACAATGGTTATTTACACGACGCATTTGGATGAGTGATTATATAATGGGCTTGCTATTTGCCGTCAAAAAATTGTTATTTGCCGCCAACTAAAAAAAGAAAGTATATATGTATATCCTTGGTTAAGAAGTTTCACAATCTACAACATATTCAACTTTCAGAAAACGTATTGAATCAGAAAAAATCGACGCTCGCTGGAAAACCACCGGGAAAGCCCATCCTCGACGTAAACTGCGGACACGCATCCATGAATCATCACTAAGCAGGCGCGTCAATTTTTTATAGTTTTGAACAATTTTTCCGACGATTTGCAACAAACAGACGGTGGGCCGAAAATTTTTCCGGCAAGTTTTCCAATTTTCCGGCGAAAAACACGGTGGCCCGAAAAAATATTGCGGCCGGTGCGCCGCCGGGCCGAAAATTTTTTGCGCCCGGTGCGACGCCCGGCCGAAAATCTTTTGCGGCCCGTCGTCGCCCCGGCCGCAATTTTTTTTCGGCCGGCCGACGAACACGCCGCCGGACAAATTTTGGCCGGCGTGTTCGGCGACCGGCCGAAAAAAATTTCGGCTCGGCGGCGTTCCGGCCACAATTTTTTTTCGGGCCACCGTGTTTTTCGCCGGAAAACTGGAAAACTTGCCAAAAAATTGGAAAACTTACCGGAAAGGTATGAAAATTTACAAATGTTGTTTAAATTTTAGTAAAATATTATTTATTTCAACATATGTCTTGTTTTTTTCACGATATTTGTTGAAATAGGCTAAAAATGTTATAAACAAACGCATCCATCATATGTTATTCTATTAAAATTGTACACAAGAAAAAGGATTACGTGAATCATTACTATATTCAATTTATGTCTAAACTTTAAGTCGAAGAATGCATTAGATTAGGGAGATCATGAGAGAAAAACATGGCGAAATATCTTAATTTTCTCATAAGTATATGACTATATACTACATAAATATTTTTTAGATCCGAACTCATACTAATAGTTGGAACACGGGTTGGGTCGGGTTTTACGGGTTGTGTAATCCAAAATCCAAACCCAACCCAAAAGAGGCGGGTTGTACAAAAGAAAACCCTCACTCAACCCAAAACCTTCGTTTTAGCGATAAATACGGGTGGGTTGGTTCGGGTTGGACGGGTGGGTCGGTTTGCGGGTGTGTTTGTTCACCCCTAGTTAATGGTATCCGAATTTATAGAATGAAAGGAAGGGAAGGAAGGGAAACTTCAAAATTTGAATTCCATTTTTTTTAGTTGGCGGCAAATAGCAATTTGGTTGGCGGCAAATAGCCGTTCACTATATAATAATGTATACTAGGAAAGTCCGCTCGTTACGCTTCGCGTTTAGGAACCTATATGATAACATTGTTAAGAGTATGTAGTATAGCCCAATTATATGTAGGCCTATGACGTGTGATTATTGTTGCATTGGTTGTAGGCCCATTAGTCTTGTATTACCTAGTTCGGCAGCTAGGATTAGGTTTATATATAATCTCTTGTAACCAGATGCAGAAAGTAACGAATACGATATCATTTTCCTCCCATGTACTAGTCGATATTGCACTCCGCAATATTGAAAACCACGTAAATCGTCTTGTGTTATGTTTATGTTTTGTCTCGTTACAGATACGTTTTGGATACAACTCAAGATCCTAACAAACATAACCTGAAAGTATATTAATGACAAATATCATATGACCTTCCGTATGTGAAAAATGTGTGCTATTTAGAGTCTGCCTACTGTCAGATTCTCAACAGTTTACCTATGATCAATTTCATTAGAAGTAGCTTCACTCAGCTAATATGGCGAGGGGATTGGGGCAATTTCAATTGAAGAATTATGAAAATTAGAGTTGTGGTGGTTTATATATAGTTCTATGAATAGCAAAATGACAATAACACTTGTATATCTATAAGATCTATACATACATATGGAATCAGCTGGTGAACTATTTACATTGTACCATGGCACTCTTTGTTAGAAGTAAATCTCATTACAAAGAAGAGAAGGTTTGGGGACGACAAAAGTCGTCCCCGAAAATAGGAAAAATCGTCCCTAATGCGTGGTTCCCTATACTCGTGTCCTCTATTCTTTTAAGGATAAAATTTTTTTTAGGTTGTCCACATTACTAGGGACGACAGTTGTCCCTGATACTCGCAAATCATTGTCTCATTTTTCTCCATGAAAGACAACATGTCGTTCCTATAACTATAACTGCAAGGACAATAAGTCGTCCCCTAAACATCATTTACATGGATAAACTGTTGTCCCACGTTAATTGATTTCATGGTTGTGTTGGACCTATATGGGGATAATATATCGTCCCCTTTTTTTGTAGGGTCGACATGTCATTCTCATAGGTATCAAATTGGAGTCCAAAAAGTGTCCCCAGAAACTTTATACGAGGACTACAAGTGGTCTCTTATTCTATATCTTTAGAGACGACACGTTGTCGCCTATGACTTATAGGGGAAAACAATTGTTTTTTAACTTGTGTATTGGGGACGACGACTTGTCACTTATGCACCTTCTAGGAACGACTAATTGTTCCCTATGTCCCTCATATGAACGTCTTGTTGTCCTTTAGCATGTGTCTTTGGGGACGACACATTATCACATGTATCACTTGTGGGGACAATCAATTGTCCCTTAAACTGTATTTTTGGGGACGCCTAATTGTCACCTATAAAATGGTTGAGACGACCAATCATCCCTTAGGAAGTGTCTTCAGGGATGTCAATTTGCCACCTATATAACTTATAGGAACAACCTATTGTCCTTTAAGTGGTATCATCAGGGACGCTAAAATATCAACTACATGAATTCTAGGGACGACTAGGTGTCATTAATTGGTGTCTTTGGGGATGAGAGATTGTCACATTTGAAAGTTGTGGGGACGATCACATGTCCCTTCACCAATGTCTTAGGGGGAGACAAATTGTCGTCTATGAATGACACATGTTGCCTCATGAATTGTGACTAATATGGTGAAGCTTTCACGAACGACATAGCACATTTTAACTCAATATAGAAAAATATCATAAAATCATCTCTATAAACAAATTTGAAACAAAACTACCACAATGTCATTCCATCCAACACTAGAAAAACCAACATTCATCTTTTGAAAGGCTAAACATTCTCTAGTGAAAGTAGTAACAAAGAAAAAAACTAAAAAGAAATATATAACAAGTTCCAAATCCATGATTTGTTCTATTATCTCTCTAACAAAAAAATGTACCAACGCTTATCTCTGCATACCACACCATGTTCTTATCAACAAGCATCCTTCTTCTTTTTAAGCTTGAAAATATAATCAAGCATAATTTAAAAGTTAACTCTAAACGACATCAATTCAATGAAATTAGCAAAGTAAAACTAGTAGTACAAATACAAGAGAGCCAACATTTGAAAATTAAGAAATTACCTATTTTTTTCTTTTGGGTTCAAGGCATGCTTGACTGGTGCAACTCTTTTCTTCTTCGCACATCTATCCTGTACAACGAATTTGAATAAAAAAGGTAATAATGTAAATATATAAAAAGATGCACAAGGTTTTAAGTAGCTGGTGGAGCGACAACTTCTACAACTGCCTTCCTTCCACTATCAATTTGTAGTTTTTTGGAGATGTAAGATCACTTTTTGCATCTATATCAATCTTTAAGTGGCATGAAGTTTCACTTTAGCTAAGATTGTAGCCAATTTCTCATTACCAATAGATGAGGTGATATTGAAAACACATTAAATACATGGAGTGACATGACTAAACTTGAAATTGAGAATGGAAAACTGAATGAAAAAGGGAACCAAATCATTAGAAGAGGGCAATAACTTGGAGGAGGCAGCATAAGATGAATCACAAGCAGTCACTTCTGCCATTTCAAAGCATCCTTGGGTCGTGAGGAGAGATCATTTTGAGCTACACCAGCTAAGTTTCCTAGAGGCAAGATGATAAGCGGGCATTAGTTTATTGATTTAGTCATGTTCCATATATACCTTCAACTCAACTTGGATCAAATCCTTATTCAAATCATTTTCGAATACTTGCTGGCATATCTATTCATGAAACCCTAGAATACGTGGCAGGTTATAATAAAAAAAAAAGAGGTCTTCTATGAAACTGAAAGGATAACAGCATGTCATGACTGATAAGGGTAAGAAATGCTCCAATTTGTCGAACTATGAGCTACTCTACAATGTTGGACAATTGTTGTTGTAGCTATGACTGCAAACTACAAGAGCTAGGGATAAATACTCACCTTAGCGACTCTTAAATGATCATTATGAATCAGCTGGTTAGTCTACAAATCCTTTTTGTTGTATCTGTTCATGAAATCCCATCAAATAATCAATGGTTTCACTCACGTAATGCGCATTTCTAAACACATATCCATCAAAGTCTATGTAGTATAGACATCAGTCCCGTGCAACAACCTTTTAGCAGGATAGGAAACTATCCAAGTCTTAATTCTCCTCATATAATCCTTCGTTACAAAATAGTTAAGTCTGGCAACAACATTCATTGTACATCTTGAAAGGGTCTGAATAACCTTCTCACATATTAATGATGTAAATTTATGAAATCATTGGGCAATGTATCGAAAAGAAAAGACCAGAAGAACAAATGTTAGCAACCTTGATCAAATGCCAAACAACCAACAGGGGAAGTTTTGACCTCCCTAAACCATCAACAGAAAGAAATCATCTCCATCAAATTTTTATACATCCCTGCACAATTTCCAAACAAAAATTTATAAGGGAATTACTCCACAAACTAGCCAGCACTGGATCAGACATTGTTAGAGTAAGGAAGACTGACCCCAATGCAGTTGCAGAGGCATGTTCACAAAGTTCTTCAAATTAAGCAACCAACCAACCATAATAAAAGAGAAAGAGATCCGCATGAGAAACTGAAACCCAACAATTGTAAACTAAATAATAGTATTTTTTTGTATTCTGACCTCGATCCAACCCTGCAGGACCAACAGTGATCATCGTGATTCAGTTGCTAGGGTCTCTCATCATGCAAAAATCCCCTAAGGTAAAGAGATCGAGAAAGGAACTCGAAGGCAAATATCCTAAAAGTTGCGATCCGTATGAAAAATCCATCAAAAAGAGAGGTGGGATGAACTAAAATCCGAAAAAATCAACAAACATAGCAAGAAGCTAGTAGAAACCGAAACAACGGCGTCATAAGGGAAACTTAAACATACGCATATTGCTAAGATCATACGCAGTGCAACGTAATACTCATTGCATCACCGGGCATCCAATACACATAGTTGCTAAACCGAAACCATGCATCTACCTGACAAAATCCTCCAAGCCATCCTGCTTAATCTAAGTGATAGAAATAGTTACAGATGACAATCATATTTACTAACTCTAAAAGACAAATTACCTATATACTTATAACATGTTTACCTTAGCTAAATAAATACAAGTTCACATTATTTGCAGTTTGGTCATCAATTGTCAAATGCAACAATCCATTCCCCTCCCCTGAAAGAAAAATAACAATATAACCTCTGCAACATTCACACCTAGACCAAATCTTGAGGGCCATGAAGTATAGATATGAAATCATTCTTGCCTCCAAGCAATATACAAATTTTCACACACCAGAGATGAATTCAAGTATTATTTCACACAAAGACGGAATGAAATTTGCAAGTGGAAGGCCCTTAAATGCTCAAAGTGAATAGATTGGCAGCTGCCAAAGTCAGAAATCCATTGTAAATCATTATTTTGGACAGGCTCTACACCAAAGCAACTCAAAATGTACATGACATAATTACATAGTAACTAATGGTACCTGAACAATAAAGCCACATGTGTTGTGATAGTGGGATGCTTCGGTTAATCTCCACCATTCTATATGGCTCATTGCACCCTGCAAGTGACCATAGAGATGACTCAACAACATAATCATAAAGCACTATCTTCTACTTGTTTCTATTCTCATTTTAAAATCAACATTTCTAAGGGTTTCAGCTCGCATGGAATCAGGTGAACCACTACCCGCTGTTATCGGTGGCTTATCCTTCATTATCATCATCTCTTCTTCTTTTCTCCTTCTCTGTCAGCGGCAGTGTTCATATACCCATTACATCAGAAACAAACACTACAAACCAAACCAACAAGAGAGATTGGAGGTCCCCCCCCCCAATAGACTAGTATGTTATTTTGTGGCTGTGGGTTGTGGCTATCAGTTGCACATGGGGAAAATTGTGTGGCTCGGAAGAAGGAGAAGCAACAAAAAAACCAAAAGACCACCAAAGTTTCACCTAATTACGAAATGGTCACTCTTGTGATGCGACTCTAAGAAACGGTGCTTTGAAAACAAAAATTATAAAACAAAGAAGCAAACACGAGTAAAATTCGGTCCTCACCCAAAAATCGTCAACATCAGGTTCAACGCGCTTTGACCAGGTCGATTTTTTTTGTTTTTTGGGTGTGGGAGTAAATAAAAAAAACAAAGTAGCAAGTCTTTCCCAAATAATCTTTCAAACTTCCACTAAATCACAAGAATGGCACTCGTGTAAAATTCGTCCTCGACCTAAAATTCACCAACAATTGGTTGAATTAGTCGAATAACTTTTGGGTTAAATTTGGATTCAATTGTCATAAAAAAATTAGGTAGAAAACCCAAAATTCATTAACACCGAGCTAAACTCGCTTTAACCGGGTCAAATTAGGTCGAATGACTATTGATTTAAGCATGTAAAAGTCGTTGTTGACTTAAAATTCGTCAACAACAACAACAATAATAATAATAAGAAGAAGAAGAAGAAAAAAATATAATGGAAGTTTAAAACGACAGCAAAGGCAAGTGGGGCGAGTTTTCAACAAATTCACACCGACCCAACTCCTCAATTATAAAAGTGTGCAAAACTCGTTCTTGACCCAAAATTTGTTAACATTGAGTTCAAATCGCTTTAATGAGGTTGAATTAGGTCAAATAACCATTGATTTATTTGTGTAAAACTCGTTGTCGACCCAAAATTTGTTAACTTCGATGTCAACTCCCATTGATTTAAGCATGTAAAATTCTGCAACACCGGGTTCAAAAAGACAGCAAAGGCAAGTTGGGCGAGTTTTTAATAAATTTACACCGACCCAACCCGACAATCACAAAAGCATGTAAAACTTGTCCTCGGGCCAAAATTCATTAACATTGAGTTCAACTCGCTTTAAACGGATCGAATTAGTAAAACTCATTGTCGACCAAAATTCAACACCGGGTTGCATACCATTGATTTAACCGAGCCGACATTAGGTCAAATACCCATTGATTTAAATGTGCAAAACTCATTGTTGAGCCAAAATTCGTCAACACCAGATTCAACTCACCTTAACCGGGCCGTGCTTACAAAATCATTGTCGAGTCAAAATTCGTCAACACTAGGTTCAGCTCACTTAACTGGGTCAAATTAGGTCGAATACCCATTGATTTGGGTTCAAGATTTAAGCCTACAAAACTCATTGTTGAGCCAAAAGCCGTCAACACCGGGTTCAACTCACCTTAATCGAGTCATGTGTGCAAAACACATTGTCGAGCCAAAATTCGTCAACACCGGGTTCAACTCACTTTAACCGGATCGAATTAGGTCGAATACCCATTGATTTGGGTTCAATTTGGACTCAATTGTCACAAGTTAATAAATTAGAAGCTTAATGTACAAAAACTCTTCAAAGTTAATTACAAAAAGAACACCCCTTGTGATGTGATTTTATGAAATAGTAATTTTGAAATTGTTCTTTTAAAAAATTCATCAACACCGGGTTGAACTCACTTTAACCGAGTCGACATGAGGTCAAATACCCATTGATTTAAGCGTGGAAAACTCATTATTGAGCCAAAATTCGTCAACACCTGGTACAACTCACCTTAATAGGGTCATGCAAAACTCATTGTCGAGCCAAAATTCGTCAACATCGGGTTCATCTCACTTTAACCAGGTCGAATTAGGTCGAATACCCATTGATTTGGGTTCAAGATTCCAGTGTGCGAAACTCATTGTTGAGAAAAATTCGTAAACGTCGGGTTCAACTCACCTTAACTGGGTCGTGCGTGCAAAACTCATTGTCGAACCAAAATTCGTCAACACCGGGTTCAACTCACTTTCACCGAGTCAAATTAGATCCCATGCCCATTTATTTGAGTTCATTATGAACTCAATTGTCACAAGTTAATGAATTAGAACCTTAATGCATAAAAACTCTTCCAAGCTTTGGTTATGTTGATGCCAAGCTAAAATAGCCGACCTCAAACGTTGTAGAGTCTGGAGAGTGTTGACCTTTTTATTTTCATTGGATTCCAGCTCTCGAGATGAATACCTGCAAAAAAGGACTCGTCGATTGTGGTCAGCTGGGACCTTCTCCAAAGCTCAAGTCAGTACTTGGGAATTACCGGGAGCGGCGTATAGAGCCGGATCTAGGGAGAAAGAGAAATTTTGGGGTTGGAAGTTGCCAATTCGCCGAGAAGAAGTTCGTCGGGAATTCCCCTTTTCCTATCTCATTCAGAGAAAATGAGTTCCCTAAAATTGAGATGGATTGCCGAGGAAACAGAAATGAACTACCTATTTTTAGGCGCATCCTGCTCCTGGCGGGGTGGCGTGTCCCTTGCTAATCGTGAGTAAAGTGTGAAATAAACATATAAATTGAAGGTTGGAAACTTACCTTGGACGTTAGTGCATGGATATATGCACACTACTAGCACAATAAAGTGTCAAGTTCCACCTTACTTGCTTCCGCTTCCACCTGCTAGGATGTGGATGGATGATTTAACCAAGGTAACTGGTGGAGGAGAGTAAGGGGACTCTATTAATTAGAAAGTGAATGTGTCATTAGTTGATGGAATCACTTTATCTCATGTCTAGCTACGTAAAAATGGGGAAGCAGGAGGTGGTGACTAATTAAAGAGGTACTATCCATCCATGGAATGAGAAATAGTAGGTTTGTTGGCGGTATGTTGATGCCATGTTGATGCCATGGTGGTATGTTGGCGGTATGTTGATGCCATGAGAAATAGTAGGTTTGTTGGCGGTATGTTGATGCCATGTTGATGCCATGGTGACTAATTAAAGAGGTACTATCCATCCATGGAATGAGAAATAGTAGGTTCGTTGCCAGGTTTGTAGGTACTATCTCATGTCTTTTCTCATTTGTTTGCATGTTGATGCCAAGCTAAAATAGTCGACCTCAAACGTTGTAGAGTACGGAGAGCGTTGACCTTTTGATTGTCGTTGGATTCCAACTCTCGAGAAATAGTAGGTTTGTTGGCGGTAAAGGAGGTGGTGGAAAGACAACGATGGACGTTCTCCATTCAAGCTACGTGGATGAGCTTAAAAGAAGGTTTAGCTTGTGTGTTTAAGTGGAACAAAGTCTCTCCCAACCAAGTTGAATGGTGGGTCGTAATATACAAGAAATATATTTAATTAATAATTTTAAGGGAGAACAAAACTGATTTTACCCTAACAAGGCCACGTGTAAGTGATAGTGGCTTGCAAACCAATTGGTTATGTGCTTATTCTAGGCTTTGATAGTTGGGGGACTAAGATAGTAGGGGTTTCTTTATTTGTATGTGGAAGGGGTGAAAGACGGGAAATGTACTTCTTAGTTGGGGTTAAAAAGCTATCCATGCCTTACCTTCCCTTCCTCCACGTATTAGATAGGTGGTATTGAGCTGTCTTTGAATTAGGTGGACTCAAAGAGAGAAATGGTGGTAAAACTAGTCTCCCATCTTCCATGGGTCACGTGTAAGTAGATGATCATGGAGTGGAGCATTTATTTTCCCGTTAGGAACCACGTGGGGTGGATAATGAGATTTTATTCCTCACAATTATCCAACATATGACACATGGGAAATTATGGGTAATAGATTTAGGTGGGTGGTACTTATCAGGTTAATTACAAAAAGAACACCTCTTGTAACATGACTCTATGAAATAGTAACTTTGAACTTGTTAATTTAAAAAGTTCATAATTAATTTGTTGTCTGAATAAGGAAGTTCTAAGGATTTAAGAGTAGAATCTGTATAGTTTAGAAGGTTATTGTAATATTCTTTTTTATATGCTGACTTGGATATTTTAGTTTTGATATACATATAGTATGTAAATGAATATTGCAAACTTTTTATCGGCATTAATAAATTTCGGCATGTCTGACTTTATGTTTCTCTGTATTCGTTGATTAAAAAAACTTCACAACATGGTATCAAATCGGTAATTTCTTGCTTCTAAAGGTAATTGTTTTTGTCAAATTCGAGTTTCGAGGAAGTGTGAACCATCTTGGTTTGTTTCCTTCTTGCTTCACTTGAAGTTTTCCTTTTCTATCTTCAATCATATGACTTCTTTGTTGAATTGTTCTTCTATGCTTGAAATCGGTTCGAAATCTTTGTCCGATTTATTGTGTTCCGCCTTTTTTTTTTCAGTGGACTTTGGATTTAGGTAATTGGCTATCTCTAGCTATGTGCTTTGGTTGACTCTATTGCTATATCCTATTCTTGATTTCGAATTCAAAAATTGAAGATTTTGCAACCCATTTATTATTCTTCAATCCATATCATCGACTAACGCTTTCTTTCTATTACTAACTGATTTCGTTTCCAAAGATTAGTTGAACCCTAAATTTTGTTTTTAATTTTTCGATCGCACCATAGATCTGTTTACTTATGTTGCTGAATTCTTCATCAGACGAATTTTGTTTAGATTCAACTGTCTTTTCTCATTTGCTTGCATCTAGCGACGATCCTTTGTTTTTCCATTGAGCTATAAATTATTATACAAGGATTAAAGGGGATAGAGGGTTCTTTATAAAATGACTCATAAATTACTCAATTAGCGCATATGACTGAGATCGATTTATTGTAAACAGTAGTTCAAAACCATTGTAATGGTAATTACTCTTTACGATCGTTGGGTTAATACATATGAGGGTGTGCATATGATATGCCAAAATTGGGAGACTAACACCATCTACAAAGCCTTGGATTACACAAATTTGTTTGTACGGTAAAACTATTACCACTTTTGGTTCAATGATTAAGAACACATAACAAACTTATAAGTTTTCCAGAAGAAGTATAATAATATGTTTGATGGCATATTGCACCGTCCACCTATCCATATATTTATAGGGCGCTAATCCATGCATTATTTCGACTTGAACCATTGCATTGTTTCATGAAGAGTCAGTCTTTATCCCTTTGTAGATTAAGATATTTGATTTGGCCAGTACAACCTTAAACCATTTTGATTGTTTCAACCCAAAAACGGGTTTGACTCAATTAGTCCAGTTCAAACAAATTTCCACTTCAAATTTGAGAGTCTCAATTCTCCGACAATTGCAGTTGACGTTATGTTTTTTTTTTTTTTGGACAATGGTGAAAATATATTAAGAAGACAAAGAAAACAACAATCGTACAGAAACCAAAGATCAAAAGGATTGATATTGGTAAGAAACACGAAAACACAGTCACAAGCAAAAAAAAAACCACAAGTAACAAAAGTGCTAGGAGTAGGCCTCCCCTGCACAAAAACACAGGCAAAAAGCCTTCAACACAATCAGTAGAGCCAAGAGAGGGCCAAGCGGATTAGACCGCTTCCGCTTAGAGACCAGCAAAACAAAAGACAAATTCATGGAGAATCCCCAAACATCCGAAGAGAAAAGAGAAGCCAGAGCCTCCACAACATAAAAAAATAAAGCAACTTAGTCATCCCTCAAAGTTAAAGCCCCGCAAAGCAGACAAACTCTCAGAAAGCCACTGGCGGGCTGGTTCCTTTCAAACTTTGTTACGAGTAACAATCCACTCAGTCAAAATCATTATGCCTTTCTAGTGACCACAGCAACGGAGTACTGTGCGTTGCGGAAGATGCGCTGGTTTCGTTCAATCCATGTAAACCACCAAACAGAATGTAGAACACAATAAATGAACCATCCATTGATATCATCAGGTGTTTTGTTGTTCCATCTAGCAATGTTGGAAAGAATGTCTCCACTAGGCGGTTTGAACTCTCCATTGACATGCTTCATCCTACCCCAAATTTCCTTGCTGAAGATACAATCGATGAAAAGATGATCAACACTTTCCTCTCTTTAATTTGCAACACAATTTGCATCGATTGGCAAGCGACCATCCACACCTTTTAAGGTTGTCGAGAGTGAGGATTTTCTTGTGCGAAACCAACCAAATGAAAGCGCAACTCTTGGTGGGAACGACCTTTCTCCAAACAGACGCGGCGGGGAAGTGTGGAAGACCCGAAAATAGATCGTCGGCAAGAAACCTGTACATGGAGTTAACAGAAAAGGTGTTGTCTGTTTGGGGAGGCCATACCATTGGAGTAGGCCCGCTACTCACCCTGTTAATGGCAACAGTATTCAAGAGATAAAAAAGACTAACCTTTCCCTCTCAGCCCCCCTCTCAAATTAAAAGATAAAGGAATATCCCAAGAAATATTCTCACCATAGCGGGTTATAAAGTCTGAAACATGGGCAATAGGTTTAGTTGTGGCAACAGCGATGCGAGGAAAGGAGTTAACCAATATAATGTTGGGAATCCATCAATCGTGCTAGAAAGAGATCCAAGCTCCACTCTCAGAGGTCAAGTTTGGAAATCTTCCAAAACTCAGTGTAGCCTTTCGAGATGTTAGCCCATACTGAAATGCAAAATCCACTGGAACATTCGCTGGTTTGCCAAGAAGAGAGACCATTGAGGTATTTGACATCGATGAGTGATCGCCACCAGCTATCTCTCTCGGTGGAAAACCACCAAGGCCATTTACCAAGCATTATTTGATGAAAGCAAGTGAGATCAGTAATTCCAAGACTGCCATGATCATAAATTGAGGCCTTGCAAAGATTCCAATTAACCAGTGGAGCTTTCCTGGTGTCACCCGCCCCACTCCAAATGAACTTGCGTTGAATCGACTGCCATCAAAGAAGCCTCCAGCGTGGTGGCAGGTTTGGCGAAAGCCTTTCCCCAGCTCGGCAGGAGTGTCCCAGTTCAGCAAAGGCCTTAGAAACTGAATTTCCTTCCCGGAGGATATGGGAATGGGATTAGTTGCTAACTTCTGAAGGAGTTAACACCACCCTAACTAGCCTAATAGTCATTAGATGAAAAATTAATTCTACGATTCTATTTAATTGGAGGTTAGTTTAGGCAATACCCTTTCAAACCCTAATGTAAATATAATTTTTTTTTATATTAACTGCATCTCCTCTCTCCCACATCTCAAAGACTCTCCCATTCCTCTCTGCCTCTCTATGCGTCGCAACCAGCGATGCACCGCCCTCGCCTGCTCCGCTATCAACTTTGTCGGTCTCACCGGCATCAACCGCAGACGAGATGGTGCTACATGGCGGGACTTGGAGACCATCCCGAGTTTGTGTATGTATCTCCTCGATCTCAAGCCTCTAATGAAGCGTCGTAGGTCGATGTAGGCGGTACCGCTGTAGAGGCAGCAACGAATAGACGTCGGCTCTTGAGTTCTAGATCCAAGGTCCTGCTTTAGCGGAAGCAGATGGGGGGAAGCAGCGGTGCTGTTTGGATTTCAGATCCAAGATCTCGAGTTCCAGATCCAAGCCAGGATAGGGTGTATGGTAGTGGCGAAGATCGATATGGTGAAGGATGTGGTGGTTGGAGTCTTTTGGGTGCCCAGTGAGAGGGGGTTTTTTTAATTGTAGTTAGTAGTGATTTTTGTTAGCAGTGATTGTGTAATACTGGTTTTATATGTAACTAGTTTCTTGCCCGTGCTCCGCGTTGGGACGAGAACAAAAATTTTAATTTATATTATGTCAACTTTCATTAGCATAGAGGAGAGTTATCCGATGTCTCCAAATTGCCAACATAGTCCATAGAGAATAATTATAGAATCATAACAGCACAATTATGAAAGATGCTAACAATTAACCATAAATATGTCATCTTACAGGCTACAACAAATAAATACACCTAATTACATTGTTAAGGAAATTTTACACGACATAAAAATCTCAGCAAGTACAATCCTGTCATAACTAAGAACACTTTATTAATGATATATCCAAGAAAGGTAATTCACATAACCCATTTTCTTGAGCGATCCGATTTTCGATCATACCAATCCTGATGATTAAAACCCCTATGAAGAAGAAACATGATATAGCTTAAAATATAGATATTGCAATCTGCAGGATGCATCAAAGTTGAAGATATCTAGCTTTGGATCTTACCCACAACCGAGAATAAGAGATAGATGCACCTCAGTTGTATTCCTTCAATCTGCTTCCTTTTTACTGACCGTTAACTTTGAACCCCACACACCCGCAATACGATCAAGGATCATCCCAGAAACTCATCTGTCTTTGATGCTTCCGTGGTAAATTAAAGGATGCATCTTTGGTAAAAATTGTTGGAAATAAAGTATATTTATTTCCTTATAGAGATTTGGTGTGCACTTAATGAGATTGGAATGAGAATTTTGGTTTAATTTATTTGGTATGGTGGTCGGTTGTTTGGGAGGAAAGAAGAAAAGTTTGTAATTTGGACAAGAAGCTTGGCAGAGGAAATGATTGGCTACTCCTTTTATTAGCTAATTGCTTCTTCTTTCCTTTTGGCTCTATTAGATACACGGCTCCAAGGCAACCTATTTGTAGGCTCCAATCTCTACAAATATATATCTCCACCGCCTTAATCTTATGGCTCTTAATTTTTTTTGTTTTCTTTAATCTACACAACTAACCCAACTACCTTATTAATTCTATTTCTGGACACATTCCTTCTCTAGATACTTCAGCACACACACAACACATACACTCACACGTAGAGCTTCTAGGAAATTCTGATATTTTGCTTTATTTTAACAATTAAATTTTATTTATTGATTTCAACACTTCCCCTTAAAGTTTAATTTGTCGTAATTCCGGGTAGCGTCCTCATCTTGACGAAAATATATTGCTTTAGCGACTTTGTGAAAATATATGCAATTTGGTCTTCAGTCTACACATACTTCAGCGTAACTTCTTTCTGCTCCACGCATTCTCTTAAGAAATGATATCGTGTATCAATGTGCTTACTGTGATCATGAAACACGGGATGCTTTGCTAACGCCAGGGCAGACTTGTTATCAACAAAAATCTCAGTTGATTCTTCCTATGCCATGTTCAATTCCTTCAACAACTTTCTAAGCCATATCGCATGACACGCACATGATGTAGCAGCAACATACTTAGCTTCACAAGTAGATAGTGTCACGATATCTTGCTTCTTTGAACTCCATGTGAAAGTTGTATCTCCCATAAAGAACACAAATCCTGTAGTGCTCTTGCGATCATCCAAGTCTCCTGCCCAATCACTATCGCAGTATCCAACCAGTTTGAAATTTTATGACTTAGTATAAAGTAGACCATGATCGATTGTACCTTTAATGTAGCGCAAGATTCTCTTGGCAGCATTCAAGTGTGACATTGTCGGTGCCTCCATGTATCTGTTGACTAATCCAACTGTGTAGAGAATATCTGGTCTGGTACAAGTCAAATATCTCAGGCTTCCCAAAGTCTTCTAAACTCCGTTGAGTTAACCTTCTCTCCTTTGTCATCCTTGAATAATTTCAGTCCACACTCAGCTGGTGTACTCACAGGATTACAATTCTCCATCTTAAACTTCTTTAGAACCTCCTTGGCAAAACCACTATGTGAGATAAAAATTCATTCCTCCTTTTGATTTACTTCAATACCAAGATAGTATGACATTAGTCCAATGTCAGTCATCTCGAACTCACGAACCATCGTCTTTTTGAAGTCTTCAAACATTTAAGGATCGTTGCATGTGAAGATGAGATCATCAACGTACAGACAAACCATCAGGATTGCTCCCCCTTGCACCTTGCAGTATAGTGCATGCTCGTGTGGGCATTTGCTGAATCCATTCTGCTGAAAATACTTGTCAATCCTGCTATTCCAAGCTCTTGGTGCTTGTTTCAGTTTATACAAAGCCTTCTTCAGCTTCAACACCTTATCTTTTTTACCTTCAATGATATATCCAGGAGGTTGTTCGACATAGATATATACCTCGAGATATCCATTCAGAAAAGCTGACTTCACATCCATCTGATTTATCTTCCATCCATTTTGAGCAGCGAGAGATATCACCATCCTGATACTCTCCATTCTCGCAACGAGAGCAAATACTTCATTATAGTCAATGCCTGGTCTCTGACTATATCCTTTAGCCACCAATCTTGCTTTGTATCTGACAATTTCTCCCTTTGCACTCTTTTTCGCTTTAAATACCCACTTCACACCTATGGGTTTCTGGTTCTCAGGAAGTGACACAAGCTCCCAAGTCTTGTTCTACTCAATTGCTCCAATTTCTTCATCCATGGCTCTTTTCCATTTTTCATCCTTCATGGCTTCTTCATCATCAATGAAATAAGAGTAGAGTGTCAATTCATCACCTTCGATGCTTGTTGTTTCCTCATATAGATCTTTAAGACGTATGTACTTCTGTGGCCTTTCTTTTGGACTTTTACTTGAACTTCCTTCTAGGCTGGCAGGCTCTCCGTGGCTGGGTGGACTTGTCACAGGTGTAGCTGTATCTGGTTCATCGTCACTTTCATCCATAGTAAATGGATAAAAAGAGTAATTCTTCTTTGCTTTATCAGTCCAATTCCATGTTGATTCTTCATCAACTACTACATCTCTACTGATGATCAACTTCTCTTCCATGGGATCAAACATCTTGTAACCTTTTGAGTGTTCTGAGTATCCCAGGAATATGTACTTCTTGCTTTTGCCATCCAACTTTTTCCTTTCTTGATCCGGTACGTGCACATATCAAACACTTTCGAAGACTCGGAGGTGAGAGATTGTGGGTTTCCTTCCGCTCCATGCTTCTTGGGGTGTTGGATTCCAAACACTCTTTGTTGGTCACCTGTTCAGCAGGTAGACTGCACAATCAACAGCTTCAGCCCATAGCTCCTTTGGCATGTTCTTGCTCTTCAACATGCTTCTCACCATGTTGAGGACAGTTCTGTTCTTCCTCTCAACAACTCCATTATGTTGTGGGGATCTCGGGGCTGTGAGAAACCTGCGAATTCCTTTATATTCAAAGAACCTTCTGAACTTCTTTGGCATAAATTCTACCCCTCTATCTGATCTCATTGCTTTGATGTAGCGGCCACTTTCATTCTCCACGAGCATCTTGAACTTCTTGAAAGCTTCAAATGTGTCTGACTTATGCTTCAAGAAGTAAACCCGTGTCTTTCTACTATAGTCGTCATTGAATAGTAAAAAATATTTGATCTTTCCGAACGATGTTGGGGTAATCGGTCCACAGAGATCTGCATGGACAAGCTCAAGCGGTGCTTTAGCTCTTGAAAGGGACCCCTTTGGAAAACTTGCCCTGAATTGCTTCCCAACTAAGCATCCTTCACACAACTGGTCAGGATGATTAATCACGGGCAGACCATGCACCATCTTCTTCTAACCGAGTAACTTCAGGCCTCCAAAATTTAGATGGCCATACCTCAGATGCCATAGCCATGTATTGTCCTTCACACATGCTTTCAAGCACTTCGCCATTTCAGTTTGAATGTTCATTGTGAACATTCTATTTCTCGACATTGGTACTCTGGCCAACAACTGCTTCTTCTCATATAACAGCTCCAGTTGACGATTCACCATGTGGACTTCATAATTTTTCTCCATCAACTGACCCAAACTCAGAATGTTACTAGTCATGTCCGGGACATAGTACACATTACTGATTAATTGATGTGAGCCATTCTTCAATCGAATGAGTATAGTTCCTCTGCCTTTGATAGGAACCTTCGAGGAGTCTCCAAATACGACATTTCCTTTCACCGATTCATCCATATCCACGAACATGTTTCTTTTTCCATACATGTGGTTGCTTGCTGCATTATCCAGATACCACATGTTATCTCTCGGCTTTTCATCTCCTTGATGTGACAGCATCAATGTTCCTTTGACTTCTTCTTCTTGCACGTTGTTTGTTGTCTCCTACACTTCTTTAGGAAGACTCCAACAGTCTGATGCATAATGCCCGTACTTCGAGAAATTATAGCATTGGATGTTGGATTTATCACGACCTTCATTTGATCTCCAATTATCTCTTCCATGTCCACGACCTCTGCCTCTGGTGGACGTTTCATAATTGTTCGTGGTTAAATTTCCTCCATCTCTGCTTTGATATGCTCATCGGGCTCTTCCTCTTACTCTGCCTCTGTAGTTGCCTCTGCCTCGACCTCTGTACTGACCTCCTCCTTGGACACCTTTTTCTCCTCAGTGGTAGCTTTTGTAGCTAACACTTGCTCTGACGATTCTTCATTTATTTTATTTGGTCTTTCTTCTCTGGCTTGTAATGAACCAATTACTTCATCAACCTTCATTTTTGACACGTCCTTAGCTTCCTCCATGGCCACTACCACATAGTCAAACTTCGGTAATAGCGATCGTAGAATTTTCTCCACCGATTTGGTCTCTTCAATTTTCTCCACATACTGCTTCAGTTTGATGACGACTGACTTCACACGGGCGGTGTAATCTGAAACAGATTCACCCTCCTTCATTTTCATGGCTTCAAAATCTCCTCTAAGTGTCTGAAGTCGAACCTTCTTTACTGGTTCCACGCCTTGCATTTCCTTTTGCAAAATTTCTCAGGCTTCATTCGTCGTGGTAGCATCCGCTTCTTCGTCGAACATGGATTTATCAAGACATTGATGAATGAGTGTGAGTGCTTTTTGATCACTCTTTCTATTCTTTCTCGATATCTCATTTTCGAAAGGAGTTAATCGAAAATCCTCCGCGGGAATCTAGTAACCTTTCTCAACAATATCTCAAGCATCTTGAGATCCTTTTCTGAATAGGGTGGGGGAATTGAATAGGGAAAGTGGATTTTTCCGCCATGGGACAATCGTGATAACCACAACACGAGAAATTCTTTTCTGATGTGGAAGTTCAGACTACGCTGCAACCACAGAGCATACTCAGAAATAACTCAGGCTCTGATACCTCTTTGTTGGAAATAAAATAAATTTATTTCCTTTTGGAATGGGAAGTTTGGTTTAGTTTATTTGGTATGGTGACCGGCTGCTTGGGAGGAAAGAAGAAAAGTTTGTAATTGGGACAAGAAGCTTGGCAGAGGAAATGATTGGCTACTTCTTTTATTAGCTAATTGCTTCTTCTTTTGTTTTGGCTCTACTACATACACGGCTCCAAGGCAGCCTATTTATAGGCTCCAATCTCTACAAATATATATCTCCACCGCCTTATTCTTAGGGCTCTTAATTTTTTTTGTTTTCTTTAATCTACACAACTAACCCAACTACCTTATTAATTTTATTTCTGGACACATTCCTTTTCTAGATACTTCGGCACACACAACACATACACTCACACGTAGAGCTTCTAGGAAATTATGATATTTTGCTTTATTTTAACAATTAAATTTATTAATTAATTTCAACAAAAATTCCATGTAATTAAATTAAGACGAAATAAAGATAATTGTTAGTGTGTAACAAAGAAAAGAAGGAAAAGTATACATCTAGTAAATCACATAGTCAACCCAGGACTTTTAAAGAAAAATCTCCAAATCGAATTTGATCTGATCCACCAAAACTTGAGAAACGTCCGTCCATTCATCGTTCTGCACCCACAGTCATCGAATTGGTAAAGCAAGAATTTAAGGAACCGACAATCAGCTAAAGCATTGGTAGCAAAATAGAGACGAAACAAAGGCATCACATGACGGAGATTGAGAGATAATAACCTGCAGATCTGTTTGTTCCTCGTCATAAAAAACCCACCCAACTAAACCCATTTCTTGTTTCTGCTGGCTTGAATTAGAACCGACAACCACCCGAATGCACAAATCCCGTCCAAATTCGAATCGCCAGTACTTGAGAAAACAAACTCACGAGGCAGAGTATGAATCACCCGAAACCAAAACACAAACTGCGGACCTGGGACGTCTCTTAATTGGTCATTAGAGAGAGAGAGAGAGAGAGAGAGAGACAGAGAGAGAGAGAGAGCGCAAGCACCTTAAATCAAAAAGTGAATTTGTGGATCTCGACTTGAACGTCTCCGCTGCTGCCGAACCGAGGTGAAGAGCTACCGCCACAAATCTGTCCAGTCGACTTCATCAGATAAGAACACGTAGTTGTACATCTTTTCCACACCGAGCCTTAGAGATTATGAGCGCGTATAGAGAGAGTCAACGTTCGTGGAGATTGGAGAGAGAGAAGATGGAGAAATCGATGCTATGTTTGGCAACAAGGGGGGTGCAAATTCGAGTAGGGTGTAAATTGAGGCGCAAATTGTAGATGTGAATATATTTCAAGAGATGCAAATTGTTGTTTGGGAAAAAAGTAGGAGTGCATAAAGTGGGTGTAAAGCAAAAATATTTAAAACAAAAAATAATAAAAAAAACTAATCAATCCACATTTTCCCACTACTTGGCCCCACCTAACACTAATAAAAATTCAAACCCGAGCCCACCACTCACTTCCCCTCTTCTCTCCTTCCCCTTGCACCCCAAATTGGGGGTAAGAGTAAATAGTAAATTGCTCTCCTTTTGCTCCCCCTTCTCCTGTTGCAACCTATCCAAACAAGAGCATTTGCATTGAAATTTGCATTTGTACATTGTTTTTGTTCCCCCCTCCCTTTTGCACCCCATCCAAACATAGTGGAAAGGAAGAAAGGTGCAACATGCCAACAGACATAAATAAATTAGCTCTTTCATGGTGTCTCTCACCTCCAACTAAACGGAGCTCTTCTCCCAAGTCCCAATTTGACAGTCTCTCGCACCTTAGATGTGACGATGAAATAATCGTGCCCGTTAGGTCACTTGTGCGGTAAGGTAAAATTAGCATTTTTCAATAAACAAAACAAAATGAAAAATCAGTCACCTACTCAGTTAGGGGTGGGCAATGGGATGGGACGGGATACCCGTCCCTTTTTAAACGGGTACCCAGTCCCGTTTGGAGACGAAAGTCCATCCCATATCCCAAACCCATATGGGAAACGGGTACCCATTTCCCGTACGGGACGGATAACGGGTACCCATACTACCCATAAATACCCAAAGTTTAAACCACTAAAATTTTAACAAAAGTTTAAACTTGTATTTGCTTAACAATCACAAGACACAAAATACATCCCAATCACAAATACTCGGTTTGCAAATAACACATTCATGAACAATCACAACACATAGAAATAAATCATTCCAAGCACCAAATTATCAAATAGGAAGTTTCATTCAACACAACCAAATGGGAGGCATGCTGCTACTTTTCTTGTGTTGTTGAATGCAGAAAGTGTCCAAATTTTTAGGTTCATAGGAAGCTAAAATCTATAGCAGGGAAGTTGAGTCTCACTGAAAGGGTAAGGGCCCTGGGCCCAAATGGAATTGAAATTGCAAGGGTGAGGGCCGAAATGGCCAGGGTTCTGAATTGGGCTGGACTGCCTTTGTATTGAATGGGTATGACGGGTACCCATATTACCCAAACGGGTATTCGCGGGTAACCCGCGGGTACCCATATTAGGAATGTACAATCCCAAGTCCCATCCGTTTATAATATTACGGGTAATATGAGTACCTGTAACCCTTAAAAAACGGGACGGGTACGGGTATACCCAAATACCCGTTTCCCGTTGCCCACTCCTATCCTCAGTAGAGCAATAACTGTCGTCAATTAAAAATCTCTGCCGACAACTAAATCTGCCAGTATCTCACTGCGTCAAATAGAGCCTCAATAACTCCACCAAAAGCAAAAATCACCTAAGCTCTTTCAAGAGTGACGTGCACAGTGTCAGAAATCAGAACCCCAAGTGGAATAAAGCAGTCTTTGGTTGCAGAACTCTAGGGTCAAGTCGCTGCCAAGCGATCAACGCAGGTGAGAAGTATAGAGAGGTTCCGCAAACGAACAAAAAATATCCCCCAACCAGAATCCTAACCATGGTCCAAACGCGACAAATCTGCATAATTCCGTCCGAAACCAAATAGCCCACACCTGCACCCGCCCACACCCAAGCCCCTTCCAAGTTGGAACAGTGCACTACAAGAAAGACTGACAATAGCTACGAAAATTAGAGACGACAGATGAAATTTGTCACTAACAATGACTTTTATTGACAATATTTTATTCGTTGGTAATATTTGGTCAACTAGGTGAGCATTTCTGACAAGGGGTGACCTCGTCGGTAAAAACTAAAATCCTCGTCCTTAAGCTCATTCTTTGGAAGGAAATTTTGGCGCCATCATTTTTCTGACGAATAAAATATTATCGTTGGTAATGTTTTGTCAACTACTCAGTTATTTATGACAAAACTTATACCCTGTCGGTAAAAATAAGAATTTCCGTCAATAAGGCCATTTTTTTGTAGGAAAATTGTTTCATTAAGAACAAATAGTTGTTCCGATCCCTACAATTGGACTCTCTACTTTCTAGATAAATTACCAACTCCTTATTTGATTTTCGATTTTAGGAGAAAATTATTGTTTTATGTAATACTTATTTTTAGAAATATATAATAATTGAAACTTTTTATGATGTCAAAGTGCAAAAAAATTTCATTGAAATAAACTCTTGAACTTTGCATCATTTTTCATTATTGGGTCCCAGTTCCCACCATTACCCACTAAAATCAACCCCTGAAATCTTAACATTTTGCTATTTTTGTTGTTTTAATTGTTCTAAATTTTTTACTTTTAAAAAAATATAAGGTTAGGTTGTATTATGTGATCCGCACATAAGAAGACACCTTCCAACTCAACATTCTCATTAGCCACCTGAGATGCTAAGACAAAATTATTAATATAAGTTTCACAAAAAAATAAAAGTTTTGCTATTATTAATATAACAAATTTGATTATTTACTTTTATAAAAAATTGATTGTTTACTAGTAGTTATTTCTTGAAATCTTGTTCATACCATCTTTCTTTTTCAAGTGCCAGATCCGTAATCTTGGGCGTCACAGGGGTCCTAGGAACGACTATAGTGCTTGGAGTTGTGGTTTTGTAATTTTATTTTCCAAAATTTGTAATTTTATTTACCTTTCCAATGTAAAAAATAATAAAATATAGTTCTCTTTGTGAAAATGCATTTTCAATTAGGGATGGCAACGAGTCGGGTCGGGGCGGATAGTGCATATCCGTTACCTACCTAAAGTAGTTCGGGTTTTACCCATACCCATACCTACATAAGAAACGGGTAGCAAAACAAAACTATGCCCATACCCGTTCGGGTTTCGGGTATCCACGGTTATCCATGGGTACTAATTCTCTTTATAACTCCAACCAATATTTTAACATTCACGTGTATTCTCACATTACATCAGATGAAAAGTACGACAATAATTCACTAGAATGAAGAAAATTAATTAAAACAACACAATTTCATGAAAATATTATATTTGTATTGCTAAATATAAAATATGTTAGAGAAAATAATGATTATTTATAGACAAAGTACATATGCATGTGTATAATTGGGCGGGTTCGGGTTGGATAGTGAGAAAACCATGCCCACCTATTCCCCGCAATATTCGGGTTCAGATTTTACCCGTACCCGCTAAAAGTCGTTTGGGTTCGAGTTTTACCCTACCCGATTAGGTCGGATTCGGGCGGATATCCACAGTTACGGATATTTTTGCCATCCCTATTTTCAATGAGGTTTACTATTTATAGATACTACTACCTACAATCAGAAAAATAAATATATCGTCAATCTCATTAATGTGAAAATGCATTAATCACGACATTATTTATAAGGCATGATTGTATGTTGCAAAAAAAGGAAAGGTTGTCATCTTCGTCAATGTGAAAGTATATTACCGACATGATTATTAATTATCGTGACAATTCTTTGCCATAAAAAATAAAGGTCGTCAGGTTCGTCGATTTGGAAATGCATTGTAGATGACTATTAGCCTTCACAAAATAGATTTTGGGACTGCTCGTCATGAAGAAAATATTTGTGACGCTAGTATTTGGAACGGAGCACGACGGATGCACGGCGTCGCAAAAGCGCATTTGCTACGAAATATCACCTTTACTGACGAAATTCTCTGGTCACTAGTGACAATCTTTTTTGTAGTTAATGAGTCATGATGGACAGTAAAAGTAGTCTTGATGCACATTAATCGACCCCTTAGTGAGTTTTCTTTTTTCAATAGTGGTGATTTTTATTGTGATGAGCAATTATATTAGTTAATTATTAATAGTATTTTGTATAATTATAGTAATATTTGTTTATGTGTAGTATTTTCTTTACTGTTCGTAGTGTTTTTTCTAAAACTCATCAATTACTACTAATTAAAAAAATGCTACGAATGACAATAAAATAACTATCAGCAATCACAAAATTAATATAATATTTTTGCTAAATCACTACTAATTTTAGTAGTAGTAGTTTTCCAGTAATATTCTTCACCGAAAAATTTTCTATGGGAGGAGAGAGATTTTTCAAAATTAATTAATTATAATTCATTTTCTAAATACCAACAAAGTCCTTCATTGTTCTCTACAGTCTAATTTAACTTAAAAATAATGAATGATGATAAAAGTAGTTAGTATGATGCTAACTCCTATAGAATTAGCATTCCCGACGAGTTTGGTGGACCAGCCTAGTCGAAGGATGGCACGACAATCCGCTCGAAGAATTGATTGGGCTGCTTGAGCTCGAAATACATGGTTGGGCTGCAGTAACCCAGAACCAATTTCGGCTCCTCCAGGCCCATGAGCCAAATTGCACTGCCCAGCACCACCGAGAATATGGACCCGGCTATAGCCATAGTTTTGGCGGGAATCGGTCCTTCATTTTCCCGCCAGGGGACGACGGGGCAGACTAAAGAAACAAAGCCAAGCTGCTGGTTCGCTTCCTGCATTTCGCTTCGCTTGCCGCCTTTGAGGAACAGCTAGCGCATTCGCACTTCAACTGACGAGCCAAGTGCGGTTTCCAGCACACCGGAGACACGAAAATGGACGCCTTCGGCGGCTACTTCATGGACGAGAAGGCAGTGCAAGTGGAGAACATTTTTCTGGAGTTCCTCAAGAGGTTCGGTCAAACGAATTTTTCTCTATCATTTTTAGATCTGTGTTATTTTACGCTTTTGGATGGTGAAATTTTGACGGTGGGGAAGTTTAATTTCGTCTGAGTTCAGCTTCAGAGGGGACAATAACAACAACAATGGGGGCGAGCCATTCTACGAGGCTGAGATCGAGGCAATGAGGGCCAACGAATCGACGACGATGTTCATCGATTTCTCCCACGTCATGCGCTACAACGACTTGCTGCAGAAGGCCATAGCTGACGAGTACTTGAGGTAAAGTAATAACAGCACCCTTGGCGTTTCATTTCTGCAGGGAATTTTTTGTAGGAGGAAACCCTAATCGGGCTTCTCTATTTCATTTCCCCCTAAATATGTCCTTTCTGTTCAAAATATTGAATTAGATTTGAGCCGTACTTGAAGAATGCTTGCAAGAGATTCGTGACTGAACTAAAGCCCTCGTTTATTGCGGACGACAACCCTAACAAGGATATCAATGTTGCCTTCTTCAACATTCCTTTCTCCAAGCGGTATGCTTTGTGTTCAATTTTTCTGTAATTTGTTTCTAAAATATCTCAAGGAGATTTCCTAGCTAACTTTCAACTGCATATTGTGTTTGATTCTCTAGACTAAGGGAGCTGACCACTGCTGAAATTGGCAAGCTGGTATCAGTGACTGGAGTGGTAACTCGTACTAGTGAGGTGAGGCCAGAACTTCTCCAGGGGACTTTCAAGTGCTTGGAGTGTGGTTCAGTCATAAAAAATGTTGACCAGCAATTCAAATACACCGAGGTGAGTGTGTAGGCATTACAGATCAATTTAGTTTTCATCAGTCTTCTTTGTTGTTACCTCACTAATCTAAGCCTATTGCAATTCTGAATCTTGGTTGCAGCCAATCATTTGCGTGAATGCAACTTGCAGTAATAGAATGAGATGGGCATTGCTTAGAACGGAGAGCAAATTCGCTGATTGGCAGAGGGTAAGAGTGCAAGAAACTTCCAATGAAATTCCGGCTGGCTCACTTCCCAGGTCTCTGGATGTTGTCCTTCGCCATGATATTGTTGAACAGGCTAGGGCTGGTGATACGTAAGTCGGCATCTCATTCTTCCACATTCCAATTCTTACCTTTCAGCCAACCGTTACATGTTCGATTGTTAGGTCAACTTGGATTTTAATATAGGTTCACTCTCCTGGAGCTACCAGGGTAGTTTTCACAGGCACTGTGGTGGTAATACCAGATATTATGGCCTTGGCTTCACCTGGGGAAAGAGCTGAAACCCGCCGTGAAGCTCCTCAACGCAAGAATTCTGGTGTTGGAAATGAAGGTGTGAAGGGTTTACGAGCATTAGGAGTTAGAGACTTATCGTACCGTCTAGCCTTCATCGCCAATTCGGTTCAGGTTGCCATTACCTCCTGATTGTTGCCAGATCTGATTATAACTAATATAGTGAGCTTGGACGTCTGACTTCCCTTTTTTTTTTTTGCTGCTATGTTAAGGTTTCTGATGGCAGAAGGGATGTTGACATCAGGAATCGAAAGAAAGATGCTGATGAAGAGGATTACCAGCAGTTCACTGTGAGTACACGATCTCTCTTCCTAACTTCCTTTTTTATCTTGTTTCTATCTTGTTAGCAACATTATCTCTGCTTTGTACATTTCGCTGATTATTTCTAATTGTTGCTTATTAGTTCCATGAACTAACATGATATTAGTTGTTAGGTGCCGTCATATTCTTAACCTCCTTTTAGAACTTCTTTTATCTAGTTCCTTCGCTGGTACTTCAGTTGTTACAAATAGCTTCAACTTCGCCTACATTATCATTTTGCAGTCAGAAGAGATGGATGAAATCCAAAGAATGCGGAACGTGCCTGATTTTTTCAATAAGCTAGTCGATAGTGTTGCTCCAACTGTTTTTGGTCATCAAGATATCAAGAGAGCAATTCTGATTATGCTTTTGGGTGGTGTTCACAAGCTTACCCATGAGGGTATCAACCTTAGAGGGGATATTAATGTCTGTATCGTTGGAGATCCCAGCTGTGCTAAGTCTCAGTTCCTCAAGTAAGCTCCTTGTCTGCTTACAAGAAAAACATATGCAAACTTACTTTCTAAAATCCTGATCAATGGTCTATCTACTCCCAGGTATACAGCAGGTATAGTTCCGAGATCTGTTTATACATCTGGAAAGTCATCTTCTGCTGCTGGGCTGACAGCAACTGTTGCTAAAGAACCAGAGACCGGCGAATTTTGTATTGAGGTATCCAGTTACTTAATATGGTTTATTCTAAATATCTCAGCAGTTGTCACTTTGTGCTTGGACCTATGTTTTCATGTCTGCAACGTGATATAACCAAAAATTTACTTGAATAGAACACTACTGATTGGTGATTGATGCATGCTTCCTGGTTCCCCTTCCTAAAGCGCCTTTCTGTGTCCTATATTTTTCTTAGGCTGGAGCGCTGATGCTTGCTGATAATGGAATATGTTGCATTGACGAATTTGACAAAATGGACGTTAGAGATCAGGTAACTTTTATTGTACCAATGGCTGTATTATATTCAATGGCAACTGTCTCATATTATGAAATACCGATGTGAAGGTTGCAATTCATGAAGCAATGGAACAACAGACAATAAGCATCACTAAAGCAGGGATACAGGCAACACTTAATGCCAGAACGTCAATTTTAGCTGCAGCCAATCCCACTGGGGGCCGATATGACAAGTCCAAACCACTTAAGGTACGATATTTTTTTCTTCCTCTCCTCTCTTTGCGTTCAATATCTCTGTGTAAGAAAACACGATTTTGATCCTCCTGTCATGAAACCTTAGTTTACAAGGACAATCACTTGGCTAGTTATGTTTGTCTGTAGCTACTTACAGTTCTGGTGTGCATTTTTCAGTACAATGTCGCCCTCCCGCCTCCAATTCTGTCAAGATTCGATCTTGTTTATGTAATGATTGATGACCCGGATGATCAAACTGACTATCATATTGCTCACCACATTGTGAGAGTTCATCAAAAGCGTGAAGAAGCCCTTGCCCCTACATTCACTACTGCACAGTTAAAGCGTTACATTGCTTATGCAAAAACATTGAGACCAAAGGTGAAACTTCTGCTTCCTAGATCAATATGAGTTCCCTAAGGAAGCTACTTGGCATTCCAGGTTTTAACAAAAACAAATTGTACGATCAGTTGAATGCAGAGGCGAGAGCTCTCTTGGTGGAATCTTATGTTGCTCTCCGGAGAGGTGACACTACTCCTGGGAGTAGAGTTGCTTATCGCATGACCGTTAGGCAGCTGGAAGCATTGATCAGACTGTCCGAGGCCATAGCTCGAAGTCATTTGGACACACAGGTCTCTTCTTATATGCAGAAAGTTAATTACTGGTATCCAGGATTCTTCTCAATTGTCAGCTTTGACTTACGTTGTTGGCCTTGTTGCCTTATTTTTCAGGTGCAACCACGCCATGTTCGTGTAGCAGTCAGATTGCTGAAAACCTCGATTATCAGGTAAGAAAATTATAGGAATTTCCCTGACATTCGACTTCTTTAGCACAGTATCAAGAGCGTGTCACATGTATGCCTGCTTACCACCGGTTTAAGCTTATTTGTTTATCTTCGCAGCGTGGAGTCAAGTGAGATAGATCTGTCAGAGTTTCAAGAAGCGAGTAATGAATATGGTGATGAAGACGGGAACCGTGAAGCTGGAGCAGATGATGCTCAACCTAGCAATGTTGAAAATGCAGGTACTGTTATCGTTTCTGTTTCAGAGAAAGAACAAAAACTGGCTTTCTGTTCCACCTTTTGTAAATTGAACTTGTGGCGTTCTGCAGAAAACGGAGCAGCAGGGTCAGCTGCCCAACAAGGAAAGAAACTTGTACTTACTGAAGAGTACTTCCAGAGGGTCACACAAGCACTTGTAATGCGGCTTAGACAGCATGAAGATGCTGCACAGCGAGATGGTAAAACTGCAAATACCTCTGCGTTGTGGTTGCCTGCACATCGTTTGGCTAATCTTTCCTAGAGTTCCCACCTTGGAACTCTTGACACCGTAGTCACACATCTCTCACCATTTTTCCCCCGGGGGATTTCCAGGGACAGGACTGGCTGGAATGAAGCAAGGGGACTTGATCAGATGGTACGTGGAACAGCAGAATGAGAAGAACACCTACAGTTCGGTAGAGGAAGCTAAGGAAGAAGCATTTAAAGTGAAAGCCATCATAGAGGTAAAAGAACTCACTTTTTTAGAATCATGCAAACATAGTAGTCTCATCATTAGC
This sequence comes from Linum tenue, assembly GCA_946122785.1. Taxonomy (NCBI): domain Eukaryota; kingdom Viridiplantae; phylum Streptophyta; class Magnoliopsida; order Malpighiales; family Linaceae; genus Linum; species Linum tenue. The sequence goes on along the minus strand of CAMGYJ010000009.1, from coordinate 68,259,363 downwards.
GGTTGAACATGAATTGAGGGGTTCCAGAGCTTATGATTGTAACTGTATTCGTGTGTGGCAGAGTCTGATCAGGAGAGAAGGCTACCTGATCGTGATAGATGATGGGGCACAAGCAGATGCTGGCGAAGGGGACGGTGGAAGACAGTCATCGTCTAGGAACAACAGGATCTTGGCCGTGGCTCCTAACTACATTGTGGAATGAAGCAGAAGCAGGATATCGAAACACAATGAACAGCCATTTCCTTCACTCTATTCCCGGTGCAAAATGTAGGTGTTGCGAGTTTGACAAACAACCCCGCCCTCTACTGGAGCCTTTAATTTGAAATGTCGCCTGCCAGGTCTAAGCTTCTTCTTTTCATTTACCCCTATGGTCGATGTGGTCCGCGAGAGGACGCAATTTCATGTATAATTTGTCATTTGTAGTAGTGTTAAGAAACAAAATTGAATGGCACCAAGTGGGATGACTTAACTGATTCTTGGTTAGGGTGTGGCACAGGAAGCATGGTTTCATCTTTAATTTACCATGGGTCTCAAAAATTTGCCTTCATAATCAAATCCTAAATGAAATGTGGAATTTGCAAATATGTGGGATGTGTAAATTTGAACCTTCTCAAAATATCATATTTGAGTAAAGTCTGTAATTCTTAAAATTTAGGTGCCAAATTAAGGTAAAAAAAAACCCGGGTGTCACTTAAGTTTGAGAATTGGGGTAGACATACCATTTAAGTTTGATTAGGGCATCGAGTACCACTAAACTCTATTATATGTGCACCAGGTACCACTTAAGTTTACTCTTAAGTGCATTCCGTGAAAGTTGACAGAATGTTTTTTAAATTTCATAATTGGTTCTTTTACTTTTCTTATTGTAAAAAAATCATTTGGACTTATAAAAAATATCATTTTTTATTGTTTAGTTATAAGCTTCTTTTGAATACTTGATACCAAAACAATTTTTGAATAAATTTTTTAGAATTAATTATCGTTATAATTATTTTCAATTATCATTATGTGTTCTAATAAGTGAATTATTCCATGAATGTTGTAACTAAACAATGTTGTAGCTTTTATAGTCATATTTCCTTTTCTACAATTTTTACCGGATGTTGTAGCTTTTATATTTTGTATATTACTTGGTTACGTTCATATCTTTTCGTTCTAAATTTTTTCAATTAGTGAAATATGTTTAATTCTTTCTGATTGTGTTCCATTTATCTTTTTTGATTTTGATGTATTGATGATCGATTAGGTTCTATTTTAATTATTTAGTTTTGGTGAAAGTGTGAAACTATTTTAACTATTTCTAATGGTGCTTCTAATTGAATTAGGGGGTTTAAATAGATATTCTAATATTTATTATTATATTCTAGCATATTTATTATTCTTCTTGATATTTGTTTACAATCTTTCCTAATTTATCTATTTTATTGAAAAATTTTGGTTAGTCATTCTAGTAATAATATGTTTATAAGGTTTTTTAATTATTATATTAGATAAAATTTATTAAAATATAGTTTTGGATGTTTTTAAAAGTTTTGGGTATCTAAAAGTAATTAAAAGTTTGGGTTGGATGGAAAAGTAGACGGATGCACATTTTGACAATTTTAATGGTACCCAACGCCCTAATCAAACTTAAATGGTATGTCTACTAGGGATGGCAATTTACCCACCCATGGGTATTTTTGCCCAAACCCAATTATACCCATTTATATGGGTTGGGTATGGATTTATTCTATATGGATTTGGATAGTGTTTGGGTAGGTGGAGTTGGGTTTGGATTTTATTTTTGGGTATGGATTGGGCTTGGGTATCCATTTCTTTGGACATGTCTTAAATATTTTATTTATTAGGTGTTAAAATGTAAAGCATAATTTTTAATGTATTAAAATATAATTTTCCACACATGATGATGGACCTATCTGTATCTTCTTAAAAAATTCAGGTACTAAAATGTAACTTATTAGCTCTTCGTCGGCTGCTTCGACGGTGCCGGACGCCGGTGCCTCCTCTTCCGACCGACAGGCGAGGATGATGACGCCGGACGTCGGTGCTCTCTGGGAAAAACTGGTGGGTGGTGGGGATGTTACCCGGCGGCGAGGCTCCGGCGGGGATGTTATCGGGGAAGAGTCAGAATCGTCCCGTCGTCCTCCTCCGGCCGGTCAATCGATCTGGGTTCTAGGATCTTAGCATCGATCTTGGAACTGGGATCTAGGATCAGCCCAGAGGACGCGGTTTATGCTAGGGCAGCCATGAAAACCGCTCCTTCAAAGAGCGTTTTTCCCAAAAAAAACACAAACCGCTTGTCTACCAGGCGGTTCCATGGTAAACCGCAGCCTGGGTGGGCGGTTTCTGTTTTAACCGCCCCTAAGTGGAGCAATTTTTAATAAAAAGTAGTAGATTTGGAAATTCTTAGAAATTCTTAGAAATGGGTGGTGTTTTTATAATTTCTTTTTAAAACAATGATAATTTTGGATTTTTTCCTCTAAATCTCCATTACAGTTCACTAACAAAGTTTCTAATTGAGCTCTTGAGTTTTGTCCATTTGGGGCATCACGGTTGATGGGCAGCGGCGGATCCAGGACACAGCGTAGCACTGGGCCGCATTTCATTAGAAAATTAGATATCGTAAAAAAATCACAGTTTTTTTTACAATATCAATTGTACACGTAAATTTTTTAAATTTTAATATAGTGAATTCATCAATAATAGAGTTTACATCCACATCAATAGCATACTCTCTTTAAGATAAAATAGTTAACCAATTGGAGAGAAATTCATCGTTCATTTTGTTGCGCAAATGTCAACACAATCCACTAATCAATTCCTATTTTCAACAGCTGCTCAAGTAATTTCTTAAGAGAATAAACCTCATATTTCTTTTAGTCTTTTACGTTTTAGAATTTTAGGTTTCATTGTTTGCTTTTCTTTATATGAGAACTATTGGAGCTAGAATTTTCATGCTAAATTTAGAGTTGTGATTTGAATATGTTCATCTTACCCATTTTCCTAATTACACACAATTTTATTATAAAATAACACTGGGCCAAATGGTTAAATCGATAAACTCATAAGGGATACACTAGTTCCGGATCCAGGGAAGGGCTGGGCCGGGGCCGGGGTGGCCACCCCCTGTATCCGCCACTGTTGATGGGTTTCTACTATACCCATCATCCTTTATTTTCTGTTTTCTTTTTATTTACTTCATGATGTAACCAACCCATAATCACTAATCACAATGTGAAATTCTCATTAAGAGAGAAAATTTTAGATGACCAGAATCACCATTCAAAGCCATATATTCCTTTTTTCTCATTGTATTTTTGTTGTTATTCTTCTTCTTCCACTCTCCAATCACCTGCCAATTGTACCGAAGCAAAATTGTAGTATGGCCATTGGCCAACAATGAAAACTGAGTATGTTTTAGGATTTTATTTTTAGTTTTAATAACGATGGATGAGTGAGGGCATGACTGTCATGTTGATGGAATGTCGACTGATAGAACCTGGTTCGTTGGTTCAACCAATGTTAAAACATTTGACGTGAATACCACTACTAGTATGACCGGTATAATTTATTGGAAATTCCTACAATACTTTGAAGTTAGGGTAACTTGATGTTTTTGACCTGCTATAACAGGCTTCACAAGTCGCATTACGTAAAATACAATAGGCATTGCGTAATGGTTACGTAATGTGTGTTTATCTTACGTAATAGTTGAAAAATGTCATTACGGAAACCTCACGTAATAGACACTCATTTTACGTAATGAATATTAACCTTTCGTTACGTAATCTGTTGAATCATTACGGAAGGCTTACGTAACACTACTAATTTAACTGTTACGTAAGAAATAACTATCGTTACGTAACCTTTACGTAATAGATGCATACTTTACGTAACAATTGTAAAGTGGCATTATGGAAGCCTTACGTAATGGATGGTCCTTTTACGTAATGATATTAATCAAGTTACGTAATGTGGTAAGTCATTACGGATGTCTTACGTAACACTTCCAATTTAACTGTTACATAAGAAATAACATTCGTTACGTAATCTTTACGTAATGAGCGTGTATTTTATGTAACAGTTGTAAAATGTCATTACGGAAGCCTTATGTAATAGACGATGCTTTTACGTAATGAATATTAACCTAGCGTTACGTAAAATGATAAGTCATTACGGAAACCTTCCGTAACGCTTCTAGTTTAACTGTTACGTAAGACTAACAAGCATTACGTAATTGTTACGTAATAAACATTAGTTTTACGTAACGCGACCTATAAAACTTGCTATAGCAGGTCAAAAACGTCAAGTTATAGTAACATCAAGGCATGGTAGGAGGTTCCTAATTTATTTATGATTTCTAAAAAAAATGAAGTTGTTTTTAATGAATTTAATTAATAAAAAATTATTATTGTTTTAGTGAATTTAATTGATAAAAATTCATTATTTATTTCTTAATTTAAAATTTAATGTTAATGTTATTTGTTGGATTCAAGTATAAATGTTTAGATATTCATGTTAAATATCGTATGTAAATATACATACGATATTTAACATCAATCTCTCCCAATTTATATTAGTTTCAGTATTGTACTAGATGGTGGGTTGACTAGTTAGTATAGGTGTCAAAACATTACCCGACCCGAGTAACCCGCTCACCTAATCCGATCCGCGACCCGTACGCAACCCGATTGGACTAAAAGTCAAAGACCCACAACCCGCCCGACCCGCAACCCGCTTGACCCGCAATCCGCTTGACCCGCAACCCGCTTGATCCGAACCCGCTTGACCCGCAACCCACTTGACCCGTAACCCGACTAACCCGAACCCGATTAACCCAACCCGAACCCGCCCAATTGGCACGAATAATACTACGTAATATATTTTTGTGCATAAATATTATATGTAGATAATATATATAAAGTTTGCGTGACTTGCTCTATTATTTTTTCATCTTTCCCACCAATTCTGGTCTCTCTGCCTTTCAGTTGAACCTTGGTAAATTTAACTAACAAGTTCGAATTGTAACAAATTAGTTAAGTGGACTACTGGATTTTGTGCTGGTCTTTCCCATCAAGGTACACGGTTCAAAGCCTTCACAAGCTTGATGTATCCATTAGATAAACACCAAAACCCATAGGTCACAAGTTGATGTATCCATTTTGAGAAGAGGAATTGATGTCGGTTATGGCTGCATAGTGAAGACCAGCAACGAATGCTATGAGAGGAGTGCTTTCAGTAAAGAAAGGAGACTAATATCATGTAGAGCCATACCTGCAAGCACAACTAGAAACGTACTTTCCCAAAGGATCCAAGAATCACAACATGCAATACAAAAGAATCAGAACAATTGGAAGCTTCAAAAACAAAAGAATCAGAACATGAACTATAATGAATAAGAAATGCAGAGTTGACAGACCACTCCATATCTATTACATCTTTCCGTTGAAACCTGAGAAAATAGGGACAAACATGAATCATCTGGTTTGGATAAGATAGAACAAAAAACTGAAGCATTTCATTGGTTCCTAATTATGAATCTTCTAGGGCACACTTCTCGGTTATCAAACTTCAGCTTCTACACTGACAATAAAATTGATCTGGAACTCCTATACTAATTTAAAAACTCACCACACGGTCAGAAGTGAAGGAGGCGTTCTGCACATTGCAACAGTTCCGCTCCGGTCCGACTATGAAGAACGTTGGGCACAGAATAAAAAGCACAGATAGGATTAGCTCTTGATGAGAATCGAGAAGACTTCGAGTTCATCTGAATCGAGACTTGAATCGAGAACACTAATTTGAGGGGAACAGGTGGGTTTCAGATTAGGTTTGGTTCCATTCTCTTCCATCAACAAACAGAGGTGAGAGAACGAAGCGAAAGGGTACACTGGAAAGTGAAAGTGAAAAGGGTAAAGCTTTGGTGCATTTTTCTAGTTTTGTTTTTATGTCTAAAAGAAATTGATGGAGAGAGCGCCAATATTTGATGATTGTGGTTGTGGAGCCAAAATTTCAGTTGAGGTAAAATTATGGCGGCCAAATTTTTGCAGCAAAAATGGAGGAGGGAAAAAAGTGCGGCATGCCAAAATGGAGCCCAAATTTTCGGTAGCCAAAATTGCGTTTGCGCTTTGCAATCTGCGGAAATTTTTTGCTCGCAAAATTAGAGTCTCGACTATTTATTACAATTAACCACGTTAAAATTTAAAAACAAAATATTTGAAGTTGTGTGATAAAAAATGAGGGAGCTAATTTTTGTATATAAAATTACTTTTACATAAAATTATATTATCAAATATTGAGGTTTTGTCACATATCTTTAAACTTTAGTAAATAAATATATTACCCATCATATTTTTAATAAAAATCATTATCATTATGATCTAAAATTTATAATAATAAATTTTCTTATTTTTCACGGTAATTAACAGTGACTAACAATTAATTACGGGAAATGATAATTGAAAATAGGTAAATTAATTCCTGTGATTAAAACTATACAAGTAAGTACATGAAATTTTCCAGTGACTGACAGTGTACTTCTGGGTACGGGAAAAGTTCTCGTGAATAAGATCTCGTGACTAGAAACCTGTTTTTCTGTAGTGCATAATACATAACTATAGTTCATGGTTTAAGGTTAGTGTATAGGGTATATGGTAGTGGACTCTTGGTTTAGAGTTTGGAGTCATAGGAGGTATGTTCTTCTCAATAACCGAATATAAAATTGACTCAACTTACATTCTTCACGTAACATACGTTATAGCTTATACCAACAATTTTATAACATATAAGTTATAACTATAGTATAGGGTATAGCCGTATAGGGTCATGGTTTAGAGTTCAATGTTTGCCTGTTTGGGTAATTGACTTATGGTTAAGGGTTGAGGTTAGTTTTAGGGTTAATTACTTAATGTTGTTATTTAGGATAATGTATAGTTGATGGTTAAGGTTAGTTTTAGGTTCCATATTTAAAATGGTGTTATAGGGTTTAGGGTTTAGGATTAGGGTTTCTTCATGGTTATGCTTTATGATAGATATTTTGGTTTTTATAGTTTAGTAATTAATTTGATTTTAACAATTAATTTAACTTGTGAATGTAACCCGCAATCCGATCAACCAGAACCCGATTGATCCGCAACCAGATCAACCCGAAACCCGACTGATCCGCAACCCGTTCAACCCAAACCCGATTTGCCCGCAACCAGATTAACCCGCAACCCGATCAACCCGCAACCCGGTCAACCCGCAACCCGCTTGACCCGCAATCCGTCTGAACCGCAGCCCGATTAACCCGCGACCCGACTGAACCCGACCCCAACCCGCCCGATTGACACCTATACTAGTTAGTGTTATTTTATTTGGAATGTCATATTTTATTTAAATATGAATATAAGTTATGAGTAAACTATCTTCAAATTTGTTTTATGTACAATTAAATTTATTTGATATTAATGGGTTTTTACATTTTCAAATATTTTGTTAAACCGGCATAAATCGATTGTACCATTGATTGAACCATTCCAATTACTAAATCAGAACAACGGTAAAAACCGATTTGATAGCTTGAGACTATGTTAGAGAGAGACGAAAAAATAAACAAAAAATAGAGAAAATTATTATATGTGTTAAGGGATAAAGCAGTTGATTTGATATTTTTGTTTATTTTATTTTTGACCTATTATAAGTAATAAATGAATGCAATGCATTACAACCTTTATCAAAATCAATAAAGATTTGAAAATTATTTGAGCATTATACTAATTCTAACTAGATTGTGGCCCGACCGATTGGCCGGGTAGTTGATTTTTTACGAATTAATATTTTATTTTGTCAGATAACACACAGTTAGATATTTATATGTTTATCACAATGAATGAGTGAAAATCTCTTCATTTTAGTTAGTAAAAAAATATAATTAAAATTTTTCAAAATTGTTACAATTGGACAATTATGTGAAAATACATACATAGTGTAAAACTAAAATTTCAAGATAAAAATGTACATTTCGTCTTAAAATTATAAGATACCTTGTAATAAACTAAGCGGAACATTGAAGATAAAAATAATATGATATTACTTAATAGATGAATTTAATGAGAAACTTCAAATAGGCTAGAGTTAAAAGGATATTCATGTGAATTAGCTTCTATAAATAAATAAATAAAAAGAATCAAGTTGAACTTCCAAATCTATTTATGGATAAATTCTTATGCGACTATGATATACGCCCATTAATTAATAACTTGTTTCTGTGTACCTCTCTCTTTTTTAATGAATTTCTCGTTCCTCTCTATCGTTTTTCATATTAATAGAAACTTATTATCTATTCCCCATTTTTATCGGTCTATCGAAACTCCAATTTATATTAACCTGTTGAAGACCCAATTCTTTTTGTAAAGGGATGAGATACAAAACTCTATTCTACAAATCTCTTTAAAATTTTAATGTTTAACAATCAATCATAATATACCCAACAACTCATATAAGGATAAGAAGGGTGGAGGGGAATTCCGTGCCCCTTTGTCAATTACTATTTCGTTTTAGTTTTTACTAGGGCTGGCATTTCGGTTTGCGGTTAGCGGATAACCGCCGGTTTTAACCGAAAACCGCCGGTTATCAGCTAACCGAAAACCGACCAGTTACCTAGGCGGTCGGTGGTCGGATGGGAAAAGAAAGGGGTCGGTTGACCGAGTAACCGACGGTGATTAACCGCGATTATCCGACTAACCGGACCCAACCGAGACCCACTTAACCTTCCCCAAAATCCTGTCCAGATTCATCTCCATTCCCACATCTTGAATCAAAAAAATTTCCCAAATCCAGGAAGAAGAAGAAGCAGTAGCCTATCTAAAAATATTCTCAAATCCAAGAAGAAGAAGAAGAAGAAGCTGTAACCTCTCTCAACAGCTCCCTCACAGGTGGCCCTTCTCTGCCGCGGTGAAGAGAGCCGTCTCCCCGAGCTCGTTCACCTTGTTCACCACCGCCCTGCAAAGACACGTCGGAGAACAGGTTCGGGCTCGACCAGCTAGATTTGACGGCAGGGGAGGAGGAGGAGGAGGGCGGCGTCGGCGTCGGCGTCGCGGTGGTGGAAGGCAGCAGGCGGCGGCGGCGGGGGAGGGGAGAAGTGGGAGGTGAGGTGGTGGAGGGAGGAGAGGAAGTGTTTGGCGACGAGATGGGTTTTTTGAGGAAGGGAGAGGGAGTGGAGGTGGGAGAGGGCGAGGGAGGAGGCGGCGGGGGAGGTGAGGAGGGCAGAGAGGCGGCGGCGGGTGTCGGCGTGGGAGAGGATTGAGGAGGTGAGGTCGTGAGGGCGGTGAGGTTGTGGGGAGGGAGGGTTTGAATGGAGAAACCGAGAAATGAAGGAGAGAGAAGGATGGAGGTGATAAGGAATGAGTGGTGGGAGGAATTTTGGGTTTTTTTATTTTTTTAATTATTTTTTTGGAGATAAGGGAGTGCGGCTAACCGAACCAAAATCGATACCTGACCGGTCGGTGGTCGGCTAATCGCAGTGTCCCTCACGGTCGGTGGCCGGCAGTGGAAGGTGGTGGCTCGGTTTAACCGATAACCGAGAAATTGGTTTTCGGTTAAACCGAAACCGACCGACTGACGTCTGACAGCCCTAGTTTTTACAAATACAAATCTAGAGGAGAAAGGGAGACTTTTGACCAGTTATAATAGTTATGTTTTCTTAATTAGATTATATCCCATTCATTTTATCTCGGAATTAAAAAAGTAACATGAATTTCACAAAAACAATTACATTGAAAAATGCAGTAATTAGAAATACACAATGATATTTATTTTATTATATTTTTAGCAAAAAAATTGTTGTTCATATGACGTGCTGGTTGTAATCTTATCATCGCCATATCTTCATGGCATGATAGTGATAATGTTATATCTCTTTCGCTTTAACTAAAGAAAATTAAAATTCTGTACATATGAACTTATGATCTACACAATGATATATATTTTGCTATATTTTGAACAATAAAAACAAATAGTCTTTCAAAAATACGTGTTTGATGTAATCCCTATCACTGTTATATAATGACTTACCACTATGGTATGATTGACAGCAGGATTATATGCCCATATCATATAATGATATTATAATATGATACAATGATAATATCATGGTATGATGATATCAATTTTTACTAAAAAATAAAACTTCTTACTATCTTACAATTGTCATACCAACATCTACCACTATTATTAGACTTCATATCATCTCATCTCTGTCACTATAATCTTACTACTATGGTAAGACTGACAACCCCCCATACCATAATATCATGATATGATAGTGGTAATATAACGTAGAAATTTTGCTAATAAAAAATCAAAGATATCAAAAACTTGATCTTTCTAAGCAAATTTTTTGAAATACAATGTAAAATGAATTAGTTATGAATCTTTGAATTTTCACTGGAGATTTGAAAAATGTTTTAGTAGCATGCCTAAACTTCGTAGCAGTACCAAAAATCAGGTCATTGGCGCCAAAAAATCCGATCAACTGTTCCCAAAAATCACTTATTTCTCTCCTTATATTTTTATGATATAAAGATAAGGACCATTCCCTTTTCTCAATTGCAACAGTTGTATATAGTTTTTGTAAATCTACGTAAGAAACAGTTTTGTATTGGAACCTAAACCATTTTGGTTATCTATTGAGGATTCAATTTCTCAAGAAAAAAGTATCAGCTCACTAATATATGATTAAAAATTTTATCTCTGAAAAGATTATGGGGTTGTTCACATTGAACTTTTTTTCTTCTAGGATCAAAATGGGTCTTGGAAATATTAGAGCAAGGTTAATGAAAAAGAGGAACCTATAACAAAAATATTGAAACGCAGATAATATTTATTTTGTTGGCTTCAAAAGATTAAATTTGCACAAAAATAATGATTTGTTTTTAGTGTAAGAAGTGGCTTAGTAGTCGTTGCCTCGTTGGCTTGTAGAAAAGGAAAAAATATTTGTTGGATTGTAAAACGTAAAAAAAGGAAGTCACAGTAGTGGACGGTTTTTGCCTTTTTGGCAAGAAGAGTACAGGAGGCGGAGATGACAAATTAATCCCTCCGAGTCATGCGGTATGAACAGCACGAGCTGATGTGGCAATAAGTTTTTATTGACATTGGCTTATAGGTATTTGTAGATACAATAACAAAAGATCAACTGGATGGACTATAATGAAAATGGAGAGACGGAAAATTTATTATTCGCAGATTTTTTGAAACCAGATTATGGTCACAATCGACAATCTCTCTCTTCTAATCATTGTATCCAACACCCCAAGCCTTCTGCTATGCCACAATCAAATGTTCCAGTTAGACCTATAAACTATAGTCAAACAACCAACAACATAGTAAAACTAGTTGCCCTACGAAACATCAAACTAAGTGAGACATCAGCCTCCGACCTCTCTAAAATCGACCAAATCGAACTTAAAAAAACAAGATCTCTCTAGTCTCTTCTTGAGAATCCACCTAGCTAGCTAGCTAACAAGTTCAACTCGATCCGTTCTTCATTCTAATACCTTAGCTTTCACCAATTCATTTCCACCTATTAATTTGGCTAGGAAGAAAGAGATGAATTATAGACTAGATAGATTCCTTCCCCAACCATCAACTTGCCCTTCCCTTGTCAAGCAACCATTATGTTTCCCCTTTTCAACGTTCCTTTCCTTAGTTGTCAATTCATTTTAGGACCGTTCCATTTGGGTCCCTACGGCTAAGCCAACAATGGAGACCAAATACACATGGCAAAGGAGCTATCTATAGATAAACCCAAAAAAAGAACATGTCATGTCAAGTAGTAACGCACACGCCACCTCCTTCCCAACTAGACATATCAATAATTGTGTCCTCCTCTCCTCTGCCCACAGCTACGTACGTCCATAATAATCCATACATGTATACATACACAAACTATTTATTACGATAAGGACGTGGAATATAATATTGCTAATACATCCACAAACATAATTTCATTTAATTAATATACACCAATAATATGGATAAATGTGTCTGTCTAAACAGTAACAAAAAAAATACACCCACAAACAACTTTACATGAAGAAAAATCACAATAATACACAGAAACGAGAAAAATACAAGAGAGATCGAGGAAAGAAGGATACACAGTATTAATAAAGAATAACAAATAGTCCCCCTCTTTTTTTTTTCAGGATACATGATAATTATTTTCTTTTTTTCACAAATAAACCACGTAATTAACTTCGTGATTAGAAAACAAAACGCAAGAATAGTAATTAATTACTTTGCATATCTTGTTTTTGGCTCATGATCAAGGCTTTGGTGCCTCCGGGGCGGCGGCAGCAGCAGCTGGCGCTGCTTCCTCCACCTTGACGGCGGCCGGCGCCTCAGTTGCTGCGGCGGGTTCAGCCGCCGGTGTGTCGGCAGGCTTCTCAGCCTCCGCTGCAGGTGGGGCGGCGGCTTCCTCAACGACGATCTCCTTCTCTGTGCTGGTGGTGGTGGCTGCAGCTTCCCCCTCCACAGCCGGAGCTGGAGCTTCCGCCTCCGGCTCGGCCGGCTTTTCTTCGACGGGGATAAAAGTGGAAACCTTCTCGAAAACGAAGAGGACCGGGCCGGGGACGTAGGCTGGGCCGTATTTGGAGCATGCCTCCGACACCACCTTTGATCCAGGGAATTCTGCAGGCCCATATTACGCCAATCATAGTTAGTTAAATAGTTACAGATAAGTTAGGTATAAAATATGTAAGTACTGTGTCATATATACATGTATTAAATGGATTCGTATTTACTAGTCAGGCCGAAAACGGTAAGAAATCTAAGGAAGGGGGAAATAATCAAAATATATTTTGTTTTTTCTACAAACAGAAATAGTTAATAATATTATTTACCGATTTTAACAAGCTCTTCGACGAATTTGACCACGGCGGCGGAGTGCTTCTTCAGTCCCGCCTCCGTTCCTTCCTTAACCACCGTCTGCCCGTGGTTAAATACAAGGTTAGGTTAATTACGAATAACGGACCCTTTTCTTTGATGACATGGATGGATGTGTTGATTAATGAAATAATTACCTTGATTTCGGCGGAGGATGCTTCATAGACTTCCAGGACCTTAGGCTGGAGTTCAACCTTCTTCTCCTCGAACTCCTTGCTTATGTCCTCCTGTATTAATCAACCCAAATCCCAAAACGACAGAGACCATGAAATTAACAAAAGACAGGCGGCCGGACAAAGTAATAATCAAGAAGAAGACTTGTTTAATTATAAAACATGCACTAATATAATTGATTACCTTGGAGGCATCGAACACTTTGGTAGCTTCAGCGGCGGCGGCCTTCTTGGCGCTGTCCTTCTCGAACACCTTCTTGATCTTGGGCAAAACCTTTGATTTCCAGTACCCCATACTTTTTCCTCTCGATCTAGACTTTCGTCACTAAAACAGAAACAGCCACCAAATTAGATTAGATCGGAGACAGAAGAGAGGTAGATCCGAGGAAGTATATGATTGACAGACAGACAGACAGACAGAAGATGAAGTAATAATTACCTTAGAGGGAGCGCTGAGGTTGGAGAAGGAAGGATAAGCTCTCTCCCAAATATCGAAAATTGGGTGGGAATTAAAGGGATGGATATCTCTATCAGGAAATTAATGAAACCAATATATGTATGTATGTATCTATCTCACTTACTCCAGAGAGACAAAACCAACCCCACAGTGTAATAAGTCTGCCCTGTCTTTTTCCCTAACTTGTTGGCTGGAAGAGAAGAGATATATATGAATAATGGAAGGAAGGAACAAATGAAATGAAATGAAATGAAATGAACACTCTTCTGCCTGCCACCTCTCAAATTTATATATCTATTCGGACGGAGGGTTGGAATGTCCAGCTCTAGCTCTATTACGCAACCGTTACACCCCAAGTGTCTCCTCTCCTACATATCTAATCATTAAAAATAATATGACTCTCCTCCACAATTTTTTTTTTATATGCAGATAATACATACATTAGCTCATTGAATCACACCAATCAAGTCCAACTAAGGTTGAAATATTTTTCTTCTTTTTGTATGATAAGTTATTTTGTGTATACGTTGGCTCTACCTGTATCTTCGTGAATATTTGGCAAATTCATGAAGTGCAATTCCGACGTAAAATACTGTATTTGTGCCTTACCACTTGAACTATTCTTGATGGTTCGGAGTTTAAATGTCAAAATAGCACTTTTATTAACCTCTAACCAATCCACTTCCATAAATAAAAATGAGTAGAGACCCAATAAATTCTTCCGCATCCGGGAAACAAATTATTGGTGACTACTAGCAAGAATATGAGCGTGAAAACCCCCAACTTTTATTGATTCTTTTAAATATTCGTGAAGCGTTCTAACCTAGTATATGTATGTGCCAAGATCACTTGTCATAACAAAAATTACATACTGAGCAAGGGGGTTAATTGAGCACAAATTATAAGATGGAGGATTGAATTGGGGAGAGTTTTGATTGAACTTACAAACAAATAAGGATTAAGGGGTGGCATGAATTGGCGGCCAGCCAGCCAGCCAGCTCCGTCAATGGCCATGGATAGTGATCTTGCTGGGCAATATACGCCTGTCGCCAACCCAAGAACGAAAATGAATCTTTCTTTAATTCTCTCTTCTTCTTCTTTTTTTTTTTTTTTTCAGTTTCTCCTTTTGGATTTTTAATATCAAATTATGAATCACAAACCTATCGATCTCACGTGGCTTCGCTGTAACCTCAATCACGGCCGTCGTGGAGTGGAATGCCTGATTGGAGGGCTTATTAGTTATCGTTATATATAAATGTACTGTACCTGATTTGATTGATTTGATCATCAATTGCTGCCCCAAACAAGCAACCACCCTAAGCTAATCTCATACATCACCTTCCAACTAAAGATTCATACAACCCATTTATATTCCCTCAAATCTATTTTTTTTTTTCTTTCTTTCTTACTTTCTTTTCTCCTCACCAAGTGGAAAGCATATAATCTCCAAAGTTAAATGTTAATAATATTGTAAGGAATCATCAATATACATAGTGGTTGAGTTGAGTAATCAGATCCACCGTTACAGATTGGATAATCAAGATGATAGTTGATCATAAAATTTTCATTTGTAACTTCGATCAATTAATTCTTTTATCGTCTTATTTTTATTAAGTAATAAAATCGTCATGGCTTGTGTTTTCAGAAGACATATCGAACCACGAAAAAATTGTTGGATTATAAATAAAAATGGTTCAATCAATTAATTCTCTTATCGTCTTATTTTTATTAAGTAATAAAATCGTCATGGCTTGTGCTTTCAGAAGACATATCGAACCACGAAGAAATTGTTGGATTATAAATAAAAATGGTTGGGAAAGGAAATGGAAATTTGTTGGTGTGTGTGTATACGTTAGTTGAGTTATATGGTGTGTAGCTAGCTAGCTAGGGCAAGAGAGACAGCAAGGTCCAGCCATGAAATGCACATGGTGTGCTTGATTAGGTCGTTCCTTGTTTGTGCTTCCAACCAACACAAGGCTGACAATGATTCATTTTAAAACAAACATAAGACCGTTCCCCTTTGTTTCATTGGTGGTGGCCAGGGGTATATGGCTAAATTTTTTAGAGACTGTACCCATTATTATGTTTTGATTCTTAATTAATACATGGTGGAAGATGCTTCTTGATTTCTCAATGCTTAATGATTGAGATTTCAGCAAATACAAAAATGAGAACAAGACAATAGCGATGAGAAAAACCATATATGCCCCTGCTACCACCCAAAAGAAAAACAACAATTAAGGGATTATATTAGGCCATATGTGAGTGTATTAATACGTGATATCTTATGATCATATATGCTTTACATGATTGGATCTGAGCTTTTCAAGCTCTAATTTGGTCTTCTTGATGCAAATATGATTGAGATAAGCAATCTAGGTAGCAAAAGTTTCATGTGTATACTTTCATTTCATCTTCACGTTGACAGATGAAGAGTTCGTATGCAACGGTTACTATTGTGTTGCCTTGACGCGACCTGATGGTCGTATCAGAGTATGGTGTGAATCTTAAAATTACAATTTATTATGATAGGTAATATCAATGCTGTCAAAGCCGAGCCGGAGTATGACCCGGTAACGTGAACGGCTTGGTCATTAGCGGTCCAGCCGACATTAAACCGTTTAAAAACCGTTTGAGAACCAGTACCTAATAAACAGTCATCTGTAATAGTAGACACTTCTTAATCATGGTAAACCACAAGTAAATTACTCTCTTAAGCCATTCTAAACCATTCTAGGAGGCACCCTAGGGATTAGGTAAAGCTCACATGAGTCGGTTGACAATCTAACTTGTTTGGTCGATCTTTAGTGGTTGCTGCTAGGAAATTGTTTCCTCTTCTTTTTGGCTTTGTTTGTTAATTTGTTTCCTTCATTTCAGTTCATTCTGATATCTCTTTGCTGGATTTTGCAAACTAATTAGTAATTACAGCTTTGAGAAAGCTTTTCTTCGAATTCCTTTCTCGATCTCTTTAGTTTTTTCTTCGAATTGGATTTTGCAAACTAATTACAGCTTTGATATCTCTTTCTCTTTTTACTGGTTGAGCCATATAAGCATTAATCCATTCGAGCAGGGCAGTTTTTGATAGGAAACTTACCTCGAGCAGGAGGTGAGTCGGCTGTTCTTTGCGGCGGTGAGCAGGGCAGTCTTCACAACCGTTCTTTGCGGCGGCGATTGCTGCTTGCGAGGGCGACTGGCGACGATGGCGACTGACGAGGGCGACTGCTGCTTGCGAGAAGCGACGATGGCGACTGGCGAGGGCGACTGGCGATGGCTCTCTGCTTGCGGCGGCGAGCTGCTTGCGGCGACGGGACGGAAGCGCTGGCGATGGTTGACGGCGCCGCTCTCCCTCTGTCGTTTCGTTTGTTCAGGTCGAAGAACTGGAGAAAGAAAAGGAAAGGTAGGGTTTTCAGTTTTGTTTGGCTGGCGGCTGCCAATTCCTTTTTTTTTTTAGGGTTAATTAAACGGCCGAACCGAGCGACCGGCTCGAGCGGTTAACCGCTTCGGCCGCTCGCCGGCCGCTGTATTAAATCGTGGCGGTTAAATAGCTGATCCGAGCCGGTTTTGCGGCCGGGTGGCGCCTTTGGCGGTCCGGCCGGCCGGCTCGGTTCGGCTTTGACAGCACTGGGTAATATGGTTACTGATCATCAATGTATTCTTGTTTGTACACATTTTTTTATGAATGGATGAGCAAGTTAAGATGAGCTATTAAGATAAGCTTGTTATACCCT
The DNA here is from genome assembly GCA_946122785.1 of Linum tenue. Taxonomy (NCBI): domain Eukaryota; kingdom Viridiplantae; phylum Streptophyta; class Magnoliopsida; order Malpighiales; family Linaceae; genus Linum; species Linum tenue. The sequence goes on along the minus strand of CAMGYJ010000009.1, from coordinate 68,242,081 downwards.
CTTACCGACACATCTTGTATTAAAACTGCCCTCAATATTATCAATTGATCTAAACACAATATACATAGTGGACTTGTGAAATTTTTAAACTTGGCTTTCATTCGAGAGAATGTATGTTGACACCAAAATATTTTATTTTGGTGTAAAAAATGTGTACCAACAATGAATAAAAAAATATACTTGATCTCTATCATATTTCCGAGTTAATGAAATCTGCTGTTTCGGAATACTTTTTGAAGGAGGATGTTCTCAATTCCAACTCTACAAATCTTCTTAACACTCAAATTCTAAACTTGTTAAAGTTTATCTTTCTCTTTATCGTTGTTAATTCTCCTTTTGTCATTTTGACAAGGTATTTGGGAGTGACGTCCTTTTTTGCTCTTTATGAGTTTGAACTGTGAAAATGTCATTATCGACTTTCCTTCTTTTCTTGTTTGACAAAAAAATATAACCGAATAATGGATTAATCAATCAGAAAGGGTTTCATCAAGTAATTCATTGAGAAAACGGTTCAACAAGACCGAACTAGATCATTCAATTGGTTCAAGCAAGTGATAGGTTTGATAAATATGATAAATCTCTGTTTCTGACGCACGTTGGAGTTTGAGTGCACAGCTTCTTCTCACAAATATGACTTCTTCTCCACCTTTCTTTCACTCTAGAATTGCTTCATCTGATAGGTATTATCAATAAGTTAGAGTTGGATTTGGATAGGTCTTCTCTAGCTCAACTAATTCCATGGCTCTGCAGTGCTTTCGTCTTTTGACCCTAATCCTTATTATACTCGACGACCTTATCCTATTTCCTCAGTCTTCCTCTCCCACCCTCCAACTTCTTCCCTTTCCATCTTTTTGAGCTGATTATGTGAAGAAGATAAGTAGTTTTGAATTTCGGTTGAGTACATGGCCAGATACATATTCATTCCTTTTCTTGTATAAACAGGGTTGACATCTGAAAACTGGTTCATCACTCTGCTCTTGCCATAGGAAAAAAAAAAAAGAGTATAAATCTAAATCCCTGGACAAACTGGTCTAGGAAATATGTGGTGTATACAAATTAAGGTGTCCGTTTGTTTGTGGAATTTGGGGTAAAATACCTCGGGATCACTTAATTTTGAGAATTGGTGTAGACATATCACTTAAGTTTGAGAACTGTGGTAGACATTAGAGATGACAGAATTACCCATGCCCATTGGGTTTTAAATATCCAACCCAGGTGGGTCGGGTCTGCAATCCAAGTCAAATACAAATGGGTAAAATCTAATGGGTCAACACCCATACCCATAATGTTGGGTCCAGCTGGGTTTTACTCATGGATTTGGATTAAAAAACCCAAACCCAAGTAATTAAACTAAAAGGGAAAAAAGCATCTCCCACGGCCAGCTCTTCCTCTCTCTCTCGATCTCGAGACGTCAGCTTTCCGTTCTCACTTCTCCGATCGATCGGATTCCGGGGAGCAAGACGGTCAGGTCGCTTCGCCCCATCGCCGGCTTCCTCAACACCGCCGACGACTTCGCGACTCGCCAGCTCCTCCTATCCCTCTCTATCACTGTCCGTACGGCGGCGAACCCACCGTCGTCTTCTTCCATTTGCAGAGCGGTGTCCGAGGAGTTGGGGAAGAGATAAGAGAAAATAGAAGGGAATTGAAATTGAAAAGGGGGAATATAAAGAGGGAGAAGGGTACAAACAGAGCAATGAAGTAATCACCATCAAATCCAGCAACGAAGCAATCTCCTATAAAGCTTTCCTCACTAGAGAATTCAATGACGGCCCGGTTTGAAGCCGCCATTCCCAATCTCACTCGATTCATCAGGTAAGTCGCCATTTCACTCACCCAGTTCTGCACTAGGGCGTCATCGCCGAGAACAAGAAAGTTTTCTCTTCTTCTAATTGGGCGGAAAGTAACCCCCCTTGCGGTTTTCAGTGAAAATTTGCCTATAAAAGGCAAGTCCAGAAAACTCAAAATCTTCACTCCACTCCTTCTTCTTCAAATTTCAGTTGTGCACCTTTAAATTATTTAGTTTTTGCGATTAACCTTAATTTGTAAGTTTGTTTTGTATTACTTTTCATTGTAATTTGTAATTTTTATGTTAGTAACTTAATTACAGTTTTGTTGCAGATGACATTCCAAAGGTTCACGTTTGGGTTGCGGTGGAATGGTTACACGGAAGAGACCAAAAAGGGTAAGTTACGTGGGTGGCAATTTTTATAAAATGAAGGTTCGTATGAGACCGATGCTTGAAGAGCTCCATCAAATGTACACTGAGGTTACCTGCATGGATGGCACTAGAAGAGTTGATCGTATGGTGTATCGATATCCAAACAGACATGGTGGGTCGCAGTGGAATGAGGAATTCCTCATTACCATTCAGGAGGACGTTTGCCATGGTCCAATTTTTTACCACCAATAAGATTAAACAAGCGGAGATGTTCGTTTCCACCGAGGTGGTCGAAGGCGGTGTTGGTCATTCTAGAGATGGCCAAACATCTGGTATCCACGGTGGCAATGTATTATACGAAGATCATCCCCACCAGGAGTACCAAGACTCGAGCTGGAGGCAGGAGTATCATGATGGAACCGGAGGTCATCATCAATCCTTCCCATCATATGAAGAAGAAGCTCAACAGGCGGATGAGAACCAACAAGCAGGCTACTAGTACCAACCCAAGTACAACTTCTACCAAAGCGGCATTAGTTACCACAACTACCATTACGGAGCTGGTGAAGGTGAAGGTGCCTTTCATGATGATCATCAAATGGAAGAAGAGGTCAATCCAAGTCCAGTTAGTGACCCTGAGGTTGAAGAAGAGGAAGGCGATGTCAGTGCAGACAGCTTCGATCCTATTGAAGGTGCTGATGATTCCGGTCCAGATTCAGACGCAGACGGTGATGAGGTACCTCATGACCGTGTACCTATCTCGTACTACAATCACATTCCAAATGAAGATTGTTATGTTGATGCCGACATGGACCCGCCAGAGGTGCCAGTATGGGGTCCACTCACTGGCTTTCCGAAGGACCAACAATTTGCAACGAAGAATGAGGTCTGGCACGCTATTGCCACTGAAGCAATGACTCAGAGTTTTGAATGGAACACAACCCATTCCGACAAGAAGAGGCTGATGGTTAGATGCAAAAATCAAAATGAGGGATGCAAAGCTAGGGTCCGGGCCATCAAGAGCAAGAGAGTCGGCCATTGGGTCATATCCCGTGCGGTGAACACACACACATGTGTGTCATCAATAACATCCCAAGGTCATCGACAGTTGAAATCAAGGGTGGTTCCCGCGGCTATCAAACGTATAATTAAGGAGCAGTCCGACCTGAATGTTAAAACCATCATCGCCGACATTTCTAGTCGTTATGGTTATATCCAAAGCAGTTAAAATAGGGATTTTAGCTAAAATCGAAAAGTGGGGTAAAATCGGAATCGTAAAATAATATATAAGAATATTAGTGAGGTAAATCATTAATAACACAAAGACACATAACATTTAAAATGATAATTCTCAAGATTAAAGTTCCAAAATTACTATTTTAATTGTTATTTAATGCGTAACTCAAAATAATTCATGATGAAGGGATAGAGCTCATGGGTTTCCCTCTTATTTTCATGTTGTGTCTAGGTAGTTTAATTTAAAGTAATATTCCGACATCGTCTACTAAATATGATTTAAAACTAAAAATAATTGAACTCCAATAAAATAAGTAATGCTAGTGGCTTGGTATAAATATATCAATTAATAAATGAATTAGTTAATAATAATGTTAATTCTTACATACTTCCAATACTATGACAATTGTTTTACCAATAAGTTAAATGGGATGAAGGGAAATGGATTAACAGAGCCCTAATTTGATTATTTTTATTATTTTTAAATGTTTTTCTAATAGAAAAACATGTGAGAAGATTCATGTCATTGCCCTTTGCGCTAAAACAGTTATGCTTCTTTTAAATTGGCTCAAACCACCTATTTTGTTCTCATACGATCAAAATCCCGATTTTGGTACGATTTTATGATTTTAACAATTTTATTCCCGATTTTAAACGATTTTAAGGTCCATCGATTTTATAGTAAAATCAGGATCGGAATCCCAAAGTAAAATCCTCAAATTCTACGATTTTACGATCAAAATTCCGATTTTGACTGCATTGGTTATATCATTAACTACAAGAAGGCGTGGCATGGTAAACAGAAAGCAATGGCCGCCGTGTTTGGTGAATGGGAAGAATAATATGCATTCCTTTCCAGATTGATTTTGGCTATGGAGGTGTCTAACCCTGGCACCATTTTCTCTCCCCGCTACCAAGATGAAAAAATTCAGCCGCCGGTGCCTGGTAACAAGCGTCATTTCAAGCGTCTTTTCTGGTCATTTAAGCCATGTATTGATGGTTTTCCATTCTGTGTTCCTGTGATTCAAGTTGATGGAACATTCCTTACCGGCAAGTACAAGGGTACTCTACTGATCGCCAGCGGAGCAAATGCAAATAGATCAGTATATCCATTAGCTTTTGCCATTGTGGAGGGAGAGAATACTGATATCTATGGATGGTTCTTCAGAAAAATTCAACTCCATGTCACCAGGCGGACGAACCTAACCATCATCTCTGATCGCCACATCGGTATAAGGGCTGCCATCTTAGGCTTGGATCCATCCTGGAAGTGGTCACAGAGATGGTGCATACTGCATTTCAATAGCAACTGGAACCATCATTTCAAGCGAAAGAAGCTTGCTGATAGTCTATGGTGGATCGCTAAGAGTTCCATTTCATTGGTCTATATCTTTTGTTAACTGGAAAAACGAGGACTAAATCAATACAATACAACACTTATGTAGACTCTTTATAAACTAATGCATGCCTAAGGAAATGGGGTTTTAAGCGATCATCATGATCCTCCCATTTCCTGGAAAAATCTGGTTCTAAGCGATCCTCGGATCCCCCCTTTTTCTGTCAAACAGGCTGTGTTTCTAAGGAGATGTATACCTCTCCTAAGATTCTTACGAGTGTACTTGTATTGCTCAAAACGGAAGCCTTGCTTACATTACGCTTTTGTTCGTATATTCATCAGCTGTCGCTTACCAAGAGAAGAAATTTAAAGAGAAGATGCAGAATATCCGTCAGCTATGCCTTGAAGGTGCGCAGTGGCTTGATGAACATGACATAACAATGTGGACATTTCATAAGGACGGAGGTACCAGATGGGGTATTGCCACAACGAACTCAAGCGAGAGTATCAATAACGTCTACAGGGCATGTCGTGCACTCCCCATCTCTGCACTTGTTGAGATGACATTCTGGAAAACAAACGCATGGTTTGTCAACCGTCTCCACTGGTGTGAGAAGAGGGAGGCACAGGGTAAGGTACACTCTGATAAGGCCACAGAAATAATGGAAAAATATAATCGAAGATCTCTCGGCACACTGTCACTGTTATGAACCTAAATGCTGGCGAGTATTCGCTCGAGACCTGGCACTGGGAGGATGGGAGACGTGGGGGTCATCGCCATGAAGTCACCGTCAACTTTAGGACCTAAAAAGGGGAGTGCTCTTGTCAGAAGTATCAAGGTAGAGGTATACCTTGTTCCCATGCAATGGTTGTAATAAAGCACAGGAGCAAAGACCCTCGTCATTTCGTCAGTCCGTTCTTCAACATCGACTCACAAAAGAGCAGTTATGGTAAGAGTTTCCGTGCATTGCTGGATGAAGCTTATTGGCCAGTTTATGAGGGTAATGTCATCATCCCACCAATCGGACTTAGGCAGGAAACAGGTCGCCTGCGGGTAAAAAAGATTCCAAATGAGATGGATCAAAGTGGAAGACAACCGCGAGGGCCAAGGCGGTGTTCAATATTCAAAGTACCAGGGCATGATAAATGAAATTGTCCTAGACCAATTGGTCCTCAAAATACAGGTCCCGATGTGGTGAACCCGGATAATGGCTCATAGATTGATTTCATGCATTTTCGTAGAGTGTATTATTTCAATGGTTACGTACTTGTATTTTGCTATGCTTAAATGGTATTGGAGATTTGAAAAATTGACACACTTCGATGCAATGTTCCATCTTTTTGAATAAACACATCACTCACACAAACACACTTCTACACGAAACAAAAAATAACGTCAAATAAAAACAACTTGTTTAACTTAACTTAAACAAAACATAACTTGAAATAAACACAACTTGTCACACTCATGCATTATTTGGACGATTCGCCCTCTATTTCCTTGTGCGATGGGTGACTGGTCCACCGGGTGTAATAGGGGTTGGAAGTGGTGGAAGATTCCTATTCGCCGTAGAAGAACGTTGGTTCGTGCTATGCCGCCGCGGTGCCGTGCTAGGTGGCCCCTCCGTGTGTGGTCGAGGACTATCCACGCTCATACGGTGGGGAATGGACTGTCATTGTTGTTGCGGTCGATGCAAATGTGAGAAGTCTTGGTGGGGACTCGAGGATGAACCATCGGCCCAAGTAGCCGAGGATGTGTCGTCATGAAATGTACTTGGTTGGGGATCATAGTGGAAACTAGGCCGGAGATTGTATTGAAAACTCCGTCGGGGATCATAGTGGTAACCGGGCGGGGGATCGTAGTGGAAACTGGGGCGAGGCTCATGTTGAGTACTGGGGTCGTAGTAAGCACTCGGTCGCGGATCGTAGTAAAACTCGACCGGGGTTCATACTGAGTACTCGACCCTGCACCTTGGCACACCTCCAATGAAGTAGGCACCTTCCATGCCTCAATCGGCTTGATCTCGGGCACGTGAGGTCGATCCCTTGTAGCCTTGTTTGGCCTTCTATTGACCGGCGGAGGCACGTGGGGGACATCTTCCGCCACCGGTCGCGGTGTAACTGGGGGAACTGGCGGGTATCTGTGATGGTCACGGGAGTGCGCTCTCATACAGCCAAGGAGAGTGTTCGCTATCCTTCGAATGAGCCCCACCTCTCGCCCCGTCGCCAAAGGATCTACAGTACGAGCGAGGTCGTGTATACGCTCGATGTCATCAACCTAAATCGCAGAAAGCACAATGTTAGCCATTTAAGTAGTAATGCCTCGCATGAGTCATGACTAAATATATTGATGCTCAAAGTAAATAAATAAATTAATATGACTGAATTACTTACCAAAGCTCCGTCCGCCGCACCTTCGGGGGTCATGTAACGTACAAATTGTCTTCGGTATGTTTCCATGTATGGGTCATGGTAGTCCATCCGCCCCACAGCTGATGCCGCCACAATATCCTGATCTTGCCTATTATTCCACAGATCGATCAATTCTTGAAACTCCTTGGGCCAATTAGTAGATCCTTGTCGACCATCTTTCCCGTGGTACCCCCTCTGACTCGCCGGGACTTCCAATGGTAGGCATTGCTCACGTCCGAATTGTCGTAGACATCGATCCGGCAAGTGCCACTCCACTATATGGAGACAGATTAGTGGCACTCGGGTGCACCATTGAACGGGATGCAACGGGAACTTGTGGACGTGATGCGCGACGATGCGTTCTGGATACAGATCGAACTTAAGCTACGAAGGTGCAGAAAAAATGGACAATCAAGAAACATAATAAAGCAAGTTGAAAATAGAGCAGGAAGTAATAGTGTATTATGATGGTTACCTCTGCTTCCCAAAGGTGATCCAACCTCCTACGATACTCCTCCAGCTTATGTGCTCCTAGGTTGTCTCATGTTGTTTCACCAAGCCACCTATTATTACGATGGTTACCTCTGCTTCCCAAAGGTGATCCAGCCTCCTACGATACTCCTCCAACTGAATTAGTAAAAAAAAGGTGAGAACTATGAGTGGGATAGAAAATATTTACCTACAACCATAAGCTTCATGTCGTAGGGGATGGTCGGGTCCCCATTCCTTGTCGGGGTCTACCTTCGGCGCAATCCATGGAAAATGCTCCCAAGCCCAAAATTGGATGATGAACATGGCCCCATCAATCTCCTTCACCGTTCGCGAACTAGCATTACAGAGGGAGCGGTATAGATGAGCTAGGCAAGCAGATGCCCAACTCAGGTTTCCCATATCATCCCAATCTCGAAATATGATCTTCAACCATGAATTGCTGATTAAATTGTTGGATTTTTTGGGGAAGAAAACTCCTCTGATCATGCCGAGGATGTAGATACGTGCATAAATTTCTTTATCACGCTAGAACTTTCCTCCGTGAGGGGAATGCCTCCGACCTCAGGGTTGTGCTTACGCCTGATCTCCGCTGTCAACCAAGTGATGGATACTTGGCCCTTGGACAATGGTGGATTACCATCCGTATCGTGATCTCCTTTTTCTGGCGGACATAACTAGGTGACGGCCAATATAAAATGATACCAACCACTCATATTGGCAACAACTTTAGCTGGTGGCGTAGAGTCCACACAAATAACATCGCCATCGATGGGCAAATCGGTTAGGATGACGATGTCATTAAGTGTGATGGTGCACTCGCCTTCACGAAAATTGAAGCAATGTGTCTCCTTTTGCCATCTCTCTACCAATGCTGTGATGAGTTGGCGGTCGATCTTTATTCCATTAAAGTGCCTAATCGGATCCAATCTTGCCCTTTTTAGAAAGGGCAAGATGATGTCGTTCCATTCAAGCACATTCGTCGTACCCCTATAGCAGACTATATGGTATGCATCCTAGAGAAGAATTTAACTATCACAATAAGTTTATGATTTATACATATATAAATCTATTATAACAAACAATATAAATTAATTAAATCAAGGTTGTTTCCGAGAAATATACATAATTTAATAAACATTAATATTAAGCTAACTAAAATAAATATCATATTCGAAATTTAAGTAAAATTATTTTTGTACACATACACAAAAAATCAAATATATCATTTTATACTTCGTATTGATTATTTTCATTAAGTTAAAGCAATACAAGTACACTCGTAAGACTCTTAGGAGAGGTATACATCTCCTTAGAAACATAGTATGTTTGACAGAAAAAGGGGGGATCTGAGGATCGCTTAAAATCTGATTTCCCAGGTCATGGGAGGATCATGATGATCGCTTAAGACCTCATTTCCTTAGACACGCATTTCTTTATAAAGAGTCTAAATAAATGTTGTATTGTATTGATTTAAATTATTGAAAATAATCAATACGATTAACAATTAAGTAATTTATTGTACAAACAAATAAATTACGTTAACAAAATAAAAATTACAAGTGATGATAAATAATATGTACCTTGTGTTCGTTCCAAACGTCCCGTGAACGATGATTGGATTGATCGTATAAAATAGTCGGATCAATCGGTCCTTGATCAACATAATATCGTTGATTGTATATATCAACATCCGGCCCAACCTACGATAGCATAACAACAACATAAATCAATTAGTATATAAATTAAATAAACCATTAGAACAACAACAAAAATTGGGTAAAATGAGTACGTACCGCTTGATAATCATCATAGTAAATACCCTCTTCTTGGATAAAATCGGCCATATTTTCAGGATCCGGACAGAGATTCGACGATTTTTTAGTGAAAACCAAAGAAAAGTTTTTTGAAGGCAGATCAGACTTAGCCGCAACCAACAAAACAACTACTTCCAAGGTTTTTGGGTGGGGAGGGGGATGGGTAGAGTGAGAAATTTAGAGAGAGAGGAGATTGGGGGTTTGGTGTGAAGAAAATGAGAGGAAGGGGTGGGTTTATATAGAGAAGGAACCGCGTGATAGAGGGGCGGTTTGGTCTTTTTACCCCACCAAAAACCGAGCCTCCAGCACACAGTTTACGTTTCCAAAGGCGCAAACCGCGCTTCCGGGCAACGGTTATCAGTGGGCGACGCGGATCGCTCCACTAGCAGGCGGTTAGCCGTCAGATCGCTCCACTAGCAGGCGGTTAGCCGTCAGATCGCCTGCCCTTCGTGCGGTTGCATGGACCGCCACGTGGAGGCGCGTTTTGGCAGTTGCCCAATGGCAAACCGCCCCTTGCCCGCGCGGTTTGAATGAGAACAAGGCCCGGTTTATGGGGGATGGTGGTAGATTTGAAAATTCTTGGGAATGAGTGGTATTTTTGTAAATTTTTTTAAACAGTGGTAGTTTTGGATTTTTTCCAGATTTAGATTTATACATACTAATAATTATTTTATAACCCGACTCGTTGGCCGAAATATTCATATTTAATTATCTATATTTTTATGTTATTTTAAGTATATCAACTTATTTAATTTTGTTGACAATTCTTCGATCAAGATTGTACATAAAATAAGAATATATGGTCCAACATTTGGAGAAATATCATCATCATTTATGAATATAAAATATAACAATGTATCATTGATCTCATTTTCATAATGATAATTAAGCTCCTGATAAAATGTTATTGGTTAGTTGATTGTCAAGAAAGATAGAGTATAAAAGCTCACTGGAATTCTCACACGAACAATAGATAGTTTGAAACTAAATCTTAAACCTCGCAATCCTACAAATAGGGTTCAATGCTCTCCTTTTAGGAACAATATGCCACTAATCAAAAAGAAATAGAGAGTTGTTGATTCAAGTCAATTATATACTAACAACTCAGTTAGAAGGGGACCCTCAAAATTTGAGAGCAAACGCCAAAATTAGGGTCACCTCCAATATACTAATAGACTCGATCAAAGTAATTACGAACTAAATAAGACATTCCTTATCTATCAGTTCTAGTAGGTTGAATAAAGAATCGACTGACCTACTTCAGTAAATCAATCAATGCTTCCTCGTTTTAAGATAGAAATAGGTTGTGATAGCTGCAAAAATCGTAAACATGAAGATCCAATAGCCACCACTCTCCGTTGTACAATCAAATTTTATCTACTTTATCTTCATCTCAAGAGGCATTTGTTACAACCAAAAATTTAATTTCTAATCCTTCTTCTGCAACTCCATTTATTGAACTCCATTCTATTCGCCATGGATTGATATCAGAGTTGAAATCTTCTACATTCCCAGCTTAAATCCCCAAAAATAAAATCGTAGTGCCAAGAGATATCGAAAGATTGATTTTCAAAGGCGGCCTTGTACTGTGAAGTCAAAGGGGTGCAAACTATTGCATGATGGAAGGAATTTGGGAGGAAGTTAGAAAGAGATAAGAACAAAAATAAAAAAAGTACTAAATTTAAATATAAATTTAAAAATGAAAGAACACAACACGTAGGAATATAATTAGTTTCTTTCCTGTTAGCCATGTAATTGCTGTGATGATATGATGTATTATTGGTTATGAGAGTGGTATTTAATACCAACTCTAAAACAGAAAAGGTACACACGTAGCTACAAGCTAGCTAACCATCTCTCCACTATACAAGCCACTATGCACGATAATGAGCAGAAATAATTAATCTAAAGTAATATCCTTAACACGCCCCGCAAGATGGAGGAGGGTACGACACCAATCTTGGAGCGAAGGAGCTGGTAGCGAGTGATGGAAGTGGTTTCGTCAAGGAATCAGCAAGCTGATGAGCAGTGGGAATGTGACGAACATGGAGTGAAGCAGACTGCACAAGATCACGGACAAAAAGGAAATCAAGAGCAAGGTGCTTCATACGGTAGTGATGAATAGGATTGGCCGAGAAGTTGACAGCGCCAAGATTGTCGCAGTAGAGGGTCAGTGGGGAGGAGACGGGCTGATGAAGTTCGACGAGGAGATTTTGGACCCACAAGAGCTCGGAGGTGGCATGAGCAAGCGCACGATATTCAGCTTCAGTGCTGGAGCGGGAAAATGATCGTTGCTTCTTGGATTTCCAGGAGATGAGATTACCACCATAGTAGATGAGATAGGCCATGGTTGAGGTACGATCGTCAGGGTCACCGGCCCAATCAGAGTCGGCGAAGGCAACTATAGATGGGGTGGTAGTCGGAGATAGACGAAGGCCAAGGGAGGCAGTACCACAGAGATATCGGAGAAGACGTTTAACATGTTGCCAATGAAGTTGTGTAGGGGCATGCATGAATTGTGACAGCTTGTTAACAGCAAAAGCTATGTCCGGGCGGGTACACAGAAGATACTGAAGGGAACCAAGCACCTGTTTGTAGAGAGTGACATCGGCGGGTGGTGAGTCATCAACATGAGAGAGCTTCGCAGTGGCCGATAATGGAGTGGGCGCGGGATTAGAGTCGGCCATGTTGAAGCGCTGAAGAATGTCCAAGGCATATTTATGTTGGGACAAGAAATACCCAGCGGAGGACGGTTGAACCTCAATACCCAGAAAGTATCCAACCTGGCTGAGACTTTTAAGAGAAAACCGGGCAGCCAAGCGGTCCTGAAAACGCGCCAGAGAGGGACCATGGTTGCCGGTGAGGAGAAGATCATCCACATACACAAGAAAATACATAGTGACGCCCTCTGTGTGATAGATGAACAAGGACGCGTCGGATTTAGATTTGACGAACCCCTCCTATTCAAGAAAACTGGATAAAGCCATATACCAAGATCGGGGTGCCTGACGGAGCCCATAGATGGCTCGAGAGAGGCAGCACACGTAATCAGGATGTTGGGGGTCACGGAAACCCGGAGGCTGAGCCATGTACACTGTTTCATTGAGAGAGCCCTGTAGAAATGCGTTATTAACGTCGAACTGTAATATAGGCCACTGATGAGAAAGGGCGATAGTAAACACTGTGCGGATCGTGACAGGCTTGAGCACCGGACTGTATGTGTCATGGAAATCAATGCCCGGGCGCTGGGTGAAGCCCTTAGCGACAAAACGGGCCTTAAAGAGATCAATGGAACCGTCAGGATTCCATTTAATTCGAAAGATCTAGCGGCAGGCCACAATGTTGTGGGACAATGGGCGAGGGACTAGGGTCCAATTATGATTGGACAGCAGGGCCTGAAATTCGGCACGCATGGCGGCATTCCATCGTGGATCGTTGAGAGCCTCCTTGACGGAACTCGGGACGGTGGGATGAGTCACCTGCGAAACAAATAATTTTTTGGGTCGAAAAATCCCATGCTGACTGCGGGTTAGTGGCCGTCGAGGAGCCTTGGCTGGTGGTGGTGGCGGTTGAATTTGTTGGGAGGAGGAAGCGGCTGGGAGCGCAGCAGCTGGAGAGACCTGGGAACGTCCATGAGCAGGCGACGTGGGAGAGGGCTGGGCGGGCGACGGAGGCCTAGGGGGAATGCTTGGAAAATGAAAAATGGTAACAGGAGGTGAAGTGAAGCCAATCCAAGTGGGGGAATCATATATAGCAGGGGAAGGAGAAGGGAGGCCCGGAAGAAGTGATTCCTCAAACCGAACATGACGGGAGGTGTAGGTGCGATGGGTGGAGGGATCATAACATTTATAAGCACTTTGAGAGGGTGAATAGCCAAGAAAAAGACACCGAAGAGAGCGGGGAGCCAGCTTGTGATAAGAATATGGGCGTAACCAAGGGTAGCAGACGCAACCAAACACACGAAGTTTGAGATAGTTGGGATGCTCGTTAAACAAGGAGAAATAGGGAGTAGAGCCGTGGAGTGTGGTGGAGGGAAGACGGTTTATAAGATAGACGGCGGTTTGAAAGGCATAGGACCAAAACCGGAGAGGAAGATTAGCAGTATGGAGGAGAGTGAGGCCGGTCTCAACAATGTGCCGATGTTTTCGTTCAGCCATACCATTATGTTGGGGAGTATGGGGAGGAGTGAGGAGATGGGTGATGCCATGGGTTTGAAGAAAGGAAAACAGCTTTTGAAACTCACCGCTACCATCACTATAAATGCGGCGAATAGTGGTGTGGAATTTTTTTTCGATCATTGCTTTATAGGTGGTGACAATGGTGGAAACATCAGATTTGCGGGACATAGGATAGAGCCATGTATAACGGGTGTGATGATCCACAATGACTAAGTAGTACGAAAAATTATCATGAGAAATAATGGGTGAAGGCCCCCAAATATCCATGTATAACAAATCAAATGGTCTGGTACTAGAGAGACTAGAAACCGAAAAAGGCAATATGTGGCTTTTATGGAGAGAACAAGATTCACATGAAGAACGAGACAAAGCGGAGGTGATGGGAAGAGACTGTTTACGAATAACACGGGATAGGAGTTTGAGGTGAGAATGCCCCAGCCGGTTATGCCAGAGCGTAGGAGAGACCCTGGTCGCAGACAACGCCAGCCGAATAGGTTGAGACTCCCGTGGAAGCTCATAGACGTCACCCTTATTCTAGCCTCGAAGCAGCTGCACCCCCGTGGCTAGATACTTCACAACAAAACAATCAGAAAAGAATTCAACCGATACCGGATTATTCTTGCATAACTGAGCAACAGAGAGTAGACGACGCTTAATAGCCGGAACACAGAGCACATTAGTGAGATTCAACCGTGACACAGGAGAAGATAAGTGAGAGGTGCCAACATGAGTAATAGCTAGACCTGACCCGTTGTCGATAAGAACCTCATCAGGACCTGTGTAATCGGAATAGAGGGAGAGTCCGCCAAGATCAGGTGTCATGTGATTGGTGGCGGCTGAATCCACCAACCAACCAGCATCAGAATGGTGCGTAGTAGTCGTGTGGTGCACCTAGGGACGGCCGCGAATGCGATAGCAGTCTTTGGCCGAGTGGCCGGGTTTGTCGCAGAATTGACACATGAGCTGGGGCTGGCCGAGAAGGGAATGCGTCGTTGGGCTGGACGAGGAGCCAGGAGAGTGCCGAGAGGAGGATCCACGAGGAGAGTGTGGACTGGGAGGGCGACGCTGTGTATAATTATCATACCCATAGGAGAGCGGTGTGGGAGAGCTGCGACGAGGCTGGGCATGCGCACGGGAAGAGGCGTGCTGGAAATTAGAGCGGCCGCGAGAGGAAGTAAAGGTAGTGGTTGGCGCAGCTGGGACTTGCGTTGCAGCCAAGTCGGCTTCAAAATCAACAAGGCGGTCGTGCAGGTCTTCAAGTTGAATTGTAGTGTCCCGAGCTCGTATAGCAGAAGAGAGCTGTCCATATTCCTCACGTAGGCCACAGAGGATGTGGAGAATCATATATTCAGGGGCCACAGGATCGTTGACGAGAGCTAGCTCCGCATCGGTTGTGCGCATGGCCTAAAGGTTGACCGAGACTGAGCGGTTGCCTTGCTTTTCACGATTGAGTTTTCCTTTAGATGGATGACTCGTTGCCTGGATTGGCTGGCAAACATTCGTTCCAAAATTGTCCAGGCTTCACGAGATGATTCAGCCCCGGAAAAGGGTGAACAGCTGGGCACGCCAAGTGGGAAAGTTATCTCCTGAGAGCTTGGCAGGAAGTTGAGACACTGGATTCAGCGTGATGACAGTGTTGGCATCGTCAAGGTTAATCACCGATTCGCCGGGGTTGCTGGTCATGGTTGCGAGAGAAGAGAATCAGAGCAGAAGAGGAATATGGTTTGTCGTGTTTGATTGAAGAAGAGGAAGAGATTTGGACTGAAGAAGTTGCGGAAGAAGAGGAAGAGATTTGGACGGAAGAAGTTGGGCGAGATTTGGGAAGATTTTTAGGGTTAAGGAAATCAGAACTGCAGCTCTGATACCATGTAATTGCTGTGATGATCTGATGTATTATTGGTTATGAGAGTGGTATTTAATACCAACTCTAAAACAGAAAAGGTAAACACGTAGCTACAAGCTAGCTAACCATCTCTCAACTATACAAGCCACTATGCACGATAATGAGCAGAAATAATTAATCTAAAGTAATATCCTTAACAAGCCAATTCCCAATTTACCTTTAGCAAAAATTAAGGAGATTACATTAATTTAAAAATTGAGAAAACTACATGTAACTCAACTATAAAAATTACAGTATCAAGCATTATAAAAATCCATACGGTAGACTTAGTAGCTACTATGGAGATTTGTTCTTTTCTTTTGGCTGATTCATCAATTATCATTTGGGCTCATAACCTATAACACAAAGCCCAAAACTTCTCGTGGCCAACAATTGTAATGTGAATAGTGTAAAATCCGGTCAACGGCTAAACCCAATTTAGTTTAATTTTTTTATCCTTTAATCTCAATTCTCTTCATCTTAAATTTTATTCTTTCATTTATTGTTCGAGTATTACGAAGTAGTTCGTAAAGCAATCCTCCTCCAACTCCTCCATTATAATATGACAGTATTTTGTGAGATTTTCTCCATTTTGAATTTTCTGCGTCCTCCTTAATTGTAGTTAGGGTTATAATAGTAAATGTCATCTTACTTTCTAATAAGTAAAAGATAATAATAATTTTACTACCTGCAAGATTTGAACCTTGGTTGTTTTAAAAAGAGAAAAGGGTTGTAACCAATCACACTACATTAATTTGTTGTATCCCTTTAAATTAAAAACACACATAAAGCTAAAATTGGAAAATCACAGAACTTTTCAATGGTTAACTAGCCAAGTAAAACTCCGATAAGTACTTATTGATGTTCGATACTTCAATTTTTATATTGTGATTATTTTAATAATTTTTTTTGTAAGGTGAAATTCATTAATTAAATAAGGAGTTAAGAGTTAAACAAGTTACACAACGAAGACACACTCACGCACTAGAGACAACAAGATAAACAACCCCTATCCCAAACGAAGACACAAACACAAACAGAAACAAACCAACAAAGAACAACAGGGCCAAATAAGGATAACTTTAGAATCACAACTCAAATATCAATGGTTCGAATATTGCATATCAAAATCCAGTATTGAATATGCATAATTCTTATTAAATTTTAGAACTACTATGAAGCAATCATATTCATATCTTTGTGCGATCTCAATGACACTGGTCCTTTGAACGTTTTAGCCTGGTAACTGCTAAGTTTTAAATCCCTTTCTAATCCGACATGATTGGATTCAAGAATCATTAGACGAGGTTAAGTTTAATATGTTTGTTCATTTCACCTTTTTATGTGTTAATGAATATGTTGGGCAAAGACACGTCTACATATACACTCTACGCAACATATAATACTGGAATGAGAAAATTGTTTCCCCATTTCAAATTTTTTATATCGAGACTGAAAGTATGAATGATATTTTTGTCTTCAAAATTATTTATCTGTATTATTTATAGAAAAATAGAAACATTGGGATTTGAACCAATGTATCTTCAAACAAAGACATGACTCATAACCATGATTCCCAACCCGAGTTTGACTCGGCCGATCGAACCAATTATTCACAAACCCGAGTATCGTACTAAGCGCGGAAGGCCCAATCGGTTATCTACTTGGGCCGACCAAACCCTGGAAAATCCAATCAAATCAAGAAATTCGTCTGATTGGACGAAAACTCACGGAGAGTGACTAAATGTGACATGTTTTAGTAATTCGAGTGACCAAAATTGATATTAAATTTTTCTAGTCACTAAACATGACACGATTTAGTAATCTCAGGGACCAAATGTGTCATTTACCCATAAAATTTACAACACAAAGCGAATTTAGTTAACTTTATGCATAATGTTCTTTTTTTGTTCTTTGGTTAGCTATTGAAATAATAAAATAATATCACCATTTTATTTTTCTAGTATAATATTTCCGCTCAGGATTTATTTTGTCATAGCTAATGTTCTCCAAAACCATATTTTCTTCATTTATCTCGATTCTTATGGTCCAGCTCATTGATCAAATTTTGATATTGTTTTAGGATTAGTTACTATTGATTTTTTTGATGTGTTTAGTGTCAATCAAACTTTGGAGTATCACACATCTGAAGGGCTCGAATGGGTTGCGAGTACTATAGGTCCACATGTCTGGATGGATCAAACAACTAGGAAGGGGCATCAGTTGGAGGTTGCGAAGGTTTGTGTAAATCTGGCGGCTGATTGTGGTTTTCCTTCAAAAATCAGGTTATACCCTGATGATGACCCATGTTTTGAAATTGGGATTGAATACTTGAATAAACCTAGTGTTTGTGCAAAGTGTGAGGTATATGGCCATGATTGTGCTAAGAGTGAGCCTGTGGGTAAAAAATGGGTGCCAAAAGTGAGGGCTGCTGAAGATGAGATAGGTAAGTCAGAAGTTCATCCGACTGTGATTGAAGGGGAAGGTAAGGGCAAGGAGAAGGTTAATGCAGAAGGGGAGAGTGTGAATGAAAATCTGGTGGTTTCAATTGAGGAAGGTCAATCTTCTGGTGATATGGTCAATTCTGAAGGGGATTCTGGAAATCAGGCTGTGAGTTTTGTGGATGTGGTTAAGGGTCCAGTTCCCGGGGGTAGTCCTTCAAGTGTGTTGAAGAATGCTTCGCCAAGCTCAGGAAGGCAAGTTCCTCTGGAAGTTCCTCCTGACACTCAGAATCCATGGATCACAGTGAGTCAGAAAAAGAAGACACCTACTGCACCTATTCCTAAGAGGGGGGGCAAGAGGAAATGAAGTTTCTATCATGGAATACCCGGGGTTTTAAGGACCCGGAAAAGAATAAAGTTGTACAACTAGTAGTTAATAAGTACAATATAGATTTTGTTGCTTTGTTAGAACCAAGAGTCAGAGTAGATAAAGCTGAGGAACTAGTGACCAAGAGGTTTCCTGGGAGGGGGAAGAAAATTGTGGGAAATGCTGCAGGTTTAAGTAAAATTGGGTTGGTTTGGAGGTCAGATGTACAGTTGAGGATCCTTCATTGCTCTGATCAGTTTATTCATGCTATGGTATGCTCTGGGAAGCCTTTCTTTGTCATTGTGGTATATGCTTCTAATGAGGAAGTAGAGAGAAGAGTTCTATATAGCAAATTGGCGGAGATTCAGGTTCAATCTGAACCTTGGGTTATATTGGGGGACTTCAACGCTATAGGGGATGTGAATGAGGCCTCAAATTCACCTGGAATCAGCTCAAGTATGATGGAGTTTAGAGAGTGGCAGTTTGATAGTGAGGTGGTAGAGCACAAGTCATCTGGCCCATGGTTTACATGGATTAATAAACAGGTTGGGAATCCAATTGCGAGGAGATTGGATAGAGCTTTCATAAATTGCAAATGGTTAGATACATTTGGGTCTAGTACAGTTGATATATTGAGTTCTGCCGTTTCAGATCATTGCCATGTGTATGTCAATACAGATAGTTCAATCAAATCTCTTCCCAAGCCGTTTAAGTTTTTTAAGTTCTGGATGCAAAATGAAAAGTACTGGGACTTGGTGAAGGAGGCTTGGAGTTCAGAAGTTAGTGGTTCTCCTATGGAAAAAGTTAGTAGAAAGCTCAAGATACTAAAAGGTTTACTGAAGCAGTTGAACAAAAGGGAATACTCAGATATTCATAAAAGGGTGCAGCTTAAGGAGCAGGAATTGCTAGTAGCTCAGGCTAAAGTTCTCCAAAATCCTTCACCTGAATCATTTCAAGAAGAAGCTCAACTATCTGCTGCTGTTAAATCAATTAGGAAAGCCGAGGAATCCTTTTTGAGGCAGAAATCAAGGGAAATCTGGTTACAGGTGGGAGATTCAAACTCAGGGTATTTTCATAGGTCTGTAAAAATCCGAAACAAAAGAAATATGATAAGGTCTCTTATTAATGAAGAGGGAGTTAGAGTAACAGATTATGTGCAAAATAGCAGAGCAGTTCTATAAACAATTGTTGGGGCAGAAAGATTCATTGGTCCAGGCAAGTAGTGTGGAAGAGATAAGTGATCTCCTACAGTTCAAGGTGAATGAAGCTCAGAGGGTTGATTTGGTTCGTCCAGTTTTGGAGGAAGAAGTTAAAGGTATTCTATTTGGTTTAAAAGGGGATAAAAGCCCAGGACCTTATGGATTCCCAGCCTGTTTTTTTCAGTCAGCTTGGCATATAGTGGGGCCTGAAGTTACTTCTGCTGTGCAATACTGTTTTCTCAATTGCTCTCTGGCCTCAGGTATCAATTCCATTCTATTAGCTTTAATTCCTAAGGTTCAGAATCCTGAAGAGATGCAGCTATTTAGACCTATTTCATGTTGCAATACAATTTACAAGTGTGTGGCAAAGATACTTGCTGCTAGACTTAGTTTAGTGCTCCCTTCTCTAATAAGTCACAATCAAACTGCTTTTATAAAAGGAAGAGTGATAGGGGAGAATATTTTGCTAGCTCATGAGTTAGTTCAGAAATACAATCGTAGTGATATATCTCAAAGAAGTATAGTCAAGGTGGATATCATGAAAGCCTTTGACTCAGTGGATTGGGACTTCCTAATCACAGTGTTAAAAGCAATGAACTTCCTGATCTTTTTGTGAGATGGATTGTGATGTGTATTACAACTCCTAAACTAAGTGTTGGCTTTAATGGGGGTATAGTAGGGTACTTTTCAGCAAAAAAGGGATTAAGACAAGGGGACCCATTGTCCCCATATCTGTTTGCTATTTCTATGGAGATTCTTTCCTGTTTAATGGTTAAGGCAGTTCAAGAGGGTAAAAATGCCTTTTCATCCAATGTGTAAGAGGCCGGGATTGACCCATTGGATGTTTGCTGATGATTTACTTCTCTTCTCAGATGGGTCCAACCTTGGTATTCAGTCCATTCAACAAGTTCTTGGGGAGTTTAGGAGGATCTCAGGGCTTAAATCAAACCCAGAAAAATGTGAATTGTTTTGTGGAGGTATTCCAATGGAATGACAGACACAGATGGCTCAGAGGGCTGGATATAAGCTGGGATCTCTTTCTATTAGGTATTTGAGGTTACTTCTGACCCCAGGAAAACTCTCAATTAAGGCCTGTAAGCCACTGTTGGATAATATAACAGGAAGGATCCACAGTTGGAAAACTAAGTTTCTTAGTTATGCAGGGAGATTGCAACTGATTATTTCAGTGCTTGCAAGTTTAACTCAGTTCTGGATGGCAGTTTTCATATTGCCAAAAAAGATAATCAAGTAAATTGAAAAACTCTGTAGTGACTTTCTTTGGGGAGTTGGTGATGGAGGAAAGAAAAGGGCTACTGCTGCCTGGAAATACTTGGCACTCCCTAAGAAGGAAGGTGGGTTAGGAGTTCGTGATCCGGTGAGTTGGAATTTCTCTTGTGTTCTTCGTCATATTTGGTTAATTCTGATGCAGGAGGGTTCCTTGTGGGTGGCATGGTTAAGGGCTTACAGGATTAAGAATCATGATTTATGGACATTTCAATCACAAGCTGGTTCTTGGATTTGGTTAAAACTATTGAAAAGTATAGATAAAGTTGCACAGCAGATGACTCTGGTTGATGGTAAGCTCTGGTGGAATGGAAAGTTGACGAAAAGATATAGCATCAGTCTTGTTTGGGAATCTTTTAGGCCTAGAGAAGCACCTGTTTCATGGTACTCTTTAACCTGGAAAGGTCCTTCTCCTCCTAGGGATAAATTTTTATTGTGGTTGGTAATCAAGAATTATATTACTACCAGTGATAAAGTTGTAGCTTGGGGGGAAGAGTGGAAATGTTAACTGTGTGTTTTGTCCCTGCCCTCTGGAGACTAGAGACCATCTGTTTAGTGAATTTTGCATGTTTAAAGAGCTGTTTGCAGGCTTGTTGGATAGAGCTTACCCTAGGATTCCAACAGACAGCTGGAGCTCTGAATTGCAGTGGGCTTCATCTCAGCTTAAAGGGAAGCAGGTAGGGGCACAAGTGGCTAGATCAATCTGGAGAGCTATGGTCAGTGTTATAAGGCGAGAAAGATGTTTGCAGAAGTTTGGTGGTGGCAAGAAGCAGCAGGCCGTGGAGATTATTGTAAGAATTAAGAAAGATATAGTTGTGCTGTTTCCAGGTGAAAATTTGAGTAGGTTCTGGTCTTGATCAGCTTTGGCTCTTGGTTCTTAGTAGTGTCTTTAGTTGCAAAAGTGTAATTAGTATAGCCTTGTTTCTGTTCTGTTGAAACTCAGTCTGGCAGGGTTGTTGCCACACAGTATTGGACCCTTTTTGATGATATATAGAAACACCAATTCATCAACAAAAAAAAATATTTGCAAGCCAAAATGATTGGTAAAATTTAGCCTCCACGCAACAATACAATACTCTGAGAGGTGGTGGTGCTGAACTTGGAGTAGAAGAGTTGGGATTAGGTTTGGGAAAGGAAGTAGCGGGGGAAGAAATTATGTTCGGATTTGGTAGCAAGTAAAGTTCAGCTACATTAGGTGCGGACAGAGAAGAAGGAGTTGGCGAGGGTAGTGATCAAATTGAGGAGTGTATTGAAAGACATGAAAGTAAAACTGGAGTAGTTTGAGAGAGAGAAGTGAGAGATGATGGGGATATTTATGAAAATGGAGAGGGTGGCATGGAAGTGATCCGGAGTAGGTGAAGGCAGTCAAGGAAGATATGAGCATACTGATGGAATTGGAGATGAGGAGTGGCTTTACCGAGCTTATTACAAATGCCCCTAAGGAAGATGAGTTGGCCAAATACAAGAAAAGGTTGAGCAGTTGAAGAGCGAGTTGACAATAATCCCAATTGGAAAAGAAATTGAGGGCCACATAGAGAAGGTCCATCAAAGTAGCAGAAATAGAATTGCAGGAGAAGGATTAAGTGAACTTTGGATTGAAACAAATGCCTCTTGAGATTGCATATAGAGGAGATAAAAATTTGGTTGTACAACGAATAGTGGTGGCTATTGGTCTTTAGATTTATGGTTGTGCAGCTACCACAACCTATGTCTATCTGAAAATGAGGAATCATTTATTGATTTATTTAAAGGGCTAATCCCACTGGGAAACCCGAACTATTAACTTTGTGTCATTTGTGTCATAAAGTATTCGATATGACATTTGTGTCCTAAACTATTTTTCCGTTAGAGTTGACTAGCATTGACCGTTAGTTTTTAACAGAAAGTCTAGTCAGCGCTGATGTGGCATTTAAGTGGAATTTATAATATTAATTTATAATTATTTTCCAAGAAAAGATAAAAATTACAAAAATAAAAACATATACACCCTTCCCTCTCTCGTCTCCCAACCTCCGCCGCCGCTGCGAGAGTAACCACCATTACTAAGCAAAAGGGAACTCTGGGAAAATCGCAAACTAATTCTCCTCGGCTGGGTGCCCGCCACTATGCGAGCGGGTCGCACTCCGTCGAATCGGACCGACCGAGTCAAAGCAGCAACACGAGATGGTGCTAACAGGAGGAGGCGGTTGGTATCCTTGTACGCAGACTCTGTTGCTCTTCTTCTTCACCGTCCTCCACCTGGATCTGCCATCGAGGAACGGAGAAATGCCGTGTAGGTGTTCGCCGAGCTCGAAATCCAGCTAAGCAGTGTGAGCTGTGAAACCTCTGGAAGTGGTCGCAGAAACCCAGATCCAATGAAACCCAATGATGAAGAGCAATTCAAATATGGCAGAGTCAGAGATGGTTTTGGCTATATAGGTTTCCATCGACGATTTGGTAAGGGTTCAAGCTTCCCTCACCCTCCTTGTCGGCAACCGGTACACACGACATCTGGAGCTGGAAATGTCGTTGGAGAAGATATCGATTGGAGCTGGGAGCTCTGCCATAGAAGACGACGTCGATTGGAACGAGGTAGCCGAAGATTGGAGAGGAAGCCAGAGGCCACCAGAGATGATCCACAAAATTCAAAACCAAGGGTTAGAGATGCAGGGGGTGCTAGGATTTTTTTCTAATTTAAGTTTTCCTTTGTATTTTGTATTTTAATTGTTAATTTTAATTTGAAAATAACAATCTGATGTGGCAGCTGACGTGGCGCATACGTCGCTGCCACATATGTGCCATGTAATCAACAGTCAATATTTTATGGTTGATCGTTTGGTCAACCGTTATCTATAACGGTCAACGAAATTGTCAGGACGTAAATGACACACAACTATCATACGTCAGGACACAAATGTCATATCGAATACTTTATGACACAAATGACACAAAGTTAATAGTTCGGGTTTCCTAGTGGTATTAGCCCTTATTTAAATTAAGGTCGATTCTCTATTCAAACTAATGGGAGATAAGTAGTGTCTAATTTTGTGTCTTATTAATTTGATCGAGTCATTAGTATATTGTAGGTAACCTTAATTTTGTCATTTGCGCTCAACTTTTGATGGTTCCATTTTAGTTGATTTGTTAGTATATGGTTGACTTGAATCAACAACTCTTCATTTCTTTTTAGTTTTCAATTATTTATAGGTCGTGTGGGAATTCCAGCGGGCTTTTATACTCTATATGTCCGGACAATTAATTAACCAATAGCATTTTAACGGGAGTTTAATTATAATTATGAAATTGGATTAAGGATATATTTTTATATTTTATATACTTAAATGTTGATGGTATTTCTTCAAACATTCAACCTATATATTCATTGTTTAAGTATCATCTTTTTTTATAAGAGTTTACGTATCATCTTGATGGAAGGATTGTCAATAAAATTAAACAGATTAATAATGTTAAACATAACATAAAATATAAATACTCAGATACAAACATTCCGGCCAACGGACCGGGTTATAAGCTAGTTATGTAAGGAGGTTCTTGGCGGACACCCACTTCATTCCATTATACCTAGTTTTTGCGCACAGTTCGGAGAGAGCTTTTAGTCTTTTGCTTTTCTCCTTTTTTTTTATTTGAAGAAGAGGCTTTTGCTCTTTTAAAAACTCTATTAAAGAATTAGCAAAGAATACGAAGATTACAAAATCGAAGCAACTATGTATATAGGCAAGCGGTGAAAGAAAGTGAAGCATGTTCTCTTCAAATTAAGTTTTAACCGATGACTAATTCTGATCATTTGTTTTGATAATTGAAGGATCTTATATTCATGAGAGGCAACTGGTAGTTTGGTTTATTTTTTATATGGGAAAACCATCCAAATAAGCAAATACAACTATTTGTCAAAAATTTAATGCAAGTACATATATCTGGGTTTTTTTTTGTCATAGGTAAGTACCTATATCTTTATTAGAGGAATTTTATCATGCTTAAAAGCATTGGTGTTTTAGGGGTTACTTTGGTTTTGGTGATAGTTTGGTTGAGATAGTTACAATGCATGTATTGTCCATAATGCATTGTTTTTCTATTGGTGATAGTGACACGCTAAAACACAACACCAAATTGCGACCAAGTGGAATCGCAGTCCGGAAATGCAGTAACAGGCAAGCTCTAATTGTCAACCCGGGGTCTAGATCTACTGCCTACTCCGTGTATATTTGTTATCTAGCAAACTAAGTTGAGTGATTGTGAGTTTAACTAAAAGCAGTAAGAGAGCGGGAAATGATTCGGTTTTCTAAAGCAAAGAAAGAGTCACTCGGGAATGAGTCCCCCTAGCTCCTTAGTTAGGTCTCAGTTGTAATTACCCTGGGTTGATTTACTGTTGATTAAACTGCGGAAGATCCGACAGTAGCTTGGAATCTCTTAAGCTGACCAAGCCCTCTCAGGCAGGCTAACCGGCAGGCGACTAACCTTCACCAGGATAGACTGCTGAGGCAATAAGCACAAAACTCCACTACTGGAATTGGATTCCAGTACAAAGCAGTAAATTGATTAACTCTCGTATAACCAATCTACCACTACCGAATGATGAAACTCTAACAACCTAATCAGATTCTATCTATCTCAGGTTGCAGCAGAAATCAAGAAAAGATGATCAAACTTCAATTGATTCAATGAATCATGCATCATTCGATTAAAAGAAAACAATATAACAATCCCAAGTCATTACAATCAAGATCCCTAACACATGGAACTAGGGTTCTTCATACCCAAGTGAGAGAAAGTTCTACTCCATAGAGAGAGAGGGGAAAACAGAATACAAAGCAGTCATACTCATAACA
Source organism: Linum tenue (assembly GCA_946122785.1). Lineage (NCBI taxonomy): Eukaryota > Viridiplantae > Streptophyta > Magnoliopsida > Malpighiales > Linaceae > Linum > Linum tenue. The sequence continues at coordinate 68,216,456 of CAMGYJ010000009.1, read as the reverse complement.
ATGGGAAGAATCTGCTCTGGGATGTCAATCTTCACTCTTGTGATGATCTCCAAGCTCGATTGATGAAACCCAGCTCCAAAATCACCTCTAGGATTTGTTCTTCGCACTTTCTCTCTCTAGGGCTCTGTGTTTGCTCCAAAAAGTCGATTCCCTCACTTTTGGCTCGAAATTGGGTTAAAACCCAGAAATTCCCGACCACACGGCCATGTGGAAATCCCAGCTGCCCTTGTGGCTCTCAAAACACAGCGTTTTGATTAAGTGACTTCCAGGCATGCTGCACGACCAAAACCACACGGTCGTGTGGATTTCCAGGCTACCCGTGTGAGCTCCCTGGACTTTCCACACGGCCACAGGGGGTCCCCTACACGGCCAGTGTGGCTTGCCCGTGCAAAATGGTGCCACACGGCCAAGTCACACGGCCGTGTGGGATTTTAGGCTTGCCCGTGTGGATTTCCAGGCTGCCCGTGTGAGCTCCTTGGACTTTCCACACGGCCACAGGGGGTCCCCTACACGGCCAGTGTGGCTTGCCCGTGCAAAATGGTGCCACACGGCCAAGTCACAAGGCCGTGTGGGATTTTAGGCTTGCCCGTGTGGATTCTTCAGCTTCTCGCCAAACGTCTAATTTTCGTCCAATCGACCCAGAACTCGTTCCCAAACCTTCATTCACGTACTAGGACCTGAAATATCACAAACAAGAACAACCTAGCGTGAAATCGGCTAAAACACGAGAAATAAGATTCAAACGGTACAAGAGTGGTGAACAAAAACATGTGTATATATCAAGTCATCAAATAGTTAAATTGGTGCATTGTTATCAATGCATGCATAATAATATACATGTCTATACAAAAATTGGTGTATTGTAGTTTACATCGTTTGACGTATGTGATAGTTATTATAGTATTGAATAAGTTGGATTACTTTTTTAGTGAAATATCACTTTTACCCTTTGTTTTTAACATAAAAAAGCAATACATATAATAAAGTAGGGTCATGTGATAGTTATTATAGTATTTAAATAAATTAATTTTCTCATAAGTTGTAGCCGAGTTGGCTCTCTAGTCACAATGTTGGGACATCTCATAAGCTCAAAATGAGACAGTTCATGAGTTGTATTAAACGAGCCACCTAAAGTGTAATATAATTTATTTAAATACTACAATAACTATCATAGAAATCAAACTATGTAAACTACACCAATTTTCTAATATACATGTATATTATTTTTCATGCACAATGCATCGATTTAACTATCACCAAAATCAAACGACCCCTTAGTTTTTGCTTTTATGGTGCAACTTGAAGTTGTACCGTTAACGTTATGGCACAACTTCAGGTTCTATCTATACTTTTTCGTAAAATCTCTTTATTGTACAAACTAAAGTTGTACTTTCTTGTTATGGTACAACTTGAAGTTGTACCATAAAATAATTGTCAAATTCCCTTATGGTACAACTTTAATTTGTACTTTAAAGCATAGTAGAAGTGCTCATCTTTATTAGCATAATTTTATATATCTTATAATGCAATGTGTATCCATGCCACATGTAATTTCGGAATTAAGATTCATTTTCATGCAAAAATATTGCTCACCAAAATTAAAAAATGCTTAGAAAATTACATGAAATTTCTTAAACATATAATTAGCTTTCTTGAGGACCTTCACTGAGGCTAAACGTTTAAGTGCCTTGCATCTTAGCTAAGTATCTTTGACACCCCGAATGCTCCTAACCAAAAAATTATGGTCATAATTGTTGGCGCAATTTTAGGTATATAGTCGAGTACATTGATCATAGAGTCCTTATTCAAAAACCTGAAAGAAGGAATAATACAGGTTATTTAAGGGTTAGAAATGAGCAAACACTGTTGAAAGTATGAATGATAAATGAGAGGTTTTTCATCGAAATGCATGGTACAACAATACAATAAAACAATGATTCCAATAAAACATGAGATAGTCTGTATGCAACTAGCCTACCAATGAAATAATTTTGTCACTACATGTACAACTCTAAAGAAGCTACAAAGAGCAAAAAGACACGTCACTAATAAAAAAACCTCCAAGATAGCTTACAGTGAGTGTGTATATTTGATTAGTGCATTAGAATTCTTAATTATATTGAGTCATTTAGAAACAGAAAAGTACTTAGACAGGGATTAAGTAAATTGACTTAGGATTTTTTCCAATTACTCCAATTATTATTTTTCATTTACATTATGATATGAGTAAAAATCACAATAAATCATTCATCATTCTATATGTGTTTATACATTATCTAATATTTAAACTTTCAAATAGAAAGTGTCCATAAGAAAAAAAGTAATCCAACCAACTCGCCAACCAAAATTTAGGAGTTCAGTTTTTTGAACATCCAAATGGAAAATTAAGGAAAATTAAGGTTTTGAAGCGTACAAATAATTTAAAATTTTGAAAACTTCAAGTGGGTGATTCTAGATTGGTTTTCATGTGGGATGGGGCCACTAGGAGTGGGTGGCATTCGGCTGGTGAGATGGTCCTTCTTGATCCGGGGAGGACGCTCCTTTTGGCCAAGGGGGTTCAGTTTCCTCAGATTGACGAGCCTACAGTGGTGGAATTGTTGGTGCTTCGGGAGGCTATTATTTGGTGTTTGGAGTGTGGCTTATCGGAGGTCCGATTTGAGGGCGATGCCAAAGTGATTATTGATAAAATTAATCAAGCTGACACAAGGGATAACCGGTTGGGGGCTGTTTTGGAGGAGACAGGTCTTTATTTTCTCGCTCATCCTGGATTTAGTGTGCGATTTATAGGTCGGGAGAACAATATGGTAGCTCACTCGGTAGCTAGAAAAACCCTCTCTTTGTATCCGACTATAGGTCGCTTCTTTGATTTCCGGGCATGGCTGGTTTCCAGGATTTAATTATCTATTTATTTGGATTAATATAAAATATCTTTTGAAAAAAAAGGTGAATATGAAAATAGAATATTACATATAAAATTCAAACAAATTAGTAATAAGTTCTAATCAATTACCTCAATTATCCAAGCATACGATGATATTTTATTGTACAAACATACATGTTCAATGTTAACTAAAAACAAATGAGGTTGATAAAAAGTGAATCAAAGAAGATTTCTTTCAAGTTTGAATTATTATACTATGTATGATACTAATCAAACATTTCATATTTACTTTAATTCGATGTTGTTAATGGCACATCAATAAAAAAAGTCAAAAATGTGTAGTAATTTCTAACAACAAGTAGTAAATCAAATTGTGGTTTTACAAATGTTTTCAGAGTGGATCCTATTATAGAGATTTTTTCTAACTTTCCCTACGAACTTTCATCAATGAATCCGTTAGAATGTCGCTAAACTCTATGATGTAATTTTTTGTTATTATTTTACAAATATTAAATAATTTGGATGATTTTTTAATAATATTGAATAGAAATGTATCTCACTTTATACAATTGGGATCGTTGAAATGTATCCAGCGAGATCGTTGTTTATTATGTTTAGCGACAAAATGTATCCGGTCAACGGGCGGGCCCAAATCTAGTTTCTGCTGGAGAAATGCACGTAACATTATTCTATTCAAATTTGATGATTGTACTTTTAATAAGGCATGTCCAATAACTATATCCAAAACAATAAGATTCATCATACGACCATCAACCATCCACCTTCTAGTGAAATTGACAGTTAAGACCCCTACAATGTCTGTCATATATGACCAGTTATGTGTTTATGCCAGCTGAATGCTAATTTTGGACTTGTGTATGAAATATTTTGTCCAACCTTATTTTTTTATGTAGATCCTTTTTGGTGGAGGGTATTTCACAACACATAAACAATTGAGGAAATCTGGTTCACGAGCTACTGATGTTGAAAAACTAAATGATGTGTGAATTTGTCATGATTATCAATAAAAAAGAAAGACACCTTCACTCAACAAAGATGTGCTAGTTTTCAGTAATACACATAAAGATATCTTGTAGCGCTGCAGGAACTTAGATGCTCGAATATTATTTTCAATATCAGTTCATTATGTTCTAATATTGATCAGCAAACGCCATTGTACTTAACAAATGGGACAATCTCAAAAGGAACAACACGATGATCATGTTATATCCATCATACCCCATCCTCACACCACCGCCCGAATAACTACCTCTTTCGTAGTTGATCGAGTAACCATGCCCTTTGTACCTATCTACAACACCATCATTATAAAATAAACACAAGGACAACAATATTGGAGAAGGGGGGGGGGGGGAGAGAGAGAGCTCAAATCATCCCCATCAAATCTTTCGTTTCATGTTCATTTTGTCCCCTGTTCCAAGCTAAGTAGATTCCAAAGAATACATCACGAGTCGTCTTGAGAATTTTTTTCTCCCCATTTTTTTCTCCATTGCCGAAAAGGCTTGGGTTCCTTCTTCGGTTTTTTCTACAGCTGCCGCTTTCGGAGCCTTCAATATTCAGATATCTTCATCAACCAAATCTAGAAGAAAGATCAAGGAAATCAGTAATGGTTTAAATGAAGGAATACCTAGCATTGAAGTTGACTTCTGCTCAACCACACCGGCAGACAGGAGAAGGTGTAATAAAAAGACGATATCCCAAAGAAAATCTATACAACTGCCTCCCAAGCCCCCTGAAACTCTAGCCAACAATCAATGTCGGGGAGGAATAATCATGAACACAGATGGGGGAGTAAAGGCAGCTTAGATAGCGTTGGGAAGGAGGGATACTAAAGAGGAACAGAAGAAAGCCTGCCCCAAGAAAGATCCACACAATAAAAGTCACCAGAAGATGCCTCGCAAGGAGATCTGGTAAATTAATGCAACAGTCATCAACACTACTGAGATCTACTTGCTCTCTCTGACAAGCAACTCCCCAGCACAAGTAAACGCAAGAAGGAGCAATGGAGCTGGCCGAATCCGTAGGGCTCAGCCTCCTGACATCACATAAGAAATAGGCACTACAAAGAGAAGAAAAGTTAATGGAAAAAAGAACAAGAACCCCAAATGGAAATTAAGAGGAAGTGGAAAAAGGAGTCTGGAAAAGGCTATACAGAGGCACCCACAACAATTAATACAGATAGCATTCAATGGTGGATCGCTAGGAAGCGATCGATGGGGAAGGGAGAAGATGACCTATTTAAAGGAATCCCAACATGAATATCATACTCACCTCCCTAGTTCTCATAAACGCATGAACAAAAATCCCCAATACCAGCAGAGAAGTCACAAAAAGCACGAGCTCCAGTTCGAACCATCCCACTCCCATGTCAATGGAACCCAATACAATGAATCGAAGAGGAGAGAAGAGCCACTTGGTCATGAATGTGAGGCCTAGAGTAACCGGCATAAGAGGCAGTGACATGGCCATGCTACTTGGCAAATGGGTCACTGATGCAAATATCAACCTACAAAAGGCCAAGAACACTACAATCAGTAAATGGAGAGCATATGAGGAGATTCAAGCAACCAAAGAGGCGGATAACCTGTATATCTACTCCTTTCAGTCAACAAAACAAAGAGATGCAGTCTGGGACGCGCGACCATGGAACCTCGGCAACACACTGGTGGCACTAAGGAGATGGGATGGCGAACAGAAAGCAGAACCCTCTGATATCCCAACAGTTACACTATGGGTCTAAATGCACGATATTCCTCAATTTCTCAAAGACGAGGAATCCATCTAGGCAGTTGCTGAATTTATCTTCCTATACTACCACGACATTGACCAATCTAAATTCGAATTTAGAGGCTGGCTGAAATTCATAAGGGCTAAAGTGGAGGTCGACCTCGACAAACCCATCTCGATCGGATTCGAATACCCGTTGGGGGAAAGATCCATCTGGTTCAACTTCAAATACGAGTGGATTATGGACCTATGCTACTTCTGTGGAAAGTTGGGCCACCTGATCCAGAATTGCCTTGATAGAGAAGATCATCGAAGAAGGGGGTTATGCACTGATCCGTCGGAGGTTTACACGGCCGCTCTAAAGGTTGGGCATGATTCACCGGCAAACATGCCACCGGCCTCGTTCCGTGAAAAGCTGGCCAGATCGAGACAACTGGCAAGTCCTGACCCAAGAACCCACCGACTACGAGGATCACAAGGTGAATCATCACTTATGTCACTGGTGGGGCACACTGGCCAGGGGTCGTCATCATGCCCACCGGGTTTCGCAGCACTAGACATGGAAGAGCCAGGAATGATGAGAGGTAACGACTGGCTACAGAGAGGAGACGTCAGAAGCCCCACCCTATTTTTTGAATCTGCCTTTCTGGAGGAGGAGATGGAAGCGGCGACTCTAGCTATGCAGGGGAGCCTTGACCTAACCGAAAGGGAGGATACCTGAAGTAATCATGCATGCCTGGTGGAGATGGGCCAGTCTTTATCACTAGCAAGCCCAATATATTCACATCGTAAGCCAAACCCGGCCCAAGCTGAGGCTGAACAACAACCAATCCTACTCAGCCCTCTTGGCCAGAATCCATTCTTAATCACTGAAACTGAGTCCTTAATGGTTGGCGGTGAGATCAGGGCCAGACAGGAAAAGAAGAGGAATCTTGATAATGGAGACAAACCAACAAGCTCCCATCCTCAACAAACTCCTTCTACTAACCTGTCTATTGAATTCATGTCGTTTGTTCCAGGTGGAAGCAAGAGAACCTATCAGCGTAGGAAGCACACCATAAGGAGAAGGAGTATTGCAGAGATCACAACTAATGGAAATCAATCCGGGGAAGGAGAATCGAATTCCCCAAGGGAGACGGCGGCAAGTCATAAGCCGCCATATCAAGCATGAGAAACATTAGCTGGAATTGTAGGGGGTATGTCCAGCCTCTTACAAGAAGTTAATGCGGCAGACTTTGCCAAAAATTCGACCCTTCAATGTTGTTCATCATGGAAACTAAGAAGGATGATTCCTTTCTTGAAGACAAAAGACGCGCATTGAAGTTTGATCACTCAGAGTACGTTAGCCCTACAGTAGAAGCTAGCGGATTAGCCCTCTGGTGGTAAGATGATGTAGCAGTGTGTATCCTAGACTCTTGTAAGTCCTTCATGGACGTTAGTATCTGTAGGGACAGAGGAACAGACTGCTGATTTGTTGACAAAAATCGTTTCTTCTAGTCGACATTGGTATCTATCTTCCAAATTGATGTTACGTACCCAACATCAATTTGAAGGAGGGTGTTGATTATATTTAATATAAGTCCTTCATGGACGTTAGTATCTGTGGGGACAGTGTGACCTTCTTTTGTACCTTCATCCACGCTCCTACCACGACGGTAGAGAGAAGAGCTCTCAGGGATCGACTTACGACCTTGAGAGACACCCATGATGAAAAGTGGCTTATTGTGGGGGACTTGAATGTTGCTTTGTTCCCTTTTGAAAAGCAGGGGTGCTGCCCACTGCAGAATGAGAACATGGCCCCTTTCAAGTATTTCATTGCTCGGAACGCTTTGCTGGACCTTGGCTTCTCTGGTCAGCTGTTCACTTGGACGAACAAACAGCAAGGAAACAATCTGATTAGGGAAAGATTTGATCGAGCACTGTGCTATACATGTTGGAGACTTGAGTTTGAATAAGCGATTTTCTTCCATGAAGACTTTGTCGAATTTGACCATTGTCCGACCAGGATTGATCTATCTCTAAAGAAGCAAAAAAACTGTACTCCTTTCATATTTGACAAGAGATGGCGGGAAAATGAGGAATGCTACCAAAAATACCAAATCTATGAGAACCCATCATTCCATTTCACCATACATCTCTGAGTACCTCTCGACCTTGTCAGCCTTGATGACCGGATTGGCCTTGCCGATTGCATTCTTCCCGGCTTCCTTGAAACCATAGTCGCAATCGTGGTTCTTCTAGTACCTCTAGGAACCGCAGAAAGTGCTGCCGCAATTGCACTTGATCCCTTCGCTGAACAGTGAACCCAGTAGGTTTAGTTTGAGTAAATTCATACTGCAAGAAAGACTACAAATAGAGGAACTGCTAATATTGGATCCCTTTGGTGAACCTAGTAGGTTTAGTTTGGTCAATTCTATGTACAGAAGTATCTACATATTTTGACATTGCCTTCGACTTAATTCAACAATAATCTCTTGCTCAACTACAAGAATACATCATTTACATTTGTTTTAGAGACCACACTTACACAAAATCTCAAGTATCCATGATCAATGCATTCATATTTTTAAATGTTTGAAGGTATTTTAAATAGGTTATTCATGATCTGCAAGTAATCTCCGGGTTATATTAGTATGTAATCCGTTCATAGATATTTTTAACCTACAATCCTATTTTATAATACAAAATGGAGCAATTAGACAATTCCATAATAAAGGAAAATTCTTAGCTCCAACCTTGGTTGGACGCAGAACCTTCAACCATCCAAGGTGTCAGTTTGTTATTAGTGGAACAGTAAACCGTTTTTAGATTTATATATATAAATATCAAAACGTAGCAAACTTAAGCCCGCCAAACAATTTCAGACAACTTAGATCGAAATACAATCTCAGTGGAGATAATTAGCAGACATTCGTAACAAAATAAGTCACCCTAAACAATGAAAACTCAAATCAATGAAGACACAGTGTATTGAGGGGATTCAATAAATCATATACAAATATTATTACAACACAAAAGCTCTCTCATAAACAAAATCCATGTTCAACCATTAGTTGCACATAACACAAGAGAAGGAAACAAAGTTAGAAACATAGTCAGGCCATCCACAATGTGGGTGGGAGGGAAACGTGGGAAAAGAGGGAAAAAAGGGGGAGAGGGAGGTTTTTGTCACAATGTGAGGGGTGAGAAAACTGGGTAATTGGTTTAATACTTTTTTATTAAAATCAATCTATAGTTGATTTCATCACTTTACTTTTATATAATGATCATTATTTTTACGTAGTTAGTGATGGGTCCCTCCCCCTCTTGCATTCTTCATTTGTTTGCTAGTGGTGTGTATTCCCCCACTTTTCCCCTTTTCCTCATTTTCTACACTTTACTCACCCACGTTGTGGGTAGTCTCAAGTCTCATAGATATGAATTAGGTTCAAAATCAAAACTAAACAAAAAAAAGTAAAAAGAACATTCCTACTTGCCAAAAGGAAAATGTAGACATGCTAGAAGATATAGCTTGAAGATTAACCTGGCAACAGATCGTCAACAATAGCCTGGCAAACCAATCAATAACAGTAATCTAGCTTTATGGCCATAACAAGAAATTAAATAGGAAGTCTATCTCAGTTCATGAACAATGCTAGCAATTGAGTAACAATCATATGTATTAGGTACTTTGTTAACAACGAACCAGAATAACATGTTTTTCCCAGACGGGTATATACATGGAACTGTAAGTAACCAAGCCTAATCATGGAAATACCAAACATAACCAAGTTGAATAATCTGTGAGGCTCAGAATCATAAGCTCCAAGGCTTCATTTAGTTGGTTTGAGAGCTAATCTCATAACATACTCAGATAATATAGACACGAATATTAAGCATCATAAAATGCTAGCTACATCCAAGCTGGTTGACTAAAGACCATAAGGTATGGTATCCTTATGACCTTTAAGCCTCTCTTCCCACTCTTCCGGATCATTTTTAACCCTTAATTCCTTAAAATGTAGCAGCTGATGAGAATTCAACGAAACCAAACGTGACTTGCTTGACTTCTCTCTGGCCATATAAAGCTCCAACGGATTGAGAGAGGCTAGTCGCTCCTCTTGCCTGTCGGAGCCTACACCAGCCAAACAATCCCTCTTGTCGTTCCTCACTAGGGATGGCAATGGGGCAGGTTTGGGGCGGGTTTGTCTAAACTATCCCCATCCCCAAATTCAAATACCTAAACCCATACCTGCCCCATACCCATGCGGGGGAATGTTTTGCAAACCCATCTCATACCCGTGGGTTTCGGGTACCCATGGGTAATACCCGTACCCGTACATCCAACATTATTATACCTAAAACTTGGAAGACCACGATGGGGACCCCTCACCTGCATTGAGCTCCAGCTCTTCCTCTTTTCCTTTTTCCCTGGATGATGACCCTACGCTTGTCCCAACAGCGAACGAGGATGACGCCATCATTGCGGAGCCTCCTGACACCTCATAACATGTCCTCGGCACACCCTCCTCCTCGACGTCAGCAGCTGCCGAACCGATCGCCCCTCCAGATGATCGGCCAGCTTCTCCTGTACATGCCCCACGTTGGAGTCTCTGGAGCGCACTGTCCCCCGCCACTTGGAGGTATTGTTGATTATATTTAATATAGGTACCAATATTTAATTATGTAGTTAGGGTTTGTGTTAGACAACCTATATATACCTGGTTTTATGCTACATTGAAGGTTAACGAAAATATAATACTAAAACCTGAGAGGGAGATCCTCTCCGTGGACTAGGGTCATCACTGACGATACCAGATTAAAAATCTCGAGTGTTATTTACGTTTTAGCTTGTTTGATTGAATATTTGGCATGGTATCAGAGCCTACGATCTAATCCTCTTCATTGGCTAGGTTTGGCGCTGTGGTTTTTGAGCCAACAGCTTTGGTCTTTTCGGCAGGCTTGCTGCTAGAGTTTTTTCTACGTGTCTTCATCAGGTCTATTGCTATTGCTTGGGTTCTCTGCATCCCAACTTTTATTTTATTCTAAGGAATGGTTGTTGTTTCTTGGGTTCTCTGCGTCCCAAGATTTGCTTTTATTCTAAGGATTGGTTGGTGATTTGGTTTCGTCTCCGGCCGGCTATAATTCTCAGGGGGTCTTTGTTGCCTCATCAGCATCAGGTTTGCTTGCTGTCGTTCGCTCTCTTGTTTTCGCAGCTACTATCTTTGTTTGTCTTCTTCGCTATGGATCCAGGGAAGGTGGATTTGTTAACTAATAAGTTGGACGGGACGAACTTCCTTCTGTGGGAGTTTCAATTCCATAGTTATGTGGCTGGGCGGCGCTTACTCCCGATTCTGGACGGGACTCGTCCCAAACCTGGGACCGATGCTACCGCAAAGGATGTGGAAGACTGGGATGCGGGGAATGTTCATGTGGTTTTTTGGCTGCTCTCCTCTGTCGATATGGGAACCGCACTCAGTCTCCGCCGGTTCTCTCTTGCGTCGAAGATGTGGGCACATCTTCGGGCAACTTATTCACAGACGAATGATGCCCTACAATTTGAACTAGAAACTGAATTAGCCTTGTTTCAGCAGGGTGATCGGGACATTCGATCTTACTACCAAGGCTTAATGACTCGCTGGACCGAGTATGATCTTCTTACTACATCATTGGTATCTGTTGTTGCTTCTGCCAAGGTCTTGAAAGAGCGCTCCCGCTCTCGTTTTATGCAACTTCTCAGCAAACTTCATCCAGAATATGAGCCCTTGCGGGCATCTTTGCTTCATCGTCAGGTGAGCAGTGTTGAGGAGGCACTTGCTGATTTACTCCGGGAGGAGACTCGTCTTCGCAGTCAGGCTAAGCTGGACAATAATGGCTCCGGAGATTCTGCCTTTGCTGTTAGTAAAGGACACTCTTCTCGCACTCCAAATAAGCTGGACGGTTCTGGTTCTAGTGATACCACCTTCGCTGTTTGCAAAGGCACTTCGAATCGACCCCAGTTTCAGCAAAGGGAACAACAGTCAGTTGATTTGTCACTTTTGTAATGAGACTGGTCATATTCAGCCCCATTGTCGCCGTTAAAATCTCTGCATTTAGTGCAAACAGTCTAGTCACATAATTATCGATTGTAAGGTGATGGCTAAGAGAGGGGGATATCGTCCTAATCACCAACCACGCACTGCACGCAATCCAATTCTAGCTATGCTATTGTTCAAGCTCCGGCTTCAGGGGTGGCATCTGCTGCCGCCTCCACTTCCTTTTCCTTCGGTGCGGTTTTCACCTCTGCCGACGTGTGCAAAATGGTAGCTGAAGCACTCCATGAAGCTATACCTCATATGTTAAACTCCGCCTTTGCAACCGGTAATTCCTCAGGTACTTCTTCTCGTTGGTTGGTTGATTCAACAGCTTTCAACCATATGACTAATTCCTCTGAGCGTTTTTCTAAGCTTCGCCCTACCCATATGCGTTCTTTCCAAGTTGCTAATGGTGCTCAGCTTCCTGTTTCGGGTTTGGGCATTGCACGAACAGGAGATATTCAATTGGCAATACATTATATGTTCCCAAATTAGTTCCTAGTCTGGTGTTTGTGGGGCAGTTGACCGAAGATGGGTGCTCTGTGACTTTTAATGATAACGGTTGTGTTGTGCAGGATCAGAACACCAAGAAGGTTCTGGGAACGGGTAGAAAGGATGGAAGGGTGATTGTTCTGGACAAGTATCAGCGGTCACCAGAGGGAGTTCAGGATCGGGTTCGGCATTCGCATATAGGAGTTCGAGACCATACACGAGATTGCAACAATATTTCTTTGTCTTCTAGTTCTTTCTCTTTGGAGAATAATGATAATCAGACCCATATTTTGGATGTTTCTGGGCCGTTGAGTATTTATTATGTTGATGGTTTGGATTCTCGGCATTGTAAGTCACAGAAGTCTCTATCAATTTGGGATTTATGGCATTCTCGGCTTGGCCATCCTCATACAGCTCATTTGTTACATAGGTTTCGTCATAGCTTGTTGCATGTTTCCCTTGATCCAAAATTTCATCCTTCTCAATTATGTGTTAGCTGTATTGAAGCCAAGGCTACTCAGTCTTCGTTCACTGCCAGTGAGACGTAGTATGACTCACCATTCGACCTTGTTAACACTGATCTCTGGGGCCCTCACCTGTTACTTCTCAGATGGGATTTTGCTACTTTGCATTGTTTGTGGATCATAAGACACGCTATGCCTGGATATATTTTTGCGTCAGAAGTCGGAGTTGGTTGATCATGCAAAATCATTCGTGCAGATAATAGAGACTCAATTCGGACGCCGAGTGAAGGTTATTAGATCTGATCCTGGTGGGGAATTTATTGCCTCCCATTTACTCAAATTCTATGTATCTCGGGGTATCCTGCCTCAACAATCTTGTCTCGGAGTCTCTCAGCAGAACGGTCTAGTGGAACGAAAGCATCGTCATGTTCTCGAGTTGACACAGACTATCTTGTTTCAATCGCACGTCCCGAGAGGTGTTTAGGTGGAAGTAATGAGTACTGTTGTTTATGTAATCAATCGCTAGATCACGTCAGCTCTGGGTGACCGATCACCTTATCATTGTCTGTACTCTAAGCTGCCTGATTATTCATGTCTCCGTGTTTTTGGTTGTGTTTGCTTTGTCATACTTTCCAAAAAGGCACGACATAAACTGGCTCCCAAGGTTGCTCAGTGTGTTTTTGTGGGTTATAGTAATCAACATAAATAGTACCTCTGTTATGATCCGGGTGAAAGAAGAATGCGCATTTCGTGTCACGTAACTTTTTTGGAGTAGGACGTGTATTACAAGGAATTGGCAGCTACTTCCCTCTCCTCACTCGATTTCTTGGTGCCGCTTCCTGTCTTTGATTCTCCTACTGTTGGCGCAGCACCTGGTAATCCTCCACAAGGCGGGAATCAAGGGAATGATCATCACATTGTAACGCCTCCTGGAACTCCATCTGGTCACTCGGCCTCCACTTCATCTTCGGGTTCTTCTTCGAGTCCAACAACTCGTTCCATTGGGTCTTCTTCGAGTGGATCAACGCAGGGCACACAAGGCTCTACTTCTTCTTCGTCGAGTGGTACCTTGGCTTCTTCCTCGGGTATGTTTGATGGTACTCAAGAAATGGGACTTACACCGCCTCTTTTGCCTGTCCCGCGTCGTTCTAATCGAGCCAATCTTGGCCAGCCACCACCGCGTCTGCAGGACTATGTGGGATACTCTATAGAGCATGATATCTCAATCCCTACTCATTATCGTTATGCTAAGGATGATCCTCGATGGAATGCAGTTATGGATACTAAGATTGATGCACTGGAAGCTCAACACACATGGGATGTTGTCCCATGTCCTCCGGGCATTTCTATTATTGGTAGTCATTGGGTTTATAATATTAAGATGCACCCGGATGGATCTATTGAATGTTTTAAAGCTAGAGTTGTAGCTCAAGGTTTCAAACAGCAATATGGGATAGATTTTGATGAGACTTTTGCTCCGGTTGCTAAAATGCAAACTGTTCGGAGTTTGTTTGCTGTTGCAGTTATGAAACAGTGGCCCATTATTAGGTTTGATGTGAAGAATGCCTTTCTGCATGGGGGCTTGAAGGAAACTATTTATATGGAATGCCCAGAACGATATTCAAAAGGAGGAGCAGATGTAGTTTGCAAGCTTCGGCGCTCGCTATATGGATTGAAACAAGCTCCGCGAGCCTGGTTTGAGAAATTTCATGGGACTATTCTTCAGGCTGGTTTTCTACAAAGTCAAAATGATCCGTCTATGTTCATTTGGCATACTATCCATGGTATGATTGTCTTACTTCTCTATGTTGATTACATGATAGTAACGGGTAGCGATGGTGAAGGAATTCATGAGTTGACTGCTTCGATACGTTCCGCGTTTAACCTGAAGGAACTAGGAGACGTATCTTATTTTCTGTTATTGGAGGTGACTCGAACTAAGGCCGGATTATTTGTTAGTCAGAAGAAGTATATTCAGGACTTATTGGCTACTACTGATTATGACGAGAGTCGACCGAGCAACACACCCATGGAACATAACTTGAAGCTGAAGAGGGATGATGGTGAGCTGTTAGAGGATCAAACTTTCTATCGCAATGTTGTGGGCAGCTTGATTTATCTAACTCACACTCATCCAGATATTGCTTATGCAGTACAAGTTGTTAGTCAGTTTATGGGAGTTGCTCAAACCACTCATCTTGATGCAGTTCATAGATTACTTCGCTATCTAAAGCATACTGCAGAAGTGGGGTTATTCTTCCCTAGTAATGGAACCCCGTCCAAGACCAGTGCTATTCAGATATTCCTAATTTTGGAGACAACACTAGTGCTATTCAGATAGCAAATATCCAGTACTACATGATAGGACAAAGCATATTGAGGTACATGTTCATTGTATCAGGCAATTAGTTGCCGAAGGAGTAATTCAGCTCAGTTATTTGAAGACAGAGGAACAGACTATTGATTTGTTGACAAAAGTCGTTTCCTCTAGTCGACATTGGTACCTATCTTCCAAATTGATGTTACGTACCCAACATCAATTTGGAGGAGGGTGTTGATTATATTTAATATAAGTACCAATATGTAATTAATTAGTTAGGGTTTGTGTTAGCAAACCTATATATACTCAGTTGTATGCTACGTTGAAGGTTAACGTAAATATAATACTAAAACCTGAGAGGGAGATCCTCTCCGTGGACTAGGATCGTCACTGACGATACCCCGTTAAAAATCTCGAGTGTTATTTACGTTTTAGCTTGTTTGATTGAATATTTGTCAGGTATATGATACTGATCTTCCGCCGTCAATTATTCCTCATCCTATGGTGAAACATGTTATGTATGATGCTTTTTCTTCGGGTCATCGGGCATTCCTTGCCGTCGTCTCCCGAGTTCCAGAGCTGACGCATTTTCACCATGCCATTCGCTATATTGAGTGGCGTGAAGCTATGAAGCGTGAGATGTGTGCCCTGGAAGCGAATGGAACTTGGTCCTTGGTTTCCTTACCTCCGGGCAAGAAGGCCATCACTTAAAAATGGGTTTCTAAGATTAAATATCATCCAGATGGGGAGACAAGCACAGAAAAGGTGAGAACGAACACATATCGGGTGCCTCTGTTTCTCGCTGCAATTCCGGCCCAAGGTAGAGAGCCAGTTTGGCTGCTACCCAAACAACTACGGCAATAGAGATGCGATGAATTGGTATCGGAGGCCACAATGAGGGACAATAATGGGCATTTTACCCTGGGATTTTCTCAAATGAAAAAACGAGCATACAGAGTAGAATTGCAGAGAATCAGATTGCTTGAACTTTTATTTGGGTTGGGATATCTTCTATAGCAATTGTTGGGGCTTTATTGAAAGACTCTGTAAATCAAGCCCATGTGATTTAACTGTTAAGAATGAATGAGATGCAGGTATTAGCTATTTTTCCTTTGATTGCTTCTGTGACATTGGTATTTCCGAAGTGCATTGAATATGGACTTGTTTGGGTAGTGGAGAAGAAGAAGAGAAGGGAAGTGATTAGTCGACAAAGAAGAAGAACAAGGGTGATTAAGTAATTTTGTGTTTTTGTAATGAAATATCATATACAAATAATCCTTTCAAACAAACAAGACAATTGAAATTAAAATACCATATTTCAATCTCAAATAACTATTAAATACCACATTTCTCAAAAATGAGTTGTTTGTTCACATATACCACTAGGGGTGAACAAACACACCCGGAAACCGACCCACCCGACCCAACCCACCTGTATTTCTCGCTAAAACGAAGGTTTTGGGTTGGGTGAGGGTTTTCTTTTGTACAACCCGCCTCTTTTGGGTTGGGTTTGGATTTTGGATTACACAACCCGTAAAACCCGACCCAACCCGTGTTCCAACTATTAGTATGAGTTCCAATCCAAAAAATATTTATGTACTATATATTCATATACTTATGAGAAAATTAAGATATTTCACCATGTTTTTCTCTCATGGTCTCCCTAATCTAATGCATTCTTCGACTTAAAGTTTAGACATAAATTGAATATAGTTATGATTCACGTAATCCTTTTTCTTGTGTACAATTTTAATAGAATAACATATGATAGATGTGTTTGTTTATAACATTTTTAGCCTATTTCAACAAATATCGTGAAAAAACAAGACATATGTTAAAGTAAATTACATTTTATTAAAATTTAAACAACATTTGTGAATTTTCATACCTTTCACCTTGGTTCATTCGTTTGAAATTTTAATTAGTTATAAAATATTTTTATGATGTAGAATAATTATATATTTTATGTTGGGTTGGGTTTTTACTTAAAAATATCGCCAACCCGACCCAACCCAATTAAAAACAAACCGTAGGGTTTAAATATTTTTGGGTGGGTTTGGATTTGATATTTCTCAAACCGTAGTGCATGAATCGGGTGATTAAAATGACTAAACCCGAACTATCCAACCCATGTACACCCCTATATACCACACCTCAATTCATAACCCATCAAACACACCATCATCAGAAAAGAGATATTAAGCCAAATACCAGACGCAAAATATAAATAACACATAAATACTATATTTTCATAAAATGAATTTATTTCACTCCGAAAATATCAGCCAATCAACTAATAAATCCAAAAGACCCCTTTAGATTAATTTGAAGGTTGACATTCTATTGGCTGGTTGGAGATGATGCAGATCAATGACGTGGCGGACTCAGGACCTTTCGATTAAGACCGAGAATGGCTTGTACGGCTGGGAGGAGTAGTTGAAAGGTTGTGTTTCTCTTTATGCACTATCTTCTCCGTGGCATCGGCGCCGTCCCTCCCTATTTCAACGGAGTAAGAGGCAGAGAGAGGGAAAGAGAGAGCAGATTCGTGAGAGAAACCTGGCCCGCATAAGCTAGTGGTAAATTGAGTTCAGAATCTTATTCAACCCTGTTTGATTCTCGCTCACTTTTGTTTTGTGTGTTTGATGGAGTTAATCCATCCTAATCAGTATCGGAGTCGGTTCTCTTGTCCTATTGTGTTTTAAATTTGGATTCCGGGACTGTCAGCTATAAATCCCTTCCCAATTCACCAAGTTCCGATCTCTTTAGCGACCCGCATGGCATCTCTTGAAACAAGATGAGCAAGGGAAAAGATGCCAAAGCAGAAGAAGAGCGTAGTTGGAGTGAGCTGCCGCCGGAGTTATTGACCCTCATCAGCCGACGGATAATCAAAGTAAAGGATACAATCCGTTTTCGAGTGGTTTGTAAGACATGGTGGGAAATCCTCGGTGAGCAGCAACCTCTACTGTTCCATCAATCATCAGCCTTGCTGATGTTGCCGTATTGCAATAATGAAGGCAACGGCAGCGCGTGCCGCCTGTTTATGGATGTGGAACGCAACCAATATCACCACTTGGATTTCGAGGAAGGCCTGAAGCAAGCTACTTGTCGGGGCTCAGCATTTGGATGGCTGTTTATGGTGCAGAGTGTCCCTGTGCTATTCAACCCTCTCACTGGGGATCAAATTTCACTCCCACCCCTTACTACTTTCCCAGATATTTTGGCTCACTGCCCGGAAAGAGTCCGTGGTGAATACCTGGTTCTGGCTTCCGAGTTCGACGACCAAATATTCGTGATGGGCAAGAAGTACGTGGAGTATAACTTCTTTGACCGGATCGCAATGTCAGCTGAGCCCAACGCGGAGGGCTGTGTTTTGATGGTTATCTGCTGGGTCCTAGACCAACCGCGCTTAGCATTTTGCAAGCCTGGAGGTGACAACTGGACATTGCTTCCGCATCCTAACGATGTCCCGTTATATTATAAGAACATAGTGTTCTGGAGGAATAAATTTTATGCTATTGACGGCGACAATAGAATTCTCATTTGTGATCTTGCTATTCCCAACGTGTCCTATTTTGCTTCCAAAGGTCTTCCTTTTCTCTTTGAAACCAGCTACCTAGTTATAGGTCCGGCTGATGAGTTGATGCTCGTAGCCAGAAGTTCAGCTGAACGTGAGGATGCTTTTGGTGGCCTAAATGAAGAACATGATGCTGGCCATGAAGAGGATGCAGTAGGTCAGGATTATAGAGTGATTCCTGCCCATATTGAACAAGTTGATGATGACAGGCATGAGGTTGATGATCAAAATTTTGAGTACTGTTGGGATAGTGACACAGATGCTGAGAGGGAATACCGTCCGAGTTATGAGACCAGAAAGTTTACCGTTTACAAGCTCAATGAAGATACAAACCAATGGGATGAGATTGAAAGCATTGGTGATTATGCTATGTTCTTGGGTACTAATACCCCTGCTTGCCTCTCTACCCAAGATCACCCGGGATATAAACCGGATTGCATCTATTTCACCGACGACTATTTCTCCAAGCATGTAAGACGTAGGCGTGGTGGTCATGATATGGGCATATACCATCTCAGTGACGGCACTATTGAGTCGCTCTGCTGCATCAACTTATATGAAAATCCTTCTCTAGTTTGGCCGCCACCTGTCTGGGTTTCGGCTACTATCTATTAGCTTGTATTTGAAAGTTTTATCGTTAACTATGTCTTTGTCTTAGGGGTGGGATTCGGTAGGTAAACGGTAAATTGTTTACCGAATTTACCGGTTTCGGTATACCGACGTTGGCCAAATTGGAATCGATTATCGATACCGGTTTGTAACCGGTTTACCGATTACCGAATTACCGGTAAGCGGTTACAAACCGGTATTACCGAAATACCGTGAGAAGCGACGTCGGGAGGTTTTTCGGTTCGGTTTATCAAACATTTACCGAACCGAATTTCTGTCAGTTGGGTGATGTTGTAATATTTTGATTTTTCTGAGTTTTTTTCTTCATTTTTGTAATTAATAATTTATTATTAACTCTTATTTATAATATTTTTGAGGCCTATACTAACTTACATTTATGTATGTAATATTTTATATTTGTGAATAATGAAGTATATGTTATATGTTATATGTTAATGTCTTAACTAGTTAACTTAATATTTGACAAACTCAAAGTAGCTATCTATTAATCTATTTAATTTAACATAAGTTCAAATGATCAACAATAATGATTCATGAATCAACATCAACTCTCATCAAACATCATCATTCATCAAATATTCAAAATTTCAAATTCATCAAACGACAATTCGACAAACATCGTCAAATTCAAAGGGACAACAAGTCAACAATCAACATAAACACATAATCGTCATTCGTCAATCGACTAAAGTGCCCAATGATAATGTCTAAATTCAACACAGGTTCAAAGTCCAAACTTAAAAATTTAAATAGACAACCAAATAAGTTAATAACCAATAACTCATGCTCCTCCTTCTCCGGTAGAACTTGTAGCACCACCAACATTTGCACAACCTTTCTTCTTCAAATTCATGAGAAGAGGATCATCGAGATCATCATCGGCATCTTGGTTCATGTCTTCGTCGGACTCGGTGGTTTCATCATCATCACTATCCTCCCCTTCCTCCTCCTCATCAACCCCAACAAGTAAGCTATGTGCTCCACTCGGGATGTCAATTGCAGTTTCCACTTGAGATTGGAAAGTACTAGTAACTAGTACAAATAAAATACACAAATGTTAGTATGTTACTAATGGAATGGTTTAAAATTTAAATAGTAAAGAGTATAGACAAATTAGAATAATAAATTGAATTCTTACCACTTTCATAATCGATTGTCTCTTGATCTTCTTCCTTATCATTCAGTTCATCTGCAGTCTTTCCACTTTCATATCTTATCCAATCTTCAGCACATATCAATGCCTCCACAATGTTTGGGCTTAAAGAAGACCTGAAAGGACTAAGAACTCGACCTCCACAAATGAAAGCGGACTCCGATGCAACAGAGGAGACTAGAACTGCTAATATATCCATAGTTCGACTGGTTCTTGGCCGTGGCGAGCAGCAGCTTGGCTCGGATCGATCAGACAAATTTTTTATGCTTTTCCATGGATTCGGATCGAGCACTTCAGTCGGAAGCTCAACTCTAAAGCAAACTGGGTGGCAAAAGCTTGCGCTCGGGAACAAATGCCTGACGAATGGATTCATATTCTCGATGTTGTTGCTCCGCTTTTGTAATCCTTGACTTTTTCCACAAGTAATGAAAAGCATGTGTCCTATTGTTAAAAAAACACCATCATTATAAGAACATCCCCCCCCCAACACACACAAAATTATGCCTGGTTCCTACAATACTGCCATAGTGGTGAAAGGATGTTGCACCACTATGATAGCCATAACTCCCTACACTTGCACGGACCTCCTTAGTGTCAACGTACACTTCAGCAAGTTTGAGCTTGTTTTCAACATCATGTTAACCCCATAATTGCCAGACGTGATAACTTCTTCGTACATCACACCGCCACCACCGGTGTTTCGATATGGTAAGTAATTTACAGACTCGCATCTGCCCTCATGCAAATCCGTTCAACACAAATATCATAGAGTTCTTGCCACATGAATTTGCTCTCAATCTTCACCCTAGTGGATACACCACCTTCATAATCTATCCCGATGTAGGAGTTCGTCATCTGAACATTCCCGAATAAGTAGCTGAAACTTTCAGAATTTTCTACCCATATATGCAATTTACAATAATTAAGTATACATACAATTTAACTTATAATCGATATTCAACAAGAGTAATACAACCTATTAGGGGTGGGCAACGATTCGGTTTACATCGGACCGAATCGACTCTCACACTGACAGATCAAACTGTTTATCTTTCGATTCGACTTTGGTTCCTAAATTTTGTTAATTTTTGGTTTTGGTTCGGTCCAGACCGAAACCGTAAAATCAAGCTAAGGATCGGACCGAATCGTAATTAAATGAATTTCCTATTATATTATGCTCCGAGAAGGCAAGTCGACTTGGAGTTGAAAAGTGAAAACCGTAGTACCCTACACGACACTTAACTACCTATAAATATGATTAACTTTCCCTGACATAGACTCGCCGCTCCCTCTCCTATAGTCTCACCCTCAAATCAGGGTTCTCATCGGCATTGCTTCGATCAAGAGAGTTGCTTACTTGCACTAGTTCTTGGAGTAAGTGTCACTTTGTTAAACTCCTTTTTAATGCCTTGTATCATGTGCTTATATTGCTGAAGAAAGGCTTTCAAATGGACAAGCGGTCCAACGTGCACTGGAAATGAAAATGGAATATTAGAGTGGCAATTAGTTAGACTACCTTTGAGATTGAATAAAAAGACTTTTGTCTTGTAACTTAAACAATAGTTCATGTTTAGCTCTTTGCATAATATTTTGGAACATGTGGTTTTTTAAGAATCGTGGAGTATTTAAATTTGGATAATTTGATTACCTTTTTTGTGTAGTTACATTTTTTAATTATTGTGTTGTCCTTTAAGAGTGATTTTATTCGAATGAAAGATTAGTTAGTCCAATGGGATGGTCCAGACCGAATCGAGCCATATATGGTTTGATCCAGACCGAATCGAAGTAATAACGATTCGACTTTGGTCCTTGATTTAGAAGAAATTTTGGTCCAGTGCGAGGATAGTTTGGTCCGGTCTTGGACCGAATCGACCGATGCCCACCCATACAACCTATAGACTACTTAAACACCAATATATCCTACGATTTACTTTTCTCCAAATAATTAGCATAATTTATACAACTTCGTTCTTAAACACAACTACCTAGACACAAGCATATTAACCACTAAAACATAACTATACTAAACAACTTTGTCCTTACCTTCTGAAGCGTGGTTGAGGAAATGGAGATGAGGGTTGTGAGATGGATAGGACACTTTGAAAGCTCTAAGAGGAAATGAGAGTGGATAGAAATGGATGATAAGAGACAATCATTAAATGGGAGCATATTGTACATTGATCACTTTAGAAATAAGCAATCTATGCTAAGTCGTTGTAAACAAAGTTGTTGGCCCCTTACCCTATCCCGGAGACATGTCGAGTTGAAAAGGATCGTGGGGGCACTTTAATCGCTTCGGTAAGCGATTTAAGTTGATCATTTGTGTCAAAAGCGATGAAACGTTGATCTGATCCCTTAAGACCATAGTAATGAAAAATAAATCACTATAAACTTGGGCGATTAACTTGTTGATCTCTTTGTCCTCTAACGATATTGATCACTTAATCGCGATCAAGTGTCCTGCAAAGGTTTATCGCTTTTCTCACTTGCAATAAAAGGACAAATCCCTTTTATCTAGAACAATAAATGCAAAACATGTATAAATTGTCAAATTTTATAAATTATTGTATTTTTTAGATTCTTTTTTAAGAGTAGTGTACTTTGGAAAAATCTCAAAGAAACAGATTGCAAATATCAAATCTCTCATCACTCAAACGCTCAAACTCTCAAACTCTTTAATCAATCAATCAACCATTCTCTAATGAGTCCCCCGGAACGACGACAATCGAGGCAAATGTGAAGCCAAGGACTCGATCACTCTCCCGGCAATCGTAGTCGGCGAGGAGGCGGCGGATTCCTCATCGGCGTCCCGCCAGAATTTGATGATCTGAAGGTTCTCCTCCTCCGTCGATCTCTGAACCACGATCCTCGAAGCGTACCCTTTCCTCCCCATCAATCGGCAAATCTGCGAAGGGTCATTCGCCGTCAGGGTCACCATATACAACCATCCCCTGCTCGACAGCAGCCTATCCGCCGCCGGCAGTATCCGATCGATCACCCTCCGCCCGTTCTCTCCGCCGGCCCAAGCCGCCGCGATTCCTGGCGCCCCGACTTCGTCCTCGGGTGTCGGCACGTAGGGCGGGTTCACGACCATCAGATCCACCTTCCCGGCCAGACGGTCTTCGAGTCCCGACGCGATGTCGGCGAGGAGCAGCTCCGCCTCGACCCCGTGCGCCGCCAGAGTCTCCCCGGTGACGCTGAGGGCGTGAGGGTTGATGTCGGTCGCGAGGAAGTAGGCGGCGGAGGAGGGGATCTGGCGGCGGAGCATTAGGGCTAGGGAAGTGATGACGTAGCCGCTGCCGCAGCCGACCTCGAGGCAGATGGCCGGGCGGTGGAGCAGCAAGTTGGTTCGATCGGCGAGGAGGGCGTCGACGAGGGCGAAGGAATCGTCGCAGGGTTCGTATACCTCTGGGTGCGAGCTCACCAATCGGATCTGCGCTGTCTTCCACCCAATTCCTTCCATTGTAACTGTCACCTAATTCATGGGCCGCAGGGGCGGAGAGAAGATGGGATTTGGCGGTGGAGACGAGCGGAGGAACTGATTTAGGGTTTGGGAATCGACGTTTTGGGAACGGAAACGATGGGGTGGTGTTAACTAAAAGTGGGCTTTTGATGTAAGTTGGGCCCAGTCATTTCAAATCAGAAGCCTGCTTCGGTTCGGACACAGCTCAAGCCCAAAACTCTAAGTAAGCTGCCGTTTTGGACAAAAAGCCAAAAAGAGCTTTCCTTTCGAGCAAAACTGCAGAATACAGCCAAAATTAAGCATAATTCCCATAATACATAACTTTTATAAAATTTTCCCAAAATACCCAAGTTTCAAGGGGTTCGAGTTCCATAAACTCGAACAACAACAGAGTTCGATGATTAAAAACTCGAACTAAAACCACATCGCGGTCATAAACCTCGATCAAGGGTAGATCGAGTTTCGACAACTCGATCAGCATAGAACGATTCTTGTAACCTCGATCATACTAGTTCGAGTCGGGTAACCTCGATCAATAGAGTTCGAGTTTGCAAAACTCGATTTAGCTAGATCGTTGCCAACAAACTCGATCCGATGAATCGATTTTATGATCCTCGATCAAAATCTGCACAAGAACGACGACCTGAAACTCGAACCCCTTAGATCGATCCATATGTCCTCGAACCACTAGTCAATCGAAGTGTCAGGATAGGGTTGCAGGGATAAGATTCTTTGTTGGGGTAGATCGATTTTTAGGGACTCGAACTAATGTGGTTCGAGTATACTAAACTCGAACCACTGCTCAATCATTCTGTCCCGTCGCTTTCGGTCCGACATGCTCCAGAATAGGGTGCAGGGGGTAAAATTATTGGTTGCGGTAGATCGAGTTTGTTGGACTCGAACTAGGGTAGATCGAGCTTGTTGGACTCGAACCACTGCATCAGTTTACGATGATAAAAAGTCATCACTTAGCACATTCTGGCAGCTCTTTTACTTTCTATCTTCTTTCTTCCAAACACAAACTGCAGCAGCTGGAGCACCATAGCTGAGCAAAGAAGAAAATATTTGGAGGTAAGTTCTGCTTACGTTGTTTGAATGAGCATATTAGAATTTTGGATTAATTTAGAATTGTTTGTACTGTATGTAATGAGCTGCTTCTATAAACTGCAGAAATGGGTAGAAATTTTCGAAAATTCGACTTATTGATTCGGTGGAATGGTCGAATTACACATTTTCATGATAGTATTGACTACGAAGATGGTGAATCAAGTACTGTCCCGATTAAGAGCATATTTACTTGGCAAGAACTCAATCATATTTGTGCGGAACGATGTTGCATAGGAGGGAGAAGAGTATGCAAGATGACTTACCGTATGCCGGTTTACAAGGATTATGCACTTGTATATGAAGGATCCGTTTTGTCTGACGATGATGATGTTAATATGATGGTGAGATTTATTGCAGAGAACAGATTTTCAACTGCTGAGGTGTATGTCGAGACAGAAGTTGTTGGCCAATATGGTGGGGGCGGTTATACCGAACAAGGTGAAGGATCGGGAGGTTTTTCCGGTTCAGGAGATTACAGAGTGCGGCATGATGCACCATGGCCAACATACGAGGATCGAACTGCAACTGGTCCATTGGTGGAACATGACGGACAGGAGTGGCCAGTATGGGGTGAAGAATGGAATTACATAAGGGCACTCAGACAGTCACCCAGACAAGCATCTACACCAGCATCTGGCATCAACAATGATCCATATGTGGATAAACCAAGTCCTCCGTACACTAGCGAGGCAAGCGACGTGGAAGATGAAGAGTTAGAATCAATGAGTAGTTCAGATGGTGAAGATCTGGAAATTGACGAGGGGGAATTTGAGCCCCCCACACCTCACTACACGATGGTGCCACAACATCCTCTCTATGCTCACAACGACGATCCTGACCTCCCTCCTATACCAATCTGGACTCCTGACTCTGGATTCGTGGTTGGCCAAACATTTGCAGGAAAGCCACAGGTGGTCGATGCATTGAAAGAAACTGCTATGAGAAGAAGCTTTCAATATCGTGTCATCACTTCTGACACTAAATAAATTCATGTTCGTTGCGAGAACCATGGCGACGGATGCATGTGGCATGTTCGGGCGGCATATGTTAAAAGAAATGGGGCTTGGCTCATTCGTAAAACAGACAACAACCACACTTGTAGGTCGTCACTGATTTCTCTAGATCATCGACAATTGAGTGCAAGGAAGGTTGCACAAATAATCAAACATCTGATTGAGGCACAACCTGGGATCACCGTGAAGAGTGTCATCGCTGAAGTGAAGAATCGACATGGCTATACCATCAGTTACAAGAAAGCATGGCATGGGAAGCAAAAAGCTATGGCAGAGGTGTATGGTGATTGGGAAGAGTCATTTGCTAACATGCCTCGTTTGATTCTTGCAATGGAGGACAAGAATCCTGGGTCTGTTTTTGTGCCTAGTTACGAAGATTTCTATGGAGGTACTAAACGCGTGTTTAAGAGACTATTTTGGGCATTCAAACCATGCATTGATGGTTTCACCCATTGTCTGCCAATAATCCAAGTTGATGGCACCTTTCTGACCGGCAAATACAAGGGCACTCTACTCGTTGCCACTAGTGTTGATGGCAGTAGGCAACTTTTCCCCCTTGCTTTTGCTATAGTCGAATCGGAGAACAACTTAAGTTGGGCATGGTTTTTTTTCCCAACTATACACTCGTGTCACTCAACGGAAGGACATTGCCATACTTTCTGATCGACACCTTGGAATTAGACATGCTTTCTACGACTAGCCGAGGAGCTAGGGTGGAAGTGGCGCTGGTGCATACGACATTTCAAAAGCAATTACGGGAAGCACTTTGGTAGAACTTATGGACAACGTGCAGTTTGGCACGCTGGTAAGAACAAATAAGATGTTGTGATTATATCAATTGGTTGAATGCGTATACTCCTTTACTAACCTTATTTTTGCTTTATTGTAGCTATTGCTTTTCAGACTCGAAAGTTTGTAGACAAAATGAAGAGCATAAGGGAGGTCCACTCTGAAGGTGCAGATTGGCTAGAAACTCCTCCTTATGAGAGGTGGACGTTACATCAAGACGAAGGGTATAGGTATGGAATAACAACAACGAACATGGGTGAGTGCCTCAATGGTTTGTATGTTGGTCTTCGTGCAATGCCTATCTCATCTATAGTCTTGCATACCTTCTTTCGTACGGTGACATGGTTCGTTGAACACTACCAAGCAGCATATCAGATGTTGAATGCTGGAATCTACATCCCAGAGAAGATTACGGATGATATGAAACCATGGTCAGAAAGGGCAAAATGGCATAAGGTGACTTTATTTAGTCGAAGAGATTCCCGCTTTTCAGTAGTAACAGGAAGTGGACCAGATAGTTCAAAGGGTGGTAATGCTCAAACAGTTATACTGGATGCAAAGAATGGAATTGGAGAATGTACTTGTGGGAAGTTTCAGGGGAGACACCTGCCTTGCTCTCATGCATATGCAGCTGCGAGAAGCGTTAATTTGGATCCTTTGATATTTGTTAGTCCATACTACAAGACTCCATACGTGGTCAGAGTTTGGGAAGGGTCGTTCTTTCCCTTGGCTCATGAAGCATATTGGCCCCAGTATGATGGACCTGTAGTGTGCCCTCCCGAGCACATGAAGCGTACTAGAGGTCGACCTAGAGTTAACCGAATTGCAAATGAAATGGATAGATCAAGGACACTTGCACAACTCCGAATATATCATGGCCAAACAAGCAGATCCCCAACTTTTTCTCCCAATCTCGTCCCAATATCCCAAAAGAACTCGAAGCCACATACAATGCATATTTCCACCAGACTTGTTCGGAAACAAAAATCCTCCAACCAAACAAATAAGGTAGATGCGAGCATACCTCTCTATCTGAGCATCTGTGGCATCCTCCGGTAATTCGCCAACGGTCCTCACTAGCCAAGGTATCAATAACATAGACTTGTGTAGAGGTGGTACACGACGACCTTCTTCTGCTTCCTCGGGGATGTTGATACCTAAACGCTCGCTTATAAATTGGCCCCAACCATTCAATGGTTTCTGTGAACTTTCAATTATTGCATCACCATCGATTGGAAGCTCTGTCAGCATGGCTACGTCCTTCAACGTAATCGTCATCTCTCCCTCTAGAAGGTGGAATGTGTGCGTTTCTTTTCTCCATCTTTCCACCATTGCCGTAAGAAGGTTGTTGTCCATCTCCATCCCCACAAACTTTCGCACCCTCAGCAATCGCGCTCTTTCAATGAAGGGCTCGATACGATCATCCCATTTAGGCAAGCGAGATAGCGACCGATGGGTGATTACGTCAAGTTGTTCCTGTAGAAAAAAAAATATTAATTATTATACAAAAAAAATTAGAAGAATACTATCACATTTAAAAAAAAGAAAAGTAAATGAGGAAGTGCTTACCGGGTCTGCCGCCCAAACACTTTCAGACCGATGGTAAGGTTGCTCATCCAACAAATCGGTTTCTCGCGGTCCGCCTTGAATGTATAATCTAGGATCGTAAATACTCGGATCCATCTCGACAATTTTGAGTGATAGAAGTACCAAACTAAAGAAAAAAAATCTGATGCGGAAGATCGGGCTTAGCCGCAACCACAGAGCATATTTTTTTCTTCAAGAGTGGTGGGAGGAATTGAGGAAGAAGAATGGAGTGGTGTGGGATTTGGTGGAAGGGAAGGGGGTATTTATAGCTGCAGTGGGAGAGTGGATCGAGTTTACAAAACTCGAACTAGGGCATCGATTAGCAGGTACTCGATCCGCGTCAAAAGAAGATCGCGGATGTCTCCATCGAACGGAGCAGATCGAGTTTGGGGACCTCGATCAACGGTTGTTCGCCATTGACGTCATCGATCCGCTTCAAATAAATCGACCACTGGTGATTCGATCAACTGCATCGAGTTTAACGCACTCGATCCGCGTCAACCCCGCTTCGCGTGCTTTGGAATCGAACGGCGTGGATCGAGTTTGCTGTCCTCGATCAATGGTAGTGCGCGCCTTACGTCATCGATCCGCGTCAGGTGGATGGATTGTCTCAAACTCGATCTACCCTCATCGATTTTATTCCACTCGATCCGTGTCTTCACCACTTCGATTGTTGAGCAATCGAACGACCTAGATCGCTTCTTCCGTCATCGATCTATGGTAGAGCGCTGGCCATCTCATCGATCCAGTTCGTGTAGATCGAGTGGTACATCCTCGATGCACGTGGATCGATTTGCTTTCAATCAAACCCCTACTAGTTCGAGTTTGTTAAACTCGATCCATGTCAAACTTTGGTAGTTTGGGAATTTTTTATAAAAGTTATGTATTGTGGGAATTAGTTTTAATTTTTACTGTATTTAGGGAATTAATCCAGCATTTGTTGACCAATCTCAGCTTTCTTCGCCAAGGGAAAACGGATTTGATCGACGCAATTTACTGAACAATGGAACTTTGGAAGATGATAAAGAAGAAAGAAGAAAGAAGAATGCTTTTGAAATCACATCTTCCATATACTACTTTCATCTCCGTCAGAATTCCATTACATTACATGTCCCTTCAAAAATTATGAATTCCCCTGTTTAAGAAATGACATACACTCTAAAACTCACATAAAAGCTTCCCTTTCAACCATTGCTACACCAATGATAATATCACAAAACACACCCAAAAATAACTTAATCAAAACCGAATATATCTATATATACACACTTGCTCTGCTGCTACTGTTACTTCCATGGATGGATCGTATGCGACCACTTACTTAGCCCTCTTGATTAACTCCCTCCCTCCCAAGACAAAGAAAACAGTCCTACACTCCTACTGCATCAGGAAAGTATTGGGTTTTTGGGCTTGGGCAAGCATTTGAACCACTTCTCTCATGGTTGGCCTCTCCACGCTGTGTTCCTGGACACACAACATTGCCACAAAGAACACCTGCATGGCTTCGACCAAAGGGATCTCGGACAGCCTCTGATCCAAGATCTTCACCACTTTCTCTTTGGTGGAGTTGGTTTGGATCCTCGTCCACTGCACAATGTCTAGCCCTTCTTCCTCAAAATCGCCCACCGGCCTTCTCCCTGTTATCAACTCCAGCAGCACCACTCCAAAGCTGTACACATCGCTCTTCTCGTCCACCTTCAGGGTGTACGCATACTCTGCAACCAAGCAGACAAAACAACATAAAGACCCATAAGTCACAGAAATCTTGCTTTCTTATATGAGATTGTAAACCCTTTGCACAATTGTTTAGCAGGGTGGAAGGATATCTTAAGTAAGGGTTACATATTCAATCAACCCATCTCCCTAAGACTAAGAGGTAAAGTAAAAGGAGCATTTAAAAGGAAAAGAAGGAATCATTTGTGCTTTATCTAGGGTTTTGGGAAAGCAAGGTTTGGATACATCATACATGATATGATAGATCCCAATCAGGTTCTCCAATCCAAGAGGTTGGTTACCTTTTTTTCCTTTTCTGCTTGGGATTTTACCAATGCTCTGTATTTGGGTTTCTGGGTTTGGGTCAAAAGGGTTGGTCTTGATTGGCTTCTAAGATTCATATGAGGTACATGGTCCCAAGGCATGCAGTATAGACAGACATTTCACCATGGGATAAAGTGGAGATCAAAGGCAGAGAGATACAGAAAGACAGAGGGCTGTAAAGCCCTAAAGAAAGGGAGAATTTTCCTTTGTGTTAGTGGAGTGGATCCCTTGGCCACTTTGGCTCTTGTTACTATACAACTCCACTTTGGTTCTAGGAAAACTATGCTTGTCCTATTCCCCAAACCCCCACCAACCCAACAAGGAAAAGGTAAAGGCAAAAGGAAAAGGAAAAGAACACTAAATCCAGAAATACCCACCTATAGATAATATGCCTACCCAAAAACATCAAAGTTTCCACTCATAGATATAGATCAAGTATGGTTTGCTATTGTAGATATAGACATAGCAAGAGAGATGCTATCATTGTTTTTTCAAGAGAATCAAATGCATAGCAAGAGACACAATCATTGTTTAAAAGGGAGTAATCAGATTTCATATGCATATAGGGATGACAATAGGATAGGTTGAGGTGTATATCTCTATACTCATACTCGTCTTGTGATAAGTTATGTCCAGATCAGATAATTTATCACAGGGTTGGTCGAGGCAGGTCAATTCATATGGATATGTAATTTAAAGAAAAAATATTAAAATGGTAGATTGTTTCATTAAAAAATCAGGACACGAACTATACACGGTTCTCTTATGTTTACAACTCTATTATAACTAAAATGTGAGATAATAAAAGCAAAATCATAAATAGTTTGAGTAAAATTGCTAATAGTTTAGGAGGGAAAATGGGTCAAGAATGGATGGATCAAGTCGAGAGTATGTACCCATGACGACCTCGCCCTGCATACGGGGCGTAAATTACCCATGTCTAAAGAGGTCAAACATATATATATATATGGTAAAACGGTTCAGGTCAAAATTGGCGTCTCCATATATATATAAAATATAATGTTTTGCTAGTTGTAAAACAACCGCTCAAAACATGTCTAACAAATCAAGTAAAACGGATTAGATCAAAACTGTCATCCCTATCTCTACATGGATACAAAATATTATGTTTTTCTAGTTGTAAAAATAATATATAGTTTTATAAATGTTGGCGTAAATTTGCATATAAAACATGCCTTGTATCGTAAGTAAACAAACGAGGGCACCACTCATGAAAAATTGAATGATTAAATTTGGTATATATGGGAAACCCAATCATTAGTCTTTGTTCAAAGGTCAAAGGCATATCTGTGCCAAAACAATAATGTTGCATTGTTGCCTTTCTTTAGCGGCGCAATCAAATACTCTTGTCGCCGACCAGAACGACTCAGCCAGGGCCATCCATGGTGGTTTAATTTAGCTCTAAATTAATTGAACTTCTGACTTACCCGGCGCAATGTAGCCGTAGGAGCCGGCGATCGCCGACATACACTCCGACGTCCCTGAATCCTGCAAGAACTTGGCCAGCCCGAAATCCGCAACATGAGCCTCGAACTCAGAGTTAAGCAATATGTTATTCGACTTCACATCTCTGTGTAGGATCAATGGCGAACAATCATGGTGCAAGTAACACAGTCCCTTGGCAGCTTCAATGGCGATTTGCAGCCTCGTTTCCCACTTCAAAAACCCTCCTCTCTTCCCGTGCAGAGCCTCACCCAAGCTCCCATTGGGCATGTACTCATAGACCAGCAAATTCGTCTCTTTATTCGAACAGAACGCAATCAGCCTCACAATGTTCCTGTGCCTGATCTTCCCCAGAGTCTGTATCTCCGCCGACAGACCATTGTCGTGATGAGAGGAAGAATTACCGCCTTTCCCGATTCCCAGCAGCTTTTTAACCGCGACTTGTTCGCCGTCGGGCATTGTTCCTCTGTACACAGTGCCGGCTCCTCCCCTGCCTATTACATTGTTGTCTTTGACGCACTCCAGAACGTCCTGGCACCCGAATTCGAGCCGCTGGAAGCTCGTCAGCTTCCACCGGCGGCTCGAACTCTTCCGCCATTTCCGCGTCTTGATGATTGCCAAGGTAACAAACATCAGGGAACAGAAAAGCAGGCCGATAGCGAAGAGGAGCTTGAATTTCCCCGAAACCTGGGACTTGCCTGTTTTGCTCTGGCTGCGGAATTGTAGAGGGGAATCGACTGATGAATAGTTGCAGTTTGTGGTGTTATTCAAAACGGCGCCGCATAGCTGAGGATTGCCGACGAACGACGTCGCGTTGAAGAACAAGTACTGGCCCGATTCCGGGATTGGACCGGAGAAGTTGTTGTGGGAGAAATCGGCTGATGTTAGGCTCTTCATCGACCCGATTTCCCTCGGGAGGGTCTGGTTCAGGCGGTTCGACGACACGTTGAGGTAGTTCAGGATGTGGATTTGAGCGATCTGGACCGGGATCGGACCGGTAAGCTGGTTCTGGCTCAAATCCAAGTAGGTTAACATGAGGCAGTTCCCTATGGTTGGAGGGATGGTGCCCGAGAAATTGTTCCTGCTCATGTCTAACGTAAGCACATTCTTCAACTGACCGATTTCGGAAGGGAT
The DNA here is from genome assembly GCA_946122785.1 of Linum tenue. Taxonomy (NCBI): domain Eukaryota; kingdom Viridiplantae; phylum Streptophyta; class Magnoliopsida; order Malpighiales; family Linaceae; genus Linum; species Linum tenue. The sequence goes on along the minus strand of CAMGYJ010000009.1, from coordinate 68,183,547 downwards.
TGGTCCGGTGAGTTGGTTACCATTCAGAAGCAGAATCTGCAGGCTGGAGAGGTTCCCAATCGAACCCGGGAGAGGCCCGGATAACCGGTTCCCAGAAAGATTCAGCTGCTCCAGTTTCTTGACCGGTTTGCTGCTGGTTTGTTCTGGAACCGGCCCGGTCAGGTAATTGCTCTGCAGCTCCATGAGGGAAAGCTCCGGCAAGTAGAGCAACCCGCCGGGAATTCTCCCGGTCAGGTAATTCTGGCCCAAGCGAACCCTCGACAGCGTCTCGCAGTTGCCGAGATCGTCGGGCAACGATCCGAACAGGAAATTGATGCGGAGGATCAGAATCTTCAGCTTCCTCCCCAAGCAGAGCGACTGCGGGATGCTTCCGGTGAGCTTGTTGCTCGAGAGATCGAGTTCGATCAACCTCCCATTTTCTCCGAGCTTCTCCGGGATCGAACCGGTGAAGTTGTTGTGCCAGAGCTTCAGGACCTCGAGATTGGGAAGCTCGGCGACGAATTGGGGGATTTCGCCGTGTAGCTTGTTGAGGAAGAGATTCACCAGAGTGAGTTGATGAAGGCCCGAGAGCTCAACGGGAATTCCACCGGTCAGGACGTTGTTGGAGAGATCCAAAGTCTTGAGGCTGCTGAGGTTTCCCAGCTGGGGAGGAATCGAGCCGGCGAGCTCGTTGGTTTGCAAGAACAGAGTGTCTAGCTTGCTGAGATTCCCCAATTCCGGAGGAATCGGACCTTCCAATTTACAATTGGCGATGTCCAAATGGATCAAGTTTGCCAATTTACCGATTTCCGGCGGGATTCCGCCGCTGAACTGGTTGTAGTAACCCAAATAGAGCTGCTGGAGACTGGTCAAGTTGCCAATCTCGCCCGGAATCCGGCCGCGGAGATCGTTGCCCTTGAGGGACAGGTAAACGAGCTGCTCCATTTTTCCGTAGCTCCGGGGGATTTCTCCGGTGAAGTAATTCCCGCCAAAATCCAAGTGCATCAGGTTCGGAAGCAGTGTGATTCCAATTGGGAGAGAGCCGTTGAAACTGTTGTCGTAGATGTCAAGAACGGCTAGGGATTTAATCCGGCCGAAATCCCAATTGATCTCTCCGGCGAAGAGGTTGGTGGAGATGTTGAGGAGCTGAAGCCGGGGGAGCTTGTGAAGAACATCATCCCCCGGGAAGTCGCCGGAGAAGCTGTTTCCGGAGAGGGAGAGGTTGGTGAGGCCGTGGAGCTGGGCGATTGCAGGGGAGAGGGTACCGGAGATGTTGCGATTCGAGACGTCGACGGCGATCACCGACCGATTGGATTCGTCGCATTGGATTCCTGCCCAGGAAGAACAGAGTTTGGAGAAATCCGAAAGGTCCCAGGAATCGAGAGAAGGGTGGTGGGATTCGAAGGATTGCTTGACTGAAACAAGGATTGAAGCTTGCCTTTTCAGGTAAAGTTGATGAGAAGAGAGCGAATCGGAAGAATGGAGAAGCAGAAGCAGGATGGATGAAAAGAAGGCGGCGAAAACCACAGCCATTTGGGGGTTTGGAATTGAGAAGAAGAGGGCTTGGGTTTTGGTGGTGGGAAAGGAATTAAGGGGAGGCCAATTTAGAAGGCAGGGGAGAAACAGAGGAGCGGAAGAAATGGGGATGGGGAGGAGGAGGGAAAAGTGGGGATGGGGAGAAAGGTGGTGAAATGCGCCATGAACGGCAGCATCTAAGGACTAAGGTGGTGGTCTTTCTTTTTCTTCTCACAATCAGTCACATACTGCAACAGTATATTTTGGTTTTCATGCATATCTTTATTGAGCTTTATGGAAAGCAAAAGGCAAAAATGGTTGCATAAAGCATGCATGTGTAGATGAGTTAGAGGAGAGTGAGTGAGTGAGAGTAGAGTAGCAACAGAAACTGACCGTTTCATCCATCCGGCTAGCTTTATTTGAATCATACGTTACTTTTGCTTTTAGTTTGTTTCGCACTTTTTCTCAAATCAATCCCATTGCTAAAGAGACCAAGGAGGGGTTATTATGATTGTCAAGTAGATTCCCCAAGAGAGGAAAGCATACCCAAGATACATGTTTGTTAGGATTAGGATTTAATCGCTATGAGTCGTGTGAGGCGTGATACAACAATGTTAGTATATTCTTCAAAAACTGTTATAACGGAGAAAAACGAAGTTGTATTTATGCGCTAAATCTTTTACTTAAGTGTCTTTGTTTGTATGAGATATATCAATAAAAAGGATGGAAAATAAGGACACCCTTCCACTTCGTTCTAGTCGAAAAAAAAAATGAAGCCAGCTTACTGATTCATGCACATAGAGTGGCATGAACCATTTGATTCCAATGACACAAATTGTTGAAAGAGTCTGATATATAGATTCTATACCACTTTCTTACGTAAAGAGAATTATGTATCACACTCCTACACAACCCAATTAGCCGAATCGGTCAAACTATACACGAACTGAAATAATAACTAAACACACGTACAATAGATTTACTTGGTTTCTCAAACGGGAATTGCTAAGACTAGTCCAAGAAGAGAGAACCTCTATATTATTAGGTTTTCCGACTTGTTGTTGTTGCTGTACAAATCGGCTGTTCCAGCATACTAAGCCGATCATCAACAACCCTAAATACAAGGGCCAATTTAGTGATTAACCTTCACAATGGTTGATTACTAAATACATACGCACTAACTTCAACATAGACTCCAACCTTAAACCTAAGTTGATCGAGCGTACTGAAATAGTGGCGTGATGGTGGGTGGAAGGATAAAGTAAGTAAATACTGGGCATGGCATGCAGATGATGCAGGCAATTAAAGTGCGTACGTGCTGAGGGAGGGGGACCAAACCAAAGCAAAGATTACACGTACGTACCAGTTAGAGCGGTGGGGAATAGAAGAAGAAGAAGAAGGAGATCGATGGAAGCTGTAGGTAGTAGTGCGCCTGTGCCGGGCGGAATCTGGGATTCGATCCAGCCTTCCTTCAAGATAAAGAGAGCTGCTGCTGAGATAATTGGATGATTCTGCGGGAGCATGCATGGTTGGAATTCATCTACTACTTTAAAAAGTCCCTCCTTCCCTTTTTCTTTTTTGGTATTGCAGTGAACGTGTTGGGAATCTAATCTTTACTACTGGGTCAATGTGTTTTGGACTATTTCTATAATCTATATTGCATTTAATTTGGTAAAGTTGGGTTACGGTATGAATTTGATCCACGATTCAACTTCTTTCAATGGTTTCTTTGCATGATATCAAAAAATTTTGCAACAGAAAGGGCTCATGTTTGAATTCCAATGACTGCTATCTGTTTTGTTAAGTTCATGATGTTCAGACCTGTGCAAACTCCAAACTCATATATACATGTTTTTTGGGATCAACTGGTTGTTGACAATTATACTGAAAAAAATATTTGGAAAAAATAATGCACCTCGAGCATATGAATTGAGGGGCTAAGATCAGGTGACTAAGGGGGTCCCCTTAGTCACATGACTAAGCCAATCTCAGCTTTTGAGCTTCATTTATATCTTATGGTTCACATTAATCCAATTTAATGAAGGGTAATGTGGTAATTGCAGAGTTTTTATATTTTTTAATTATTAAATAATTATTAAATAATTAACATGCTCGTGTTTCCTTCCCCGACCAGACGATCCGAACTCCGGCGGGCTTTTTCTGGGAACTCCGGCGGGCCTCTTTTTCTGCGGATAAATACGGCGGCCAGGGAGAGTTCCATCCATTTAACGGTGACTAGAGAGAGAGAGAGAGAGAGAGTTTTCTTGACAATTTTTTCGGCGACGGGGGAGCAGTTTTCCGGTGATCAGAGATGGTGGTGGATGATTTTCCGGCAACAGTGCTGAACTCGTGATGATTGTCAACCTATATTGTAATGTTTATAAGTTCAGTTTGTATTGTTTATATCAATTCGGTTTGTATTGTTTATCATTTTACTTTGTTATTTTAGTCTGTTGTGTTTGTAATGTTTATATGACTAATTTGTATATATTTTGATTTATAATATTTGTTGCTCTAGTTTGTATACGTTTATGTTATGATTTGTATACTTTGTATTCATTGATTGGTAATACAATTTTACCGATTTGTATTTGTAAGTAGTGTTATTTTGTAATGTTAGTATGCTTTGTAATGTTTGTTGGTTTCTTCTGTAATGTTTATAAGGTTTATTACGTAATGTTTGTCGGTTTCTTTTGCAATGTTTGTAAGCTTTGTTATTTTTGTGCACCATGTTTGTCATTTTTACAAACCATATAAATCACACTGACATTATGTACAAAAATACTAACAATACAAACCGACAACACTTGCATTACAAATCACTGTTCTTCCCTCTCTCTCCACCGTTGTCGCCGCCGTCGACTCTCTCTCCACCGATGTTGCCGCCGACTCTCTCTACTGCCGTCACCACCTCTCTCTCCTCCGCCGTTGTCGACGCTCTCTCTCCTCCACCATCGTCTCTCTCTCTCTCCTCTGTTTCTCGACGACGACGGTCGTTGCCTCTCTCTCTATCTTTCAATCGATGTCGCCGCCTCTCTCTCATCCATCGTTGCCGCCGCTGCCGTTCTCCGACAGACCCGCCTCTGGGTGTTTCTCTCTCTTCCACCACCATCGCCGTTGACATCGCACATCTCTCCTCCATCTCTCTCTTTGTGGACGGGAAAAGAGGAAACGGTTGGAGAGGAAGGGAAAAAAAATAAAACAAAACTGAAATTAGGAATTAATGACTTTCTGATAATGCCAAAACTACCCTTTTCATTTAATAATAACTCAACACTTTATGTGGACCATTAGATCAATCCAAAGGCTGAGGGGGATTAGTCAAGGTCCGGACTTTGAATTGAGACATATGCATGCAATTGGTCATTTACGTTAAAACTCCATCTCGGGTTTAAATAGTGCACCTCGAGCATATGCAATTGGTCATTTAATTACCGTGTACAATTTATTTTAAATAAATTTCTATACTTGGAATATTATGTTCAAAACTTTACAAATGAATTGAATTCTCAAATGATGCTGGAAAACATTTATACTTGAGTTAAAACAAAAATCTTTCAAATATACTCTTTAACTGGACAAACGAATTGCTAGGATTGTGATGCGCATTAATTTAAGGGCTCGTTTGCTTGTTGAATTTGAAAATGAGGGTTTTGAATTTTAAAATATCTTTGGATTTATGATGGATTTAGTGCATTAGGGATTTAGAAGAGTACATTGTTTGTTTAGTTAATTTTTATCATGGATTTATGACGGATTTGTCTCACATTTTTGTCTTTTATTATCAAATTCCAAATTAAATGTGGGATTTGTAAATCCGTGGGGTCCACGAATTTGAATCTAAAAAAATGTTACAAATCTGTGGGCTTCACATATTTATATCTCTTAACAAATAATGAATTTGTGCCAAATACCTGATACAATTGGGATTTAAGTGCCAAATTCATCATCTAAATCCCACAAGCAAACGATACATTAGAAGTCAGTGAAAGCTTGCAGCAATTACGTCACATGGAGCACCAAACGAAAGAACATAACAATTCACAAGGAGCTTGCAGGATGTAAGAGACTAATCGTGCTTAGATATTAGATTAAGGTGCGGGGAAGATAATGTCATAAACCAGTTGGTCCCAATAACTCGAGTTGTTGGGAGAAGGTTATGTTGGATCTTATACAGGCCCGTGTATGGTGCTTAACCACTTCCTTACACGCCCCCTCAAACGAAAGCCGACTCATGGGCTTGAAGTTTGCACAGGCCCGCCATACCATGTGCTTGAAAGACAACGGTTAATATTGGGGGTCGTGAGGACTTGAACACGTGACCTCAAGGACAACCAGCTCTGATACCATGTCATAAACCAGTTGGTCCCAATAACTCGAGTTGTTGGGAGAAGGTTATGTTGGATCTTATACAGGCCCGTGTATGGTGCTTAACCACTTCCTTACAGATAATGCTTCCAAAATTGGAGCATTTGCTTCGGTCGGGAATGAAACAGGTCAGTAACTTTATGATGAGTGACCATGAGTAATTTATCCACATCAACATGACATCAGCATTCTTCCCTTTCTTGGAAAGCCTTTAATTTTTCTCTTATTAATCTTTGACGAACGATTTCTTACTCGTTTAAGTCAAAATTTAATTTTTTTTTCACAATTAGATCAGATTAACTGTGCTTTTCAAAATGATATCCACTTTGATATATTTTTCGAACAAAAAAAATTGAACCATTTTTTACCAGTCTATACCATATGGTATTGAATGGCATTGAAATAAGAGCATACCTATGGTTTGAAAAGCATACCATGGTGGTATGAACAAACCAAGACTGTAGGATGGTTGAATATATGATAATAGAAGTATATTAACTGCCATTTATGACTTTTAACATTGTGTACCACAAGATACCACCCCATACCAGGATGGTATTGTGTGGTATTTTTTGGTCCTGTAATTTGTTCACCCATAAAGTTGTAGATCCAATAGATCATGATGAACTCGTTCATTCTGTGCAAACGTTTTCAAAACGAATTCAAAATGAAGAAGATATCATATGGTATGCAGTTGGTACCGAGAGGCAAGAAATTTTTTTTCCTAAAAAAATATTGAAAATGGATCTCATTTTGTAGAGCACAACGAACTCCATCTGTGCAAAAAAAAATCCAAGTTAAACTGAAGAAGATATGAGCCGATTAAGAAAGGTAGGGAAAATAAAAATGACCTTTAATTCTCCATCCTTAGATCTGAATTTTCTAAATGAAAGATTTAGTTATTGATGGGCGCATAACCCATATGTTGAGCCCTTCGGTTGGGTGAGAAATAAATAGAATAATATAATTAGTAATTAATGATAGTTTTGTCGTTTTATAGTAATTATAGTAATTAGTAAAATATTTTCGAAATTCATTTGAAAATCCGACTCAATTCTTAGAAACTTAAAATGAATTTCTTTTGTTTAAAAAATAAAATTATATCATTATAAAATGAGTTCTTACAAAACGTTTGTTATTGTGCCCATGACACAATCTTTAATAACGTACTCACTAGAGCGCACGATCCAATAGTTGGACGTCTGTTGGTCAACACGTTCTCATATATATTTTATAAGCACCATATATATTTTATAAGCACCATTTACACAATGTCAAAGAAAAAAAATCCATTTACACCAAACAATATGTTAAGAGTTTAGAGGACTTGCGGTGTAAATATGTGTGTGTGAATCATGTGATGATCGTATCCGTAAGTCGCTATCTTGCTAGCAGTAACATTGGCCATTTGCATTATCTCCAAAAGAAAGAAAAGATAAGTAAAATGCGCAAATCTCAATCATTTGTCATTTTATTATTCTTCCACCAGTGGGGCTATTTCGGTTTCCACTAATGCATACAGCGGTGATGATGATGGGTATGTGCGCTTTGCCATCATCATGCACCATCGTCGTCAACGGTGGGGATGCAGGACGCTCCGCTAGGGTTTGAGGATTATGGTGAGGAGAATTTTCTTTGGTTGGGATTTTGCAGGTGAAGGGCCGATCGCTAATAAGTGTGGTTTGAGACATGGGTTATGATGACGATCATCGTCATCATTGTTGAGCATGCCCGTGATGATGATGCTGATGATGACATGAGTACCATAATGTATGGTTTCCGGAAAGTGGGAGCTAAGTTAACGATCGATTTGGATGGATGGGTGGGCGTATGTAGTTTTAGATTGCGATTCGTAGTAATTAAGGATAACTTGGTTGAATCATACAAGCATTTCCCCCTGGTGATTATGCACAAGTTTTCATAACAAAGTAAAGCAAAGCTTGCTAGAATTAGTTTATTTGTGATAATAGAAGTGATTTTCTGCTTCAAAAATTAAAGTCGTTTCAAACGTCTTTAGAAGTTTGGTTTTAAAAACTGAAGAGTGACGAACAAGGATTTGGTCTACTGATAATTTCACTAGCCCTAAATCTGGAGGTCGCAAATTTGAATAACTTAAATAGTACCCTGATCATATAAAGTAATATATATATATGGGGAGTTCTACGGTACCCAGGTGAAATCCGGGGTACCGCATACCCTGAGTAAGAAAACGCTATTTAGAACTTGAATTGACTGATATTTCGGACATGATACTATACTCTAACCCTTAAAGATCAAAATCTAGTTCTTAGTTCTCTAAATCTAATACTCAAAAATCAATTTAATTAGAATAATAATCGACGGTTGTGATTCGTCCAAATAAAGGCCAAAAACGAATGCACCATCTTAGGGTTCATAGTTTATAATTGAGATGATTAGGAACTAGGGTTCACTCATTAACGGTTATGGTATAGTATCAGGTTCAAAAATCCTGCTAATTCGAGGTCTAGATAGCATTTTCATACTCAAGGTATGCGGTACCTAGATTTCACCCGGGGTACCGTAGAAGGCACCATATATATATATATATATATATATATATATATATATATATATATATATATATATATATATATATGGGGAGTTCTACGGTACCCAGGGTGAAATCAAGGGTACCGCATACCCTGAGTATGAAAACGCTATTCAGACCATGAATTGACTGATCTTTCGGACATGATACTATACTCTAACCCTTAAAGATCAAAATATAGGTCTTAGTTCTCTAAATCTTGTACTCCAAGATCAATTTAATTAGAATAATAATCGACGGTTATGATTCGTCCAAATAAAGGCCAAAAATGAATGCACCATCTTAGGGGTTTATAGTTTATAATTTAGATAATTAGGAACTAGGGTTCATTCATTAAGGGTTAGGGTATAGTATCAGGTCCAAAAATCCTGCTAATTCGAGATCAAGATAGCATTTTCAAACTCAAGGTATGCGATACCCTGGATTTCGCCTGGGGTACCGTAGAAGGCACCATATATATATATATATATATATATATATATATCACCCATATAACAAAAAAGGGTTATAGGTATAATATGCCCCTCTACTATGACGTTTTATCAAACATGCCCCTCTGCTATTTTTTACATCAAACATGCCCCTGTACTTTGGAAAAACTATCAAACATGCCCTTCAGTTGAAATTTCCATCGAAAAAATCGTCAATCATGGTTGAACCGAGATTTAGACGACCTGACATCGATAAATGGGAGTGGAAATATCAGTTTTGACCCTTGTTTTATTTCTCTAGGTCTTGTCAAAGTGAAATTATTAGAATTATTTGGCTATACAAAAGAAGAAAAAAAAACTCTAAACTGAAATTATTAGGGATATTTTAGATATTTGGGTCGCCCAAACTAAAGTTCGGTCTTGGTTAACGGTTTTTGGATGTAAATTTTAACAAAAGGGCATGTTTGATAAGTTTTCCAAAACACAGGGGCATGTTTGATGTAAAAAATAGTAGAAGGTCATGTTTGATAAAACATCATAGTAGAGGGGCATATTATACCTATAACCCAACAAAAATTGAAAAGTGTTTCTATAACATAAAGTATAATGAAAAGTTGTTTTGCAAAAAGAATATATTGTTATTACTTTTAAAAAATTTCGCAAAAATTTTATTTTAATTTATTTATATCATTTAAAAAACAATTAAAAATTATTAACTAATATAAAATAAATCGATTTTGATGTGTTTTTACAATTTTAATTTTAGTTATATTTTAAAACACATATATTTTTAGTCATTTAACATTATCTATGATATTAACACACTACTAATACTTCATCAACAAAAATAACTATTTTTTTAAAGTTACAGCACGACCAAACTAGTTCATCACTTTGATAGCCATATTATGATAACATCAATCTCGATGTTCGAGTTAGAGAAAATATGTAAGAAAAATAAGATAACATTTATTTTAAATGTCTCTCAACTACTCGACTTGTTGGTACACATGGAAGATTTGCTAACCATTAGGCTGAGTCCAACGACATATTTGGGGAAGCGACAAATTTGGGGATGGTGCAGCTCCAATGGATCCCCTATTTATGTCGTTGTCCCTATAAATGGTGATAATCACCATCTGTTCCGCCATTTTTAGCAAAGGGAATGACGATTCCCTCTATTTTGGCGATTGGGCAAGGTGGTGCAGGCACAACCGCCAGCTCGGGCGTTGCTCCGCACGATAGCAGGGGAGGGGCTCTCCCGCTCGCATGCAACGCACTGCCCGGGTTGGTGTTTGTGCCGGCCACCACATTTTTTTATAGTTTAATTAAGGGTTTAGGGATTTAATTAGCGCTTTAATGATTTGAAAAATTAGATAATCGCCTTCATATTTATCGTTTTCAAGTGTTGTTAAACCAAAATTAGGTGAATTATTTTTTGCCAAAAAAATTGGCCTTGAAATTTTAAAAAATTCTATCGAAAAAAATTGTATTTAAAAATGATACGATCTATAAAAAAATTAATATGAACAAATTATATTAAAACTTTCATAAGCACATTTATAAGTAAATGAATAACTGAAAAAAGGTGCATTCTCTAAATTTGGAGAATATAGCATTGGAGCAAAATAAGAGAAAATGGAGATGATCTCCAAATTTGGGGATTTAAGGTCCCCAAATTTGGAGACTAGCATTGGAATTGGCCTTAGCAATATTCGATCATTCATTTTTCTCGAGCTTAACCCAATAAGTGTTTGATTTGATGAGGTAGCAATCTGGTTGACTTGCAACTCACGAAATCGTCCAAACACCATATCGTGTAATTACTAAGCAATCGATTAATTAGTGCTAGACACTGACTGTATGTGATCTGTGCTTGGTATGGGATGGTGGGCGTGTTGATTGGAAAATGTGGGGGTTTAAGTCGTTTCAATGGATCAGTTCTGCATGTGATTGATTTATTTTGTCTAAATTAGTTTAATGAAAATACGTAGAGTAATTGTAGCTTTGAACATTCAAATCATGGATTATGAGATAAGATATCTTATCAGTGGTAAGATTACACAAATCGACAATCATTGTCAATTAAATCGATATGACATATAAATATATAGGAAAAGTATATACCAGGTGGTACAAGATGAGGTTAAATTATCTATCTACGATATCATCAATCAATTTTTGTCGGTATTAAAAGTCGTTTTTAGTCTGTTTTATATCCATGTATTTTCAGTTCAATATTTTATCTTACTAGCTTTTGACCCGGTGATTTGGCCGGAATTTTTAATTTTAGAGGGTATAACGTAACCAAAATATGTGAGATGCAACTATTAAAATATTCCTTAGATTCAACTTGGTAAAAGAAATATACTCTTGGCAATTCCCAAGATAAAAAGTGGTAAAATATTTTAACAATATTTATCCTTCCAGATAATTAATAAAGATAAACTTTTTAACCATAAATTTAGTCTTAAACAATAATTTAAACCAAAAGAATTTTCTTTGCATAAAATAAAGGCAAAATACACCTATATATCCACAAATATCAGGTTTGTGACAAATATATCCACAATTATCGAAATACACGAAATATCCAAAAATCGGAAGGTTGTGTGACAAATCTATCCATTTTCGTCTAAAACTATAACGACGTGTCAGACGGCGTTAAATTGACTAACGGAATGCTGAATCGATGCCATCTCACCTGCCACATAAGCCAAAAAGCAACCAATTAAACATGGAGAGGGCAGGAAATTCAAAATGAAGAAAAATACACAAAAGTGTACTATATATTATTGGGAGATTTAAAAAAAATTAACAACAATATCACATCAATATTATACTACCAATTAAACAATGGTTATACATGTACCAGACAATAAATATTAATCCGTTAATTTACCTGATACAATCTCCAGTACGTCTTCACAAATCAGTACTTTTTTTTGGGAGAGAAAACTGCATTCCGTTAATTAATCAGACACATATAAGGTTTCAGGATAATCCTCTTTAAGAAGAGGTTCAAGAAAAAAAGGTGGTCTGTCTACCCACACCTCTTCTGCATCCCAATTGCAGTTCATATGAGCCATAAAGTGGGCCGGTTTGTTCTTATCTCGGCCTGCAAAGCTCCAAATGACTGATCAAAAACTTGGATTTGTCCCGAATCTCCTCACAGAGCAGCCCGATCTCCGTTTGTCTTTCTTCCTCGCGTCGAAGCTGGGAGATCATTCCCAGACTATCTGACTCTACCTCCATTTCCCGAATCTCAAACCTCCTAACCAGCTCCATACCAAAATCGATGGCCAAAGCTTCAGCATCTTCTGGGTTCCATTGAACTCTTGATCTCCTCACTGCTGCTAACAGGCATCCTCCTTCTCTATCTCTAATCTCTACACCCAAGCTCGTTCCTCTTTCTGAAATGCATGTTGTATCTACAGTAACCTTCACCGGAGTCAGTGCCGGCGGCTGCCATCGGGACTCAAGAGTCCGTTCAATCGGCTGGAGTTTCGTTTATTTGTCAAGGTAATCCTTCAGCCATTCCTTTTCCCTGGGTGTTATCTCCCATTCTGCTAATTACTTTTTGTTCCACAACTAGCAGTTGCACTGATCCCATATGTACCAGAGAGCCACCAAGAATGATCCAATCTTTTCATCAGACTCTGTTTCCTGCAGCTTGCAATACCATTCCTCCGAGGTAAGATTTTCCCCACTTTCTATGTATGAATCCATGGGGCTGAATCTTCGCACCCTTCACACCCATCCACAGTCGCGGAAGATGTGTTCCGATGTCTCGTATAAGTAACAAAAAGGGCATCCTTCAGAGCCCTTTTGTATCCGTTCCACAATCCTAGCTTCTATAGGAATAATGTTTCGTAACCACCTCCATCCAAAGATTTTCACCTTTGGGGAAATTTTGAGATTCCAGAATCTCTTCCACCCCTCTGGTGAGTAGAATTCCCTATATTCCTCTTCAATCTTGTCTTCCCACAGTCTGTATACCGACTTTAATAAATATTCTCCCTCTGTTCCTTGCTCCAAATTATCTTATCCTCCGTTGGCTGTCTTGGGATAGGCATTTTGTGAATTAGAATTTGGTCCACAGGGTTGAAATGTGCCTGGAGTAACTCAGTTTGCCAGCTTCGTGTCTGATGGTCAATCAATTCAGCCACTGAGGTTGACACCCCCCAATTAGTTGTTGGCGAGGTTACCTTCAGATTGGGGCTAGCTGGTACCCATTTATCTATCCAGATATCAATCTTGTTCCCGTTCCCCAGTCTTCATCTCTTTACCAAATCCTTTGCTGCCATTAGTCCTCTCCAAATCCAACTGGGGTTTTTCCCCACCTCTGCTTCTAGAGGATCTCTATCATGGTAGTATTTTGCCTTCGATACTTTAGCCACTAGGGTTTCAGGATGCTGGATTATGCGCCATAACTGTTTTCCCAATAGAGCTAGGTTGAAACTTTGTAGATTGCGGAAACCCATGCCTCCCAGTTTCTTTGGTCGACACAATTCCTTCCATTTAAGCCAATGTGTTTTCCCTTCTTCTTGTTGTTGTCCCCACCAGAAGAGAGCAATGGCTCTCTTTATCTCCTTTAGAGTGCTCACTGGAATCTGAAACACTGACATAGCGTAGGTCATTTGAGACTCTGCTACAGACTTAATTAGCACTTCCTTTCCTGCCACAGAAAGCAGCTGCCCCTTCCACGTTTTAACCTTTGAACGAAATCTATCAACCAAATATCCAAACACCTGTCTCTTTGATCGTCCTATGTTTATAGGAAGACCAAGAAATTTCTGATGATATGCCACACTTTTCATATTTAGAATTGTTGTCAGCTCTCTTCTCTTCTCCTGTCTAATGTTGGGACTAAAAGACAGTTCAGATTTGTGTAGATTTACCTGTTGACCTGATTCATTTTCATACAAGTGTAGTATCTCTTCAACTTTCTCACATTCCACCCTGTTTGCTCTGGTAAAGAGAACACTGTCGTCCACAAACAGTAGGTGTGAGATTTGGGGTGCATTCTTCTTGACTCGAATTCCCTCAATCTTTTTCTCCTTTTTTGCTTGTGTAAGCATAGCCGAAATTCCTTCCACTACAAACAAAAAGAGGTATGGGGATATGGGATCCCCCTGCCTCAAGCCTCTGCTAGGGTGGAAAGTTTCCGTTTGGTGCCCATTAACTAGGGTTGAAAAGAAGACTGTAGTAACGCAGGTCATTAACATCTGTACCCATCGAATATCAAAACCCAGTTTCAACATTATAGCCTCCAAAAAATCTCACTCCACCCTGTCATAGGCTTTAGTGATATAAAGTTTAGCAGACATAAAGCCCTTGTTCCCTTTGGTTCTCGCTTTCATCGAGTGAAAGCACTCAAAAGCGATCACTACATTGTATGTAATTAGTCTCCCATGTACAAATGCACTTTGGTTTGGGACTATGACCTCATTCAGCACACCCTTCAGCCTGTTTGCCAATACTTTGGAGAGAATCTTGTATAGTACCTTACATAAGCTGTTAGGGAGAAAATCTACTGGTGTTTGGGGTTTTTTCTTCTTTGGGCCGAGGGCTACCAGCGTATGGTTTAATTCCTATGGAAAGCTCCCTGCTTTCAGATAACCCTGCAATTCCTCTGCAATTGCATCTCCCACAATGTCTCAGTTCTTTTGAAAGAACAGAGCAGGCATTCCATCAGCACCTGGGACTTTTAGTGGCCACATTGTTTTTAGAGCTGCCCAAATCTCTTCTCTCGAGAAAGGTCTGAGCAGTTCTTCATTCATAGTAGCTGTAACTTTGCTTGGGACTGCATCAATGACCGTATTCGATTCTGTTCTATGGTCTGACTCATATAACTTCTTGAAGAACTTGACTATGCATTGAGCAACCTCCTCCTGCTCTGTACATATTCTGCCATCCTCATCTTTTATTCGTCTAATCATATTCTTTGCTCTCCTATCCGAGGCTCGATGATGGAAAAATTTAGTATTCTTGTCCCCATGTTTGAGCCAATCATTTCTGGATAGTTGCTTCCAGATCAACTCCTCTTGGAGTAGGATTTCTTCCAGTTTGCTTTCAAGGGCCCTCCTTTGTGCCAGGATAGCTTCAGTCTTACTCATTCTGTCAATTCTTGCCAGAGCCCTTTCCATCTTAATTCTTCTGGCTTTTAAGCTTTCAAATGTCTGTCTGCTCCAGTTCTCCAGCCTATGCTCACAAGCACTGAGTTTCCCCATCACTTATCCAAATCCGCTTGATTCCCACCCTTCCTTAATCACCTTTTTGCAATCCTCATGGTCCTGCCAAAAGGCTTCAAATCAGGACTCAACATTAAACAACAAGCTAGTTTGGTAGGGGATTACAACGAGCTAAGATTAGGTGACTAAGCCAAATTCAGCCACACAATCAAATTATAATCTGATGGTTCAAATTAATCTCATTTAATGAAGGATAGAGTAATAATTTTATCTTATATTTATTTAATAATTTAAAAAATTGGTCAGCAGCGTTGTCCTACTGCCTCGGCGCCTCCCTTCCGTTCCGGCGATCGGCAGTACCACCGCACCTCGTGTCTTCCTCCCTGGGAATAGGGGTGGCCATTAGTGCGGTCAAACTGCTCCGAACCGCATTTGCGGTCGCGCCAAACCGTACCGTAATCCTTGCGGTCTGAATTTTTAGCGGTCGCCAAAACCGCAAGCCGCATATAATTTTTAGTTGTACAATGGCTCTGATACTGCGACAGTCCATTAGCAGCCAATCGCACTTCTCGGCAAAGAAGAACTGCTTGTGGAACTGAAGGCTCTGCTCTTTCCTCTTCTCTGGCTCCGGCAATGGCTTGGTGGCCTCCGTGCTGCTAATTCACTCCGCCATTGGAAAAGGGAAGAGGCTGAGTTTAAAGTTGAGCAAGATCAATAAAAGAATACAGGTAGGTAGGTACCCAGTTTCATCAATTCCACTCGGCAAAATCGAAATCTAGATGCCAAGAATGGAATGCTGCCGAGTTCTCCAACATCTTCGGCACAAACTCCCTGCCGCCGTCGCACTCATCGAACTGTTCATCTACGAGCAGCATCCCCTGCTCCTCCTCTGCCTCTTCAAACCCAGCGAACTGCGTGTCCAGATCTTCTTCTTCAGGGGATGGAACGACGTGATGATGACCACCTGCAACTATTCGAGGGAATTCCCCTCTGACACAAGAATCAACAGTAGCAGCTACAACAGTTAAATTAAAGCAAGTGGTGGTGGTGGGGCTGATACAATTACTACTACTGTTCTCCAACGATTAGGGATGGCAATGGGTAGGGTCGGGTGCGGGTTTACCCTAAACTATGAACTTATACACATATATGCACATACGTACTGTTGTCCATTAAAAATTCTCAATACTTCTAATTGTTCTACCTTCAACAATCCACACAAATAAAAACAACAAAAACATAATAATTGTTCTTGCTTCTACAATCCACACAAACATAATAATCGTCTACATCATCATCAATAATGGTAGCTAAACTAAATTTCTCAAGCTAAACTAAATTTCTCAAGGGAAATTGACCCTTTGGTAAGCGGGGCGGGTATAACGGGGCGGGTATTATCGATTACCGTACCCGTACCCTACCCTTTATTTTGAAACAAGGTATTACCCGTACCCACCCCTTAGCCTGTCAAAGCGGGTAATTACCCTCGTTGACCGGTTACGGTCGAGTAGGATACCCATGGTTACGGGTTGGATTGACATCCCTACCAACGATGAACTGGAAGCTGCTGCCGAAGGATTGTGTTGTTGTTGTGATGACGATGACGAAGATTAAGAGAAAATTGAGAGCCCAATTACATACTTCCTATCAAATTGGTTGGTCTTAATAATTTTGAGTGGTTAAAATCGATACAAAACTAGCTAATTTGATTTGTATATACGTAAGATTAGTTATTACTAGGTACAATCTTAAATATCCATTTTTCTTATAATTACGGATCATGATTCATGGGTATAGAAAGTGAATTCAAACATGTCAATCAATTGTTTGCGGTCAAATATGCGGTGCGTTCCAAACCGCACCAAATCGCATATTTAAGCGGTTTGGTTTGACCGCACCAATTATATTGCAGTCTAATATGCGGCGCGGTCCAAAGGACATGTGGTGCGGTGCAATTTATATTAATATGGTGCGGTGCGGTTTGAACCGCTCCAATGCCCACCCCTACCTGGGAAATAGAGAGGTGGTCTATTCCCCGAGAGAGCGAGAGAGAGAGAGAGAGAGAGAGAGAGAGAGAGAGTTCTGGTCGACTTTCCAGCGACGATGGAGGAGGCTCTCCGACGATCAGAGACGGCGCAGGAGGATTTTCGGTGGCAGTGTTGGATTCGTATTTGTCGACCTATTTTGTGATGCTTATTAGTCCAGTTTATAATATTTATATCAATTCGGTTTGTATTGTTTATCATTCTAGTTTGTTATTTTTGTCTATTGTGTTTGTAATGTTCATATGAGTAATTTGTATATATTTTGATTTATAATATTGGGTTAATAGCATTTTATTTTTATACCCATCTACTATGGTAAATAAACAAAAGTACCCTTCTACTAAATTTTTGCACAAACATACCCTTCTAATATTAAAAATTAACGAGTTTACCCTTCATCCAATTATCCGTAAGTGACCGTTAAATGGGTGAAGAAATAACTTAATTGCCCCTCGTTTACTCCTAAACACTCCAAAATTCGATTTTAGTTATTTATGTCCCAAATCAGTTTAAAAAAAAAACAAACCCTAAACTAATTCATGCGTATGACAGAAACCGTCCGTCTCTCTGGCGATTACTCCCTCCACTCAACGACGGCGCTGTTCCCGGCATCTCCTCGCACCCTCCAGTCCAACTGCCCTAGCCGGAACGGCTCTGGCGACAACAACCTCGCCCATCTCGACTTCCAGTCGCCGACCTCCAGTCGCCGACCTCCTTCGACACAGTTACTTCAGGAACCTCATGACCGGGATGGTCAAGTTGGGAGAGATTAGCCCGCTCACGGGATCACAGCGGAGATTCGACAGGAGGCCTAATTAACTGGTCAGGGATGGTGTTTTGGTAATGTTGGGAGTTCAACTGAAATCATATTGCGGACCGATTGAGTTCGAATAAAGTGTGGTTTTGTGTGGGTGGGTCGGCAGTGCTTATTTAGTTTGTATAAATATATTTTTAATCAGAGTGTTATAGCTACGATGTTCTAGGCTTCCAGTCAAGACTCAAGATGCTTTTTTCTTCAGTTTGATCTCTCTTTCCTTCCTTCTTTTTCCATTCTTTATACCGATCATATATGCTTCGGATGCTGGGAGCAGCACCGCCGCTGAAGGGGAGACGGAGTCGGCTGTGTGTGAATTAGTTTAGGGTTTGTATTTTTATTAATTGATTTGGGACATAAAATTAGGATCGAAATTAGGTGTGCTAAGTAGTAATCGAGGGTGATTAAGTCATTTCACAACCCTTTTAACAGTTACTTAACGGATAATTAGATGGAAGGGTAAACTCATTACGTTTTAATTTTAGAAGGATATGTTTGTGCAAAAATTTAATAGAGGGTGCGTTTGTTAATTTACCATAGTAGAGGGGTACAAAATGCTATTAACCCTATAATATTTGTTAGTTTATCTTGTATACTTTATGTTATGTTTTGTTATTTGTTGTATTCATTGATTTGTAATACAACTTTACCAATTTGTATTGTAAATAGTGTTATTTTGTATTGTTAGTATGCTTTGTAATATTTTCGGTTTATTCTGTAATGTTTGTAAACTTTGTTATTTTGTAATGTTTGTCGGTTTCTTTTGTAACGTTTGTAAGTTTTGTTACTATTGTCAACCATGTTTGTAATGATTTTTATTTAGAAAAAACAACATAGTTGACTTTTTGACGTAACTCCTCTATATAGAGATGGAGCCTCAAAAGTCAACCCGAGTGTTTTTCTATTTTGTATGGTTTGTCGGTCTAATTTGTCATTTTTGCCAACAATGTCTGTAATGTTTGTATGTCTAAAAACCAACTAGGTTGACTTTCGGACGGTGCCCCTCTACATAGGGATAAAGCTAAAGAGTAAGAGAAAGGCTTGAATGGAATTGTGCTTTGCATTAGAATTGTAGGGTCTCTTTAATACATATTACAACGGAAGGCTATTAACAGAAGAAACAAAGAATGAGAGAAACAAGGAAGAGGTGGAGTAGTGGTTGCAACAGCTAACAGGCTACGGATGACCAGGGAGTTGAGGGAGAGTGGTACGCGGAGTTTGTTTAACTCCAATATGCCCCCGCAAGATGGAGGCACCGGAGGAGACGCCAATCTTGGAGCACAATGCTAGGAAGCGCGCCTTGGGTAGAGATTTGGTGAGGAGATCGGCCAGCTGATCGGTGGAAGGAACGTGACGAACAACCAGGTGGCCTTGCTCAACACGGTCTCGGACGAAGTGGTAGTCGATAGCAACGTGTTTCATGCGGGAGTGAAAGACAGGATTGCGGTTGAGATATGTCGCACCGAGGTTGGCGCAGTGAAGAGTTGGAGCAGTACGAAGAGGGAGGCCAAGCTCGGAGAGAAGGCTGTCGTGCCATGCCAATTCAGCGGCAGTGGCAGCAACAGCCTTGTATTCGGCTTTCGTAGAACTTCGAGCAATGGTTTTCTGTTTCTTGGAAGCCCAGCTGACCGGCGTGGAGCCTAAGTAGACAATGTAGGCGGTAGTGGACGAACGGTCATCGGGGTTGACAGCCCAATCAGCATCCGAGTAGGCATGCAGGCGAAGAGAGGAGGTGGCGGGTAGAACAATGCCATGGTTCCGCGAACAAATTCGAGACCCAAAAAATAGTGAAGATCCCCCAAGTCTTTGAGAGAAAAACGTGCTGCAAGCTGAGAAATACACCGAGACACTTGAGACGCAGAGGAGCCGGTGATGATAATGTCGTCGACATAGACGAGGAGATAGATGACGTCCGACTGATGGCGGAACATGAACAAGGAGACATCGGAGGCAGCCTGTTTGAAACCGAGGTGAAGAAAAAAATGGCGGAGGGCATGATACCAAACACGAGGAGCCTGTTTTAGGCCGTAAAGAGATCGATGTAACCTGCAAACATAAGAAGGGTTAGCAGAATCAACATAGCCTGGAGGTTGGGCCATGTAGACCTCTTCCTCGAGGACGCCGTTAAGAAAGGCGTTGTTGATATCAAGCTGACGAATTGGCCATCCCCGAGCAACGGCAATGGCGAGGACCACACGAATTGTGGCAGGCTTCACAACGGGACTATATGTGTCATGATAGTCAAGACCAGGACGTTGATGGAAACCCTTGGCTACCAGGCAAGCTTTATAACGAGCAATGGAACCATCGGCGTTGCGCTTGATACGAAACACCCACCTGCAACCAACAACATGAGCACTAGAGGGCTTCTCGGTTAAAGTCCATGTGTGATTTGCATAGAGAGCTTGAAGCTTGTCTAATATGGCTTGGCACCAACGGGGATCAAGGAGAGCCTGTTTCACACTGGTTAGTTCAACAGGAACAGTGGGAGGATGGCGAGTGGCGGAGAATAGGCGTTTGGGACGATAAATGTTATTTTGGGAACGGGTAACAATTTTGCGAGGGGGGGGGGGAGGTATAGTGATAGGGTGAGAGGAAGATGGTGGGGGGGGGGGGAGGAAGGTGGGGTGGGAGGGGATTGAGAAGTGGGCTGGGTAGGTGGCGGCAAAGAGGAAAATTGAGGAATGGGGACGTTGGGGGGAGATGGGGAGGAGGCCCGTGGGCCAGGAGTTGGGATGGGTGTAGACGGGACTGGGTAAACAGGAAAAACGGGGGGACCAGAGGGGAGGGACGCAAGCCAGGCAGTGGTGGACAAAGGGGAGGGTGTGAGTTGTTGAAATGGAAACTGAGCTTCGTCAAACGTGACATGACGAGAGACATAAATCCGACCGGAGATGGGTTCAAGACACAAGTACGCACTTTGAGTTGGACTATAGCCGAGGAAAACACATGGAAGAGATCGAGAATCGAGTTTGTGAGAAGAGTAGGGCCTAAGATATGGAAAACAAAGGCAACCAAACACGCGGAGTTTGTGATAATTTGGTGGAGAGGGATAAAGTGTCGAGTGGGGTGAAGCATTGGAAAGGATAGGGGTGGGCAGTTTGTTAATAAGATAGACGGCAGTATGAAAAGCGTACGACCAATAGGAGGCGGGTAGGGAAGCTTGATGAAGGAGAGAGAGGCCGGTTTAGACAATGTGTCGATGACGGCGTTCAGAGAGGCCATTATGTTCTGGTGTGTGGGGAGGGGTAGTGAGATGAATGATACCAAGTTGGTCAAGTAAGGGGTTGAGTTTGTCATACTCGCCGCCACGATCGGAAAAAATAGTAACAATGGAGCTTTGAAATTGATTCTTGACGAGAGCTTTGAAACGAGTGAAGACATCAAGTACATCGGACTTGCGCTTTATGGGAAAGAACCAACATAACGAGTAAAATGGTCGACAAAGATCACATAGTACCGAAAACCATCAATAGATAAGACCGGGGCGGGACCCCATACATCAGAATAAATGAGTTCTAACGGACGAGAACTTTGTAAAGTGGAATCAAAAAAAGGGAGACGATGACTTTTGCTGCACTGGCAAGCATGACAAGTCGAAAAATCAGACGAAACAAAAGGGAGAGAATAATCAGCAAGAACCCGACGAAGAATTGGAGGAGCCGAATGACCAAGACGACGGTGCCAAACATCGCCGGAAGTCTTGACACCCACCAAAGCACAGGGCTGCATTTTATTGAGAGCAAGAGAAGGAAACTCGTACACACCATGCCTAGCGCGTCCCCGAAGTAGTGGTGTCCCCGATGGCTGTGATTTCACAATAAAAGGAAGTGGAAAAGAATTCAACGGACGTGTGGTTAGTGGCACAAATTTTGGATACGGAAATTAAGTTCTGGGAAATTGGTGGGGAACAAAGGACATTACGAAGGGAGAATGTATGGGTGGGAGAGGAGAGGGAAAGAGAACCAGTGTGAGAAATAGGCAAACCTGATCCATCGCCGATAGCAATGGTGTCGGGACCATCATACTTTTCCGAGAGTGCCAAGTTGCCGAGGTTG
This sequence comes from Linum tenue, assembly GCA_946122785.1. Lineage (NCBI taxonomy): Eukaryota > Viridiplantae > Streptophyta > Magnoliopsida > Malpighiales > Linaceae > Linum > Linum tenue. The sequence goes on along the minus strand of CAMGYJ010000009.1, from coordinate 68,161,574 downwards.
TCGGTCACGTGATGTGAAGCGGCAGAGTCGAGAAGTCAGGAGGGAGCTGCAGAAGAGGACCCGCCATGACTAGTTGCGGCATGTGCCTAGGGATAGGTAGATCGAAGCTCCGGGTGGATCTTGAAGTAGGTACGAGCTGTGTGGCCCACACGTTGACAATACTGGCAGACTGGTCGATTTGCCTGCACAGAAGGAGGAGAGGTAGACTTCGGTGGGCTGGATGGAAGAAGGGGACCAGGCCCATTCCGGAGCCGCGGATTGTTAGGACGAGAACGCGAACCCTGCGGAGATCAGCCTTGTCGGTTCGTCGCATTGACAAGAGGAGACGGAGATTGAGCAGCTTGGCGTTGGAGGAACTCATCATAGCTGATAAGCTTGTCGAACAGCTCCTGAAGGATGGAGGAGTATAACGAGCACGAACAGCAGCAGCGATCTCTTTGAACTCGGTGCCGAGACCGTTGAGAGTGCGAAGAACAAGATCCAAGTCGTCTACCGGAGCACCGGCAAGAGCAAGTTCGCCGGCAAGCAGCTTGATGTCAGAGAGATATGTACGAAGGGAGAGGCTGCCGCGGGTGAAGGTCAACAGCTTGTCTTTGAGTCCAAGAATCTGAGACTGAGAGCGAGGAACGAACATCCTCTCAAGATTGGCCCAAGCGTCACAGGCAGAAGTGGCAGCGTCAATGTGAGGCATAATGGACTCGCTAACAGAAACAACGATGGCATGGAAGATGAAGCGATCCTGACGAGCCCAGTGAGAGTAGGCAGCAGACGTTTGATCGGAAGGTGGAACGCCGGTGCCGTCGATGTGTGCTAGAAAATCATAGCCGAAGAGGAGGGAAGTGAATTGAGACTTCCAAGAGGAGTAGTTCGTGCCGAGGAGACGAACCGTGAGCTGGGACCCAACATTGAAAGAGAAAAGAGGAGGAAGAGAATCGTTGGAGTCTCCAGAAGGATGATCAGAAGTGGTGCTGGAAGGCATGGCGATTGATTGAGGAAAATGGATAGGAGCAGAGGACCTCGTCAGAGGATTTGGGAAGGCTCTGATTCCATAAAGAGTAAGAGAAAGGCTTGAATGGAATTGTGCTTTGCATTAGAATTGTAGGGTCTCTTTAATACATATTACAACGGAAGGCTATTAACAGAAGAAACAAAGAATGAGAGAAACAAGGAAGAGGTGGAGTAGTGGTTGCAACAGCTAACAGGCTACGGATGACCAGGGAGTTGAGGGAGAGTGGTACGCGGAGTTTGTTTAACTCCAATAAAAGCCTCCAAAGTCAATCTGGTTGTTTTTCCATTTTTATGTTTTGTATTGTGTGTATGTTTGTATTGTTTGTAAATCTGTTTGTATATTTTGTCATTCTAGTTTGTACTGTTTGTGTTATTTTTATGTCCATTTTATATACTTCGTAATTTTTCATAATACTCAAACTATCTCTGTCATTAATTAAAAAGACATTCCCATTTTGTGTTCAAATCTAATAGTTGGAAGAAGTTTACTCAAGTGAATAAGCAGATACGCCATCCATCGATTACAGCCTGTCCATCCTTCTTGTCACAATCATCCTCTTATATTGAGCTTAAGCCTCCCAGAGTCAAGAGTCAAAGTCAACGGAGTTGAGGACGAAGATGGGAGGAATCAGGAATGGATCCCTTGCCCTTGTGAGACAGTGAGAGGTGGAAAAAATCCCAAGTTACACATGTTTTTAAAAAAAATTCTCAAAATACACACGTTGTGAAAATAATTCCCAATCTACGTATGTTTGGGTCATCACCGCTGTCGACGAAGACAGTGATTGCATCATTGCTGTCGACGAAGACAGTGATTGCATCACCATAACATGTATATCTCAACTGCAGGCTATAGCCTAGCTAGATATTACCTACACAGCCCAACTAAAAGAAGCATTATAAGCATCACGGGTTTCTTTCCCTTTGTTACCAAAGTCGGATTGTACAACCCGCGACTTCAACTATTAGATGTTTAACAGTTTTGAACTCCAGATTGATCTCTCACTTTCCATGCCTTACTCATCATAGTTATACTAAACCTATGAAGTCCTTCACTAGACATCAATTGGAGTCTTATGAGAAGTGTGAGATCATCTCTACATGTTTCATGGGAACTTTTGATAATCCCCCTTTACTTGAATTACTTCACAACGACCTCTTTCATTGAGGTCTGCTGGAGTAATGTTCGTTTTGTCGCTGCAAGTTTAGAGGAATCATTCTTTGTCGTTCCCAAGTGTCTGATAAGCTGTCAAAACTTGTTATCAAGTATATTAAAAATGTACATTCTATGCAAATGATTGAGTTTAGGTTGATCTTTTACACCGTTGAGTAACCCCGTACGTCTTCTTGTTTTTTTTTTTTTTTTTTTGCTAACTGCAGTTGTTGGTAAGCATTACAGGGTCACAAAAGATTTCTATGCCAGTGACAATTGTAGTTTGTGGGATAGCCAAAATGTTTGTTGGTGAACTTATTGAAACAGGTACGATACGAATGCCCCTACCGCCTCAGTTAATCTAATTAGTTACTTCAGACTTCATTGGACAACAATTTCCTGTAGTTGGGGTTTCTAATCAATAGAAATCGTTCGATGTCTCAATTGATTTCGATCTACCATATCTGTTCAAGTGAATTTCAATTAACGAACCTTTGGTGTGTTTCCCATATCTGTTTGTAGCAAGAATCGTGATGACAGAACGAAACGAATCTGGACCAATCAGGCCTTGTCACATTAGAGAATCATATAGACGACTAAAGCTCGAAGGCAAAGTACCAAAAAGATCAGTGCCAAGGCTCTTCCGTTAGATTCTCTGGAATGCTGATGCACTGGTCAACCATTCAAGTTTCATTCTTTCGTAAATCTTGAGGTTACACATCAGTTCTCGCACAATCTTATTTCCTTTAAAATGTCGATTGATATGGAAACATATAGATGGTGATTCTTATTCCTTCTAGTTTGGTATTTGGTTCCTCAACCTATCATGTCTCATGACTGTGGGCGGCGAGAGTTCGATTCAGCATGCCATGTAAAGCAACGAGCCACCTTTTTGGAATTTGTTATAGTGTATAGTTTAGTGATGATGGGCAAATTGTTCAGTAAATATGATTCGCTGGTGATTAACTCATAATTGAGTATTTTGGATATTTGATAAATCTTAGTGGGGCTAGTCAGTGGCATTCTATCTGGATTCCTTGGGATAAAAGTCTCCAGCTTGGATTGGCATAATGGAAAACAATCATTTGTGGACATTGATTATTGATGTTAAAATAATCGAGTTATCATGCTGTTTCTTGCCATTTATGTCACAGCCTCCTGTTGGTGATAGAACACATGAACATGTATCTATGATCTGGTTTTGTGAATGGAGAGTGTGCTACTTGCTCCTCGGTGCCTGTTCCTCCACACGTAGATTCACGGGGTGTTTAAATGGATCAGATCTTGATGGGCCGGGCCGGGCCGGGCAATATGGGCATCCTGATTGGGCGGGCTTTTAAGCATCCAACCCAACGGCTGCCATCGGGTTGTCCTGTCCAGCGTCCAAGGCAAGAAGATTAGAAGATACGTCAACAATGCGAACAACAAGGCAGAAAGTGGATCCAATGTTGTAAGGACAGTAGCAAAGGCACCGTATATTATATTATTGCACGCCATGAAATGAATCGGTCCAAAATCTCAACATATAAAATCCCAAGCTTTGGCTAGTTTCAAATTTTCTCCCCAATGATACCGGCGATCTTTATCGTAATTAATTATTTTTATAATTGAGAACCGTTAGATTATAGAGAAATGAAGCAGTCGTGGGAGGTTAATGAGATTTCCTTCTTTTTCTTTAGTTAGGGTTTGGGGGAAGGGAGTTGCTATTTTTTTTTTTTTTTTTTATGAACATGATACTCATATTATTAAATCAGCATTGAGCACTCAAAAATATGGGAAACGAGTTCAAGTAACAGACTAGACACGACCCATTAAAGACCCACACAGAAGTGTATTTCTCTTCCTCTGCAACCATCTTTATTGCTTTTAGGTTCGTGCAGGCTTCAGCACTCGTTGGTGCTCGACATTGGATTCTCTCGGCTTTCTTGTTATATCCCTTATGAACAGCTTTGATGATGATGTAAATACACGCCTTGCAGGATGTCACTTCCGAAGGCACAATTGCACGAGATTACTTTGTCGTAATTCCTCAAATGAGGGCCTAGATTTGATGAGACTCCCTAGACTGAGAGGGATGTTCAAAATTTCCATCCCTCACAATGTCTATCATTCTTCGAGTTCTTTCCCTGCACAAACCGAAATACTAATCGGGGAAAATTGCATCATCAAAGACATTTGAGTTTCTTACTTTCCATATCTACCATCCATAGTATAAAGTCTACATAGCGTTGGGAAGAAATCGTATGCCTCAATGCAAACAACCAGCTCATCAAGGAAGTAACTAGTGGTGGCAAAGATATACCAGGATGAGAATATGCCTAAGATTTTGGTGACATCGAAACATCAAATGATTATGGGTCTTAGAATCAACGATGAATCTTTTAGGGTAAATACAATATATTAGCCACAATGAACTATTATGAAGCGGGAAATTATAGCTACAACTATTGAAATTCAAATTATTAGCCATAACTATTGTTGCAGGTCAAGATATGGCTAACTGTCCGTTACTGTTATTGAATTTTTGACAGAGAAGGCCAAGTCATCGGCCACGACAGCGGCCACGTAGGAACGCTTTTAGTTTATAACTTCAAAACATAAAAGTTTAGTCAGTATTACTAACGAAATTGTTAACAGATAGTTAACGTATGGCTAATAATTTGAATTTCAATATTTGTGGCTATAATTCTCCGCTTCATAATAGTTGTGACTAATATATTGTATTTACCCAATCTTTTATATTCTGGATTTGGAACACACTTCTTGGAGAAGAACTTGACAAATATTCAATTACTTATGACAAACTTCATATTTGTCTTGGTCATAATGCAACAGATACTCGCCTCAATGCCTTGATGAATCTCATTTATGCATTATATTTGTATTGGATGTCATGAGAAGAAATGATGAAGGATGATTGGGAGTTGCTCTGTTTGTAGTTTCGCTGCTATGTAACGAGTAACGACCATAAAGAGGTGGAAGTACAAGATAGCAATAGATAAACAGAATTTGAAGTTAAACTTGTTTCTTTCGTATATATTTTCTGTAGTTTCAAGCAAATATGTTTCACATATTAAACCTTTATAACATAATTTATGAGATATGGTGTGAAACTAGGCTCACCAATCCTCAAGACAAAAAATTTTGTCCGTTGACGTAAATAATGAGTTGTTTGATGGCATTGGATCTCAAAGTCTCCATGGAAGTTAAGTGATCCAAAAGTTATAAGGGTTCACCCCAAGTTGAAATATAAATCTCATTTAGCTGCAAATTTGGCAACAACGAAAGTGGAAGGACGAGAGAAACTGAAATCTTTTATTCTAACCCTACCTATTTGTTTGATGATATCTCAAACCCTACTTCCTGTAATGAATAAAAGTAGCCAATAATCACGTGAATATGAAAAAAACGTCGAGGAAAGAACTAATACCGACATAGGAGGTATTTAGTCATCTCATCTTTTGATTTTGCGTAACAACTATTACAAATTTTTGGAAATGTAGGGGTTTAAGAAAAAGTGACACATTTTTCAATTGATTTTGTCAATAATAATGATTATATTTATACCAATAACATCGACAATATGATCGCCACATCAACTTTCTCAGATAACTCACTGTTCGTTATGTAGACCATAAAAAATGACAATAAACTACATAACTAGACTATTTTGTATCTATTGCGATATTTTTGAAAATTCAACTAATATTTGTTCAAAGCATAAAAATTAGGGCGATTTAGAGAATTAACCCAAAAAGAAAGATTTAGATGAGACAAGGCCATTTGAACGTGGCAACGAAAGGATAATAGGAAAAGAAAGGAAGGGCAGAATGGAGAAGTCAGCCGAAAATAAACCTCCCACCTCACCTCTTTCCCTTACCTTCTCTCTCCCCTCACTGTAGAAGTGGTTTTAAGTATTAATATTCTTTTCGTTTTTTCTTTCTTCTCCCCTATGTATGTTTATTTCTTCCTCGTCTCATCGCCTCCTTCCTCCTATACATTGTTTTTGTGTGTTTCTTCTCTTCTCTGGGTGCCTTCTCTGTTTCTTCATTTTGTTCTTCTGCTCTATCCTCCCTCCGCTTTCCCTTTCACCTACTACCTTCCATTCTTTGTCCCTTATCTCTTCCCCCTTCTGACTCCTCGCCCAAAATCTTCCGGCGGAAGGAGGGGTTGGTGTGTGATTTGTTTCTGGGTACACGGACAGAGGAGCCGAAGAAGAGGAAGATGACGGGAAGCCATTCCTTATCCTGATGAAACGTATCTGAATTCCATCACCAGCTGTTTTGTTTATGGTTACAATGATGAGGTCCGTGCCCTGTTCCTCCTCACTCCTCGTCTGTTCTCTTTCGGTCTTCGTCTTCGTTGTTCTGGGTTTTCTGTTTGTGTTTGGTGATTCTGAGATTCTGCTTTGTGTTTTTGAGTCATGGGTTCTTTTGAGCAGTGGCTGATCTTCTTTTTTTGCTAAGATTTCTCATTGGACTTGTGAGCGGCATTTTGTCTGTTCTTCTGATCGCTGAGGTCGTCTTAGACTGGTAGCGTTTCGATTTCTGGATCCGGTTTTCATTGCTGCTGCTGCTTTCTCCGTCGCTGTCCGCCGCCGCAGTCTGTTTGGCAGTTCCCCTTTTGCTCCTTCACTCACCCACCCTTTCCTTCTTCCTTCTCCCGCCTCATCTCTTCCAATAATGTTTTCCATCTGCAGATTTCATATCTCTTCCAATAATGTCTCTTGGCGGAGGAGAAATCGGTAGAGAGTCTCTCCGCTTGAATCGTCTTCCTCTCCCGGTAGTGTGAATTGGGAATGATTCCTGTTCTCTGAACATTGGATTGGAATTCCCCCCCTACCCAGAAAAGAAAAAAAGATCCACCTGCTCTAGGGTTTTCTAGCAGTCCAGTCCCCGTTGCTGTTCCCGATTTGAACAGCGGGGACGATCCAGATTCCAGAAAGAATCCCTAATTCCAGCCCTGCTTCCTGCAATTCCACCAAAATCCATAGTCTCTATCTCTTCTATTCAGTTACAGAGCTCTCTAGCCTCCTCCTTAAATCGCGGATTACACTATGTATAGATGAAAACCCACTCGAGTAATGGTCTTTCGGTGTCTTTCTTCTGAAGATTTCGGTTGTTTGGATTAAAATGGATTCCTACTGATTGGATTTCGCTATGGTTTCTTTGTTTGAATGTTCTTTTTTCTTTTAATTTTTTTGGGTGTCGCTGACCAGTGGAAAAAATTGGTTGTTGGTTGCAGATATCAGAGAGTAAGCCCAGATTGTCTCCCTTTACCTAACGGCAAGAAGCCCACCAGCACCGTCGGCACGAGCGGCGACAACGGCCGGTCAATCCCAAACGGAGTCAGTTCATCCTCCGCAGGTTACGAAATCAAAGGGTTCAGATACAGATCGCCGTCCAGAACGCAGGATTTTCACCACCACAGCAGCAGCAGCAATGGCGGCGTCGGAGTCGGGAGCCCGTCGCGCTCCGACAACGGGCCGAATCAGAGCCACAAACGAGAGGCGAGCCCACCCAGCCGGGGCGGGAGCGGCGATATGTTGCTGCAATGGGGTCAGAAGAAGAGGGCGAGGGTATCCCGGTCGGAGATCCGGGCTCTAACCGATGAGTCCTCATCTTCCGGTCAAGCCAGGCAGCAACAAGCCGTCGCCAATAAGGTCCCCAGGAGACTAGACGAAAGCAAGCTGCCGGGGCCGTCTATGCCTCCGCCGCCGCCGCAGGCGGCACAACATCCACCGCAAACTACCAACGGCAGAGGAGGCAACCTGAGGAAAGAAACCGCCGCTCTCCTCACGCATAGGTAAACCCGATGAAACAATTTGCGCTATCTGTCTTGTTCAATCTCGTACAACTTCACTTTTTGGTGTTTCTGCAGTTTTGTGTTATCGTTCATATATGTATTTCTCTCTTTCGTGGGTATTTGTTACTGAAAATCCATTCAATTCAGGGATTTCGAATCAATCAGTTTGGGTTTTGATGGTTAAAGGACTAGGGGTTTTCACTGTTCTGACTCCTAATTGGTTTTCATTTCAAAATCCAGCAAAGGCGTTCGTCGCTGTGATCCATACATAGTAGCACTAGCAAGCAACTTTTGTTAGGGAGCCATCTGAGCGATTTACGGTTCTACCCTCTTGAGAGAATATATATGGCGAACTGAGTTGAGTGATTTCGGATTCCTGACTTTTCTTTTCGCTAGCCAAGTGGGTATTCCAATTTTCTAAAGAAAAAGGAAAGAATAGAGAGAGAGACTTTGTCTAGTTAATAGTATATATATTTCTTGTGATTGTTTGTTAGTACTACTTAGTGGTCAATCCGATACGTGGGGCTTGGGAGAGGGCATCAGCATAAGCCAAGCCGGCCCTTGTTTGGCCCTTTCGCCATTTCTGGGGTTGTTTGTGTGCTGGGTTTTTGTCGTAAGAACATGACAGGAGTAGGGACTACGAGGTAATTTCCTGAATCTTCCGATCTCGATCATCCACCTAGTGTGTTAGGTTAGCTAGCTGAATCTGATGGTGTCATGGTGGGTGGATTTGATGGAAGGAGGGAGGGATCAAACCTCCCATATGTATATGTCTCCATATCTCCACTGTCCAAAGATGAAATATTTTGTGGATTTCTGGTTACGGGTATTTGAGGGAAGGACCTCCCATATGTATCTGTCCCCATAGCTCCACTGTCCAAAGATGAAATCTTTTGTGGATTTCTGGTTATGGGTATGTGAGGGTTTGGTTTTGTTGATTGAATCTCACTGTTTCGTGGTTGGCTTTTTGAAATTTCTTGCTATTTGGTGTTTTTTAGGATTTAATAAGGAGAGGGAAGGGAAGGGTGTCTTCTTGGTTAACTCAATTATGTTGATGATGATTTTGTACTTTTGTAAGGTGGGTGATGGCCGACTGTGTCTGGCTGTATGGTGGTGGTGGTGGTGATGATTTGAGGGAAAGAGGGAGGGATTTGATAAATTAGCTTTGCTTGGCTGTGTATTTAATTGCTTTTGATTCATCAGTTTTTCCCCCTCTTTATTTCTTTTTTGTTTCTGTGGATTTGGGTTCGGGTTTTTGGACTTCACAAAGTCTACAGATGCCCAAAATACCCAATCTTGCACATCTCTTTACAATTAATTCTCTCTCTTTCCCTTTCTCTTTCGCTTTCTCTCTCTAGCTCTGTGTCTTTGTCTCTCTTTCTAAAGTCTCGCACACGCGGACAGAACACAACAGATTGTAGAACCAACGAAGCCAGCCAGCCAGCCTTTGTTTTATTTTTTGTTTTGTTTGTTTGGTTTTTCTTAACTCATCTGTGGGCTTGTTTTTTCCTTTCTTTTTTGTTGGTGGTGGGTTGTATGGTGGTTGTGGCGATGACCAGGAATTTGGAAAAGCGATCTGCTGGGAATGGGTCCCCGTCTCGGCCTAGTACTGGTGGTGGAGGAAGTGGCGGTGGAAGTCGGGTGGTTTCTAGATCTACTACGGCGGGGAAGAGATCTCCTCCGACTCCAGACAAAGTTGATAAAAAGGCTCAGCACCAACAGCAGCAGCCCACCTCTCGGTCTAGCAGGGACGAGAAATTGAATGGATCAGCAGGTGCTTTGCTGCATCAGAACCACCACCAAGCTGCAGCTACTGCTGATCATCATCACCATCACGGGCACGGCCGCCACACAGAGTCAACTTCAGGCCAAATGGACCATGGTGGTGCAGCTGCGGTTCATAATAACACAGCTGCAGCTCCGGTTGCGGTGCCAGAAGTGGTGGAGTGGCCGAGGATTTTCCTCTCGCTGTCGAGGAAGGAAAAGGAGGATGATTTCCTGGTAATGAAAGGCACGAAGCTTCCTCAACGGCCCAAGAAGAGGGCCAAAAATGTTGATAGAGGCCTTCAGGTAACAAACCCAGCTAACCCTTATTAAAAGCTTTTAGCTTTTTTGTGTTTTTGGGTAAGAATGGAAGATTAAGTTTTGATCACCCTAACCCAAAAAAGATTAATAACGAGAACCCATTGATGAGCAAACCATTACATGTGCTTGTTTGATGCTCTGAATGGGGTTCTGAATCGTAACCCAGAAATATGATACATCATGTTTGCATGTGCGGATGATAATGGGGTGTTTGTTTGTTCTTTGGGGTGTGCAGTATTGCTTTCCAGGGATGTGGCTGTCTGATTTGACGAAGAGTAGGTATGAAGTAAGAGAGAAGAAGAGTGTGAAGAAGGTAAATGCTTGAATCTCTCTCTCATCTATCATGTTGGTGCTGAAATTATTAAATACAGAAAAGGAGGGCAATGGAAATGGAGGGAATCAATAAGCACCCACTTAGAATTGTTGGCTATGAATGAGATTAGATTAGATTGGATTAGATGAGCCTTTGGATAGATAGATAGATAGATAGATAGATAGATAGATAGATAGATAGATAGATAGATCTGTGCCCCCTCCCTTCCGCTGTGTCTTGTAGTTGGGACTTGGTATGAGAGAACAAGATCCAGATATCCAGGCAGCTAAAGAACGTAGCTTGTTTTGCCTTTTTGGCTACATCAAGAGCGTAACCTAGGGGATTGGGAGGAAACTTCAAACCAACCATTCAATTCAATGGGCTGCAAATTCATGTGCATCCCTTTCCTTTAGAGTGGAAAAAAAGAAGAGATAGGAATGATAGTAGGGGCGGTGGAAGGGGACAGATCTGATAATGTGTGGTAGGCGAGGTGGACACGGATGCCAATCCATCCCCCTTCTCTTCTTAGATCTGGTCTTTCTGTTAATAGAGTTTTAGTAACGTCATCAACCAGTTCTATCTCTCTAAAACTTGTCTAATAAAGCGATATACTTTAATATAATTAAGCAGCCAGGGGGAGTGGGTCAGGTCAATCTATAATTTCTGTATGCTGTATTGGATGGGGGATTATTATCAATATAAAAATAGCATGTAGATACAAGTGGTGGTATTGCAGAATTATTGGTGTGGGTCTAATATCTCTCAATTTGTGTTGTGGTTGTGGGGGAAAAGCAGCAGCAGAAACGGAGAGGATTGAAGGGGATGGAGAGCATGGACAGTGAATCAGAGTGATGAATGAAGACAAGGCAGAAAGGAAGAAGAAGCCCAGTTGCTGCTGCCGTTGCCGAAGAGCCGCCGCCGTGTTTTTTTATTTTATGGGGGTGAAAAGAAAAGAGTGGGTCAATCAAATGAATAATTGCTTTCTTGGGGGTGGGGTTGTTTCTTATGGTTCTCTCCGCCATTAGAGGAAGAAGAGAGGAGAAGGAGCCCCTCTTTCTCTCTCTCTCTCTCTCTCTCTCTCCAGCCGAGCCGACGGCCTCAGTCGGTCCCCTCCTGCATCGCTTCCTCTGCTCCTTCCCACAAAACCCTTCTTACTTGCTCGGGTACATATATATTTACATCAATGGCGACTCCTCGTTTGGCTGGGTGGGCGAGGAAAGGGTAGAGGGAAATGCCAGTGCCGACATAACCCACTCTTTTCATGGAAAACTTCACCTGCCCGCCCCCAACTGCACTTGTGCTTTTGTCCGCCCATTTTCGAATTTGCCTATCCAACAAAGACATTTATGTCGAATTATCTGGATCGACGTCTCGTGTCTGTCTTGGTGACTTCCATGATCAGATTGGGCTGTCATGGAGTGCAGCCATGGAGGGAGGGATTAGGTTTCATATTGTTGTTATTTAATATACGCAATGCAACGAAGAAAAAGAGATGAGAGTTGGGTTGGGTTTGGTTGGGTATGGCCAGCGTGAATCCACTCAGGCTGGCCAGTGAGTGGGTAGGATTTTGCCCTTTGTTTTGCGGATTTTTCTTTGTTCACTTTCCCTTTATCCTCTTTTCCGGTGATTTGGTTCTTTCTGTGGGTGGGTTTAAGATGGATTCTTTTGTTCATACTCTCGTTGTACAAAACCCTGCCTCTTGCTGTCCGTTGGTTCACTTGGTTGTTAAATCTTGGAAGCAAGCTGCCTTGAATCTCGATTAGATTAATTAAAGCACAGGGGAGCCAGTGACAAAGATTGCTGTGTTGTATTTGTATCCCGGTTGAACCACAGCCATTAAATTCTTAATCGTAAGCTGAGCTGCTTTAATAATTGGGTTGACCGGTTCGGTTTGGGGCACGACAATGACATTTGGGCATTTCCTTGGCTGGAAGGAATAGGCTGCCACTAAAAAGAAAAAAGCATTCGAGAAGAGCCTATTAAAATTCAAAACAGGCATGCTAATGACTCATCATATGACAATGATTTCGCTTTCCCGCAAAATCTACTTTCAGATTTCCATTCTTTTTTTCTTTGAAATTGAAAAAATGAGGCTTTCACTTTTAGGTGGAGAAAAAAGAAATGATGCACTACTTGGTACGCTGCTGCAGCTGCTGCCTGCGTTGCGTTGGCCTTATCTTCTCTAACAAATGGCTTATCCATTGGGAGGGACATAGACATCTAAAAAACATCAGTTGAAAGTCTGATCTCACACCAGAATATGATGATCGATCATATAGAGATTACATCCAAGGTCCCAAGCTACTGGAGAGAGCTAAAGCAAAGCATGAAGAAGATTGCACTTACGACGAAACAAAAACGAATTGGCCTTACAAAGCCACCAAAATCGGACTCCTAACGGCTGTGTGGGAGTTTTTGAAGACAAGAGTTCATGCATGTCAACCATTTCCTACCGGACGGAGGGAAAGAATACAGCAACTACCTCAGCTACAGAGCTGGATGGGCCAAGTTGATCTAGTGAGGAGGGCCATCACAAACCAAGTTCCTTTCTTTACGACTTTGAATTTGTTCGGCCTTCTTTGATGCTCTAGATTCCATGGCCAGGCATAATAGAGAAAACAAATATGCATAGGGTATTAGATCGATACTATAAACCCATTGTCCGAACTGTGTATCAGTCAACATAAACCTACCAGCCTTTTGAAGGATCGATTGTTCGGAGATTTCGTTTTCTCCTCCGTCTCTGGTTTTGCTTGATCCAGGGCCTGCACGCAAAACATATTTCAGAACAAGATCCACTAGTACCCCACCTACCCTACCAGGCCCTCATTTCAATTGATTAAGTATTCACTCCTTGGCTTCTTAGGGCAGATCAAGAAACACCAGATTCAATTTTCCATCTATCAGTGTCTCCAGAAACAAATGCAAGATAAACATGAAAAGGATTAGGGAGTGTATTACCTGTATCATACCCTCCACACGCCTCCGCATTCGAGTATGCATGAAAGCCTCTGTGCACTGTTTAATAAACATCAGGGTAGATAAGAAGTTGACTGAATGGAAATCAAACAGACCCAACCGATGAAACATTTGTGATCAAGAAGCATTCAAGAGGTCAAATGGTAGTGAGACGTAAACTAAACATCCTCTAACCTAATTTAAGTGCAGGGGTTCTGACTACACTAGGAAAAGTTTTTAGAACATAGCAGTCGTGACCTGACCTTACAAAGCCTTGCTTAGAGAATAAACAAATCAATTAAGCAATCTTATCTGCTCTATGGTTCTTTTCTTTTTTAACGGCAGGGTGACCTGACCTTAACATGATAACTAACATATGCATAAAATGTTGAGAGATTCCATACTGTCCGGTCCAGCTTGCCGCCCTCCACATGACGGGGATAAATAACTGCAACCAGTAGGAGAAAATATGGATCAGATCAACTACCGAAGAATCAAATGCAAACCAATTTTAGGACCTATTACAGCATTACCAAAGGATACAAATCCAGCATTTGCAGATAATGGTTCAGCAGAAGCTTCTTTCAATTCAGGGGGAGGGTCAGGAGACCAGGAACACACAGGGGCACTAGTAAGTCCAGCAGTACGCCTTGTTTCCACAAATTCCTGAATGAAAATTGAAACAATGAAAAAGGAACCCAAAAAAATATCAAGGAATTTTGGTTTTCACCAACATCAAGGAAATAAAATGTGAGAGAAATGCAAAAGAACCAGGGTTATTTAGATTGGTAAAAAAATCAGGGCTTGAAAATGGACGTTCAGTTGAGTTAGTAAGAGGTTAAAGAGGACTTGTAGGGAGGTCAATCTAGTAATCAACTCTAGTCTCTAGGCCAGTGGACAAAAGTCCAGTGATGTAAACTTTACTTCGACCAACTCCCAATTTGGCCTCTAATTTCATGTATGAGCAATACCAACAACACATAATAATCTAATCTTCATAATGGTATGACTGGACAGCAGCTACTGACATCTTCAAAGCAGGATACTTAGGCGAGAATATACCTGTAGGAAGGAAGCTGCATATGTAGTATCTACAGAGTCGCTGAATCTCATAGGATATACCACCGTCACCCTTTCAGCCTGCCATGAATGGTTACGGCCTCTGCTCAGATATATCAAAGGAATTTTGGTTTTGCGATAACTTGAACTTGACAAAAAGATATTGATAATAGTGAATATTCTCTAAACATTTACTGATAGATCTGATAACAAGAACCTAAGCATCAAACAAGTCAAGGTGCTTGTACCTGAGGAAAAAGGAAAAATGACTCATTAGGGCGATGAACAAGGGCCAGAAGCCCATCTAAACCAGGAGCAACAGTCCTTGACAAAAGATGTTTCAGAACAACACTCAGTGGAGCACCTAGTACGACTTCCCTCACAGATGCGATCTTCATCAAAAGAGCTTGCTTGCGCTCTGCACAATACCGGCAAGACTATAAGCCAGGACCAGGGTTTGCAACTAATAAAAACCTGTAGCTTAGTGTCAGAGTAACTTATAAGAGCCACAGCTGCCTAATAGAACTTGTAATACACATAGAGAAGTTATGATGAGTTTCATTTGTATGGAACCCCTGGCAGCCATAACACTTAACCACTCAGTCAAATCGAGACGTTGAATCACTTTTCAACAGTCAAGGTAGGTCATGACAAGCCAACTGTAATCAGCATAGCACAAAGAACTAGGTTGTAGCACTGAAAATAAGATTGACAATACTCTTGTTTCAAATTACGGTCAACAAAACCAACAAACATCCTATTTTTGAAGTAGTCTAAATGTTCAGTTCATAAAGATAGTAAAGCTATTAGGGAAATATCTCGCATTCCAGTATCAGGTCTCAATATTCACATAAACAATAAAGAGAAACAGAAATAGGGAACTCCACAATCTGCCTTAATCAACAAAAACACACGAACCGAGGAAAACATACGCCAATTTAGAATGCCGGCAATGCAATTAAGGCAGAAGAAATGAGAATGTCCAACATAGTGTTGCAATGTACATGGCAAGTTCATAATGACCTTAGGAAAGGAAGTCGCAGAACCTTCATCAGTAGGGAGTTTAGCCAAATTGATTTTCAAAGTGAGGTTAAAGCCATCCCTGGGAGGGTCAAGAATCTGTACAACCGACCCATACGCGGATTTGATAGCTTCTATGGCTCCATAAGGGAGTCCCCCCACGAACACGGTTTCTGGAGGTGGGACAGGCAGCGACACAGACAGAAGCAGAACGTTGGGGTTCTTTGCTGACACCTAAAAGATTTGATTTTTCCAGGGATATCAAAGGCAATGCCACAAATTGAAGAACCCAAATCATAGAATCTCAAAAGGGTATATCAAGCTTTGAAATCACCTGAACATGGTACCGAATATCTCCGAATTCAACCCAGTTGTAATCGAGCTCAACTGCCTTGTCAAGACTGAAACCAGACGGAACCAGAGCTCAGAATAAAAGAAGATGGGAAAGCAATTAACAGGTTTAAAGTTACGTAAATGATTATGGAAACTGAGATAGGAAACTGAAACGACGCACTTCTGGACCCGGTTCGACAAGGTCTCGATGAGAATTCTAGAATGCGACTGCAACAGAATCATGGATACCAAATTCAATGCGTCAGAGGGATTACTGGAAAAGGTGAGCGGAGATGTTAATCCAATCACGATAGGAAATGGGTTCTATCTGGTTACTGCTGAATCGCCGGGTAATAATTGAGACGGACGGGAAACGATGATACTTTTGGATCTCTTTTGCTCCCTTCCCTTGAAGAGTCAGACTGTCATTTTTGTCGTGCTCGACGAGTGCTAATCGGATTCTTTTCTGAATGGTTAAATCTCGCCCTAACTTATTTTATCGCCTAACTTAAAAATATAAAATTACTCAAATAGCCTTACAGAACCAGATACAAAATTAACAAAACAAACAACCCCTATATCCTTTTTTGCATCGCTAGAAAACTGGCTTCTATTTGTTGGCAGCCATTACAAAACTTTTGATCTTCGGCTTCTATTCCGATTAAGCGTTCATCACCTAAGCAACGGAAGAGAAAAGAGCGGGCGAAGATCAAGCAAGTGTATGCACAGTGCCGGCACTCGCTCGGATCTGAGAACCCTAGTTGCCACGCCACGTAGTGCGAGAACCTCTCCACCTTCCTCCCGTCGCTCCCGAACTCCGTCGCCGCCTGGTCCAGCCTGACTCGCTCTCTTATTCTTGATCTCCGGCAGTAGTAATCGGCCGCGGCGACGAACAGAGCAGATCCCCAGCCGTTATCCCCCACCCCCCAATCCTTGTATCCCAATTAAATTGAAAAGGAGATGGAGGAAGGGAATGAAAAAGTGGCGCAGGGCACAACGAGCCAGCTACAAGAGTTGTTGATGGATTAGAGGTTTGAATTGGGGAGGAGTTGATTTGGATGGATTAGAGGTTTGAATTGGGGAGGACTGAGGAGTTGATTTGGAATAAACAGCAGCTTTTTTTGACATGTGAGTAAATAGCAGCTTCATATAAAGAGCTAGTCAATGGATGGTTTCGTACTGTAAATGCTTGTGGGAGGCCGGAGGGGTTGAAGTTCTCCCTCTTCGCCGGAACGGGAGAAGAAGGTGAGAATTTGCATTGTTCTTTTTTCCTCAAATAAAGTATTGTTTGCTTAAATAAAAGATTTTAAAAATAAAAGGATAAAGATGTAATTCTAATTTTTAAGTTAGGACGATTGCAGTAAAATCTAGGGCGACAATTAGCAATCCCCATTCTTTTCCCCAACTAAGGTGAGATATGAAATTTGATAATGTAACGAGGTGTATAGCTTATTGTTGTATACTTTTTTTATTGGAAAATACGTGATACAAATAGTGAATTTTAGTAGCAAAGAGACATGAATGATGCAACGAATAAAAAATCAGCCTTATGAACCAAAATCAAGTACCTATTACCTTGTGAAACGATATTGTTTCTGGTAATATGATGAGCTTATTGTTGTAATGAGGTGTATAGCTTATTGTTGTATAATTTTTTTTGGAAAATACGTGATACAAATAGTGAATTTTAGTAGCAAAGAGACATGAATGATGCAACGAATAAAAAATCAGCCTTATGAACCAAAATCAAGTACCTGTTACCTCGTGAAACAATATTGTTTCTGGTAATATGATGAGGTGGAGTAAGTTTTATAGAAACTGAATTCCAGAAAATCGAACAAAAAATCGCCTATCCTGCCGGTTTTCGGGAAATGAGCATCTCACAATCATTGCTAGCTTTTACTCGGCCCGTTGGCCGATTAATTTGCTTTATAAAACTTTCATCTTGTCATCATTGTGCTTTCTGGTTTTTTGCCAAGCCATGATAAAATCTAAAGAAAACAAGAATGAACAACACGATTTGGGATAGGAACCACTGTTCCTGTATCCCTAGAAAATGGTGGTAAACACGGACTCACCTGCCAAACTGGTTTGGATTAAGATTTTTATCGGGTATCAGGGAACCATGTGATTATAAATTAGACTTGATCAAAACGGGCCAAAACTTGAAATTCAGCTTGTTTGACCGACCCATGCCAAACTCTAATTATTCTTTACTTTTAAACTTTCTATTTGAAAATAAAAAAATAAAGAAAGAAAAGAGATGACTGCAATTCGCCATTTGCACATCACTGATTCGGGAATAAAACTATAAAATTTCGAAAGGAAACTGAAAATGTTTAGGATCGTTTTAATGTTAAAAATAACCAAATAGATCTTTCTGTTTAGTTTTTTTACTAACAAATACCAAACGATTTCCTATAATATACACTATAATTTAATAATTATGATATCAAATAATTACATAATATATATTTGAAATGATAAAAATTGGACTAATTGGGTTGGTCGAGGTTGAACCATTGAATAACTTTAAAATGCATTATATTTTAGTCACTAAGATATAAAATAATAGCATAATATATATTATGCTAGAGAAAATAGCTTGTTTTAGAATGACAAACCTATGATGTTCATTTGTTTTACTTGATGGGCAAATCCCGTGTAGGTCAGGCCCATTCAATTCTTTTATTTTATGATTAGCGGTTAGCCCATTAGAATCCATGCATTAGTTTATTGTTAATTTTTTTTTCTTTTTAGCAATAAAAAGGAGTATTGTTTTTTGCATTTTTCATATATATTTTACCACCACGGAGAAATAAAAGGACTTAAAGAAAAAAATTGACACTCCTGGACCCGTTTGAATCCGCATGTGTACGGTAAGTTGGCCCGTTCCACAGAGAAAAAAGAAAAAAATTGACACTCCCTATTCTACCATTCCTACAAACGCTCCTGGCGCAGGGAATTTGAAATGGGGGAATGGTTTTTTCCTCTCTGCGATGATATGTTTTTAATTTAAAAAGATACAATAAATGTACTTAGTGTGATTGGTTATGATCTTTGCTTTTCTTTAAAGTGGTCATGGTTTGAATCCTAGTAAGTGTTTTTTTAATGAATAAAAAAAGTAATTGTGAAGACCAAAATGTCCTTCCTACTTTCACTCTGGATGCAGGAAATTTGAAATGGGGTTTCAAGTTTTCCCATTTGGTTTTTATTTATTGTGTAGATTTTCACTTTCGTAAGGTCGTTTGGTTTTGGTGATAGTTAAATTGTTATCAATATATAGGAAAATTGGTATATTGTAGTTTACATCTTTTGATTTCTGTGATAATGATTCAAATATTGTAATAAGTTATATTACTTTTTGGATGAAATGTCACTTTTGCCCTTTGTTTTTAATATTAAAAAAGCAACACACATAAAAAGGGTAGGGACATAGTTGGAACAAAACAAAACCTAACAATCTCTACCAAATAATCTCAACCAAAACTTGAGATTTAATTATCACTCATTTTGTGTGATAGTTTGTGACAAATCAAGCAAACAATTGCATGTATTTTTTTGTGCAAAAAATTAAAAAAAACGATGCATTGTGGACAATGCATGTATTGTAACTATCCCAACCAAACTATCAACAAAACCAAACAACCCCTAAACATTGAGGAATTTTAGAATGTTTTAAAAGATCGTTTATTTGGTTAAAAAAAAGACACAAATTTATTAATGGTACAATAGAATTTATTGTAAAAAAACAAGAATGGAGAAGTGAATTGTGGCAAATTTAGTTTGTAACTATAATTTTTATAAATTTTTGTTGTATAAATTAAACTTGTATTTTTAAAATTAATCAATAAATTAAGTTTGTAATTATGCATGTTTGTAAAAAAATTATTTATGGTATAAACAAAAAAATTTACTTTAATGTTACAGTACAAACTCAATTTGTACTTTTTAATGTTCTAGTAGGATAAAATATCTCGGTTACCACTAAAGTATTAGAATTGGGGGAGCTATGCCACTTAACTAAGAATATGATATCTCGTACCACTGAACTCTATTATATATCCACCCGGTATCACTTAAGTTTACTGCCAACAACCTATTTGGATATAATTCCGTTAGTAAATAATTCCATTTCTTGTGAGGATCTGAATTCAAGTGGAAATTCATTTTCGGAGTTTATATTTAGAACAAATCCTAAAGTTTTAGAAATGATTTCCTGTTTTTATGTTTGGAAGAAGATGGAAATGATTTCTTACAAGTGCTTTTACAGTAATGCCCATATATCAATATAAATGCATGCTAAAATAATTAACCACAAAATAATCATCTAAGCAATAACCCAGGAGTAGGATGGCAATTTTGCCCATACCCATGGGTATTTTACTATCCAACCCAATTGGATTGGGTATGAAATCCAAATATATGGATATGGGTAAAGTTTGATGGGTTTGTACCCATACCCATTTACTTTGGGTTGGGTTTATAACAAATGGATTTGGGTTTGTACCCATGCCCAAATACAAATTACAGTTTGGTACCTAAACTTAATAGATATGCATATTTAGTACCTAAATTTAATTTTTTTTTGCATATAAGTCCTCAAAATATAGATGGAAAATTACGTTTTGGTACCTAAATTTTTTTGGTCTTACATTTTGGTACCTAAATTTTTCAAGTTTTACAAATAAGTCCAATTTTTGCATGTGTAGTTAAAACACCCTCAAGTAAATGGATATCCATATCCAACCCATACCCATTTAGATAATATCCATATCTAACCCAAACCCATACACACATCACCCAAACCCTACCCATAATAAATGGGTCTACTTGGGTTTGGGCAAAATTACCCATGGGTGGGTAAATTGCCATCCCTACCCACGAGTAGGAGATTGTACTATTATCCACAAACTGTAATTTTGAGGAATAAAAAAAAAGCCATAAAAACAAGAAATGCGAATGATAGGCTAGTTGACAAATGAAGGGTTTTTTTTTTTATAAATGGATGCAACGGCACCCTACCTTTCATTCAAAACCACCCGGGACTCAGAGAGCCCCTGAATATCGTACATAGTCAAGTTACAAAGCATAGGATCAGCTAACGGAAACATATGGACCCCCAAAGGAACAGTATGACCCTGGCTCGCAAGATAGTCCGCACACTTATTGCCTTCCCTGTATATGTGGTTGACTGAGACGTCCCACTGTCTGTGAAGCAGCTCCTGAGCTCTATCAAGAATGGCTGCATGGTGATGCTCACTAAGGTCGGATGTCCGAAGCAGCTGACAGGCACATTCGGAATCCAACTCTAGTATAACGTGCCGGTACCCAGCATCCCAAGCTAGCTGCAGCCCTTCAACAGCGCCCCTCAACTCTGCCCGGGTGATAGAGCAAATACCCAGGTTAGTAGCAAATGCCAAGAGGCATCTGCCAGTGTTATCTCTTAACAGGCCACCAGCTGCGGCATGGCCTGTATTTGTATGAACGGAGCCATCAGTGTTGAGGGTGACCCACTCTGGAGGTGGTGGCTTCCACGAAATATCCACCTCCGTTCTCATGGGCGGATTAGGCTTATGAATGAGCCTGTCCTTGTCCAAGGCATGTCTCACGACAGTTATCCAAGCCTGGACGCGCTGAAGAAAGGCTGCAGTAGTCGTGATCTTGCCTGCAAAGACTCGATCATTCCTGGTCTTCCAGAGAGACCAGCAGGTAAGGCCAAAGTCAAGGCCAGTGTGCTCACTTCGGAGGTTGCGCTCGATCCAATCCTTCAGAAGGCGGGATTAGTTGCATCCAAGTTAACCTGGCAAGATCACAGTCCCGCAACACATGCAGGACTGTCTCCTCCGCACAGCCGCAAGCTCCGCATCCTGTTGACGTGGTGAGTTTCCTCCTGGCGCGCTCGCTGTTTGTGAGGAGCCTTTCCCTCATGGCCAGCCACAAGAAATGCCGAACTCGCTCTGGTCCCCGCCACTTCCAAATCTCCTTCCACTTGGCGGCGTCGTCTTTGTCGGAGCAGTCCGTCGCAAGGGAGTAGGCTGTGCGCACGGAGAACGTACCATTCACCTCCGGTCCCCACGTCGGTACGTCCTCACCAGCGCCCTCCACCGGTGGCTGAACTCCTGCAATCTTCAAAAGCAACTCATCTAGTAAGAATTGAGAGAGGGTATTGAGGTCCCACTTACCATTATCCACAAACGCGGCCACATGAGTGCAAGGATCGATCGGGGGAGAGTCTTCCTTCAGATAGTCCATCAACACAACACCCATCTCCACCCATTGATCCGTCCACAAACTGGTGCTCATCCCATCCTTCAGGTGCATAAGAGTTACCAGGTTTGTCACCGGCCAAGCTTTGCGCATCCCTCTCCATAGGTTGGAGGATCTGGCCGACGATTTAGCTACCAGGACGCCATTAACTGTTTTGAAATACTTCGACTGGAGCACATACACCCACAACTCATCCGGCTTTTTAGTGAATAACCACACTAGCTTAGCAAGGAAAGCTAGGTTCAACTCATGCGCCTTCCTAAACCCGAGGCCGCCCTCTTTCTTCGTTTGGCACACTCCTTCCCAGTGAACTAGATGGATTTTCCTGCTATCACCTGTGGAGCCCCAAATAAATTTCCGGACACGTCGGACGATTTCGTCACAGATCGAGATTGGGAGGAGTGTCGTCTGCATAGCATAAGTAGGTAGTGAGCTCAGCACTGACCTCGCCAGGGTCACTCTACCTGCAAACGACAAGCTAGTAGCCTTCCACCCTGCAAGTTTATTATCCAGGCGATCCAAAATATACTTATAAGTTTGTTTCGTTACCCGCCCATGTAGCACAGGAACACCAAGATACCTTCCCAGATCCTGAGTCTGTGGTATTCCCATCCTGTCCACTCTCACTGGTTTGCCCATACGTGAGGCTATTCGTTCAGCTGCCTCCTTGTTCACGTACTCAATCGGCAGTCCCAGGAGCTTCGCCCAAACCATCGTTGTTGCTACTTCAGCATCCTTCGGGTCGAAACCCTTACGCCAAGGTCGCACCGTGATGGAGTGATCGCCGATCATCCATGGTCCTCCCGCAGCCGCACGCTCATAGTCCATCTGGTTGGTGAACCGGACCACGTAGAACCCCCATGAGATGCTATTGATTTGGAGGGAACCAAACTTAGCCCACATGGACTCCAGTCTTTTCGCAAGGATTGGGTAGGGGAAGGTTCTCCCCAAAACCTTGACAATGAGTGCCGACCGCCACTTGCGACGATATCGGATCTTTTCCATGGCTTTGAAGGGAATCGTCGGGCAACGTGGATCGTCATCCTCTGGAACCTCGTCGTCCAAGTCATCCTCCTTCATCGCCTCAGCCACATCTTCAGAGTCTGACTCTGCAACGTACCATGCCTCTTCAGTGAGGCTATCGACAAACAGCCTCTTCGTTCCCTGCGCCCACGCTGACGGGTGCCGTACCGAGCAGGCTCGTCGGCGCCGTTTTGAGGGTGCTTCCCTCCTTGGAGCTTGCAACGTCAACATCAGTCATAACCGCCTCCCTCTCAAACAATGGGTTGGCCATCAATGGTTTGGCACGCTTCTTAGCTTGTTGTGTCTCTTGTTCCCCTTCCCATTCGGTGAGGACGTAGCCGACGGGGGTCGTCGTACACCTTGATTCACGTCCGGGAGGTGGCACTCCGGGGGAGTGGCCCCCGGCGCCAAGCTGCTCATCAACGTCGAACGGCAAAGGGTCGAGCTTTGGGAACGCGCCGCTCCGAGAATTATGGAGCTAGGGTTTTTTCAGGAGTTTTTTCCAACAAAGTGGGCACAAATGAAGGGGTTAAAACTTAAAAGTGGGCATAAATAATAATCCAACAAAGTTGTAGAACGTAGTTTACCTGGAAGAATTGGTCGGCGGAAAATGGAGCAGAGAAATTTCAACAAAAAAAGTTAAAGGCATACTCTATTTGAAGGTTAATTTTGGAATAACCAAAATTATGAAGGGCTTATTGGAAAAATGTGCCAAAATTTGAGTGGGTCCATCAATTCCATTTCTCCTTCCTACAATTCCAACCACTTTTTGAGGGAATTATAATTTTCAACTTTTTGCCTATTGGAATTTCATTTCCTATTTATTATTTACTTTCAAACATGGGAATTATAAAAAGTTTGTGAAATTGAATTCCATTTTCTAAAACTTTAACTTATCCAAAAAGGCTGTAAGTATATTATAGGTTGGGAAACGGTGCGGTCTGGTCCAGACCAGACCATATATCAGGTCTACGGTCTAGATCGAGAGGTTAGAGTATAGATCATAGACAAGACCACAGACTATATGGTCCAGACCAGACCATGCCAGTCCCCTGTGCGGTCTGGTCTGGTACGGTTTGGTCCAGATAGACCACTGAACGAAAAATGAATAATTTAATTAGTCAACTGCACAAAACATGGAACCAATAGCCAAGAAAAAAATGTTTTATTTCCTTAAAACATACATTCCTACATTCATGGATAGTTTTGACACCATAAATCTCAGTAAATAATAAAGATACATAATCAAAAATCCCAACTTGCACCATAACGTCATAAACATACATAATGTCATGTGAAGACATGACTGTCTCTACTCTCTAGTGAAATGTGGTTGTGAATGAAAGAGGGGACGAGATTCTCAAAATTAAGATTGAGAAGTCTGTTGAGTCCACGGTTTGGTTCGGTAAACTGCGGTCTGGACCAAACCAGACCAAGAAATCAAAACACCATATAATACATACCATGGACTAGGGGTGTTCAAACAGTGTGGTTACCATGGTAACCGTTTTAACCAGTACTATTTGGATAATTTGGTTTGGTTAATTTGGATAATTGGTTTGGTTTGGTTAAAGTTTTTACCTTGTTTGGTTTAAGTGGTTTGGTTTGGTTTCAGACACTCCTAACCAGCCAAACCAAATTAACCAGATAAATAATTAGCTATATATCTAATATATACACATACTTAATACTTTGAATAACCACTCAAGAGTTAAACGTTCATTCTTTTAGACTCATAAAATATAAAGCTTGATATTGTTCCTATAATGTATATTTGTATATGTAGAGTGTAGACCACAACATATGAACGCCTAATTTAGATAAATCTCATACATTATGTTGGATGAAAACTTGAAAGCAAGGTCATTTTCAACCTATGAAAATTGCTAAAAGACTAAGTCAATTCAAACAAACACAACAATTCATTAACTCATACCATTGTGATAAATTTTTGTTAGGTGAATACTTTTATACTAACCGTAAGATAATTGTCTTAGTTGCATGTATTTATGTTAAGGGTCAAATATAACTATGTGTTGATTGTTATGTTTTATTTATTATATAAATTGTGAATTGATAACTTAACCGAAAATTTTCTCACTTAATGATAATATGATTTTATATTGGTTAATCTGGTTAACCAATTAAACAAACCGATTAAACTTTAGCTTGGTTAATTTGGTTGCTGTATTAGTTTGGACTGTTTGGTTATTATATTGTATTCCATGGTTAATGAAATTTAGCCTTATTTGGTTTGGTAATAACCATGGTAACCATTTCAATAGCCCTACCATGGACCAGACCATACCATACTTAGCGATCTACGATCTCGACCAAACTGTGTGGTCCAGTTTGGACCATGGTTTTTCAAACAGTCTGGTCTACTTTCCCAGTCCTAATGTATTCCGTTAAAGTTAACAGAATATTTTTGGAATATTCCATTTTCTAAATTTCATAATTCATTCTTCTACTTTTGTTATTGTAAAAAAATCATTTGGATTTAGAAAAAAAATCATTTTTTATTATTTAGTTGGAATTCTCTTTTGAAAACTTTATATCAAACCAATTTTCGAATAGAAAATTTAGAATCAATTATCATTGTAAGTATTTTGAATTATCATTATGTGTTCTAATAATTGAATTAATTCACTTAAGCAAATATATCCTATGAATTATGTTTAGTTGGAGTTCTCTTTTGAAGAATCTAATACCACACCAATTTTTGAATAACAAATTTAGAATCAATTATCATTATGTGTTCTAATAATTGAATAATTACTCCTTAAAGCAAAAATATCTTATAATTTCTATTTCGATATAAATAATCTGAGGATATTTTATTTAGTTCTCTTACATCATATTGATGTTGTCTAATTTTTCGTGTTAAATCTCTTTTTAAATCTCTAATATTATATTGTTGATGTTCCATATTTGTTAAATTTACTAATTTTAATCTATCTATCTATATCTATCTATACTTTATATTATGGCAATTCAAAACCAATCTCTTGTCACATAAGCACTTGGATGATCCATAATTTGCCAAGTTGGACAATTTTTTTACAAACAAAAAAATTAGTTATTAATGTATTTATGGAGATACCTCTCTTTTCTTTAATATTTCCATTTATTTTATCAAATTGTTCTTATTTATTTATTCTTTTTTTCTTTAATAATAAGTTACATGTTGATAAACTCACCAATCACACATAAATAATAATTTTTTAATTAAGTAAAAAAATATAAATAATAAAACAGAGAGTGACATATATCACATTTGTTTAAATAAAAAATATCTTATTACACCTTATGAAGTAAATTTTCTACTCATTTTTACTAAAATTGAAAGATAAGTTACATTTTGCTGAAAAAATTAAACAAATATACACATAAAGAATAATGTTATTATCGATTAAAAAAAATATGAAAAGATAAAAAATAAACATTTGACATTCAATTACCTTTAAAAAATAAACTATATTACTTTATATTTTGTTGCAATGAAACAATTCTTATTCGTAAAGTATATGTGTATAAAATAAAAAAGTATTATTTAGCAAAATGTCAGAGTATAATCTTGATCGAGTAGTTATATTTATTTATTTATTTAAAAAAGACTTCTTATTCATTCAGATAATGTTCTACCTTAAACTCCTCAAATGAAGAGGAATCGCATGTGCAATAATTTTATAATGCGTCATATGTTCACATTAATAATATTTGTTCTATATCATGTTGATTGAACAAACTCTATTGAGGTTCTAAGTCATATGCTAAAAAAAATTATTTCGGATTGGAGTTATCATCGACGATTATAAATCAAAGTTTCCGAAATGACTTAAGTATGATTATTGACGAACTTTGACTTCATACCTTAGGATGAGACACATGATTCCTTATCAATTATTGAAATGTGTGTGTATTGGAGACACTCTTTATCAATTATTAATATATAAGTGATAAAATCTTTGAAAATTACACATTCAACGATCATGTTAAAACCAAAATCCTTGATAGTGTGTGTGAGTGTCTAAGATTGAGATTCTAAACCAACATATAAACAATGACCACAGGTTGAGGTTTAGTCTAAACTTCAAGAATTAACAATTGATACATATTGTATAATATACTAAATTTAAGTGTCTTGATAAAAAAAACTAACAACCAAAATGGAAATGAGTCGAGATTAGAGAATTTAATCATCATGAGGGCTACGGTGCGTGTCAAGTTTCAATATAGATGAATAAATTGATCCAATACCGAAGTATCTTTACTAAGAACATTATAATAATAAAAAACTTTACTAAGAATTTCTCACTAAAAAGTCCTAATCTTTACAATATTGGTCGAGAGTTCGTCCAAACTCGAGGATCATGAATGTGTATTGGATTTCCAAAGGACCTAAAATCTCAATTCCTTTCGGGGGGGCTAAATACCTGTGATCGCAACCATAGGTGCCAAAGAAGAATGAAAAGAAGCCCAAAAATAGCAACATAGAACATAACCTCCAATGGTTGTCTGATGTTATGGGGATAAAAGCGGGATCTATATCACGGGGGTGGGGCATAGGAAAGCAATACTCTTAATATGAGTATTTGGCGAGATAAGATAGGTCTGACGAAGTATCTGAATAATTTTGAGTTTACTATATACACACACAAATACATATATATGGTTCAGGCTAGCGTACACCTGACGTACGCTATACGCCTGTGTTCACACCTATATATTAATTATTAATTGTCTTTAGATTAATTATAATGATAATTACAATCGTAATACCCATCAATTAATTGTTTGTTCGTTTTAGTCCCATCAATTTCTACCATCCATCAATTTCATCATAAGTGAGAAACAGCTTTTAGTGTCCGATTCTCCATCCCTCTATCCCTTCATTGGCGGAACAGAAATCTACGGCTTTCTCCTCCGTCCTTCTCGATCTTCCGTTCTCTTATCATCCCCAATATATTCTGACCGGCCCGCCATCGTCTTCTTTATGATCCCAACTCGCCATCTCACCCTTGTCCAAATTAGACCCCCAATCCTGTATAATATCTATGTTTTCTCATCTCTTCGATTCAAATCCCGTGCGCATTCAACCGTCCGCAATTCGCGATTCATCGATCAAGCCGGTGGGATAAACTAATGTGTAGAAACTTTAAGGAGCAAGTCTTAGAGTATTTGAAGCATGTTGTTCAGGAAAAGGTTGTCCCTTTGTACATAAACGCGCTGGCAACTTTAATACCCAGCTCAAGTACGAGAAGAACCCTAAAATCCGAACAAAACACACTTGACAATGACAGTGCCTTGATGCAATGAAAATCTTGATATAGAAAAAGTACGGTTTCTCTCTTACCTTTGTCTATTTCAATGTCTATGTGCTTCTGTTAATTGGATATGTTATAGCTTAATTCCCTTTCATGTCTATGGAGCTTTCGTTTAGGTCTTGATTTCGTGTTGTATGGTCCCCTTCTCATAATTATTTGTTCTTGTTGCTGATGATCCTTGTGTGATGGATTCATGAAAAAGCACCAGAACTAACAATTATTAAGTAGCATTAGGTTGCATGTGATAATGTATGTTTAGTCTCCATCCACAAGAGCCTCCAGTGAGTCTATACAAGTTGCATGCCTAGTTTGGGTATATTTGATTTCTCTATATGCAGGACGAGCTAGATAATCTTGCCAAAAGTTTCCCTGGCCGCTTCAAAGTGTACTATGTTATGAACCATGTATTTTCTCTTTAGAATTAATCGTTGTTCTCCTAACTCCCTCCAGCAGCAGATGTTCAGTCGATTTGATCGAGTACTCCCCATCACTTTGCTCTTTCTTTCTTATCCCCATTTAAGGTTTGTAAACTGGTTTCTCGTTGTTTTGAGTCTGACCTTGTAGATATTGATATGTGGCAGCTCACCTAGACGCTTTTGGGTTTACTACCTAAAGTGCAGTTCCAGTTTTGAGAAAAGCTTGTTGTTGGAGATCAGCTATTTATCGGGTTACCATAGAGCAATTGATTTGACTATCAGGAAGCGACGCTACAACTTATCATTTTTTCTTGGCTTATAAGACCAGTTGCAAATGGGCTCTAGGAAAGCTCTTGTAACTAGAGAATGACAACCAGTAATAGTTCCATACTGCATCATCGACAAAAATTTGAATCAGTAACCTTGAGTAATTTCATAATACATCACTAGCAAAACTAGGTGACATCACATCTCACAGAAAAGTTGACTTAAAACAAGCTGGTGATACTGCCGCTTACGTTTATACGGTGAAGTCATTACGATTTACAAGCCTGTGGTGAACAAACAAAATCGAAAACCGACCCAACCATCCAATCCAAACCGACTCACATGTGATGAGAAAATCCAATTTTATGGTTGGGTATAGATTTGAATTTTTGAAAAATGTAGCATTGTGGTTGGTTGCGAGTTTTTATGGTTATCCAAGATTACCCAAACAGACCTGTGATAATACATTATACATCAAAATCTTATATATTTGATATATTCCTCCAATCACAAATCTCTTACGTTACGCATGTCATTCGTTTACATAGTTAAAATTGATAAATTGTAAAGTTAATTACTTATTAAAGTGTGCTCACTCAAGTGGAATATTATAATCAGTGAAAGAGGAAGGTGGAGAGAAGTGGGGTCCTATGATCCCAGTTAACAAAAAAAAGGACAACAAAACTCTTTAATAATAGTGTTTAGTCTAATATTTCAAGTTTAGGATCTCTTACTCATCGATATTAGTTCACCTAAGGACCCCAATCAACTTAAAGTTTATTAGATACAAAGGTTATAATATTATTGAATTTTTAAGGACCTCAATGTACTCAAAGTCTGGCTACGCCACTGATTATAATAATTATTGTACCTGTCTAGTATGAATACACATTTTACTATGGTATTTTGTTTTGTTGTTTCATATAATGGGAGGACACCGACGAGGTAGTTTCCTTTGAGAAAGAATTTGTAGATTGTTGTGTTGGGATTTGAAAGGTGTGAATGAGAATGAAAGGGAAAGAAGCCAATAGTTGGTAAGCCAATAATCGGTTAAACCAAGTTAAACAGAATCGGACCGAACCGATGTGGCGGTTAGGAAGAACCAACTGGTCCAACTTCTATGGCGAACCAATGCAATGGTTGAGAATTTTTTTGTGAACCATTGCAATGGTTAGGGTGTAACCACCCACTTGAAGGGTTACACCCCTTCACTCGCACCCCTTCATTGTCTATAAATAAACACCTACCCCCTCTGTTTTCTTAATAAAAAGGATAAATACAATATATTAGCCACAACTATTATGAAGCGGGGAATTATAGCCACAACTATGAAAATTCAAACTATTAGCCATAACTATTGTTGCGGGTCAAGATATGGCTAACTGTCCGTTACTGTTATTGAATTTTTGACGGAGAAGGCCACATCATCGGCCACGGCAGCGGCCACGTCAGAATGCTTTTAATTTATAACTTTAAAACATAAAAGTCTAGTGAGTATTACTAACGAAATTGTTAACAGATAGTTAATGTTTGGCTAATAATTTAAATTTCCATAGTTGTGGCTATAATTCCCCGCTTCATAATAGTTGTGGCTAATATATTGTATTTACCCTAAGTTTTTCCCAAGAAATTTTTCTGGCCAAAAGAAAAAGAATTTTTCATTCTTCATTGCATTTACTCTCTACAAACTCATAAAGAAAACAGAGTCGTGTGACTTCTCTCCGATCGTTACGTTCATTGGTTTCTGGGGTTTCAAGTACCGGTACGCCAGAAAAGGTACATTCGTTCTATCCTGTGAGGAATAGTTCCAATAACCTTGGGTACCGTAGAGGGGAACTAAATTCATTAAGGAGAAATAGTGAATTCTATTGGCTCGGGTATTGTTTGTACATGTGTCAATTTCTATATACGCCTTGTGTGGCAAGAAACATACTTTTGTGAAACATTTTCCATAACACTTTGTTTGTTGAGGAGATGTCCCAGGATTGATCGAGCCTTGAATCGCCATTGATGGGATTTTAGTTCAAATACACCTCCTCTGAAATTATAAAATTGGGGACCTCCTACGGTAACTTGGGTATAATTTCAAGTTAGGTAACTTGTATAGATCTAAACCGTTAAAATCTATCAAACTTAATTTAAACCGTTGATTAAAGAAATAAAAAATAAAAAAATAAGTAAGAAAATAAAAGGCAACAGGGGTTGCCGGTCACCACTACACAACTTACCATTCTTATTTTTTTTCGTTTCCATTTCAAATTTAGTTGTTTTCCATATTTTATTCTTTCCTTTTTTAATTCTTATTGAATTAGAAGTGTTACGTAAGGCTTCCGTAATAACTTAGATCTTTACGTAACATGACGTTAATGCTCATTACGTAAAGAGACCTTCCATTACGTAAGGCTTTCGTAAAGATATTTTACAACTGTTACGTAAAATATACATTCACTACGTAAAGGTTACGGAATGATAGTTATTTCTTACGTAACAGTTAAATCGGAAGCGTTACGTAAGGCTTCCGTAATGACTTAGCACTTTACGTAACGCAAGGTTAATACTCATTACGTAAAAAGACCTTCCATTACGTAAAGGTTACGTTACGACAGTTATTTCTTACGTAACAGTTAAATCAGTAGCGTTACGTAAGGCTTCCGTAATGACTTAGCATTTTACGTAACGCGAGGTTAAAACTCATACGTAAAGATACATTCTATTACGTTAGACTTCCGTAATGATCTTTTACAACTGTTACGTAAGATTATCATATATTACGTAACCATTATGTAATGCCTATTGTATTTTACGTAATATGACCTGTGAAACCTGCTATAGCAGGTAAAAAAATTCAAGTTACCTTACTTCAAGTTATGGTAGGAAATTCCATAAAATTGACTCCAGTATGGTTTTAATCGGACATGATCAATCCCACTTTTATTCATCCCCGATTTTGTGCGTAACATACCTAATTGTGAAGAAAATGATCTTGATTTATAAACTTAGCACAATACGAAATCAATACTAGGCTAATGGTTAATTACTATGCGGTCGTGAGAATTCCATGGCTCATATAACAGTAATCGATCTTGTACTCCATGTCATAATACGTGGGCATTAAAACTTTGATAAGAAAATTTCTAGGCTAGAATTTGTGGAGGAGGAAAGGGGCTGCTCTTTCGGTTTAACTTTTGAACAATATGGGGTAATTTAAGAAACAGTTCAGGTAAGTTTCCAGTTTGGATAATTATAAGAACAAGAAAGGAAAACAGATCCGATGAATATATTAATGTATACATAAATGATTTTGATATAAATGTTACAAACGATAAAAAAGTTATGGGACTAAAGTGTACGCAATAATTAATTAATTAATGATTGTACTTATAATTATAATTTTACGAATATTAATTTAATTATCAAAATTAATTTATAAATGTCAACACATGTGTATATCATACGGCAGGTGTACGCTAGCCTTTGCTTATATATATATATATATATCAACGTATACTATACTTTGGATTTTCCTCAAGATACGATAGAAGATAGGTATGACGAAGTATGTGCATAAAATAGAGATTAGTGAATTAGGGACTGCAGTTCACCAAGTTAGGGTATAGTATCATGCCCCAAAAAACTCCGGTTAATTCGGGGTGTAAATAGTAAATCTCAATGGTCGGGTGGTAGTGTGAACGCAAGAGTATAGCGTACTCCTGGCGCACGCTAGCTTGAACTATATAGATGTGTGTGTGTGTGTGTGGTTTAGGTTGGCGTACGCTAAATATTAGTGTTTTGGTTGACAAATTTTGACATAAATTCTAAATGGGATGTGACACGATATAATTTATGATTAGAAAATCAAAGCATCACAAGTGAGTGTGCTAAATATTGGAAATTTTCAATATAGACATACTACAAACTTTGTTATGAATCAAGTACACAAAATAATTAGAAGATCCAAAATGATTTAAACATATAAATAAGTTAATTAATATAAATTATAAAATAAATCTATCCGGCCAACGGCCGGGTAAAAAACTAGTTCTCTTCATGTAGTCATATTTCTTTTATACATTTGTTACTGAATATTGTAGCTTTTGTAGTTTATTTATTACTTTGTTACTATCCGTCTCTTTTCGTTCTAATTTTTTTTAATTACTGGAATATGTTTATTTTTTCCTGATTGTTTTCCATTTATCATTCTTTGATCTTGCTGTATTGAATGATCGATTAAGTAACTGTTTCTAATGGGGTTTCTAATTGAATTAGGAGTTTAAATAGATATTCTAATATTGACTTTAATTATTTATTATTATCTTCTAGTATATTTATTATTCTTGTTGATATTCATTTATTATTTCTACTAATTTATCTATTTTATTGAAAAACATTTATTAGTCATTATAGTAATACTATGTTTAGAAGGTTTCTAAGTTATATATTAGATAAAACTTTTTGAAATGTTGTTTTGGATGTTTTTAAAAAGTTTTGGGTACTAAAAAATAATTAAAAGTTTGGGTTTGGTGATTTTTCGTGAGGGTACAATTCTGGGTTTTAGCAACAGACGTTACAGGCTTTTGGTGACAGATTTTGGGTGGTCACTAAAGCTGCTAGGAATTGGCAGAAACTTATTTTGGATGTTATAAATTATTTCGAGCATCTGCCGGTGTTTGTTACTAGTTTTAATAATTTTATAAATTGAGAGTGGTCTAGGAGATGACTATAATTTAATTTGAGAATTTTTGAAGATGTATTTCTATTTTTAGGAATTGTTCGAATGTTTATTTTAATTAAATCATAATCTTACCTAGTGGATTTTAAGGGTTTGATAATTTTTCAGGGTATAAGTGCTCATAATAGACATAGGAAAATTATTATCATAATTTTTAAGAAGATTCAAGTTTGGTGAAAAATTCGTCAAAGCCAAAAGTAATTAGGAAAAATGGTCAATTTTGAAGGGATTATTTTTAGAAAATTTTTAACGGGGGTTAAGGGACCCTTGGAGCGAGGCTCGAGGGCTGGATTTTGAGAAGAGGATGTTCTAGTAATTCAAAAGTGGTTTTAAATCGAGAAAAGTCGTCTAAGAAAATGGATTCTTATTAATAGGTTTCCCCAAGATTATCCAGCTAAGGAGGGGTTTCTTCGAGGAAGGAATCGAAGAGTCATCTTTTCGAGGTGAGTGTAAAGGGGGTAAAATCTCTGTCATAGGTCTTTCAGTTTATGCTTTTCGTTCAAGTTATTAATTAGTTAATTTTTGAGTAATGTGCGATATGTGTGTGAAGCATCCCACCGCCTGTAAGGGTGGAGGCACGCGTTGTGCTATGTATGAATGTATGGATGTATGATTGTAATAGTTGGTTAATGGTAAGAGGAACCCCCGGGCGGTTGGGCCACTACTGGACTCGGTAGATGGTCGGGTCACTGCTGGACGGCGAGACGTAACACAACAGTTGATCGAGTATGTTAGGGTCACTACTGGACGGCAAGACGTAACGCAGTAGTTGATCGGGCATGGACTGGACGGCGAGACGTAACGCAGTGCCATTGTCGAGCTTGGGTATGCAACCGGACGACGAGACGTAACGCGATTGGCATACTAGGGTAGAGACACCGGACGGCGAGACGTAGCGCGGTGGTCCCTAGTGTTGGTGTGTATGGATTAAGAATATAAGTAGGGGAATTCTAAAGATAAGATAGGAGTAGAGATCTCTTATAGACTGTTTGATAATAAAGTATAAAGGATGAAAGCGAGAACGACTTTTGTCTAAGGAAGGCAATCCCCTAATAATGTGTTTAGTGAGGAGTTTGCCTAGGGCAAAGACCTTAGGAAGTAACGACGAGACTGACCCCTTCTCACTCACCAGGTCGAGGAAGGGTTAGTAAAGGCGGACTTCGAGAAGAGGCAGGGCGAGGCGAGTAGCTGCACCAACATTGATGAAAAGTCAAGGAGCTCGTGAAGAGTCAGAGTTAGAATAGTTGAATTTCTTTGTTACATGGTTAGGAGTATAAACTAGAGATTCTGAGTTCATTCATTTTAAGTATTTGGATTTTCATTTTCCCAAGTGTTCGGGCTTTTTGTTTGAAATTCTTAAATAGTGTCGGTTTGTTTATTTTAAAAAGTGGGTTGGGTTGCTCCGGAGTAACTGATTTTTGGTTTGAGTTATGGTTTGGTTTACGAAAAAGAGCGGGTCGTTTCATTCTGGCTGTTCTATGCAGGATCTGACGACGGGGCGAGAGATAGGCAAGGGCAGTAAACATGGGCACATTTTTCATCAAGATCAGCTTGAAGAACCATCGTCATCATCATCATGTCCTTCTTCAGTGTCTAGGTTATTGTCTTGTATGGTCTTCTTGAGTCTAGGTGATTGTCATTTTCACTTATGGCATGCCAGATTGGTTATAAGGTTGCACATTCGTCGGATTTTTCATGTACCAGTTGTGTGGAGGCTAAGACGACGCGAATTTCTTTTCCGTCGAGTCAAACTGCGATCACTGAACTATTTCATTTGATTCATACAGACTTGTGGGGGCTGAGTTCTATTACTTCTCGCAATGGTTATAAATATTTTGCCCTATTTGTTGACCATGAAACTCGATTTACGTGGGTATATTTTCTTCGCCTCAAATCCGACCTCTAAGCCATTTCCTCGGAATTTCTCAAGATGATCCAAACTCAGTTTGGTAAGACTGTTCGTGTCGTCCGATCTGATCTGTGAGGGGAGTTTAGTTCCACTCCTCTTCTCAACTTGTACAAGAGCCTTGGTATTCTCACCTAGGAGTCTTGTCCTGGCGTTTCACAATAGAACGACCTAGTTGAGGGTAAAAATAGACATGTCTTAGAGGTAACCTGTGCTCTATTGTTAGCTTCGCATGTTCTCTCATATTTCTGGCCTGAAACTGTGTCCACTGCTGTCCGTCTCATTAACTATCAGATCACACCGGTATTAGGCCAAGTCAGTCCTTATATTAAACTATACGATAAACACCCTCCATACTTGAGTCTTCATGTGTTTGGTTGTCTCTGCTCTGTTCTTTTTCCTCGAGATACTCTCAGGCAGTTGGTGATCCTCGTTCGGATGGTGCTATGACGGATGAAATTTATGCCTTCATGCTAACAATACTTGGGAGATGGTTCCTAGTCCGCCGCCGGAGATTCTTGTTGTGGGCAGTAAGTGGGTCTATGTGATTAAGGTTCTTCCGGATGAAATCATTGAGCGGTTCAAGGCCAGGGTAGTTGTTCAGGGGTTTACCTAAGAATATGGCTTTGACTTTGAGGAGACCTTCGCCCCTGTCGCGAAGATGGTCACGGTTCGGTCTCTGCTGGCATTTGCTTCTATTCGAGGATGACCTCTTTATTAGTTGGATGTCAAAAATGCATTTCTGCATGGTGAGCTTAAGAAGATTGTTTACATGGAACCCCCTCCTGGGAACTCTTTTGGTGCTCCTGGTCAGGTTTGTCTCCTACATCGTTCTATCTATGGGTTGAAGCAGGCACCCCATGACCGGTTTGATAAATTTCAGTCCACCATTCTCGAGCTTGGTTTCATTCAGAGTCTTAATGACCCATCATTATTCACTCGACATACTTCCCACGGTCTGGTTGTGCTTCTTTTGTATGTGGATAACATGATTGTGACAAGAGATGATGCGACCGGGATTGATGCACTCACCAAAGGTCTTCATGCGTCCTTCAACCTTAAGGAGCTCGGGTCCTTATCTTACTATCTAGGCTTGGAAGTCACTCGTTCCCCTGCAGGTATCTTATTGAGTAAGAAGAAGTATATTGAGGACTTGCTTGAGTCCGCTCATTATGCTGACAGCGTGCCGGTATCTACCCCCATGGAACTAAATTTGAAGCGGGGTCGCGACACTCGTGATCTTTTGGTGGACGGGGGGAAGCAATATCGGAGTATAGTTGGGAGCCTCATCTATCTTGCTTCTACACGACCAGATATTGCCTACGTAATACAGATTGTTAGCCAGTTTATGGCAGCTCCTATGACGGCTCATATGGACACAGTTCATCGGATATTACGTTATATACGGGGTACCACAGATGTCAACCTATTTCTCCCATCCTCCGGATCGTTGACTTCAAGCATTCTCAGATTCAGACTATGCGGGGTGTATTGACACTCGTCGATCTACTTCTGGCTGGTGTGTTTGGTTAGGGAACTCATTTATCTCTTGGAGGTGCAAGAAGGAGGATCGGGTGTCTAAATCTTCTACTGAGGCTGAATACAGAGCTATGTCTGAGGTCACATCAGAACTTGAATGGTTACAGAGATTGTTAGGTGATCTTGGGGTGCAGTGTGCGAGTCCTATGGAACTTTGTGTTGATAATACTAGCACTATCCGCGTCGCCATGAATTCTGTTATGCATGATCGAACCAAGCACATTGAGGTGCATATACACTACATCAAGAATCTCGTTCGAGACGGTACCATTCGCATTTCATATATCTCCTCCGAGGACGAGATAGCAGATTTGTTCAACAAGTCGTTTTCAGCTAGTCGTCATTTCTTTCTGTCTGGCAAATTGTTGTTGAGAACTCCCTATCAATTTGGGGGAGGCTGTTGAGATATTGAATTGTAGGGCTACGGCCCATGCAGAGTTCGGCCCATGCTAGTAGCCGAACTAGGTGATTAGGGTTGAGAGCAAACCATACTTGTATATATGTACCATTTGCATACAATGTTAAGCTAAGGAAATAAGAGAAGAACTAGTTTGACTGTGGGCTAGTCTTGTTCTGCAACGAACAAGGAAACCATGTAAATCTCATCTCAAATTCTTTCTTGCATCTTTTTCGATTAACCCTTTGTTTCGATCAACAACGCTAACTATGCCGTACTATGCTAGCCCGTGGGCGGCCCGACCCATTGCCCATGTACATTACCCATATTGATCGATCTGCCTCGACTCGTAACCTACGATGAACTACTCGATCTGAACCCGACTCGCCAAGGAACGGGTATGAGTACGGAGATACGAACCTCGGACCGGCCTATTCCCATTCCTAAGTCGAGCACTTTGAGGAAAGAAACAGAAGCTAGACTCTGTGCGTTTGATTCAGGAGACTCTGCCGGGAGTTCGAGTTCAAGGGCCTGTGGCGATTAGTACTGTATTTCTCAGATGGAGGAAAGGCCGAATTGAGAGAGCGGGGAACCGATTCAATTCGATGGAGAGACCGCGACGGTTCAGAAGGTTCGGAAGGGGGCGTAGCCAAACTTCCACTCTGCTTCCACTCCGTTCAGCGAGCCACAGCCGTCCCCTTTCCCACACCGTCTCCTGTTGGTACTGTGACTACAAGTTTTCGGCTCTCAACGGCGTCCTCTTTGGTTTCGGCAGGAGATATTCCAAGCAATTGAAGTTGTGGTTCTCAATCGGTGTCGGATTCAGCCTCGCCGCTCTCGTCGGAGCTACTCTGCTTCTTGTTTTGGAATTAGCCGCTTCCCCAAGTATTCTCCCTGGCACTGCGAGCGCCACCACTTCCTTATTGTTCGGGTTCTCCCCTCAGGTGGCTGACCGGCTGATTACTAAGCATCCTTTTTTCTTTCGATCCCCCCGCTATCTGATTCTGATGAAAGCTAGCTTCTTTTCTCCTTAGGTTCATGGTCTGAGCCTCTCCATCGCTAATGCCGCTTATTTGTTTTTCGCTACTTTGGTGTCTGTCTCGGTGCACGAATTGGGCCATGCCATTGCTGCAGGAAGGTGGATACTTTATTTTCACTTCTCCTTATGCAATTGCTACTGCGTTCTATAGGGTTTTGGTCCGTACTAACGATTGTTGGTGGTGGTGATGGAATTTTCTTGGGAAAGCAGTGAGGGCATCCAGGTAGAATACATTGCCGTGTTCATCGCGCTTCTGTTTCCTGGTGCCTTGGTAGCCTTAAACGATGAACTGCTAAATGGCTTGGAGAGGTTCAATGCTCTTCGTGTATATTGTGCTGGCATTTGGCATAATGCTGCGGTACGACCATGTTCTAGTTCTATCTATGGTGTTTTTATTTCTTTTCATTTGTCTACTTTAGAGTCTTCTTTTGCAGTTCAGTGGTAGGGATCCATCATTTGATTTAACTGGTCTGTTTTGAATCCTTTTCGTGCATTCTTGTATTTTAATGTCTTGTCAATAGTGTTGTGCAGCTTGTGGATTTATGCTGTTTCTGCTGCCGTTGCTCTTATGCCCCTTCTACTTGCATGGTGAAAATCCCATGGTAAGTTGCTGGAATCTGTTAAGTCTATTTCGTTCCAGGAATGAACTTTTATGTCCTTTAGTGAATACTTACTGCGGCTAGTTATGTTCATCTACAATAGGTTCTGCATGTACCCTCCACATCTCCTTTGTCTGGCTATTTGTCTCCCGGAGATTTGATCGTGTCACTGGATGGCAAACACGTCCACGATGAACATGAGTGGAAGGAGTTGTCTGCTTTAATACAAGACCGTACGTTCAAACTTTCAAATTGGCCCAAAAGTACACAAGATTATGCAGCCTCTCAAGTTCAAAAGGGTTACTGCGTTCCTACATCTGTGATGGATGCCAACACGACCATTCACTTGGTAGACCTTCAGTCTGCGTGTCCTGATGGTTTTGCTGAATTCAGGCCTTCTGAGTGCTCCGAATCAAGCAAATTACACGAGAGGTTATTGCAAGCTGAAGCTGCAGATAGAGCACTGGAACGGTACTGTTTGACTGCTAGAGATGTTG
The DNA here is from genome assembly GCA_946122785.1 of Linum tenue. Classification (NCBI taxonomy): domain Eukaryota; kingdom Viridiplantae; phylum Streptophyta; class Magnoliopsida; order Malpighiales; family Linaceae; genus Linum; species Linum tenue. The sequence continues at coordinate 68,121,831 of CAMGYJ010000009.1, read as the reverse complement.
TGATGCTTAATAAATGCGGAAATGGTTGGCTGGGAGATATCACTAATGGAAGCAGCTGCTTGTGTTCAGAGGTATGTCTGTCAGTTTGATGAAGTAACTTTGACATCTCAATAATGGCAACACTGTTTTGAAATTTAAAATCTTCGAATAGCCATTGCTGGTTGTTTGCCAGAAGCATGGAAGCTGAGAAGCTCATGAAATATGGCTTTTTGTTCTGCAGGGTGAGTGGTGCTTGAATCCTGTTCAGCAGCAAGGGCTAGCATGGGCCGAGATCACTTATGCAAGCCCTCATTCTCCAGAATGCTTGCAGCTTCAAAGAGATCCATCTGCAAATTCTGAAACCGTAGACTCCAACTGTGGTGGGACTTTTATTTTTGTAGGTGATCTGATGGCCATGGCACAGTCAATCCAATTAACGTCATATCAACCTCGATTTCTATTCCCATTCGCTGCTTATCTTCCGAGCTTTCTGGAGAAGGCCACAGTATGGGTGTTCTATGTTTCTCTTGCACTGGCTCTCCTCAACAGTTTGCCGGTAATTTTCTCTCTTCCTGAATAGAATCAAATTCAGATTCTGTATGTTTATGTCTATATGATCGAGAATACATATCATATCGGTTAGTAATGCTTCGGATTGCTCGACCTCTCAGGTATTTTATCTTGACGGGGAGTCAATTTTAGAGCTAGCTCTGAGCTACTTCACCTGGCTGCGCCCGAGTAAGAAAGCTAGAGCTCTCAAAGCATGTCTAGTTGGTGGCACGCTCATTTCTTTGCTGACCTTCATGAAGGTGTTAGCTAATCTATACGTCATTTCTTCAGTGGAAGGGTACTAAACTACTAATGCAAGCAAAAGCCAGGAAATGTTCTTTTGATACAAGTAGCTTATTATATAGTGGCGGCCCACTTGATTACCAATTCCTTTGCAGTTAGGCTTATTCCCTAAATATGGGCCTTTTGCAGTCTGGGCCTCTCTATGCTCACGGTTGACAGATTTAGGGCCAACTGTCCTTTGCAGTGAAGCCTGTTCCCTCTTTTGGACGTACGCAGTCTGGGAGTCCATGGCAATCTTAGCCTCTATGTTGGCTGTTGAAAGATTTTGGGCCCCTTTGTGGAGCATTTGCTTCCTCTGCAGTAAAGCCTGTTCCCAAAAGATGGGCCTTTGCAGTCTAAGCCGACTGTGGAAAACAAAATCAGCTTAAAAAAAGAAGACATTGATAAAAATCAATCAAGCAAAATTAGTTAATGTGAGAGCATCTAAACGTATCTGAAAACTCGATCTTTGTTTGCCAACCATGGGTTCTGTAATCAAATCCAATTCTTAAGTCTTATAAGGTTTCAATTCTTTTTGTGCTAGAGAAGACCAAACCGATCTTTTAAAATCTGACCTAATATATTGTTGTCCACTCAACCCCCAACCAACATTCGTGGTGCCTACACATAAGGTCCTCGTTTTTTAATAGCCCTTTTGATCTCTGGCCCGGCACCACTAGCCGCTAGGTTTTTATCATTCGAAACATTGAAAACAAGTGTTCGTTTTACCTAATAAAACAAAATATAAACCCTACTTTTCGAAGGAGGCAAAAGTAGAATTTAAAGCACGAATATTGGATTCGACTTTCGAGCCTTGACAAGGGCGAGTATGGGTCAACTTTCGCACCATTTATCAGTGTTCCCCTCAACACGTAGGTAGAGAACATCGTAATCCATCCTTGAAGGGAAATATAAGCAAGTGGGAATAAAACGCAGTGCTAACATGGAAAGAGATCCCGGCTGTGATCTCTGTGTTTGTTGTTTGCGGTGTGCATTATGTGTTTAGAGTGTTGTTGGGGTCATGGAGATTCTCCTTGAGAGAGAGAGAGAGAGAGAGAGAGAGAGAGAGATTGGTAGGGTGCCACAGTGGCAGAGACAAGTGGAGGGAGGGAGGAAGGAAAGGGCGGTTTTAATTTCGGGACAGTGAGTCTTTGAGAAGGAAAATGGGGGCACCGCAGGCAAAAGAAAATATAAATGTGTAAATTAATATTAAGTGCTGGGGGAGTGGGCCTGGGCTGGGGGCCCAATAGGTCGCTTTCGAGCGGATTTATAAATATATTTAGGCAAAGTCTGGTTTTTGGATAAGATATTTCCCAATTGTTCTGTTGCACTACCTTTTTTTCCCTTGACTCGTGATCTCATTCCTCTATTTCTTCTTCGTTTTCTTTCTCCCCCATGTGATAGCTTTTTTTTACCTCCCCCATTGGGCCCCAGCCCACTACGACTCCCTGGACCGCTTCCCCAACAGAAATGAATTATAAAAAATAAAATAAAAAACAACCGAAATTGTAGACCCGGATTTTCCTAGTAGTAGTCTAGTAGGATCCGAGACATCATCAAACACTGTTATCCCAAAAATGAATGCAGCCACCAGTTCTCCTGATGTTTTCTTTTTATGCGATTATCATCATTTTTAGTCTCTATAGATATGTAGTTTTGTTGGGTTACATCGGTTAAGTATAGGATATATTAGTACATTAAAATTAATTTATTTTTGTTGCAACTAAATTATCGTACATAAGTTGAATAATCTAGGTTGCAACTAAATCATATAGATCAAAACACGATTGCACCATCACAATTTTCGTTTTCAGACTCGACAGTGGGTATTTCGCGCAAATGAACCATTTTTGGAGCAAATATATTATAAAATTTCATGAATCGTGAAACTATAAAAATGGATAAATAATGTGTCACGGGCTCTCCGTTCTTTATTTATCCACCGCATTCTATTTTGTTTCTCATGCTAGTGGATACCTAGGAAGAGAACATGGTAGGTGGAAGATGAAGCTAAACACGGTAATCAATCGTAATTTTTTAGAAAAAAGTCACATAAATATGGCACTTGTGAAAAATTATATGGGTTTTATTTAAATTCAAAATGGTATCACAATAATTATCATTTGGTGCGCTTAAATATATGGATGGAAATTGAGATGGTGCAATTGAAATTTAATTTATATGATTTATTTGCAATCAGAATTCAACCTATATGTTTTGGTGCTTCCAAAAATAAGTCAGATGATTAGTGCACAACAACTATATTTAAGTTGCAAGCGGTGCAATTAACCCTACGTTGGTATAGCATGCAACATGATATAGCATCTCAATTTCAATTGTATAATAACAACATAAAAAAAAAATATGAAATTTTTAGAAAAATTATAAACAAATTCATATAATCAACTTTAATTTTATGCCATTCTTATATTTGACAAATGATGTCGATATATCTTCAAAAATGAATATTTAAAGCATGTTCTTAGTAATATTATGCATAATGTGTATTCATTTTTGTCACCCCATCATGAATTTGCATAAAGAAAAAGATTGGAGGATCAGATTCAGACCCCATTATTTGATTTTTGTGCTACGACTTGTTTCCTCTCTTATAATGATGATCACTTGAAAATACCTAACTCGTGATATGTTAAAATAGTTGCATGCCTACCGTACAACATCCTTGTGAATTTTATATATAAGTTCGTTAGTTGTTACTTGTAATCTCAGGGGACCCTTGACCATAGTTTAAATACACTAGGAAAATAACCTCTAACTAAATTAAGGGGCATGTGAATGTGATCTATAATATGGAGCCCCAAAAAAGTGTACACGTACGTGGTAAGGGGAGAGAGTTCAGATTTTAGTTTACACTATACAGATTGCTTAGGGCTAATTAGAAAGATCTATTGGCACTTGGTAGTACCTCGATCGCCAGTCCAACTCGGTTAAAGACCTTCCTCCGTCCAATTGATCAAAACGTGGCACGTCCGTAATGAAACTCCATACTGCTAGTTGTACCGCTAGATAAACAAATTAAATTCAATGCAAATGTCACATCTAACACAAAGTGATCATATTATCTACATTATATATAACGATGTTTTTATCTGATAGATGTCAACACATCTAGTCGTATTGGTAAATATGAGAGAAGACTTCATTCGATTCATGAAGAAGAACAATGTACACCCATCTCGAATCAACAGTAGGCGATTCGATTTCGAACAGGATGGCTTGTAAGAGTAATATAGATACATTAAAAGATTATAACATATCACACGCTGAATGAGTCTAGGTAGCTTATTGGGCGGTGGATAGCACAGTCATTCATGAGTTCGTGGTGAGCATCAAGTCGATGATAATATAAGAGAGGGAAAGGGACATGAATGAATGATGCTGTAGGGAGAGTGAATGGTCGTTAGTCGTTAAAAGGATAAGGCGCGGGCGGTTTGAAGGATGTTAATGTTACCGTTGTTGGAAACGCATGTGTGTTTTGTGAGAGATATTTAAATTACAGAAGCAAATTCCATTTAGGACTTCCTTTCTTGTGTTTTGTTTTGTATGGTAAGGATAGTGAACAATAATTTCCGGTAAATTGCCTTTTTTATCCACAACAGAATTCAAGGCCTTCCTTCTTGACTATTAGGTATTGCAGTTGCTCACTACTGGTCCTACTTATGAATTTTCCCCCATTTTCGATTGATTGATACTAAATTCATAATGAATCATTTTTCAATAACTTAAATTATTGAAATTAACTGATTTATGATATAGTATTACAGGCTTACAGCTGGTAGGGGTGGGCACGTGGGTGGTTAATCCGCGGATTGATATCGATCCACCCGCAAATAACTCGATCTGTACGTAGTGGGTGATTGATGTGGGTGGATTGCGGATTGGTAAATCTTCCACCCGCACTTATGTGGGTGGATGGTGGGTGGATTGCGGGTCACCCGTATGACCCGCATCCTATTTTTACATGAAAAAATGTTGTTTCTTATAGCATCGAATATTCATCATATTTTCGAACTGCACTACAGTCTGACCATATACTTCAAAAGATGAAGAATAAATAATAGTTTTGACTACTATTATTGGTCATTGTGTTGTGCAATATCCATTAGATATTGAATATTGGTATGCAGATTATTGTTAATAACCATTAAATATTGGGATGCAAACTATAAATTATTAATTGTATCAAAATCACAATTAATGATACAGTCTTACTAATTTTGCTTTGAACTTATTATAAATGTTAGTCAACTTTCTTAATGGCTAGTTGAAGAATTGCATTTGCGGGTTGACCCGCGATCCAACCGCACCCATCCGCCACCCACCCAACCCAACCCGCAGAAGTATGTGGGTGGATTGCGGGTCAAAATTATTTCAACCCGCTAGTAAGTGGGTGGGTCAATTTTAGACCAAAACCCACCCAACCCGCCCATTGCCCACCCCTAACAGCTGGTTTGACAAACTGGCCGTGTGTAGTGATGGTTATTGGTCGGGGCGGGGCTGGTACCTCAATATCCATGCCTCGCCCCGCGCTACAACGGTTCGGGGCGGGTAATACCCGCACGGGTATGGGGCGGGGCGGGTCGACCCACTCTTATATGCAATTTGAAAAAAATCACGAGTTAGGTCGGGTAATACCCGGCCGGGGGGGGGGGGGGGTCAAATTGCCATCCCTAGCCGTGTGTTCGAATCTCCACGATACTCAATATTAACTTTTTATCTAAGTACAAGGTATGATGGACCTTTACAAACTTTCAAATTTGTGAGTTACCTTTCATTTGAGAGGACGTGTTAGATAATAATATAACAAGAATAATAGAAACAAGTTGCGGAGCCACGTTGATGTGATGAGGGGAGGCTACATATAGCCCCCTTCAACTCTCAAATCTGTGTAAAACTACATGTAAATTTTGTAATAAATTAGAGAAATGCAGTAGTTGGTAAGGCTTTAGCCTCTCTTCACCAGTTCAAATTATCTAAACATAGATTTTAGTCTCCATCGTTCATATTTCTATCTCCAACTACTCTTTCATTCAAATTTCCGACTCCACCACCGATAATAAACAAACTATTTAGGCGAACATGGATATATATTCTTCGTTAATTAGTTGGTGGGATTAATTCAATTATAGTCATGATCAAGGGGGGTGGGGGTTGGTCCACATGGTTCCATGGAGCATGTGCGATGTGTGCACTGCCGCTGCCTTCCACGTACTGCTCGGTAGCTACTGTTTCATCATATGGGCTCTGAAATTCTGCTCCATAAATTTCGACATCAGACTCTAACCCATCAAGTGACGAAAACCCATCATTTTCCATCCTTGGGTATTATAATATAGTCCTTTTCTTTGCTTTGCTTTTGATTTTTGTGTCGTGAAGGAGACTGGCCAACGGTCGTCGTTCCCTTCGGTTGGAATCTATTCCCAGGGCAGGCAGCAATCATACACAAACAAAAACGTACGTACTGTAACCATCCTCATCTCTCACTGGTCGAAGGAAAAAGTTGCAAGACATTTTGGGCTGTTTTTCTTTTCTTGTTAATTCTAAGTTGTTAGGATAGATTTTCTAATTGGATTTTATATTTGCACAAATATGTAATATCTTGTCTATTTATATTTGGAGTTGTAAAGATCCGGACATACGATTTTTTGATCATAACAGACTCTAATATCTTTATGGAAGTGATATAAAATGATTCGACCATGGGATCTCGCATTTAATCCCTTGCACGTCCTAAATATCAATGGTTAATTTAATTTAACCACATGGTATAAGAGACATGCATGTACACAGTTCAAACTCATGAATTAGTTTTTCTTTAAAAGAAATACGGTGTGTAAAGAAGTAGGATCATATAAGGAAGTGGTTAAGATTCATACACAGAGCTCTCCCAACAACTCGAATTATTGAGATAAGTTGGTGTATGCTATGACACGGATACCAGAGCAGGTTTGATCAGGGGCGGACCCAGGGGGTTTTAGGGGTGTCCCCGGACACCCCTAAATTTTGGGAATACGATTATCCAACCCCCAGTGGTAATTTACGTACGGACAAAAAAAAAAATTGATAGTGAGGGACACCCCTGAAATTTGAAAACATGATTATCCTACTGTCATTTGTGTATAGGAATATAAGTGGTAGATTGGATAATTCAAATCTAGAACACTATTCTTATTAATAAACTTAATTTTCGTTGACCTACAACTCATTTGTTGTTCGATTTTGAAAAATGTAATAGTAAAATGTCATTTCCTATCTCTAATTATTTTAAAAACCTAACAATTAAACTAATTTCAAGCTACCCTTAATACGGCAAGTGTTGTAAGAGTCTTTCAGCTTTGGGTTATATCGAGAACAAGTTTACAAATCGAATATGCAATAAGTTCGTGAATGATTGTCTAGTAGGGTATATAGAGACAATTTTTTTAACACTATAGACACCAAGTGTATTCTACAATTATTTCCGAATATGAAAACAAATCATGGACTTTTTTAACCTGTACAAGTAAGGTATTTTCAAATTTACGATTTTATTTTTATTAATTATTTTTATTTAATTTATTTTTAAAAGAGGACACCCCTATGGAAAATTTCTGGGTCCGCCACTGGGTTTGATCATGAGGTCACATATTGGAATGAAATCCCCACGACCCCATATTAACTGTTCATTCGAAGCATATGTATGGCCGGCGGTGCAAATTTCAAACTCATGAGTTGGCTTAGGGGGCGTGTAAGGAAGTGGTTAAGATCCATTGATGGACCTCCCCCAACAACTCGAATTATTGGGATCGGTTGTTTTATGAGAAGATTCACTCCCAACAACTCGAACTATTAGGACAAGAGGTTGCACGATAAACATTATATTATTTCCTTAGAAAGAGATCCATTCTCAGATCATTACATGCCAATAAACTAAGGTTATATGGTGACATATATAATTAAGATGGATTATCCTTTCTTAAAAGAAAAAAAAAAAGAGTGCAACTACCGATATTGACTGGGTTCAACACTCATTCAAACCCATGAGGGCCGGTTTGTTTATTAGGACCGTACGTGGTGATTTTCATTATGAGGGAACCACGTAGTAGTGGAATCTATATATCTATTTTACGTGTGATATGGGTCTACTGTTTTGATTAGTTGATAAAGTTTGGAACTTTGTGTACAGGTTGGGGATTGACGTCTTTGTAGGGCTTAATTCCGAGGCACTAATTGCTGCGTGTTACAAGGGGAGAGGTGGTGATAGTGCCCATTATTCTATTCATCATCAGGATCTGATCTTCGATTATAAGCAATAATAAGAAAGTGGGTGGTGGCGACAGGAACGAAAGAAAGAAAGAAAGAAAATTCAACAAACGGGGAAAGGAAAGAGCCATCAATGCTTTTTCTAACGTTCTTTGCAGATTTGTTAGGGCAAAATCGTTGACACTTAACTGCCATAACTACCGCCCGGCCCTCAGCTCGTTCTCTCTCCATCACTCGTCACATGCCAAAGGATCCATCCATCCATCCTTTGGATCTTGCTCGTGGAGTATTATTGATGTGTCAGAGAGGGAGGGAGGGAGTCTTTTCTTCCTTTGCCTCAAATTTTTTTTTCTTTCTTCCTCTCTAGCTATCTATCTGACACACGCCCACGTACCAGAAAAACGAATGAGAAAACCATATGTTGGTGTCCGTTGTTCTGTCGCCTTCATAGGCCCCATTATTTTTGAGTTTCTCGTTAGTTATTTCTCATCCATGAATCATCGCCACCTAAGTTGTCGGTTATTTTTTTGCCCTTTTGACCAGGCAACCCCTGTTCACTCCTCACATGTTTGCTCCTCTTATGTAGTACTCTTACTCTTTCTTTTTAACTGCTGCCACGAAAACGGATCAGGTGAGTAATCTTATGGTGAGTAATCATGAGTAGTTCGTCCACGTCAGCATGACATTAGCATCTCTCTCCTGAAAAGTCTTTAACTTTCCTCTTCTTAATCTTTGAAGGACGATTTCTCACTCGTTTTAAGTTGAAATTTAATTTTTTTGCACAGTTAGATCAGATTAATTGTGCTCTTCAAAATGATATCCACTTTGATATATTTTTCGAACAAAAAAAAATGGTATAGACTGGTATTGAAATAAGAGCATACCTATGATTTGAAAAGCGTACCATGGTGGTAAGAACAAACCAAGACTGTAGGATGGTTGAATACATGATAGTAGAAGTATATTAACTGTCATTTACGAATTTTAACATTGTGTACCACAAGATACCACCCCGTACCAGGGTGGTATTGTATGGTATTGTGTGGTATTTTTTGGTCTTGTAATTTGTTCACCCAGAAATTTGTAGATTCAATAGATCATGATGAACTCGTTCCTTCTGTGCAAACGTTTTCAAAAACGAGTAGCTGGAGATAGAACGAAGAAGATATGTGCACAACGAACACGTTCCATCTGTGCAAAAAAAAAATCCGAGTTAAAACGAAGAAGATATGTGCCAATTAAGAAAACTAGAAAAAATAAAAATGACTTTTAATTCTCCATGTTAGATCTGGATTTTCTAAATGAAGGGTCCATATTTAGTTATTGATGGGTACATAACCCATGATTATGCATCCTATCTTGAGTCCTGCTGCCACCTTCCTTTTCTCCACCCGTATTTCTGGGATTCGGTTATGGTCCTAACGCCATAGATAGAGAGGTAGTTTGTTTCTCGATGAGAGGGAGGAGGTCCAACTAAATTGAGTAGTTGAGTGATCGAAGTGAGTTTTTTTTTTGAAGTACACACGAGTTTGAAAATGTAATAAAATTGCCACTTCTGTACTGTTAGAAGACATAAGGATCATTCTGTAAATAAACGAATAATTTAAGATTAGTTTAGTGTAGATTAAATGTAAATAGGATCTAAATGTAATTTTGTTAGTTTGTTAGGATCATAACGGTTTTTCCCTCCTTCTGTAACTCTGTAAACTAGAGTATAAATTCAACTTCTCTGGCTGATTTCTGTTAGTTTTTTTTCAGTGAAACAGAACTTCAATCAGAAATCTAGTATGGTATCAGAGTCTGGTTCTCCTCCAACTCTGAATCATCTAAGATTTTTTGGTTGTCTTACTTATGCTGCAACCATCCATGCTACCAGAACTAAACTAGATCACATATCTAACCCTTGTGTTTTCCTAGGTCACCATCATGGCACTCACTACAACAAATTTCGTTTATTCTGACAGCCACATTTCGTCACAATAGTCCACATTTTTGTCACTATAGGTTTATCATGACAAAATATTTCGTCATGACATTTGTCAAAACTACGCCGTCGAAACAACTTTATTGTGACGAAATTTTATAACTTCGTCATAATATTTCTTGATGTCATGCCGCACATTTTTTGTCATAATATGAACCTTGTTTTGACGAAATATTTTGTTATATAAATGATTATCTTCGTCATAATACACTAAAATTTTTCCAGGACTAGTCGCATCATAGCATGTTATTTTGACAAAATATTATATTGTATCAAACGTTTCATCATAATAGTTGGTCATAATAACACTATAATACATGGTTGTTAAACCACTAGCATGCCGGCCGGTTATACCCGGTTCAATCGGTGCCATCACAAAACCGGTTGGAATACCACCGGTATTAGGTGATGGTCAATTCTGGTCAAAACCCGAAATATGGTGGTCCAATCGGAATTATGGGGTTCCGGTACCTGACCATTTGACGCGTCATTTTTCAATTTTCATTCTCACTCGACCCTCCCCTTCCTCTCTGCCTTTTCCGCTTCCTCCTTGCCAACCCTAGGAAAAATCAATTCCATTCAGCGGCCCGACAGATTGGCGGCGACTTTAGCTCCATCACACGCCGCTGGCTGCTCGCGGGCTTGGATATGAGGTGGCTTGCTTCCTCGCGGAGGATGGAGAGAAAGGCGTCGATGCGGTGGGCGGAGAATAGGGATGGCAATGGGTCGGGTTGGGCGCGGATATGCATATTTGTTACCCTACCCAAAGTAGTTCGGGTTTTAACCATACCCATACCCGCAAAAGAAATGGGTAGAAAATAAAAACCATGCCCATACACGTTCGGGTTTCGGGTATCCACGGTTATCCATGGGTAATAATTTCTCTTTATAACTCCAACCAATATGTTAACATTCACACATATTCTCACATTACATAAAAGGAAAAGTACGACAATAATTCACTAGAATGAAGAAAATTAATTAAAACAACACGATTTCATGAAAATATTATATTTATATGCTAAATATAAAATATGTTAGAGAAAAATAATGATTATTTATATACAAAATACATATGCATGTGTATAATCGGGCGGGTTCTGGTGGGATAGTGAAAAAACCATGCCCACCCATTACCCGCAATATTCGGGTTCCGGTTTTACCCGTATCCACAAAAAGTCCTTCGGGTTCGGGTTTTACCCTACCCGATTAGGTTGGATTCGGGTGGATATCCACGGTTACATATATTTTTGCCATCCCTAACGGAGAAGATCTCCACGCCGTCGACACGATCAAGGTCACGCCAGAGGTCGTCGTTGGTGTACCCAAGCTCGCTAAGGAGGCAGAGGAGACTATGACGTCGAGGTGGGTTCCAAGGCGGAGGGAGAAGATTGGGTAGTGGTCTTGGGCGAGGGCATGAAGTTGCATTGAATTGGGGGTTTCAAGAGGCTTACAGGGCCGAGGATCAGGAGCGCCGATGGTGCTTGGAGGATGTTTCTGACGGAGGAAGCGGCCGGAGGTTATGGATTTAAGTGTGCTGATTTTTCAGCTGGAAGCGCGGTTGAGGAGTCTAAAGGTGAGGAATTTGGACGTTCTGCAGGTGTTGTTAAAGAGAATTCTATTATTGAGGTTTATGACAAGGATAGGAAGAAGGGAGGAGCAGCTGGAATGGATGTAACTTTTTTGTTGATATGGAAAAAGTAACCTACTATTGACAATTGATTCTGCTCATCCTATTAGTGCTGGATAAACTTCAATTTCTTGGCCATTTGTGTTAAGATTCTGCCGGTTGGGAGAATTACGATGTTATGATTAATGATTTTTCAGTTTTTTCTATACATATTTGTTAAAGCCGGTATAAACTGGCGTATACCGGTATGTACCACGGTTGAACCATTTGACTTGTAAAACCGGCACACCGGCATAAACCGGTTTGACAACCTTGCTATAGTAGTTCTAACAAAATTGTTTTCGTCAATATTGGGTTGTTTTGACAAATATGTTTTGTCAATTTTTTCCGGCTTTACCAGTTTAATTGTCGACGAATTGATTTTGTCAATATATATTTGATATGACCAATAATATTTGTCAGTATACGTCATTGCATATTTGTCACAATTTCTAGATATTATGACATTTATTTGAACATGTGTAAGCATAATCTTACGTGCCACTTCTTTCACCGAATCTAAAAATATTTCAATAGCATAGATATATCCAGTCAATAAGTCTTAAACAACATGACATAATTGAAAATAACATACACCGCCCATTCATAGAGATATCCTAGACACTGAAAACTTGACACACCCTACAAATGTTCAACCCTGAACAGACCTACAGCGAGTTCAAGTTCATTCTCAAATGGGAATCCCACTGAAAGACAAAATTTCCACCAGCCAACGATGCAAGGCACCATTGTCCATGTCCTTCCAAAATGAGGTTCCAACTACATCGCCCACAGTCGAGACAGTACCTGTACATAAGAGATAAACCAAGTCAAACTCATTCCATTCATTCCAGCTCATTGAACTCAACTGTTGCCTACACATTTTCGATGCCTACTCATTCAATGAAGCTTGTCAGAACATTCAGGCCATTCATTTCATTCATCAACTCAATCCACTCTACATTTCTTAGCATATGAAGATTCAAAGAGAAGTTAGTTGAGGGTTATTACCTTAGATTACTCTCGTGTCCCATCAATTTTTCGTGTTAGGGACTCCGCATAGCTCTTTAGATTGTCCTGGGACTCTTGCAGTATCTGGATGACCTGTTAGTTCTTTTCAATTTCTTGTTGCTCCTCCTCAATTTTATGTTGTTGGGTTTGAATATGCGCTTCGAACTCTTGCCTCTGCTTCTCTCCTTCAGCCAGTGAGTTTTCCAAAGGCTCTTCTAGTTCTTTCTCTTTTTCGGAAGCTGGTTTCTATTTATTGATGTAAGTTGGAGGTTTGTTTTGCATCATTGCAAGGATTTCAACACCAGATAGTCGGGTCCCTTTTTCTAAAAACCTCAGCAAAAATTCTCTGCATTTCCTCCTACACACACGTCACAAGGTCACATTCATTTGCATCATTGCAGTGCTGGTGTATACAACCACAGTCTACTAAGTCAAACACAACTCTTACATAGTTGTGTTGAGGTTGAACGTCGACCCAACTGCCATCAGTCCTCTTATGTGTGGCTGCATAAACTTTCATTTCCTTCGGCTCTTCTTGCTCGACTGCATCAGAGGGTTGGTCACTTGAGTTCTCCTCCTCAGGGTGGGTGGCGGCATGCTTTGCTTTCTCCTATAACAGAACAAAATGAGAACATTTAAGGAGTACAAAATACTTAAAATTTAACACCTCCTCTCCTACACTTACCATTTCATACATCCGCTGACTACACGATTTACCTCCCGTAGTGTGTGCATGAGTTTGCATACTTTTTTTACGCTTATTGGCAGTACTCTGCATCTACATGGAATTATACAGACAGATGCATCATTCATTATAGTAATTGATTGTGTCTATAAATCTAAACTATGGTTATGCTCATGTAATGGGGAACATTACCTGAAATCGAGGAGATTCAAAATGGTCACACAGACGTAGCCAATCATCCATGTTAATGTTCTCATGTGGGGTCGAACGAGCACTGTCAGCACCTAAAGCCTGATAATGTTCATGACAGTGATGCTTGAAGTTCTTGAATTGCATCGATAGTGAGTAGTTTACAACCCTCCTCATAGCTTCACTAGTCAGTGAGATATCAAACTCAGACTACAAAAGGAACATACTGTTAGTGGATCCCAATGACATGTGAGGAAGCTATGTTTATTGTCAAATTAGATACAACATACCTCTAATTTTGCATAGATAGGTTGCTTCAGCTCTTCCGTCACGTGGGACCAATAGAACTTACCAATGGGTGCCATCATGTTGCATATTACCCCTAACTCCATCTTTAAAAAAAATCCATTACTGCCGACCACCTGTTTGGCTCCCGGTGCAACTTCGTTCCTCCAATCTTACTACCATCTCGAGTTCTCTTAACTACTTCATGGCCTTTGGCTTTTCCACGACCTTTCTTTTGTGGTGGGCCTAGCATATACGATTAAAAGGCACAAAATGAGTGAATTAAGCTTTGTCATAGAATCAGTTGTATGAATTATGCTTTGCTTACTTTATGGGTTTGGATCAGCAGCTTCAGAGGCCAGGTTGTTTGATCCATCAGATAAGGCCTCAGACTCCACAGGTTCTTCAGTCAGGTTCTCAGCAATACCCTAAACCTCTTGGGTGGCCTCAGTAGCAGTTTCAAGCTGATGTGAACTTCTAGTCCTCCATGTTGTTTGGTTTTGGCTCAACGCAGCTGCCTTTCTCTTCCCACCTCGATTAGCACCCGGAGCCATACCTGCAAACACATAAGTGTGAGTCAATAAAGCATATTAGTAAAGAACAAAGTGGTTCTTAGGATTAAAAAAACAGGAAGCAATTGGCAGTTACTTCAATAGACAGGAAGCAATGGGAAAATAAAACTACAAAGTCACAAAAACCATCTATTATCATCTTCGTCTTCACTGCCATCGACAGTGTTGTCATTTTTAGCCGAGGCTTCCTCTTCATGATATTCAGTGTCCTCTTCATTGTCATCTTCAGCATTTTCATCTCCAGTCGGTGAAATGACATCAACACTAGCAAGCAACTTCTCCATAAGCGAAATTTCCAGTGCGTTGAGAGTTATTTGAGCTGCATCAGTTCGACTGAGCGACTGGATGTCGCCTATGTCCGACTCAACATAGGGAAGATCGTTGCTTTCACCTTGTTGGTATGGTTCACTAGCGTAAACATGATCCATATTTGCCACATCCTCCTGCTCGGGAACATCGTATACATGCCTTGGTGAAACCTTATGTACTATCCGCCAAGTACCAGCATTTTTCAAATCCTCTAGGTAGAAAACCTTCTTAGCTTGACTAGCTAATATGTAAGGGTCATTAGGATACCACTTTTTGCCTATGTTGACAGTAGTTAAATAGCCATCTGACCTAATCCCATTTCTCTTATCCCCTACGTCCCACCAGTCACATTTGAAAACATAAACGTGACAACCGTAGCAAAACTGGAATTTCAGAATTTGAACCAACACTCCATAGAACAATTCCACAATTCTGAGTTCTACGATGTTTGTCTACTTCATAGACATGGTATCGAATCCCATTAATAAAGAGACCACCATATTTTGTAACTCTTTCATCTACACCTAGTCCTAGACTATATAAATGGTTGTTTTCTGGATTTTTCCAGACAAAAATTGTTGTGTAACTTATACGGGAAACAAACCAAGCAAGTAGGTCAGATTTGAATGCACAAGTAACCTATATAAAAACAACAACACAACTAGATGAAATAGAAATATATCCTTACATGTGATTTCAACCATGTTGGGAAGTTAGCTTCAATAAAAGCAGGTGTACTGTTAGGATTAGTCTGCTTCATCTCCTCGGTATACATACTGTGTGAGGGTTGTTTGTTAGAATAGACCATCATTCTATGGGAAACTGAAATTAACATGTAAAAACCTACTGAACTTACCTCAAGTACTCGTCGATTTCCTCACAGTTATTTAGAATATAACTTACAATTTTATTGAAGTCAAAACGTGATAAAATCACACTCTTAGCCCGCCTAGTGGTTTACTTTTATGTGTAAAAATAGAAAACACATTCGCATCCTGGTCTTCACACCCCTCGTCATTTCTGTCTGGACGAGTTGATCTACACTCAACCCCTTCCAAGTATCTGCCACAGGACTCTGAACACTCTCTCGCTATATATCTCTCAGCTATAAATCCTTCGGGACAGGCTTTATTACTAACAAGACTCTTAAGGGTACCTAAAAACCTTTCGGAATAAAAGCAAACCAAACTCAATTTGTTAGAGACCTAAAAAATTCAAACAGTAAAATGGAAGTTAATCGCCCTAGTCAATTATGAAACAATTATGAAGAATGGTAGTACCTTTCCATCGGGTACATCCACCTATATTGAACTGGACCACCCAGTTCTACTTCATGAGGAAGATGAACAGCTAGGTGCATCATGACAACAAAGAAACCTGGGGGATAAACCATCTCCAATTTACAGAGAATCAGAACTATGTTTCTTTGCAACTTCTCGACGGTAGACTTTTTTATTGTTTTCGAACATAACTCCTGAAAAAACCCACTTAACTCTGCAAGTATGATATATACATCTTTCCTTAGAAAACCTTGTGCCACAACCAATGTTCAAGAAGACGCTGGGCGCAATCTAGGCGAGGAGGCACCACCCAGCGCCCAGGCCGATTAGTCGCTGCCTAGGCGAGATTAAACGTCGAAAAAAATGTGATAGATATTTAAGTTTAGCATGCAAGATCAAACATAACAGCCATAAGTTCAATGATTTGCAGTTCTGCAACTGACAATATCCAAGATAACAATCATTCAAGTTCTCACATAGGAGGAAACAAACATAATAAAACATGACAAATGTAAAGATAAGCCATAAAGGCGATGACAAGCTAATAAACTCCAAGTTGATCACTCGTCATCTTCATCCATATTGTTCTTGTTAGCCACAACATCCTCCTCATCCTCTTCGAAATGAATGGCTTAACTTTCCTCATCATCATATTCTTCATCTTCTTCTTCTTCAGAATCTAACTCTTCATCAGCAAGGTCTCTGTCTAATCTGGAACTCCTACGTGGTTCAAGATTCTCACTAGCTCCCCTTGCCTCATCAATAACATTCCATGGGATGCTATCGAAACCTTCATCATCTTAATCACCAAACACATGCAAAGTGTGTCTATCTCTTCCCTCAAATAGAAAGCATTGTGCTTCAATTGAATCAGAACTTATGAGAACATCAATATTCTTCCTCTCCTTTATCTTCCTTTACTTGGACATCAATCTAGAGTTGAACTGGATGTACACTAGTTGATTCATGCGATTTGTAGTAAGCCTATTCCTTCTCTTAGTATGAATCTACAAGGACAATTGATTATATAAATTTGCATCTAATATCTACTTTGACTATATAGCATATGGATACGAAAACTACTAACCGACGCAAAAGTACTCCAGTTTCTCTCACAAGCAGAAGAACTTGAGGTCAATGATAGAAACCTTATAGCCATCTTTTGCAAATGCGGTGTCTCACCTCCATACATTCTCCACCAAGCCACTAAGAATTTAATTAATTCTAAGTTAGTGAATGAAGTTAAATCATAAGTTACAAGGAAGTGAGGAAAGAAGTAATAACCAGGACTGTAGTCAAAGTTTACACAATTCTTTACCATCTTCTTTACAAAGAGTCCTTGTTTCCTTTGAAATTTTGTGAACTCAATGTTCACCACTTCATCATGTATATCCTCATCACAACCATGGTAGAATTGCTCAACACAAGTGAGCAATGTTGTTGTAATGTCGACATTGTCAAATATTGACGAGTCGACATAACTGTAGTGAGGATTAAGAAGATATGTCGTTAGATGCAATGGATCATCAAGTCGGCCTCTCATCTTCTTCTCCACAATAGCAATGACTTCTTTGTAACGAAGTTCTTCATTCTTAAACGCCTCCTTTATCTCTCTCTTTGCCTTCAAAAGTTCACCATACACGAAACCCATAGAAGGTTTCACATCCCCATCCACTAATCGAAGCAGTTTCACCAATGTCTCAAAGACTTTCAAGCATTGTTCCACACCATTCCAAAATCTAACACTAAGAAGCGTGTCATAAGCCTCCTTGCCTTTCTTTGAACTCGTCTCCTTAATGTTTTCCCACTTCGCATCCACCACCATCTTCCTCAAAGAATCTTTCTTATCCAACAAGCTTTGCAAAGTAAGAAATTGAGAAGCAAATCGAGTCACACTTGGTCGGATGATCTCTCTCTTCTTCGTGAAGGATCTCATGCATTCCAAGGTGCGGTGGTGGCCATATACAAAGATGGTGAAAACCTTAGCTTGATCTACAATCTTCTTGAACCTTGGTATGTTGCCGATAAATCACTCGGATGATCTCTCTTCTTGAACCTCTCTCTTCTTTAACAAATCAGTAGGAGACCCTGCAAATCACAATCGCAAAACAGCCCTTAAACACACAAAATTGGGAGTCGCTTTCACTTATAATTATATATACAAATCCATTCCACCCCCAAAATAGCCCTTAAACAAACAAAATTCGGACTTTATATAACAATCTTCTCCTGCTTCTTCCATTTCTATTTCCCCAAACACTAATTAACTCCATTCTATTCCCTAAATCTCATCCCTGTCATCAATCAACTACCCACCACATATGACAGGAAAAAAAATCCAAAACCATTCTCACGTGGCCGCCGACCCATTGTGGTGTATCGATGATGGCGACCGGCGAGAAAGGGCGAGGAAGAAGGCGAGAGCGACTGACGAGGACGAAGGTGAGAACGACGCTGGTCGATGGCGAGTCTGGAGGCGAGGACGAAGGCGAGAACGACGCTGGTCGATGGCGAGTCTAGCGGCGAGGACTGCGGCGAGTCTGACGGCACGGCTAGTCGCTCGCATTGAGGACGGCGCTGGTTGCTCGTTGCGGCTGCTGCTCTCCTTTTTGCTGGAAATGTCGAATGAACTTATTAGGGTTGGGTTTTGGGTTTAAAGGATAACAACTTCCCCCTTTCTTTCCTACCATGGGCGTCGCCAACAGATGGGAAGCATGGTTCCCAGCGCCTAATCACCGCCTAGGCGTTTTGCCGCTCGATTCTGCGTTTTGTGCGCCCAGGTCATCCGCACAGGTCAATTCTCCATGTTTCCTCTATACCCAGCGCCTAGGCGCCGGCCTAGGCGCGTCTTCTTGAACATTGGCCACAACAGGCAACGACCGTTGCACGAAGACACGGTGATCGTGTGATTTCATTCCAGACACTGACCTACCATCTGTAGTTATGCAACGAGAAATGTTGGATGCATATGCATCCGGGAATTTGACAGATTGAAACCAGTCACAAACTAGCCTTTGTTGGGGAATAGTTAGTGCATAACAAGCTTGAGGTAAGGTTGGTTTATCTCCTTCTCTGTTAACATGTAGTTCCTTCCAAATTCCAAGCCTCTCTAAATCCAATCGTACTTTGAGGTTATCTTTCGATTTCCCATCAATGTTCATAAGTGTTCCCAAAACATTCTCACTAATGTTCTTTTCTATGTGCATAACATCTAAGTTATGTCGTAATTCAATGATTTTCCAGTAAGATAAGCTCCAAAGCGAAGCTTTCATTTTCCAATTTAACTGGACTACAGAATTACTCCTTTTCTTTTTTTTTTACCCCGATTCGCTGTTTCAGCATTTATAGCACCATTCAACTGTTTCAGAATATCTTGTCCACTTAATATTGGAGGTTTAGCTCTAAACTCTGCTTTACCATTAAATTTCCTACTTCTTCTCCACGAGTGACCTTGGTCCAACCATCTACGATGGCCCATATAGCATTCTTTGCCTCCAAATTTCAAATAAAGTGAGTTTGTCTCCCTATTGCAGACATGACATGCCAGTTTACCCTTAGTGCTCCAGCAAGATAACATGCCATATGCTGGAAAATCATTTATCGTCCACAGCAATGCAGCATGTAGAGTAAAAGTTTGGTTTTTGTATGCATCATAAGCTTTCACCCCTTTCTTCAACAATAAATCTAAATCTTCTATTAATGGCTCTAGATAAACATTTATATTATTTCCAGGAGATCTCTTACAAGAAATCAAAACAACAAGAAAAAGGAAAGATTCCTTCATACACATCCATGGAGGTAAATTGTAGGGAGTTAACACAACCGACCACATGCTGTAACTAGAGCTCATGTTCCCAAATGGATTAAATCCATCACTAAACAATGCAAGTTGGACGTTCCTAGGATCAGCAGCAAACAAACTGTGATCTCTATCAAACTTTTTCCAAGTTTCAGCATCAGCTGAATGTCTTAGCACATCATCATCAATACGTTTTCCTTATGCCACCTCATATCTTTGGCAATGTCTTTAGTCATGAATAGCCTAAGTACTCTATCATTAATTGGAAATTACCTTGCTCTTTTTACAACAATCTCCTTTCCTTTACCGGGTATAAACCTAGATTTCTGACACTTAGGGCAGGTTTTAGCATTCTGAAGAGGACCTCGAAATAGTACACAATCAGATGGGCAGGCATCTATAACCGTATATCCAAACCCAAGGCTATGAATATACTTCTTCACATCATAATATGAATTTGGAAGATTCTCAGAATGTGGTAAAGCACTCTTGAATAAATCCAAATTCAAGTTAAATGACTTATCACTGCTATTTGTTAACAGTTTGTTGTGCATCATTTTCATAATGAATGACAATTTTGATAAGCTTTGGCACCCATTATAGAGAGGACAATTAGCATCCTTTATTAATCTAGCTAAGTTTGGATCCAAATTCCATTCACCAGCACCATCGAACCCAAAATCAGACTCTATATTACCAAACTGAGCTGCTGATGTACCCATATCAGCTAGCATGGTACCCATGTCAGTATCTAACCCAACACTATCCATTTGGACTTCCTCAGAAGGCTGAGTTGTCCACTACTGCTACCATGATGAAAAGACTCCCCATGATGTACCTAGGTAATGTAATCCTCTACCCTACCATTTAAGAATATATCTGCTTTGACAAGTTGCATAGTTTTAAAGCAACAATTGTTGCATTTTTTGCAAGGCACCTAATTCTACCATTTTGATCGGCGCAATTATTTGCTAACTGCATAAATTCTTTAACCCTTTTGACATAGTCAAAACAGAATCTATCTTTGAGCTTCAACCATGTTCTACTCATTATTCCAACTCTACTTAAAGTAGACTAACCTCAACCTTCTGATGTTACCCCCGCTTCAAGAACACTCGATAAATGAAGCAGTCACGATGGTAAATGACACATGCACAATGATAAAACAAATGTTAATAAGATAAATGAAGCATCAATGGGCCCCTGCTTGCAAGAACACTCGATAAATGAAGCATCAATGGACCTCAATTATATACCTACCAAACTAGTTATACATATAAACTTGGACAAACAGATAGCACACTATAATCGATCAAAGGGGATCTTGTGCAATCCAGAGGAGTAAAAACCCTCCATTGTCGAAAGGAAACCCTGGCCCTGCTTTATTCCTAAACCCCGAAAACCCACACATCCGACGAGTAAAAACCAAGTACCATATTTCATACCTAATCAAACGAAAACGCCATGCATGAACGAGATAAAGGGAAGAACACACATGCATCCACCAAAATTGAGGGTAATCCAAACGAATAATCGAAATCGAGAAGAAGGGGACGGTTGAGGGTCTGGCTACTTACTTTCGTTTGCTATCGTTTGTTGAGGAGAAGAGCTTCAGGATGTTGTCGTCGCGATTGTGGAACGATTGGGGGAGATTTGGGGATGTCGATTGAGGAGAAGAGTTCAACATAACGATTTTGGCGATTGAGGGATGTCGATTTTGGAGAAGAGTTCGCCTGGACGATTGGGGGGATGGGGGGCGTCGATTGGGGTTTTCATCGGGGGAAAATATTTTGGGGAAAATATGTTTGTGAACTTTTGGGTTTTCAGTGCTCAGTACTTTTCATTTCATAAAATAAAAAGATAAACTCTCCATCCTAATTTTCCCGCCAGGGGAAAAGTAAAAACCATTATTATGACGGTCTGACTTTGTCATAACAAAATTAATTAATGAAATGTACTAGATATCTTGACAAATATGCTTGTCACGATACATATGTACTGATGTATAATGTGACGAATTTTATTATGATGAAGTATTTTTCATAACGTATAACTCATAATGGACTTTTTCCAAAAATACCACTGTTTAAAAAAAATTCCAAAAATAACACCCAACCCCAAAAAATTCCAAAAATACCACTCTTTCTTAAAAACCGCCAGATCTCCCTACGATTTACAAGAAAATTGCTGGGTGGAGGCACGGTTTTCGATGCAAACCACTAGGCTACGGGGCGGTTATAAAAACCGCTGGGTGGGGCGGCGATTTTGGGCCAAACCGCCACCCCACCCAGTGATTTGGTCCTTTTTTTTTCGATCAACTCCTAACTTCGGGAGAAACTTCAAACGAACGTAACTTTGCACTTGGGTATCCGATCGTAGCGATTTTTTTTAACCCGAATAAATTTTCGAGATCTTGCAAGCCGCAGGGACCAAACCTCTGAGTGGGGTGGCGGTTTGGCCCAAAACCGCCGCCCCACCCAGCGGTTTTCATAACCACCCCGTAGCCCAGCGGTTTGCATCAAAAACCGCGCCCCACCCAGCGGTTTTCGTGTAAACCGCAGGGTGGGCTGACGGTTTTGAAAAAGAGTGGTATTTTTGGAATTTTTTGGGGTTGGGTGGTATTTTTGGAATTTTTTTTAAACAGTGGTACTTTTGGATTTTTTTCACCCATAATCCCTCTCGCTACCACTATTATGACAACTTTATAATGACAAAAATAATCTGTCATAATATAGGTTTAATGTGACGAACTATTATGACAATAAAACAATTAGTCACAATAGATATGTTAACATGACGAAATAATTTTTTCGTTATAATAGTCAACTTATTGTGACGAATTTTTTTCCTGTCAATAGGCGAAAATTGTTGTAGTAACTAAAGGGTTCAGACTATACAATATAAACACTCATAACATTTTTATATCAAGGGATATTTCTTTTCATGAAACTATTTTTCCCTTTCATCAGATAAATCAAAATCTGACCCCTTCAGTTCCTCTTCCAGTTTTTTCAGCAGTCTCTTCAGACCTGGAACTCACAAAAGCTCATACCACTCCTCCATATTTTATTCTACCATCAGTACCATCATCAATCACAATAGTTGATGTCCCAATACCAGTATCTTCTCAACCACCAACAGCATCAATACCTATCTTCTCAACCATTCATTAGTGTCAAAGAAAACACACACTTGATTTGCTATATGATACAAGATTTTTGGCATCCAAACCAACTACCACTCCTTCTATTCCTGCAACACATCTCTCTACTCACGAAGGCACTAAACTAAATGAAGCTGCTCACAGTAGTTACATGAAACTAATTGGTCGATTACAGTACTTATGTAACACACAACCTGATATATGTTACACTGTAAATCAACTAAGTCAGTTCGTCGATTCACCTACTTCAGTTCATGAACAGGCCACACATAGGCTCCTCGGATACTTGAAAACAACTTCTGATCGTGGATTGTTCTTCTCTTGCAACTCTTCTACTCGTCTTACATCCTTTTCGTATTCTAATTGGGTTGGATGTCCTGATACTCGACACTCTGTAACTGGGTTTTGTGTGTTTTTAGGTAACTCTTTGATCAGTTGGAGGTCCAAGAAACAACAAACAATCTTAAGATCATCAGCATAGGAGGAGTATAGAGCACTGGCAGACACGCCCCAGGAATTGCAATGGATTAATTCTTTGTTTCAACAACTTCCAATCCAACCTCCTCATCCTTACATGATCTACTGTGATAGCCTTTCTGCTGTCAAGATGACCGAAAATCTTGTCCAGCACGAAAGAACCAAGCACATAGAAGTTGACTGTCACTTCACTCGGGATCAAGTTCTTGCTGGAAAATTAAAGGTCCAGCACATATCAACAACTCTGCAACTTGCTGACCCTTTCACCCAAGCACTACCAGTTCGCACCTTCGTTGAACTCATCTCCAAGCTAAACCTGAAACCAATCCATGCTTAGCTTGAGCTTGCGGGAGGGTATTAGAAGACATAGGGATTATTCTGTAAATAAACGAATAGTTTAGGATTAGTTTAGTGTAGATTAAATGTAAATAGGATCTAAATGTAATTTTGCTAGTTTGTTAGGATCATAACAATTTTTCCCTCTTTCTGTAACTTTGTAAACCAAAGTATAAATTCAGCATCTCTGGCTGAATTCTGTACGTTTACTTCATTCAATTCAGTGAAACAGAACTTCAATCAGAAATTTAGCACGTACGTCCATTTTCATAACAATTCCACTTAGTTTGTTTCGTCAACCATCGAGAAAGTCAAACTAGCTCACCCAAATTAAGCTAGACTAATTTCCACACTTGTTAGTCTCTTTCTCTCCCATCTCTCCTGCTTTTTCTCTCGTTCCTAAAGTGTCACGTCTCATAACCTCACTTTATCGTTTGAATCATATTTTTAATTGTGGGTGGTTTTGGAGTAAATCTACAATATGAAGTTGTATAGCTCGTCTCCCAGAATAACTCTCATGTGGAAATGCAAAAGGATGATGAGGACGAGAAACTAATTGCGTTACTTTTTATGGGTTTGGATGAAATCAAAGAGGAGGAAGGATGCAATGAGATGTTGTTGCATCGTTTCTTAGATTCTGATGAAGGAGGAAGCTAACATAGCAATAAAGAGGAAGAAGGGAGGATGTGTATGAGAGGATAGAGGGAGTAATACATATGGGGTATGAATTCGGGTCGAGTATCATTTGTTAAGGTTCCATTCAAAACCTTTAACATAGGACACATGTAGCTCTAACGCTAGAGCTAGGGCTGGAGCACCCCATATTGCTCCATCAATAGAAGGATTTATTTCGCGTTACAGGCTAAATCTCATCCAACCATTTAGGCAATATAAAGAAAGTCCCTACTTAATTTATCTAACTAGTGTCTAACTTAATTAGGCATCAGAGGGGCTCTAGATCGGAATACCACCAATCATACATTTTATAGAGTAACAAAAGAAGAAGAAATTATGATGTACAAGAACATAGACAAAGAGTAATGTGGGATACTTGTTAGAACCCCAAAATAAGATTATTGCTTAGATAGTCTCCTTAAACTATCAAAAAATTAATTTCAAATATATTTTACAAACCCATACAATTATGAATCAAGTAAACGTTGGCGAATATTTAAACAGAAAAATAAAATCATATATAAAGATTTTCATAAAAAACATTGTTCCCTTTTAAATTTTATCAATCTAACTTGGTCTTTATATAACTTAATTTTGACTCAACCTATATTGTGGCATTGACTAACAACATAGGAGTTAGTGTGGCTAAGTAGCGGTCAACGATATAATACTAATGTTGATAAAAGGAAAATGAAAGTAACAAATTTTTAAATTATTATTTTTTTGGAAAATAATAACTCTCTAAATTCCTTAAAATCCCTAAAATTATTCTCAAATCTAACAACTTCTAAAAAAAACCCTAAAATATGACCTCTTTCGAAAAATGTCCTTAAAATCCAATATATAGGCTTAGAAATCTAAAAAAGTTTCTAAAAAACGCAAACTTTTGGTTAAACACAAGATGTCCTGTTTGAATTTCCAAACAATCTATTTAAAAAGAAAAAAAGTTGAAACAAGTTTTGTTGGCCTTAAGGAAATAAGGGATTGGCGAGAATTATGACCCTTCCAAAATCCAAAGTACTGATTCTACCTATAAATTTGCCTTGAATTCTGTAACAATTTTTGTGAGGACGTTTGTAGCTCACAAATACCGTGATTGCCATGTGGTGTCAAATTCGCGATTTTCAAGTCATACACATACCATTGACATGAATCACCATATAGCTTAATTCGAAACCCAAAGAACATGTTAGATAGGGAAACTCTTTAAACTTGATCATTTCAAGAATTGTTTTTGCGAACTGACTACTTTGAGGATACTTAAAAAAAAAGGCAAAATACATTTGTATAGCCAAAACTTTGACGATTTTGCCAAATATAGCCACTTTTGACGAAATACCAAATATAACCATTTCCGTCCAATTCTTTGACGGCGTGACTTACGGTGCTGACTGGATTAACGGATAATCCGATGTGGCGATTTTTGTCCGGTAAGTATTTTCCACGTGGAATTAAAAAAAAAAAAAAAAAACAGATCAGCCACGCACGCCCTCTCTCTTCCTTTTCATTTTTCCTTTCCTCCACAGTCGACATCTTCTTCCCTTCGAACCCTACTCCCCCCGACGAAGACCACGAACAGCTGAGGCGAAGTCCAGAACGGCGGCGGTGTTCGCCGACGAGGAGCGCCCCTTTCCCGATCGATCCCGGCAACGACAAACAAAACCCCTTTCCTCCTCATACCAGATTTTCCTCCCACCCAAAACCCATTTCCCGATCGATC
The DNA here is from genome assembly GCA_946122785.1 of Linum tenue. Lineage (NCBI taxonomy): Eukaryota > Viridiplantae > Streptophyta > Magnoliopsida > Malpighiales > Linaceae > Linum > Linum tenue. Next base: position 68,095,604 of record CAMGYJ010000009.1, on the reverse strand, counting down.
CCATCCCAAAACCCCTTTCCTCCGAGTCGGCGGCGATGCTTCCAGGTGGTTAATAGAGGGTCGGCGGAGGCGGCGATGCTTGGTGAGTCGGGTCGGGGGAGCGGTAGTTTGGGAATTTCATTTCTGTTTTCTGTTCCCACCCTTTCTCCCTCTCCTTCCCTTCCCCACAGCAAAGAAACTTTTGCTCGAATACCCTTTGTTTGCTTTCCCATTCCATCTTCTCACAGAGAGAGAGAGAGAGAGAGAGAGAGAGAGAGCGCAGAGAGATAGGTAGACAGAGAGGCAAAGCGCAGGGAACGAGCTGAAAGGAAATAGAGAGAGGTAGAGGGAGAGAGGGCGTAGCTCTGAATCTAATTTCTAGGGTTCTTCCGAATCCCCAAATTTACCATTTCCCAATCCATTGCTTCGCCGTCACCACCACCTGCTTCGTCTTCGATTTCGGCCTTGGACAGCTTTAATGGTGGCGTTGTTGCTGATTCGCTGCTGCTTGCTTCTTCCCCAATCCACACTCCCGTTCTAGATGACTCCACCTCCACCAACCGAATGGCTCCGTTCCTCCCCTCTCTCCTCCTCTTCGCCCTCCTTGCTGTCGCCGTCGCGGGTTCTTCTGCTTCTCCTTCTTCCGATTCTGATGAATCAGCAGCCTACCTCTCCCTATTCCACCAAAAAATTGTCAGGTCGGGTTGAACAGCGGAGGCGAAGGGGTAACCGTTCAGAGGAGGCGGCGGGCCTCCTTTAATCAGCGGCGGCCGTGCAGAGGAGGGGCGGCGGTGATGGGTTCTGAAACCCTAGATTCAATGGGGGAAGTGAAAAAGAAAGAGGAAGGAGAACGAGGCTCGCGTCCCCGATTTTTTAAGGCTGCCGAAATTTTTTTTTTTTTAATGACGTGTCGTCCTACATGTCACTGAAGTATGAGGTGTAAGCGACGGAGAGGCTGAGAAGGCAGCCAAGTCAGCATTCCGTTTATTCCACTAACGGTGTCATTAACACTGTTAAAGAATGTAACGGAAATGGCTATATTTGTCATCAAACATTCAAATTTCTAGCTATATCTGGTATTTCGCCAAAAATGGCTATTATTGTCACAAACGTCAAAGTTTTGACTATGCAAGTGTATTTTGCCAAAAAAAAAAATAAGAATTTTCTATAAAAATAAATTTCGAACACAATTGTTTATATGGAAACGCAACTAATATTAAAAAAAAGGTGATTTTTTATAAATAAATGAAGAAGAAAAAAGAGAAGAGGCGGGACTTGTCGGCAGGACTTGGGAAAGGTGGGGCCCAAGAAGATCATCTTCCTTCCCTCTGCAAACTGTAGCCGTATATGGTATAAGTTTTGTGGCGGTGGGGAGGAGCCAGTAGAAACAGTGGCGTAGAACGGTCAACCGTCAAACCAACGGAAATATATAAAGAATACAGAACCCAGGGCGGGCCCCACCTTCTCGCTAGTGTTTTTCTTCCTTCCTTTCTTTTCTTTACGCCGAAGTAAAGAACCAAAAGTCCAAAAACCAGGCGACGAGGAAACCACGTGTCACCAACGTGGCCAGGAAACGGAGGGCAACTGTCGAATACCGACAATAACGGTGCTTCTCCCTCCTCGTCGCTTTTATTACGAAGAAAACTAGATATAGTTACTCTACTCGAAATTGCAAGAGGTTGGCCCCCGCGAAACATGACCTGGTCTGCTCCCCGACACCAACCACCACCTTCCACTCGTCGGTCTGTCGGTCGGTGATCTCTTCTTCTTCCTTCCTTGGAGTTGCCGCCACCGCCACTTCCGGCTTCGTCTTTCCCGCCACCAGCATGCCCGATGCCTTTGTAAATTGCGATTTAAAGTCGCCGTCCGAGTGAGTTGGATCAAATGATATGTATTCTTGTCTTTTATACAAGTTTCAAACAAAACAGTTACCCATTTGACTCATTAATGACTAGATCATCTTTTATTTTTATTTCCTTTCTCAACTGTAGCACTCATTAAGTAAAGATTCCTTCTCGAGGGAAGGAAGGAAAGAAGGAAGTTGTTGACAAGTAGGAGTTTGCAAGTGCAACCCAAGGAAATGAAGCCTTGTTAATTAACCCCTGTTTCAACGGTAAAGAAATTTTGAGGACCAGGATTTGACTGTGCATTTGGTTCATAGGTGGAGTCAGGCTCAAATGGGTCTGTCACGCGACATACCTAGTTTTGGTAGAAATATAATGAGCTCATAAACACGCATATATAAGTGATCAAATTCAGCACGTTTAAGTTCAAATGAGCATTTTGTCCTTGTGCCACAACTTTTTCTTTGTAATTCTATGGACTATGGATGTAACATTTATTTATTTATTTATTTATAACATCATAAGCAAATCTCTAGTGAGGAAGTTAGAATAAAACAAAGAATAAAAACTACCTCTTAGAATTTAACTTTAGTACTCCCAGATAAAATGGAGGAATAACCTATGGATGTAACATTTATTTAAAGGCTAACTAGCTTTGACCCGGCCCGGCCCGGCCCGTTGGCCGGATTAATTTAATTTACTAATTATAGAATGGGAGAGAGAGCTAGAGCAGAAAAATATTTATTTGGTTCGAACCCACAATTTGAATCTATTTGAGTCCATATAATTATACCTATAAAGAAATATCGATCATCTAACTATTCGCATTAAACCAATTCACATCTTCATTATCGGTGTTTCCAAATTTATGTTCGTTATACAAAAAAAATTGCAAAAATTACGTTGGAGTTGATATTCATTTTTTTGTAGCTAATGTAATAGGTATAATTTAGACTCAAACTAAATAGTCAATTATTGGTATGACCTTCAAGTTATATTACCAAATATGATTTGACTGGTAATAAATTGGGTTTGGGAAGGATGTTTTTTAGGCCACGTTTGACATTAGTTGTTCATTCACCACCACATCCAACGCTAAGGTATCACTTTCCCATAAGACTTTAATTTACTGCGAAATGAGATGATCTAAATTTCTTTAGTTTTCGGTTTCAAAATAGTAAATTTGCAATCACTTATTTACATAGTTTTCATCTCCTACTTTTAAATGTGTGAGATTTAATGTTTCTTTATCTAAATTTCATAGCAAAATATGAACCTGTAAACATTGGCACAGGTGAGTGAACAACTAAAAATCACAATGATTGTTGCTTTAGTGGTATGGATGTATATTTGAGCTCATAAATAAATTAACATCATCTCATCTTTCATTGAAAACTAAGCAAAATTTAGGGTGTCATTCATTGTTATATAAAAGTATTTGGGTAAAATATGTTTGGAAACTGAAAATGCATGCATTAGTGAACAATAGAGTTCTTAATATATATATATATATATATATATATATATATATATATATGGTGGCTTCTATTGTACCTTGAGTATATATATTAATAATATATATATATATATATATAATAGAGGAGTATATTATACCTATAACAAATTAAAAATATACAATAAATTTTTTCAGTCTAATTTGTTATGACCAAGGTTGTCACCCGATTCCATCAATGAGTCGTTTAAGCAAATGGGTTAAGGATTAATGGATGACTTGGATTAACCTGGTTAAGGCTAGCTTTACCTAGGTGCATGAAAATTTTACTAATTTCACATGTATTATGCTTAGATATTTATGAAATTTCTATGATAAATTTAGAAACAATGACGATTTACTATAACTTATTCGTTGGAATTGAGTTTCATTTTTATATTTTTCTCTCACTTAGAACTGATGCTTTAAAATGACGCTTTAATTCTAAATCTCTTCGCTCTTTCTTTTTATCTTTGTCCATTTAATTTTCTAGTTTTTTCTTTTCTTATTTTCATTGCATATCATATTATATTCTCAATGTTCTTACTCTTCTTCTCCAATTCGATTTCATGTATATATACAAATGTGGACATTGGTCTTTGTTAATCACACCAAGTCTCAATCCAAATATATGTTCGTCTAATCTTGTGGCTTATTCTTTGTTTGAGATGTGGTTGATTGGCGATGTGACCTTGTTGCTGGAAGGAAATTGGAATTGACTACTGATAAACTGTGTTGGCTTTTGAGATGATTGGGACCTGTATTGTTGCATGCCGATACTAAAGAAGGAAAAGATATTATGGGATAATCTAACACGGGTGGTTGATGTATGTTGTTGCATGAGTCTTTGATAAGAAAAAGGACGACATGTCAATAGAGCTAGTGATTAAATTGTTAAAAATGATGTCGGTTTGAAGTGATTCGGTGCTTAAATGAGTTAGTTGAATCAACTCGATTTCCTAATTCAACTGGTTTTTTTTTTAGTTTGACCAAGTTTGGGTTGATAACCAACTGGGCCTCCAACATCCTAACTAGGGCTGGATTTTCAGTTATCTCGGTTATAACCGATAACCAAAATGTCGGTTACCGGTTAACCGCGAAGCCAGACACAGCTACCGCCAACCGCCCGACGGATTCCATCGGTGATCCGACCACTGACTGGTCGGTTACCGGTTAGTTGCTCGGTTAATCGAGATGACCGCAACGACACAGTTGGCTGGGTTATAACCGAGTAACCGAACCGGGCAGCCCCCTACACAAACAAGATCGATAAAATTGCCTAAAATTAAACGTTCAACCCTACATTTCTACATCTAAATCACTCCACAAGTCAAGTTTTGACACGCCAAAACACAACACCAAACTGCGACCAAGTGCAATCGCAGTCCGGGAATGTAGTAACAGGCAAGTTTAATTATCAACCCGGGGTCTAGATCTACTGCTTACTCCGTGATTCTCTATTATCTAGCAAACTAAGTCGAGTGATTGTTGTGAAACGCAAAAGCAGTAAGAAAGCAGGAAATGGTTCGGTTTTCTAAGGCAGGTAAGAGTCACTCGGGAATGAGTCCCCCTAGCCCCTTAGTTAGGTTCAATTGCAATTCCCTGGGTTGATTTACTGTTGATTAGACTGCGGAAGATCCGACAGTAGCTTGGAATCTCTTAAGCTGACCAAGCCCTCTCAGTCTAACTACCCGGCAGACGACTAGTCTTCACCGGGATAGAAAGCTGAGGCTATGAACACAGAACTCCACTACTGGCATTGAATTCCAGTACAAAGCAGTAAACTGGCTAACTCTCGTATAGCCAATCTCCTACTATCGAATGAAGAGGCTCTAACAACCTAATCAGATTCTATCTATCTCAGGTTGCAGCAGAAATTGAGAAAAGCTGATCAGACTCAAATCAATTCAATAAACATGCATCATTCGATTAAAATCAAACAGTAATATCATCCCAAGTCATTACAATCAAATCCCTAACACAAGGAACTAGGGTTCTTCATACCCAAGTGAGAGAAAGGTTCTACTCCATAGAGAGAGAAGAGAAAACAGAAATCAGAGTAGTCATACTCATAAAGATGAGGAAAATCTGCTCTGGGATGTCAATCTTCACTCCTAGGGACGCAATCTGGGCTTCAATGATGAGAAATCCACTCCAAAATAGCTCCTAGGGTTTGTTCTTCGCTCTTTCTCTCTCTAAAACTCTGTTTTTGCCCAGAAAATCGAATTCTCTCTCCTTGGCTCGAATCTGCCTTCAAAAACCCGACTCTGGGCGAATTACGGGCAGGATTACGGCCGTAATCACTTCCTGCCCGTAATTCACACCAAAACGCACGTTTTGCTTAAGCTGCAGGAGGAGGAGGTACGCCCGTAATTTACAAATTACCGCCAGTAATTTGGGAATTACGGCCGTAATTCTTGGGATCTTGCCCGTAATTTTATCACCGCGAGGGAATTGTGGGTAGAAGGCTCGGCCAATAAATTACGGGCATGCCCTGGCCAATTACGGCCGTAACTTGGCAGGGGCTGCCCGTAATTCACTCTCTGCTCCTGTTCAAAACTTCGTTTCTCCCTCGTCCGGACTCCAAATCAGTCGCCGTTTGAACCCAGACGCTCGTAGTCTCGTCCTCTTTCTTTTCATGACAAGCTTGCATGATTCTTTGTCCATAAAGTGAGGTAGAAATCCATTCTTCTTCAGGTCATACCCGAGTTTCTTCTCCCGAATCGTCAATTGATCTCTGATTGACTTGAAACTTGCGCCTATGCTTCACTTTATGTGCTAGGACCTGAAATGTGACAAAGGAACACAACCTAGCGTAAAATAGGCCAAGGAACAATCAATTCGAGCCAAAATGGGCAGGAAACCAGAGTGAAAACACGTGCAAATACGATGCTATCAAGTTTCAATCATTTTTGCATAGAAAATAGATTTAAATCACCAAATTAATGTCTCAAATACTAGAACATAAAGTCACAAATTACAATAGATCCAATCCAAATAACATAACATCAACAAGTCATCACCAAATCATCACTTATCAACAGAAGAAGAACCAACATCTACATAACCCTTTTATTTCAATTGCGGCAAGAGGTCATGACCAACATCGTCATATCCATATTTCTCATACTCTTCCTCCGACACATTTTATTCACCCTCCTGCTCATTCCCATATGGAATGTTAAGACTTGCATCTGCATTGGCAACATTGCCAACATCACTTGCACTTTCCATTCTAGATTGGAAAGTGGTATTAGCTGAGTAAGAAACAAGAAAACAAATTGTTAGAATATTCATACATTGAATTAGGTAGAAAGAAATAGTATATGTGTACTTGAACAAACAATAATTAAAAGAGTTTTAGAACTTACCGCTTTCCAAATCCATGATCTCTTCATCATCTTTCCTATCGTCATTATCTCCGGCCCGGTAGTTTGATACTTTATCCAATCCTCCGCACAAATCAATGCCTCCAACATGATATCACTCAAAGAAGACCTGAATGGAATGAGAATCCGACCACCACATCTGAAGGTTTCCTCTGAGGCAACAGAAGAGATGAGAAAAACTAGGATATCCTTAGCCATCTCAGCAAGAATCAGATATGTTCCAGAGTGTCGAGACCACCAACTCAAGATGTCAAACTTGGCATCATTACTATCCTCATTGATGCCATCAGTTTGACATCTTAAATAGATGTCAAGCTCAGCAGAGCTACCTTCTGTATCCTGCAGAAGTGCTTCCCTTTTCCTCTTCCTAAGCCTCTCCTCGAGTTGCTTAATCCTATCACCACCAACCGTGCTCTCACCAGTGGTAGGCTCAGATGCAGATGAGGGTGCTTTTGATCCATACTTCCCTTTGTAAATCTCAAACAGCTATCGCATTTCTAACCTAATGCAGTTAACCATTTCTCCTCCTTTCACTTTCCCATACATCATTGCCAAAACCTCAGACACCAAATCAAGTTTACTTCTTGGATCAAGCACACATGCTATATAAATTAAGTGGTTCACCTTCATGTTCTTCTCGTTCACAACACATGACTCAAACCAATACTTTTGTACCTTTTCCTCAACCTTCTCAGCCATCTTTTGGATCTCTTCATACAGATCATTCTTCAATTGCTCAATGATGTCATATACCGTAACAAGCTTCTTGAAGAAGATATGGATAGTCAAATATTTAGTTCATGTACAATGAGAAGATAACAGAGAAGATTAGAATAAAACAAATAAAAATGGGCAAATGGTTAAATTTTTTAAATAAAACAATGCAATTCAGAAATTTCACTTACCAGAGAATAGAAGGGTTAAGTCATTGAAGACTTTCAGATAGTCTTTCAACTTCCTAATCATCTCCCAATCTTGATTAGTTGGAAGCCCACCTCTTGAGTCAAGATAATCTCTAAGATAATGATCGTGTGGACTTGAATAAAAAGTTGTAAACACTGCATCAAAACTTTCTGCTGACTCTAACATGGTATAGGTGGAGTTCCACCAGGTCGGTACATCCAAAGACACCAGTTTGGTTGACTCCACATGCAGAAATTCCATGCCATTCTTGAACCGTAACAGCCTAGCTGGTGAAGACCTCACCACTTCACACAATCCCGAACTCTGTCCACAATAACACCAACCACTTTCAGTCCATCTTGTACCACCAGATTAATGATGTGTGCAACACATCGAAACTGTAGAAACTTCCCATCCATCAAATCACACCCCCCACTCCTTTAGCTTCGTTCTCATGCACTCACTGACAACATCATTTGAAGTTGCATTGTCCATGGTCATGCAGAACAGATTCTTCACCTTCCACTCTTCAAGGCAAGCTTCTCTGCAATATCAACTCCTATATGACTTGGTATGGGAACAAAGGCTATCACCTTCTTCTGCAACTTCCAATCACCTCCAATAAAGTAAGCAGTAACACACATGTAATTCTTGTTGTTATTAGAAGTCCATGTATCCATAGTGATTGAACTCTTCCTTGGCTCCTTGATTCAAAAAAATTAATTAAATCCATCTTTTTATCCAAGAAGATATGAAAGTAGTCATCTCTTATAGCTTTCCTCCCGGGTATCCTAAACAGTGGCTGAACAGCAGACATGAATTGCTTAAATCCTTCCCTCTCCATAAAGCGAAATGCAATTCATCCATAATGATCATACTGGCTAATGCATATATAGCTTTGCCCCGATCAAACTTCCATAAACCACTTACTTGACCACCTTCTGATGTCTGCAATACTGTCTGATTTTTTGTTGCTGCCAACTTAGCCAAACATGAGTGCATGTGGTTATTCATTGCAGTGGTCCCATTTTTTGTGAGGATGAGCTTTGATTAGAGTATGACAGTGTATGCACTCTCCCATCGGGTAGCTGTCAACTATCAGCTTCTTAAACACCTTCCAACAAGAAGCTTTACCCACCGTCTTCAACCATTTCTCGCAGTAAAAAATGTATTCTGTAGCTGTCTCTGAATCAGGAGCACCTGTGTCAACAGAAGGAGTCTCGGCAGGAGTATCGGCAGGTGTACTTCCACTATCGACAGGGGCGGGAATCGATGGACTTGATGAAGACGGTTCAGCTTCAGTATCTTAAACAGGTCGACTTCCTATACGCCCACCACGACCGAGGTCTGAACAGGAGCAGTCGCACCACCACGACCTCGAGGAGCCGGAGGTCTCCCACCACGAGGAGCAGTTGCAGCAGTAGGGACACCTAGTCCGCCACGTCCACCACGAGGAGCCGGAGGTGTCGCCCTACAAAAACAATTACACAAATTGAAACTCAATTCAAAAAAATCATCTAAATCAGTGGCCATAATTCACACACACATAACACTAATTTCTCTAACAACAAGTACAACTGTACAAGCCAGTCCTGCTGTCCACAAGTACAAGCCATTTCATTAACAATTTAACATGATATACTTTCGAATCTCGAAAAAGAATTAATACCAAAGAAATCTTAGTGAAAATCAAGCAACAACGACGACAAATCTTAATTTTAACCGTGCAAAGTGTTAATGTCAAACACAAATGAATATAATTAACTTCTGTTCATTTCTCTTCTGGTTGGTCATAGCATAGGTAACCAAACAAGATATAGTTGAAACATAGAAGGAAAATGTAACTAAGAAATCTATGTTCTGTCAAAGGGTATAAGAGCTACCATTGTTGTAAGCATAATAAAAAGAATAAAAGTGGATTGGGGCTTAGGCTTATTAAATAAAGCTAATTTTAACACCACCACCAACCAAGATTCTTTCAACTCCATTTCTCACAATCTCCACCACCAATTTACAACTTTCATCACTCCACTTCCATCCTGGTAAATGAACCGCACAGATTTATCCATCACAAATTCACATCAGATTTATCCATCACAACTCACATCAGATTTATCAGAGGGGAGGAACCGAGGAACAGCGGCGGCTGCTGGCTGCTGGTGGACTGGTCGGCGGAGCAGCAGGGGAGCGGGTCGGGGAGGGAAATGGCGGAGAGCGGCAGCGTCGTAGAGGGAGATGTCAGAGAGCGGCGGCGGCGAGGAGGGAGATGGCGTAGAGAGGGGGAGTCTCTTCGCCGTCGGCTGCGTTGGGAAGGGAGATGGCGAATCGCCGAATCACCGTTCAGGGCAGGCGGCAGGGAGAGTCAGGCCAGGCGGGGGCGGCAGGGGAGAGAGCTCGCGATGCAGAGAAGAGGAAGGGGTTAGAGGTTAGGGGTGAAATGGTGGATCGATTAGGGTTAAGTTGGAAGTGGGTCGGCGTTGTTTTACGAGGGGCTAGATGCGCCGGTTAGTCGGTTTAACCGGCAGTTATCATTGTTGGTTAGCCTGTTAACCGGTCTATCTAACCCCACTACCGAACACCGTCCGCACACGTTTATTTCGGTTAGTCGGTTAACCGGTAACCGAACCTCCAACCCTAGATAAAATGGAGGAATAACCTACCATCTTACAACTTTTCAATGTATATTTACTATGTGATCCACATTTTATCACCTAAGATCAAAATATTGATGGAGGAGGGGGTTACAAAGACAACTCTGAGATACGCGTAGCTCCGTCACTCTATGATTAGCCATTACAAGTTACGGTACAATTGTTAAGAACCAATTGATTCAATTTACTCGAGTGGTTGGAGAGATTTGATCATGGATCTTTGACCATTTACTAACACACTCCTCAAAGAAAATTCAACTTATATAGGCTTGAACTTTGGATGAGTTTGGATATCATGTGCTGAACATTGAGGGTCGTGGTTATTCAAACACAAAATATCTCGATTATCGAATGCTCTTATATCATGTCAATAATTAATTGGTCACAATACATCAAACTATTGAAAAATACTCAATTACAAATTTTATATAATTTACTAACAACACTACCATACCCCAAATTGTGGTCATATACTAGGGATAACTAATTCTATTTATTTTTTGGTAACTATATTTATTATTTTGTAGGTATTATTGTTTGGCTACTAGTGTTGGTTCTGTATCAACCTTTTGTGTGGTTTCATCAATATGCAAATTATGATTTATTAAACTAAAATTTATGGTTTTCATGGCGCCACCCACCAAGAGTACCGCATAGTGCATGAGATATATATATTTTTTCCTAGGGTTTCCACTATTCTTTCAAGATTTGAGTAATCCTCCATTAATCACATGCCTCGACAAAATTATATATCCTTGTATAAGAAGAGAAGGTATCATCATACAATACTTAACTTCAATAGAAAGGATACCATACTACTTGCTTAATTAATTACAGAAATATGGAAGTGGAATTTCTGATAAATACATGTATAAATTTCAACGTGGAACGTGATCTTTTCTTTAATGTGGGAGATGAGAGATTGGAACTTGGACCGGGAGAATAAATTAAAATAAAACATAAAATAAAAACAAAAACATGAGTAAGATATGTTTGGCTTGCTTGCTTAGTTTGCTTTGTTCTGATGGGAACAAAGATAAATATAATTCTTAGTTTGCTTTGCTGAAAATGAAACAAAAACAATTATAATTCTTGTTAAGTAGCTAGCAAGACAGCTTTGGGGCAATTATTATAGTTCAATTTCAACATCCTCGTTTGATATTAGTCAATTTGATTCGTCATGGGTGAGAATTACCCGATTCACAGTAATGTGTGATAAGGTATGACCGTATGAGTACTACTTCATCCAGTCCATTATTGACCTGTATTATTTCAATTTACCTCAACACCTATTTATGTTTCTCCTATTTTTATTTTTCTTAAATCAGATTCTCGGCCAATGAAACCTTGAATAAATGTGAATTTTTATTGTTCAACCAGTTAAACTCAATTTCTCTATCTAATATCTCTATTTTTTATATGAAATGCTTTCACATTGTTTTACGGTAAAAACATAAAATTTAGATCGATTTTTACTTTCAACTAATATGTGATAGTGGATCGATCTGTCCGACTCGTATCCGATTGGATATTATCCGACCCAATCCGTACTTTGTGCGAGGCAAATAAGATGATTCATGTACCCTTCTTGCCATCATTGTCATCACGGTTCAGTTGCCGACTCCGAGTCACTACTACAGTTTCATAGCATATGCATACATGAGTTCAACTTAGCCTAGACTCTTTACAACTAGCTAGCTAGCTAGCTGTGTGGATGTGGATGCATGGAAGTATTCTTCGTTCGTACGTAAATTTAGTATATGGCCTGAATGGGACACTCCAAGGTTAGCCAGCCAGCCAGCCAGCCTGCAGCGAATCACCATCCTCCTCCCTAATGGCTAGCTACCGACCTTTGCTTTCCCTTTCATCTTTGTTCGATTGTGTCGTCTCAACAAGAAAAATACACTACATTACATTAATGTTCAAACGACCGAGTACTTAGTCAGTTAGTTAGTTCATCTTAATCAGGTACAGGCTGGCTGGTTATTGTTCGTAAGCAGCTCGCTAGCTAACCAGTGAGGCGACGAGCCGTGGGAAATCAAGGTTAGGTTATGTAAGAAGACTAGAGATGACGACCACTATTTACACATATTTTATTGTGGTGTAGGATTGTCGATCTAATGGAATGCAAACAAAAGGCAGCAGCTGGCATTAATTCTCGCAACAAGGGAATAGGCGTAGCTATATGGCTTGTCGTTTCGCTTGGAGCTATCGGCAAGATGACTAATTAGCTATATACCTAATGCTTTTGGGACATTTCAATGATAAGTTGGCGGCTATGAGGACAAACAAGAGTCAAGAGCGCAACGCACCCAAAGTTGTCTTCCTCGATGGATCGATCTATGGTGTCTATATCCGGTAATTCAAATCTCACGACCTTCATTTTGCAAGTCTCAACAAAACGTGTCTCTTTTGGGACTTAGATTATTCAAACCGTTGTGTTGTACTATTAGCTACATATGATATGTTTGTTAGGGTTGTTATGCCATCTTAATTAGTTAGGACGTACAGTTGTTAGTTAGTTACGTATTTTGTTGATATGTAGCAAGGTTGTCAACCCGTGTGTGGGTCGACCCACTTTGACCCTGGTCCGGTGAGAAAAACGAGCCGCACGCACTCGCCGGGTCGACTGCTACAAGGTTCCGGGTTGTAGGTCAAATTGTGTTATTTTTTTCTTTGGTTTGTGAAATGTGCCTATTTTCTTATTTTTCTTTTCGACTAACTACTCAATCTTTGGAATCCTAAGTTGAACATTTGAATATTGAATTTTCACTATATGTTAGATCTAATTACGACATGTTATTTTTGTGGAATATTATATGTTATAACTCATATGTTAGATGAGATTTTATATAATTTATCAGGATAAGTACAATATAATGACTATTTTCATATTTCGGGCTAAACCGGGCTAAAAAGGGGTGACCCATTAACCCTTGACCCACTAGCTCGACCGGGTCCGGATCAACCCGCGATTTCACAACCTAGCCTACTTTATCCCATTCATTCAACTGAGAAATTTGGTTATTTCTTTATTTTTAGAGTTTGGTTTATGATACATTATCGCTTAATTGACAGTGTTTCGAATGCTCTTCTAGGAATATATATATATATATGACAAAGGCTAGCGTACGCCCGGACGTACCTTAGCCTACCGTACGCCCGTTGAGTTTTGCTATTTAGACAATAAATTAACCGGAGTTTGGGCCATGATACTATACCCTAACTCCTAATGGGTGAACCCTAGTCCGCAATTCACTAACCCAAAGCATAATATTTATTTAATCTTGAAATAAAAATTAACGGTTCTGATTCGTCGAAATTATTGTTGATTTTCATTTTAAGATTAAACGAATCTTATGATTTGGGTTAGAAAACTAGGGACTAGGGTTTATCCATTAGTGGTTAGGGTATAGTATCATGCCCAAAACTCTCATTAATTCATGATGTAAATAGCAAAACTCAAACGGGCGTACGGTAATCTAACGTACGCCCGGGCGTACGCTAGCCTGAACCATATATATATATATATATATATATATATATATATATATATATATATATATATATATATATATATATGGGGAGTTCTACGGTACCCAGGGTGAAATCCAGGGTACCGCATACCCTGAGTATGGAAACGTTATTCAGATCATGAATTGACTGATCTTTCGGACATGATACTATACTATAACCCTTAAAGATCAAAATCTAGATCTTAGTTCTCTAAATCTTGTACTCCAAGATCAATTTAATTAGAAACAATAATCAACGGTTATGATTCGGCCAAATAAAGGCAAAAAATGAATGCATCATCTTGTTGGAGTATTTTGGGAAAGTCTGAGCTTGCACTTCATGACCGTTGCTCAATTACAGGAATCCACTTAAGGAAATCTTCCCTGAGGAACTATTTATATGGCTGACCCTGTACTTGTACAGGCACTTTTGTAAGAGCTCGAGTGGGAAAGGACTTGATACAGTGGTTACAAAAGGGATTGATGAATAGTTGAGGCAAAGGTTCAACGTTCATCAAGGCTGATACAGATCAAGGGTTGATCTGGGTTTTGTGCTTTAATTTTCGGTTTACTCTGTTTTTCTTAGCTTTGTTCTTCTCTGCTTATTCTTTGTTTGTTTTCAGTCAAAATAGAAAATCCAATAAAAGGTCTCCCAGACCATATTCTGGGATGTGGAAGTAAACCATTGCACTTGGGCGAACCACGTTAAAAACGTCTTCTGTCTTGTGTTCTTCTTCTTTACTCAAGCTGTCTATTTCTTCTCTGTTCTGGAACTACTCTGCTTTTCCTCTGTTCTTGTATTTCTAGAGGTGAAAATCTGTTCTGCTGAGTGTTGTAAATTCGTTTTGGGCTTGGAGAACCTGCAATTGGGCTTCCTTCGGGTTGGGCCCTTATTCCGGTTTGGCCCACTTCTTTGGTTATCTCAGTCGAAACCGAGTCGGGAAATTCATTTCCCTTCTCCTCTTCCAGAGTCATCAGTCGAACTGTCTTCTCTCTCATGTTGACCTAATTCCCAAATTGTCTCTGAAAGTTTTCACATCCTAGGATTTATAGTTTATAATTTAGATAATTAGGAACTAGGGTTCACTCATTAAGGCTTAGGGTATAGTATCAGGTCCAAAAATCCTGCTAATTCGAAATCTAGATAGCATTTTCATACTCAAGGTATGCGATACCCTAGATTTCACCCGGGATACCGTAGAAGGCACCATAGATATATATATATATATATATATATATTAGTTAGGAAAGTCAATATATATGGTCTACTAGTTTATTATTGTTGGTAATAATAATTCTAAAAGCTATAAATAAAGTCTCAATTACAAAATTGGTGGACAGAGCCTTGCAAAAGATATGTAGGAATATGTTTATCTATCTTAAAGATAAAACTGTGGGGTGACTCACTTTTGTAGGAGAGGGAGGATATAAAGGACCTCCATACAGAGCGTCGTCGTCTATTCGACCGAGTTGTTTTGATTAAGATTATAACTTTTCTGGGTGAAAATCCGAAGCCATTATCTTATTCCTTTTCCTATACGAAAACGAAAGATGTATTGAAGGATAATTAATATCATAACTTGTTTAAATTACTATCATAATTAACATGACTTCATTATTACCCACGAAGAGGGTATTCAGAGGGTTTCGAGTCCTATATAACAGTAAACTCCTAGACCCTCTAGATATACAATCGAGAGAGAAGAAGCACGAAGAGAGTGAGATTCAGAAAGCTTCGCACAAGGCGAGAGTAAACAAAGATTGATTGTTTTATCCTAGAGGCGACCGATTGATACTTTATTGTGCACATTACGAAACAATGGCACGAACGTGTTAAAATTAGTGACCTAGTTTGTGACTCAACCAGATTTTGTAATCATAATTTCGATTGTTCAGTTTCTAAGAATTAGTAGGCACGCCTTGATCATGGAGCTCAAAGATTTAATCTCATACCACATCACCCTTGTATAAAAGTATATGTTTATTGGCTATAATAAAATGTGCAATTTGAAAATACATACATTTCAAAATAAACAAATTATATATAAGTTGGTGGTAAGAATAAGACATTTAGTTGTTATATTAAGTGATGGCGGATACTACAAATTAAGCAAACACTTCATTATAAAACGATATACAATGAAATAAAACTATAAATTAATGGAAGAAAAGTTAGGCAAAAGTGTTTGAAAATAATTTTCAAAGTAACCTTTAATTTATAAGCATTCGAGTATTATCGGATTTGAACTCTTTTGGATGAACAGTGAAACTTGTTTCCTTACTTTTATTTCGAACGATTTAATTCATTTTCAGATTTTGTTTATCAAGAAATGATAGCTTCTTTTTCTTGGTGATCTATTTTCTATAGGCAAAAACTACACAAAATGAAAAGGAAAGTAAATAGAGCTATTGAATAGTCAATAATGTTAATACCGGTAAAGATAACACTGAACAATCGAAACTTGAGTGTAGAGTGTTGAGTTGAGTACAACAAACATACCGTTGGCTCCCAATAGGCTATTGGTGTTCAAACTTCAAACGGTTTGGTTAACATGGTAACCGTTTTAACCGGTACTATTTGGATAATTTGGTTTGGTTAATTTGGATAATTGGTTTGGTTTGGTTAAAGTTTTTAGCTTGTTTGGTTTAGGTGGTTTGGTTTCAGACACTCCTAACCAGTCAAACCAAATTAACCAGTTAAATAATTAGCCATATATCTAACATATATTATATACACATACTTAATACTTTGCATAACCACTCAAGAGTTAACGTTCATCCCTTTTAGACTCATAAAATATAAAGCTCAATATTGCTCATATAGTGTATATTTGTATATGTAAAATGTAGACCACAACATATGGACCCTAATTTAAATATTTCATACATTATGATGGATGAAAACTTGAAAGGAATGTCATTTCCAGCCTATGATAATTGCTAAAAGACTAAGTCAATTTACACAAACACAACAATTCATTAACCCATACCATTGTCATAAATTTTTGTTTGGTGAATACTTATATACTAATCGTAAGATAATTATCTTAGTTGCATGTATTTTTGTTAAGGGTCAACTATAACTACGTGTTGATTGTTATGTTTTATTCATTATATAAATTGCGAATTGTTGCATTAACCGGAAAATTTTCATCGTCAATGATAATGTGATTTTATATTGGTTAATCTGGTTAACCAATTAACCAAACCGATTAAACTTTAGTTTGGTTAATTTGGTTGTTGTATTAGCTTGGACGATTTGGTTATGATATTGTATTATATGGTTAATGGAATTTAGCTTTATTTGGTTTGGTTATAACCATGGTAACTAGGGGTGTACATGGGTCGGGTGGTCTGAGTTTAGCCATTTTAATCACCCGACCCATGCACTACGGTTTGGGAAATATTAAACCCAAACCCACCCAAAAAATTAAAACCCTACGGTTTATTTTTAAATGGGTTGGGTCGGGTTGGCGATATTTTTAAGTAATAACCCAATCCAACACAAAATATATAATTATTCTACATTGTTGGGGGTGTTATCCATCAGTTAGTAGTCTGGGCCTCCAGGCAACAGAATTGGGGGGCAAGGCCCATGAATGGGTTGGTGAAGCATCTCTAGGACCAAGCAGGATGAGGGGCGCATGGTAGGGGTGGGCATACGGTTCGGTAAAACTGAACCGAACCTAACCGAACCGAATATAAACCGAACCGAAACCGAATTAATATTATTCGGTTCGGAATTCGGAAGAGAAAATGACATATTTCGGAAAAGAGGGTCCTTTCGACCGAACCGAATTTTCGAATTCCGAACCGAAAAACCGAATTATTATAATTGCAAGCTCTAAATGGTGGATTTTTATGTTTCTACTTATTATGAGACTTAAATATTTGAATCATGTTAGTGTTTTATGACTTATGTGTTGAAATATTTGATTTTATCATTGATGATGCATATTTATTGTTCACATTAGGGGTGAAAAATAATTTAAAAAGAGAAGATACAAGCTAACTTCACTATTTCGGTTTTACAAAACCAAACCGAACCGAATTATAATTCGGTTTGAACCGACCGAACCGAATTATAATTCGGTTCGAATTCGGTTTGAGGTTTGATAGAATTCGGAGACCCGGTATGCATAATTTCGGTTCGGTTTGAACCGAACCGACCGAATGCCCACCCCTAGCGCATGGGGACAAAACACTAAAAGCCAAGGGAGACCAGGCTGTCAGGTGGTCCATCGCCTGCAGGCGCCTGTCACGCGTCAGAAGCCTGACAAAGCAGTTGAGATATCTGACAAGGAGGGTACAAGGCATTAAATGGAGACAATGACGTGGAGGAGATCAACCTCGAACTCGGTGAGTATAAATAGGGGCAGTTGGTAGCATTTACACAGGTTGGATTCTCTCACTAAAACTCTTACTTTGGGACACTTCCCTCTCTAAGGAACTAACTTGGACGTCGGAGGATTAACGGGCCCAGGCGCCCCCTCCTTGTTCGTGTGTGTAGGCAGGCGCCAGTCGAAGAGAAGTTTCAGGTGTTCCGGTGGGTGTTGTGGCTCAAACATACACCATAAAAATGTTTTATAAATAATTAAAATTTCAAACGAATAAACCGAGGTGAAAGGTATCAAAATTCACAAATGTTGTTTGAAGTTTAATAAAATGTGTTTTACTTCAACATATGTCTAGTTTTTTTCACGACATTTGTTGAAATAGACTAAAAAAGTTACAAACGAATGCATCCATAATACGTTATTCTATTAAAATTGTACACAAGAAAAAAGATTATGTGAATCATAACTATATTAAGTCTATGTCTAAACTTAAATCCGAAGAATGCATTAGATTAGGGAGACCATAAGAGAAAAACATGGCGAAATATCTTAATTTTCTCATAAGTATGGCTATATATGACATAAATATGTTTTGGATATGAACTCATACTAATAGTTGGAACACGGGTTGGGTCGGATTCTACGGGTTGTGTAATCCAAAATCCAAACCCAACCCAAAAGAGGCGGGTTGTACAAAAGAAAACCCCCACCCAACCCAAAACCTTAGTTTTAGCGGTAAACACGGGTGTGTTGAGTCGGGTTGGACGGGTGGGTCGGTTTGCGGGTGTGTTTGTTCACCCCTAATGGTAACCATTTGAACACCCCTAGCTCCCAAGACCAAGAGGGGGAAGGTGTGGGTGGGTAGGTGAGTGAGTGAGTCAGGGAGTGACTGTCGCTGACGTGGCCTCCCTCACAATGCTGGCGCTGACGTGGTCCCTCTCCGTACAGCTAGCTCATGGAATGGGGCCGCAAAGGGCGACAGTTACAACTTACAACTATGCACAAATGCTACAACATTGTTTGCCGACGTGTTATAGCGTTGGATCCTAGTATTATTAGTATGTTATTTTCATCCAGAGCTGAGCAAGCTTGTCGTCAGATAATACAAGCAACCAAATATACAAAAATGAAAATGCGCGCAATATAATTGTGTGGTCAAACATTTGCCATCCCATTGCGACAATAGCTCAAAAGGTAACATAAAAATTCAGTCGACAAGGAGCATAGTCTACCGATTTAAAAACAATAAAGCAGTTTTTGGGCCGAAGCAATTTAAATTGCTTCGTTTTACATTGATTTGAATTGACAGGGGACGTTCAATTATTTTGAAATAATGCATCGATTGAGAGATGAAATAGTTTTGAGTGAATTGGGTCAAATTTTTCTTTTTTTATTAAATCTATCATCCAAACGATCCCTTTAAAAAATTATATAAGATTCATTAACCGTTTGAATTATTATTGCCGATTGATTCTGGACATGGGGTTGAACTTTTTTATGGAAACATTTTATTTTTTTTGGTAAAATTTATGGAAACATTTTGTATTTGAATCCTTACAACCGTAATTGATCTGAACATAAAATGCGGCATGGATAATATGAGCTGTAATTTGGCATCCGAATTTTAGTTCAATGAGGAGGGAGGAAGAAACAAGAAGTAAAATAGCGATGTGAGCTGGGGAGGGACCAAATTGGACTTTTTCAATCTTAACTTTGTCCCTGTTTTCCTCGTTGCCAGGATAAAATTAAACTTGCTCTTGATTTACATTTATATATATATATATATATGTGTGTGTGTGTAAGAGACCTTTCTGGACGTACACAACCTTGGAGAAACCGAAATGAGGGTTTGTTTTGTTTTTAGGTTTGTCATTTTGGCCGATTGAAATGTAAAACTCACAAGGTTAATGAAGAACTAACTAAGAATGTGGGATCAATTAAGAAGCACAACATAAAGGGAAATGATGAAAGCAAGCTTGTTGAAAAATTCTACACTAGTTTAATTTAGGTCTTCCATTAGATTTTTACAATTTCCGAATCCAACTGTTCTCAATTTTGTCCATTTCGTGCTTATTACTAACAAAGGTCTCCTTAATCTCTATATTCCTCATTAGACTTTTTCTTACTAAAAAATGGTGCAAGCTACCAATTGAAAAATAATGGACCAAACAGGACCGCGTAGTTTGGTTCGAATCATAGACTGTTAATTAGCATCCAAATTATCTAGCCAGTTGAAGATCCTTGATGGCCCCTTGAACTTGAAGCTCTACACGAGTGATGAAGCAACTCTTTTGATTGTTTAGCAATTGTTTAGCAATTTTTAAATTGGTCCCACATAGCCACATCAGCAACTTAGTAATTTATTCCTTCAACAATTTCTTGTCATCTCCATCCCAACAATTCCTTAGCAATTTCTATTGATGAGACCCACAATATATCCATATAAAACTTATGTTTTTCTTAAATTGAATTACAAAAAATATCTAAATATTTGTATTTAGAGTAATTTCTTTCTAGTTTCATGAATATTCAATTACATCTATACATCTCTTTTATTTTGCATTTGGATGATAAAAATCCAAGATATAATTTATAGCTAAAAAATGTGTATCATAATTACTTCTCTAACTAATTGATCATATAAAAATATTTTCTAATCAACAACTTAAAAATAATAATATACAATCATACAATTTGTGGTAGGAAAAGGAAAAACAAACATGATCTGTTTAGGTGGCATTGCTAGACAACTTACTAATTTAGCAAACTTGCTAACTTAGCAATCATCCATGCATCCCTAGCAATTGCTAAAAGATTGCCACTTCACCCTCCACCACATTTGGCAATTGCCAAAATTTGGGGATGGATGGGATAAACAAACAATTTGAATTAAATGTCATTTACTGATACAATATCAATCTCCACTCCACAACCACTGTTATAGTACAAGCCATAGTGATGATTTAGTAATTTCTCTGCTTGCGTATCATTTAATATATTTTCTTTATTATTATTATGTGTTTCATATTATGTTAGAGTGTTTGGCCTTAAAGCTTTCCAGTAAGGTCTATTTAGTAATTGCAGCTCATTTGTTTACATATTTAAAAAGTGCATTAGTAGGATTGGAATCCTAGTCACTCAAATAAAGAATGAGCACTTAACCAATAAGACTAGATCATATTTGTTATCATGCTTTAATTAAACAAAACCCATTCCTTTAAAGTCAAATGAAAAAAATACAAACCCCATTTTGAATTTCGTGGACGGTGAGCGATTCCAATAAGCTCCATTTAGTAATTGTATATCATTTATTTATATATTAAAAATTGATTGTTGAGATTTGTAATCATGTTACTCAAATAAAGAAAAAGTATTATAAGTTTATAAACAACTAGACTACAAATGATAAATCTATATCACCCATATAAAAATATAAAGTAAAAGTAAAAGCAACTAAACTACATTATATTTGTTGCAATTTATTTAATTAAACACTAGAGACATATTCAGTATATGATGTTTTATATTTTATTTGAATTTAGTGATATCTTATAGAATGAAATTAATCCTGAAATCAAAACTCAAGTAACACTGATTTGATTATTAAATATTTAATTATACGTGTTGTTAGTTTAGACAAAATACCAAGGATTGAAAAGGTGTACCGAAAAAGTCGGCGGTAAAGTATTTATGCTGAAACCATGGTTTAATCGTGGTTCAACCGTTTTGTAAAGCTAAATACCGCCTACTGGTTTTACTTTCGTAATGAGGTTTTTTTGGTGGAACCACAGTTACAGTATGGGAGTTGATAAAGGTCGTCCTTAAAATTACTATTGATCGTCCTAAAAAATAACAAAGTTACATTTTTAACCTTTTGGCATTTTTAGCAAACAAACATCACTTTAACTAAAAAAATGAAAAACACTCAATTTCCCACACTCTCGAATTCATCGTTGACATTCTTGAGTCGTAATCGTTGAGAATACGTCCGAATCATGAGTAGTGACTCCGACGAGGTAAAAATCAGATTTTTTTCAAAAAAAATTCCAAAACCCCTCAACTGAAGCCAATTTTCGTTTGTACCATGGCTCAACCTAAGGCAATTTTCGGTTGTACCATGGACCAACCGAAAATTGGCTTCGGTTGAGCCATGGTGCAACCGAAGGTGATTTTCGGTTGAGCCATGGAGCAACTGAAGGTGATTTTCGGTTGGTCCATGGTACAACCGAAAATTGCCTTAGGTTGAGCCATGGTACAACCGAAAATTGGCTTCGGTTGAGGGATTTTGGGTTTTTTTTGGATTTGTTTGGTTTATATCAATAATTTTCTATTCTTTTACTACGATTTATGATTCGATCCATAAGATAATTTGTTGAATTTTGGTTTATATATTTTTTTAGATTTATGGAAGGGGGAGGAGTTGTTTGTTTTGTGTTTGATTTTGAAATTCAAAATGGGCAATTTGGTAAATTACATATTAAGTTAGGACGATGGTTAGTAATTTTTAGGACGACCTTTAACCATTCAGATGGTTTTCAATACTTGAAAAATACATATGCATAACCAAAATGTCGACCTTTGTAACAAAAGTAGTCAGTTTTTATACTACAAATATAGCCATACATGAAATATGTTAAACTTAACACTACCATCGTACCTATCTTGACTATATAAACTGGATACACTAATGTGATTTTTTTTTGTGTTAACTTGACAACTTGGAGTTTTTTTTGCATCTTATGCTAATTAATTTAAATAAAAAACAAAGCAACAAAAAGAAGGGAAATATTCACTAACAAAAAGGGAAATTAAGAGAGACAAATGAATAGTCACATAACCTCTCCTTCCAACCCATTTTCTATATTTCTTTTCCACTTCTTCTCCATCTCTCACCATCAATAAAATTCAAACCAATGTTGGCTCCCATCTAGCAGCATATTTGAGTTCAATAGAACATATGACAAAATTCTTTTAATTGGGTAACGACAATGCATAATAAATTGCTTCAACATACGACGAAATCGACAGTAACTAAACTGAAAACATGAAGCAAGTTGTACAAACACCGTTCAATACACATTAGCATCTCAATAAATGAGGCAAGATCGCCTTTAATCAAAATTTTCTAAAATTTTCTTATACCTTTGCCATGATTCAATCTCTTATTTTAGCTAATATAAGATTGAGTAGAACAAATTCGTCTACTTCTAGAGGTTGAGATCCGGACCCCATGTTATTTCGGGCGAGATTAGATATAACAATCTCAGTAGACCTTTGAGATAATTGAAGGAAGAAAGGAAGAGAGAGAGAATAGGGCGGTAATATATGAAAGTAGCAGCAAAACCACCCAATCTATATCTAAACTCCTGAACAAGGTTTCTAAATCATTAGATGACTAAAGGGGGGGGGGGGAATTACCCGTTGATCCACATATTTAATGTACACTTTTATGATCTCCAAACTAGCTTTTTACCCGACCCGTTGGCCGGAGAGATTTATTTTATAATTTATATAAATTAACTTATTTATATGTTTAAATCATTATGGATCTTCTAAATATTTTGCGTTCTTGATTCATAACAGAGTTTGTAGTATGTCTATATTGAAAATTTTGAATAATTAGCACACTCACTTATGATGCTTTCGGTCTTCTAATCATAAATTATGCCGCTGTCACGTCCCATTTAGAACTTATGTCAAAATTTGTCAACCAAAACACTAATATTTAGAGTGCGTCAACCTGAAGCGCGCGCGCACACACACACATATATAGTTCAAGCTAGGCGTGCACTAGGGCCCAGGACTACGCTGTACTCTTGCGTTCACACTACCATACCACCATTGAGTTTTACTATTTAGACCCCGAATTAACCGGAGGTTTTTGGGGCATATGATACTATACCCTAACCTCTAATAGGTGAACTCTAGTCCTTAATTCTCTAACCTCTAATTTGTGCACATACTTCCTCATACCTATCAACTATCGTATCTTGAGTCAAATCAAAAGTATAGTATACCTTGATATTCTATATATATGTGTGTGTGTGTGTGTGTGTGTGTAGGTAGACTCAAAGCTATCTAGATACTTCGTCAGACCTATCTTATCTCGCCTAATACTCATATTAAAAGTGCTACTTGCCTATCCCACACCACCGGGATAGAGATCCCGCTTTTACCCCCATAACGTCAGACAACCATTGGGGTTGTCTATCGTTCTATATGTAATATATAAAGAGGCAAATTCTAAGATCATGTTATTTATTTATTATCCTCTCCCGTCGTCCCCTTTATGGAGAATAAAAGGGCAGGGATGACAGGATCATAGCTCGATATGGTTTTATTATGTTCATCGTATCAGAGGGGTTTTTTTTTGCTTGTTTTGGGCTTCTTTTCATTCTTTTTTGGCACATATGGTTGTGATCAGAGGTATTTATCCCCCGAAAGGGATTGGGATTTTAGGTCCTTTGGAAATCGTATGCACATTCATGATCCTCGAGTTTGGACGAACTCTCGACCAATGTTGTAAATATTAGGACTTTTTAGTGAGAAATTCTTAGTAAAGATACTTCATTATTGGATTTATTCATCTATATTGAAACTCGACACACACCGTAGCCTTCATGATGACTAAATTCTCTAATCTCGACTCATTTCCATTTTGGATGTTTGTTTTTATATCAAGACACTTAAATTTAGTATATTATACAATATGTATCAATTGTTAATTATGGAAGTATAGACTAAACCTCAACCCGTGGTCATTGTTTATATGTTGTCTTAGAATCTCAATCTAAGACACTCACACACGCTATCGAGGATGTTGGTCCTAACATGGTCGTTGAAAGATTAATTTTCAAACATTTTATCACTTATATATTAATAATTGATAAAGAGTGTCTCCAATACACACATATTTCAAGTGCATTTAAAATATATTATCATTTGAACAATATCAGTGGATTTCATTTGATTATTTGCATTAACTTATTATCTTATACGACATATATCAATTCGTGTTTCTCGAGTTTGGACAAACTGACAACCAATTTTAAGAGTTGAGATTATTGGATAAAGATATTTGATTGTTGGATAAATATGTTTATCCCAATTGAGTATCTTACTAAAAATTCCCAACCTTTATTTGGTAAATGCCTAGGTTAGTAGTTGATGAAACATGATGTTTATCGTAGATTCTCAATAAAGATTTCTCTAACCTTCACATATGTTATTTTTCAAGGCATCTTTTGTCTCATCCTAGGGTATCAAATAAAACTTCGTCAACAATCATATTTAAGTCATTTTGAAAATGTTGATTTATAATCGTCGAAGATAACTCCAAGTCTGAAAGAAAATTTCTTAGCATACGACTTAGGACCTCAATATAGTTTGCTCAATCAACATGATATATATCAAATATTATTAATGTGAACTTAAGACACATTATAAAATTATTGCACATGTGATTCCTCTTCATCTGAGGAGCTTAAGGTAGAACATGATCTTAATGAATAAGAAGTTTTTTTTTAATAAATAATTGTACTACTCGATCAAGATTATACTCTGACATTTTGCTAAATTATACTCTGACATATACTTTATGAATAAGAGCGTGTTTCATTGCAACAAAATATAAAGTAATATAGTTTATTTTTCGAAGGTAATTGAATGTCAAATGTTTATTTTCTCTCTTTTCATATATATTTTGTTTAATCGATAAAAACATTATTGTTTATGTATGTTTGTTTAATTTTTTCATCAAAATGTAACTTATTATTCAATTTTAGTAAAAAATGAATAGAAAATTTACTTCATAAACTTTAATCATAAATTTTTTATTTAAACAAATGTGATATATGTCACTCTCTGTTTTTCTTATTTATATTTTGTTTGCTTGACAAAAAAATTATTATTTACGTGTGTTTGGTTAAGTTGATCTACATGTAAACTTATTATTAAAGCAAAAAAAAGGATAAATGAAAAGGAATAATTGATAAAGAAATGAAAATATTAAAGAAGAGAGAGGTAGCTCCATAAATACATTAATAACTAATTTTTTTGTTTGTAAAAAAATTATCCAACTTGGCATATTGTGGATCCTTCAAGTGCTTATGTGCCAAGAGATTACTTTTGAATTGACATTATATATAGATAGATAGATAGATAGATGTGTGAGTTAACAAATTTTATAGATGTTGGTTTTATATACCAAATGGAACACTAAACTCATATTATATAAATGCCCTATATATTGATTTTAAATTTCAAAGATTTTCTTTTTTCCAGAAAGCATGATCTTTTTTGAGAAATTCGATTTTCACAATTAAATATTTAATGATTATAATACCCAAACTATCATCATATATTAATGTTAGCTCTTAACCATTCTCAACATTCTTAAAGATATAAATTAGTTACTAATAAATTAATATGATAATTTATGTGTTATTAACTGTTATCCTTTTAGATGATTGTTGACTATAAAGTTTGAATCCTTTAGATGATGAATTTTATGCTTCCATATTAGCAATAGGCTAATCGTTTGAAGTTTGTAATTATTATTTTAATGTAGGGGTAATACCACTACAATACCCGAATTATCGCGAAAATGCCACTTGTATCCTATTGTTTCCAATATTTTATCTGTGTCCTGAATTATGATTTCGTTAGTGTTGACTTTTGTTGACCGTTACTTTTTAACAGAAAATCTTGTCAGTGTTGATGTGGCATCTGACGTGTAATTTCTAATATTTATTTTTATTTATTTTCCATCTAAATTAATTTAAAATTAAAAAAGAAAAAAGCTCATTTCACATACCCATCGTCCCACTAATCCCCTCTTTCCCAATTCTGCCAAAATAAAATTTCACAGTAATCCCTGCCATGGAAACAAACCAAAGGAAGCAGGGGACGAACGCGATCAGGTTGTTATTCAATCAGGCAAAATGTTCAGCAAGCTGCGAACTGAGAATCAATCAACTACAACGCAATTCCGATCTCATGAGCACAGCTTCAGATACAGACACGAAAGCAAAAATTAGAGGAAACTAGGGTTATGAGGAGCTGGAGACGGAAGATCTACAGACCTCCAAGTTTTTCCCTTGAACAATCGGCTCGACCAAAACAGAGGACAAGAAAATAAGAGAGAGGGGACTTAAATTGACGAATTCCCTTCTTGCGAACCCAGATCCGCCAACAGATCGAGCTTGCTTGGAGTAAGAGGAGGAAGAAACAGTTCTGCCGAAGGAGCAGTGGAGCAGCGGAGTCGGTGCAGGAGATTTTTGTCAAGAAGAGGTGAGGAGAAGCTGATGGTTCGGAGGCCCGGTGGTTTTTCGAGGGCGTAAATATCGAATTTGCCAGGGAGGGAGAGGCTGGAGAGTCGAATGCCAGAGACGGTGTCGCCTCCCTCATAGACGATGTCGACTCATCTGTTCTGGCAGTGGAGAGGTGTTAGGGGGACCAACAAATGGCATGTGTGATGGACGATTTGGGTTTTAGGAGGCCTTCCTCGTCGGGAAGAGGTGCGGAGAGATGGGGAAAGAGAAGGAGGAGAAGGAAGGAGAGGATGTGGGTGTCGATGCCGGTGAACAAAGGCCATTTGCTGGGCTGAAAATGTAGATCTCCATCACCGTGTTCTTCCCTAAAAGCATATCTGGAAGCACCTCCAATGGAGTTCTATTTCCATTTTGTTTTTGTTTTAATTTTAGTTTGTTTAATACTATAATTGAATTTAGAGTTTTTTAATTTTAACTCAATTTTTTAATTTAAATTCAAAAAATATGAGGTCAGTGACGTGACATCTATGTGGCAGCCACATTTTTTGCCACATCAACAAAAGTCAACTTCGCATTGACCACCGTTTGGTCAACCGTTATCTTTAACGGTCAACGAAATTGACAGGATACATACAAATGACACAAAGTATCATAGTTCAGGACACAGATGGAATATTGGAAACAATAGGACACAAGTGACATTTTCGCGATAGTTCGGGTGGTGTAGTGGTATTAGCCCTTTAATGTATAATTGTCTTAGTTCTGTTTGGATTTAATAAAAAAACAAGTTAATAATATTAGAATATATAGAAATTAGTACCTTAGGATAACCGATCAAGAAAATTACATATGAACTAATTATTATCAGTGTAAAAATTATCAAGTAGTACAAACATACTTTCGACTCTTGAGTAAACAATTGAGCGTACCCAAAATTATTTGAAAATATGAATGAATTGTGTTAGGGGAGATTAATACATGAGGCTAGGCACACTTAACATATAACATCAATGAAAGAGAGAGTGAGTCCCAGAAGAATAAAACTCACCATGCTTATTTTGGGTTGAGCAAGGAGAAAAATCCAACTCGGAGGCGCATGACGACAAAGTGTCTTTCCAAATCAGTACTGATACTGACAGTCTGGCGCATGTGCATTTGTGGCGGTGTGTGTGATCAAGAGGGTTGGTCGGGGTGCATGCCCGTTTGGGGAAATAAGACATTTAATGCTCTGATAAGGTTGTCAGATCCACATCGGGTATAAGTAGGGAGCAGGTAGGAGCATTTAAGAATGTTGGATTCTCTCTCTAAAACTTGGAATATCACTTATCTCTCTAGAGCAGATCTTGACTTGGCCTCAGAAGGATTAACAGACCTAGAAAGGTCCGCGTGTGCGCATGTACAGGTGAAACAAGAAAACAACATGAAGTTTTAGGATCAAAGCTCTAATAAGGGGATTATCATAAAATAGTGACAAATAATATGAATTCATCCGACCTACGGGTTGGGCAAAAGTTAGTTTAATAATACGAGAAGATTGTGACTCAATTTATGTTTCGTTCTTTGTTATTCAATTTAGGAGTTTCATAGTAATTTGGGGTAGTTCTCACCATTAAGCAGATCGTCTACTTGAGATCGTCGACCAACCTATCAAAAGTCCGGAGGCAAGATCATGTCTCATACACAACCACTTTTGGGGCACACCACTCGCTTGCCCAGTTAAATATGCATGCACAATTAGGGGTGTGCAACGGTTTGATCCATGCCAGACCGCATTTGGGCAAATCGACACTTGATCTTAACTAAATAGAATTGAGTCTAATTCTTAGTCACATTAATTTTATAAATACTGAAAAAATAATCGGAATTGATATTTATACCGGACTACACCAAACCAAATACACTATTAATCTGATCCTTGATACAAAAATATTTTTCTCTATTGAACCGCCATTTATCCGTACATTTGGACAGTACCCCTATGCGCAACAGTCCTAGTACCTAGATTTCCCTACTTTGCTTATTGCTGAGCATTTTGGAGAGTTTCTTTTCGACTCATACTTTATCCGCGAAGATTCTTAGCTCCAGCTTTGGTTGGAAGCGAAAGTTTCAATCAGCCACGTGTCAGTTTTCTATTGGTGATTTCATCATTTTTTAATATTTTAATTTAATTCTTGATTTACTTAGCATAATTAAATATTAAGAAAAAATGAAGGTGAATCCACCAATAACAAACGGACACCATGAATGATTGGAGTTTTTTCTGCTTCCATTCAAGGTTGGAGCTAATAATTTTCCCTTTATCCGTACCAAATAGCTAACCGTTGGTTTTGACGCAAAATAAAGTGGAAGTGTTGAAATTAAGAAAAAACCCGGATTGGAGATAAGTTAGAACTATGTCGACAAGAGCCTTCAATAATTAGTCATGTCAAAGCAAAAAGTTAGTTTTAATAATTAAGTTAATTTTTTACATCTAGTACAGGGAGCTGTAGCACCCTCTACAGTCTACAATGTGGTAATGGGTGATAGATGATGGTGAAAGGTGCTAAATGGTGATTAGTATTTACTGCTATCACATATACAATTATTTTACACTATAGTATATTCATGTTACCATAATTATACTACTCATAATATATTTTTATACACTATCAAGCATTATCACCATGTCTTGTGTGTTAAATTTTCCCAAAATTGCCTTACTCGTCGAATAATTAAGTTAAACCATAATATCTAACAAGTTGTCATCCCTAAAGGACACCTAGCCTGTTGAAACTAGCTTGTCACCTAGGCCAGGGGACGTGCGCCCAATCACATATGTCATAGAGCGGGCAGCCAACCAGTGAGGCTCAAAAACCATACTCAATATAGTCCAACTAGGTCATTTCATGTTTGATGTTAAGAATTAAGATGACCTTATAAATTAACTAAATTACTCCATGTTATACAAAGTTAACTTTTAGGGTATACAACATTATTTTCTTTTCACTTTTGTAACAATGATAAATTGATAATTTCCTTCCAGATTTAAAACTATGGTATATACTCGATGTTATTATGTCACATTATCACTATGCAAACTGTGAAATTTGTTAGCATTTCTACATTTAGATTCAAACCATTAGGACCCATGAGTTACTTTCCAACACTGTTGGTACCAAATTTTCAAAAGAGAAAGGTAAAGGTAGGTTGGTGCAAATCTCAGGAAGGCAGTTGATCCGATGGTTCCTGTTTTGCTTGACTTGTCGGAGACAAGAGGTGTTCTACCTACGTACCTAGCTGTATGGTGAATGGTGACTGACCATTGGGTTGGATGGCCAAACCGCAGTAGTAAGTAGTTTTAATCAAGAATTGAAAAATCGTTTTGTGTCGGTGGTTCGACCAAATTTTTTTTTATTTGAGGCAAAATTGGTTAGCGGTATTTAGTAAGGATTGTAAAATCGTAGCGTAGGTTGTATCAGAAAAGTCATCGGTAGTTTGTTTTATATTAAAATCATGGTTTAACCGTGGTTCAATCGTTCCATATCACTAAATACCGTCTACTAGTTTAACCTCACGTATGAAATTTTTTTGTGGAACCACAGGTACGATATGATTACAATCCTTGGTATTTATTTAGCTATATATAATGATTGAACCACGATTACATCATATATTTCATCAAAACATAAGAGTACTGGTGCAAACAGCCCTTACCGCTAAGCTAATTACATGTAACCTTTTACTACTGTGACTATAAACTACTGCCAAGGATAGAGCTGGAGACAATAAAACCTACTACCAGTACACAGAAGTCGCCCCTACAAGGATGATTCACATTAGTGATGATAATTTGTATCCGTCCTGTGGGTATTATCCGACCTGATTAGCGATGAGGCGGGTATTATCCGACCTGATTAGCATGGGTTGGGAGTATGAGTATTTTCGTCCAACCCGACATGTTCCTCCTCTTCCTTTTTTCCCCATTCTATCTCAATTTCTTACAGTATCTATATTCACATTTCTCCTATTTTGACTTTTCTTCAACTATTAAGTCTCGATCTTTCAATTATTTAGACTCAATTACTCATTCTATTTATTACTGCTTTTCATTCATAAAGTGTTTTTCTCTTTGTTTTATCATAATAAATAAAACTTTGCATGTATTTTTTTCAAATAGTATGTAAGAGTAGGTCGACTCGACTCGCCCCGACCCGTACCCATGCAGGTATTACCCACCCTGACAGCATTAGATGGGAGCATGAATATTGAGATACCCACCCTGCCCTATTGCCATCACTAATCCACAATCTTTTTTTTATTGTAGCAATTTGGCATTCCATGTAATTAATTGCCCTCCAAATTAATGCAGCCCATATCAGTCTTCTTGTTTGTGCATAGGAAGAACTACTAGCAAACTGAGGAATTGCCCATTGGAGCTCAGTACTCCAGTTGTCTTAAGGAAGTACCAGAATAAAGCAATTTATATCTGGAGTATTTAGAGAAGACATGAGCAAGATATGTGATACAATTAAAGTCGCACAACTCCAAGCAATTCGAATCAAAAGAACTAGATAGGATGGAAATCGATCGGACAGTACCCACTCGTGAATAAGGACAATCGATATATGAATCGGTCGGACAGATACAACTCAAAATAAAGGGCGATCGATATGGGTAGCTCGCCACAAGTAGGGTGAATACCTAGTTGATAAGAGTCGCTCTAACACTCCAAAATTCTCAATAGAGTAATTAGGGCAAAGTACTCTAGGAAACTCGGCAATAGCTTTTGAAATTCACTCAAAATTGTCTCTCCTCCAAACCAACGAGTTCAGCCCCTTTAAATAGGCAAAATACAATCCAAAACCGACACCAACAAAACAAGGAAAAACAAGGTAAAACCCGAATTAAAACAAGGGAACCCTTTAACCATCCCAAACGACTCGTTAAGCCTGCTTCTTGTGATCTGCCTTCTTTTCAACACTTCCTCCTTCTTCCTCCACTCGAATCATCATATATGGCTTCCCTCAAAATAGCTCCACGTCCATAGCTCCAAAATGACTCTCCAAATAAGTTGCAAGCTTCTCTTTCAATGCTCTAGTCTTAGCACCTGTAACTGGTCCGTTGATGTCCTCATCATATAGTTTCAATATCATGGTTGCAGTACACGCATCCAAGAGGGCCTGTAAATCCACAAGAGTTCATCTTGTCACATGTAACAATATGTTCTTGAATGACCAGCTAAGAAATGAATTTGTTACTTGGGATCACAGGAGAAGACCAGATTAACTTCGACCATGAAACCATTGCACTTTTTGTCACAACTTCCATTACGATTTTACTGTGTTTGGTTTTGACCCAAGAGACGTTGAGGAGGTGACCACTGTAGTACTAGTATGTATGAGTAGGGGTGGCTATACGGTCCGGTTAATTGGATCAAATTGATCCGGTTTTTTTGGGAATATAAGGATCAAAGATTGGATTGGATACACTCCGGTCTTGATCTGGTCCGGTCTTGACCCGATCCGGTCCCAATTTTATCTTGCTTTTAGGTATTGGGGGTCTCTTATCCGGTTTTTATCCGGGTTTTTACCTCAAATCTAAACCCGAATATGAGATTGGATTGTTTGCTATCCGGTCCCGGTCTGAGTTATACAGTCCGGTTTCGGACAAAACCAAACAGTCCGGACCAAATAGTCCGCCCTCTGTGTCAGGGTCATTTCCTTACCAATGGGAACGGTTGGCACAGAACAAATCCACGACCGTCGAGCCTTTCAACCATGAAACATACATTTGCTAAAGTGGATACAATTGTATGTCCAGATAACCATGATTATCTTTGATGTCACCTTCCCCACTAAATCATCGAATCTTAATTAATTACAAATTTCTTTTTTTTTTGGCACCCTTCCCCCTTTCTGCAATCTGGCTTTATTTGGGTTGATAATATAAAATTATGAAATTATCTACCCATGTTTATGGGTTCTTACTGGGTGACAGAGTGAGTCGAGTGATTTTCGAGTAGAATTCAATTCGTCCATTATCAAGTAGTTGATATGTTGTTACTTGTCATCCATCCTCATCACTTACGGGTTGGATTGTAGATGGATGACGAGTAAATGTGCTTAAATTGTCCGTTGACAAAAAAACAAACAAAATATTCAGTTGTTCATTTAACTGGTATCCAATGTCGTAGGCTTGTAGCAATTTTCA
Organism: Linum tenue; assembly: GCA_946122785.1. Classification (NCBI taxonomy): domain Eukaryota; kingdom Viridiplantae; phylum Streptophyta; class Magnoliopsida; order Malpighiales; family Linaceae; genus Linum; species Linum tenue. The sequence continues at coordinate 68,062,033 of CAMGYJ010000009.1, read as the reverse complement.
CCTCGTTGGTCTTTACTCTTTAAAAAAACTTAAAACTTAATTATCCAGCTGCTTCAAAGTCAAAACCTATTATCCAAAATTTGTGTTGAGACCGTCTTAAGGATTTATTAAAGGGAATTAATTAAAGGCATTAACCGTGTCGGTTCAGAAGTTATTCCATGAAATAAGACAAAATTAAAGTGCATCTAGTTTTTAGCTGGTGCAACCACATTCATAAAAAGAGCTTTTTGACCATTAGCTAGCGTGGGTTTAGTTTTCAATTCCCACTTATCTTTAAGGAGAAAATGAGAGTAAAAAAAATATCATTTTACTTTTCAGTTTTCTGATAAAACATTTTACTTTTCAGTTTTCATTCACATTAGCTCCGGCTATTTTTTGTGTCGTCGTTTGGACGAATAATTCAAACATATTAATTTAAACCAATTGTTTCAGTTTGAGATAGTTGGGCCAAATTCATCCATTTATTAACAAAAATTTGGATCGAACAATTTTGAGGCAGTTATAAATAATTGTCTAAAGTGGATGCATAATGCATATGGTTAGAATGGAATCTTTTGTAAAATAAGACAATTGACCAACTTTTTTTGTTTCGCAATTACTCGATCCAAACCAGATTTCCAACTTTATAGCAAACTAAATCATGTAGTATACTTTGAAATTTTACCTCGATGAATATATCGATCTTCTTTAAATATAAAACAAAATTGATTCTTTATCTATAAGAAAATGCATGATAAATCAATCAATACATATTTTATGGAGGCACAAAGCCACAAACCTGTTTTAGATAGGAGAAGCTACACAATAAACCAATTTTTAGTCAACTATTTTTGTAATAGATCTTTCTTAAACCTTTTTTGTGATTTTGTGTTCTAGTGCTAATGATAGAGTCAATATATTTTAATGAACTGGTCGTTCTGGATATTTATTTATTTAAATAACTTAGAAATTGTGATCAACTCTAATATATCAAAACTAAAAAACTATGTATATGTTATTCTCTCATCACAAATACGCGAAACCCATAAAGAAATTGATGGAGCTTATTATTATTTGTTTGCTGGTGCAAGAAGGCTTAGATGAGGAATGCCAAACCTCTTGAATTGTGTTTTAGCTTGTCCTATAAGTGGCTATAACACATAGTAATTTGAATTTCACATTAAATTCTCGAATATCAATCTGACATAAACTCCTATCCAAAAAATGTTTTACTAACTCGTAGAAAAACAAAGCTATAGCCTATAAGCAACCTTTTTCCTAAATCCCAGGACTGGTTGGCACGCGGCATTAAACCATAGGTAATAGAAGAGCAAAGTGGACTCGACTAAGGATTAACCTTTTTATTAACATCTATTCATCCAACAGACCTTCCTTCCGTCGGCATTTCGAATTTAGCTCTACCAATTAAGCCTAACCCCAAAAACATTGACCTTTAGTAGGAAAATGGGAAGCAAACAACTTTTTTTTTCTTCTAATTTTGATTTATTTTTAGCATGTACTATAATATCGTATTTAAAATGTGCTTCCTATTTTTTTTATATTTTAGATTTGTTTTTCGCATGTATTAGTACTTAAAATTGAATTGAACAAACAAGTGAATGATAGTTAACAATATTGTTATTAAGATAATATTTTAAATCCGTAATATATAGATATAATACTGATAAAAATCAACAAATACGATAATTTAAACATGTTATATTGCCCAATTCAAAAAAATAGTTATATTGCATACCAATTCAACTATTAATATGAATTTTGATAATTCGGTCACGGGTACAGCACACTATCACAAATCTTTGTTTTAGCAATGGTGGATAGGATAAGTTGTTTGTTCTTATGTGGGGTTTCTTTGTAATAAAAGGATCCTTGATTTGGACTCTTTTTTTTCTCAGGAATCTGTAAGTAGGGTTATCCAATACTACTCTTTGTGCTTTCAATCTTCTCTTTTCCCTCTCTTTTTATCACTTAATCCCCGATCTATAATAGGGAATTAGGGGAGACTTTTGCTGACCTCGCTCCCGCTATTTTTTGCCTTTTTCATATTGCGCCATTTCTTCTTCTAGTCTTTGGTCTTTGGTTCTTTTAATCCTTATCAATAAAAATATGAACTTTTTGCTTTCGGCCAAGGAAGGACAAAGGTTTGTTAGATGACACAAGCAAATTGAATTCAGTTGGAATATCCTTTGCTTCCTTACTTGCATAATAACATTTTTTAAGGTTATAGTACGTGTGTCCATCTTGTTTTCTTATTTTGGTAATTTTCCCTATTTGATTTCTTGTGTATATTAGAATAAGCATTTTCTAAAAAACAAAATATAATAAGCTTTTCCTATGCAAATACTTTTTTTTCGTTCTCTTTCTTAGCTTTTCTCTTCTTTTTTTTCTCTCTCCATTTAGTTGTGATTTATACTCTAATGACGACCGCTCAACTACACAAACGCATCATTGACCACGAATTGATCTCGCCCATCTAACATCTCTATGTTCTCGATCTCTCCCTCTATGTTCATTAATCTCACTCACACCTTTCTCTTATATCTCAATTCTCTCCCTCTGTGGCACTCGAGCTCTACATGGTTTCGAGCCTCAACCCAAAAGCCGACCCACCCTACATGTGATTCACACATAGACAACAAAGAAGAGAGGCAACGAGATGAGTAGAAGAAGTAAAGCGAACTCCGCTAAGTTGAGGCTTGGCATAGAGGATAAGGAAAAGAAGTCGCATTGAACTTGATGTAACTAGGCGAGATGGAGTGAGCAAGTGTCTAGCATCACAAACCTACACTGGTTATTTCAAGTTCTCTTCAGATATTGAAGTTGACTTATGGACCTCTTCGGCTACCATTGTTTCCCTTGACCTAGTTTGAGATTGTTTGAGATTACTTGGTAAACTCTACAGTCCTAATGAGCTTGCACGAGCTCCCATTATACCATTAGGAGCTAGAATATAGATGATTCTGTAGAGCTCTCGTAATCTTCAATAAGATGCCTATTATGCTTGTATTGCATGAGATACACATACACTTGAGCTATGACGAGTTATATTTAGCTGAATCCGAGTCATTCTCAAGCCTCACGCTAATCAATGAGCTTTCCATCAAGATCGCCTGCTCCAGACGGGCTTTTATAATCTCATTCTCTATAACTCGCAACATATACTCCTGTCAGTTTAAAACTAACACTCGAACAATGTTCCTCACTGCGAGTATTACCCGATCTGACCTGCAATGTGGCGGGTATTACCTGACCCATAGTAGCGTGGGCGGGGCATGGGTATCTACTTCTGCCTCGCTCTGACCCGTTCTTGGTCCATTCTACCGAGATATCTTACAATATCTATACATATTTCTTCTATTTTTACTCTTCTTCAACTAATTAGAGTCGATCTTTTAATTAATTAGACTTAGCATGAGTGTTGAGGTACCCGCCTGTCGAGCCGATTGCCATCACTACTTATGTATATAGCAATATTGCTTTATCCAATTCATTCGTTCGTAACAGTAAAAAAATGTCTTTCCATTGATTTACGTGTTCAATTGCCAATTATATTTCTCCCCCTTAGATAAAAATGAAAAAGAAGGAACAATATTTGACCAAGGAAAATACATTTTATTAATTATTATAATTTTTTTTTATATTCCAAGACTTATTTCCTTTGTTTTCCCGTCAAAAAAACTGTACGTGGCCGAAGAAAAAAAAAAACTGTTTGGTTCGGGTTTAGTAGTGTGTACTCTCACAGCCTGGGCTGAGCAAAGTGGGGCAGTTGCGGATATAAAAGGCCGCCAATGCCTACAGGCTGAAGCCCATCAGCTTCCCCATTTCCTCTTCCAAACTTCCCTCCCTCCCTCTTTACCAGTTTCTTTTCTCCCCTTCCCTGCCCCGCCGCCGCCGCCTCCTCCTTCTCCTTCTCCTTCTCCCTCCGTCGCTCCTGCGATCCTCCACTCCCTCATTCCCCTCGCGATTCCCCTCACTGATTCCCCAAATCGAATCGAACGAGTCTCCCAACCATTTCCGAACCCCGTTCTACACATATTCCTGCACCCTAGCTTCTTCTTCTTCTTCTTCTAACTCCTCCGGTGGCTTCAGCTGACAACCGCCATTGACGGAGTTTCTAAGGTTCTCCTTTCTCGCCTCCCTCCTCTATCTCTATTTCTCGGTTTTGGCAATGACTGTTCTGATACTGATGCGCTGTTTGATTTTTTTTATTTTTTTTTAAATTTCTCCAGGAGGAGAAGTTCTTTGTTTCATCGTTTTCTTTGGTGCGAGAAAAGTTCAGTAGCAGAAAGATGAAGTACGTGCTTGTGACTGGAGGAGTGGTGAGCGGGCTCGGGAAAGGAGTGACCGCCAGCAGTATCGGCGTCATTCTGAAGGCCTGTGGACTTCGCGTTACTTCTATCAAAATCGGTCTGTCTCTCTCGTTTGCAGTTGTTTGTTAGGTTGATTTTTCTTCGGTCTGTGTAGCTATATCTGCAGAACGAACTACTACCGGCAGTCATCTATTCCTGCTTTAGCACTTGGGTGGTTTTGATTTTGATATCACGCTGCTATGCTTTCTTGCTTGTGGTTGGAACTCTACTTTTAATGGCATTTTAGATCTCAGAAAGAGCAGAATATACTCTCATTTACTTTGTGTTTTTCCCCTTCATTTTTTCATTCCTATCCTATTATCTCTAGGACCTTCAAACCCCACTCTGTTTCTTTCTTGATTTCATCTGTCCCTCTTCTGTTGCTTTGTTTTAGAAAAAGGAAATTAAAATATTGGATTAGTGCGCGTGCGTGGTTATCTTCGCCTTCTCCCTTCTGTAATCACAATAGTTTAATCAAGTAATTACACCTTTTTGCTATGCTTAAGGTGCCCTTTGAAAACTCTTATCAATGACCCAAAATTCCAATTTACTGTTTCCTTGTGGGTGTAACACGGATTGTAACTAATGGGTAGTGGTTGGCGGTTTTTATCGTTTCCGGTATCCCTTTGTTTGTTTTGGAAGCATTCATCAAACGGATGGTTGAGTTGTTTTACCCTCTTCTCTTTTTATTCTGGTGGGTTTGCTTTGGCTTTTTTTGGTGAGCCACTGTAGTGGATTACTCTACTTTAATTTAATTATTAAAGCTTCTTCCTTTTTTTTCCGTTATCTGTCCCTGTTTCAGATCCTTACCTGAATACTGATGCTGGAACAATGTCGCCTTTTGAGCATGGCGAGGTGTTTGTCCTTGATGACGGGGGTGAGGTAAATAAGGAGGCCCTTTTTAGCCTTTTCCAAGTTTTGCAAACCATTGGTTGGGGATGTTTCCCATGGAAGCGAGGAATTCCCTTTCTCGGTCCTTAAGCACTTTATGATTTTGTCTTGTTTTTTTAAACTTGGACATTTTAGTGGTAGCAGTTGCTCCATCTTTCTGAGATTCTTTCCACTTCTTGTAGTGTGCAGGTTCAGTTTTAGTTTAAAATACTGTAAATTGATTGAGGTTGAACTTGTGCACTACCTGTTATCAAGTTGGGCCACCTTTAATTTTAGAGGTGGAAGGGTGAAATTTGATCCAAGGGTGAAACCGAAATGACTCTTTTGTTTTGTTTAAAAGGTGGACCTTGACCTTGGAAACTACGAGAGGTTCCTTGATATCAAGCTGACGCGGGACAATAACATCACTAATGGAAAGATTTACCAGGCAAGCTGTTTAAACTTCATGCTCCTTTTTATGTGTTCAAAATTCAAACTTTTTAAGCTTTCCGATGATTGTTTGAAGTGCCGACCTCCTGATACTGAGTGCTCCCGTCCCGTCTTATCGCGTCATGTAGGCTGTCATCGATAAAGAAAGAAGAGGAGACTATCTGGGAAAGACTGTACAGGTTGTTCCTCACGTCACTGATGCCATTCAAGACTGGATAGAGCGTGTTGCCCAGGTGCCTGTAGATGGAAAGTCAGGCCCCGCTGATGTCTGCGTCATTGAATTGGGAGGAACTATAGGTAAACGCAAAGAGAAGTGTTCTTTACCCTTGGAAGATACTTCCGTTCTTTTCCTTATAGCTATTAACATTTTCTTTTCCTACAGGGGACATAGAATCCATGCCATTTATCGAGGCGCTGGGCCAGTTCTCCTACCGAGTTGGTAAACAATTGGCTCACTTATTCCGTCAATTGCAATTTAAGGAAGACATGTTGCTTCGTTGTACTGTTCTGATAAGGTGTCTATGTTACAGGTGCGGGAAACTTTTGCTTGGTTCATGTGAGTCTTGTTCCTGTCCTGAATGTTGTTGGTGAACAGGTAAGAGTTTACCATTACACAACTCACATTCAAAGGGAATCTTCATGCTTGAGCTATACAAAGATAATATCTAGATACTGTACTGAGTATGAATTATCATCCTTTGCAGAAAACAAAACCAACTCAGCACAGTGTGCGGGGTCTAAGAGGCCTTGGTTTGACTCCGGATATCTTAGCTTGTCGCAGCACTTCGGTACATATCTGTCTTTGGCGTTACCCCCTACACCCAGTAACCTGCATTTGGTTCTGAATATAAATTTGTGTAATTTGTTTATGCAGGCACTCGAGGATAATGTAAAACAGAAACTTGCTCAGTTCTGCCATGTTCCAGTGGGTTGATCTTCCTTTTCTATTACTCTATACTTAATTTCTCTTGCATTTCTGCTTTTGCTAAATTGTGATGCCCCCTTCCGTGTTGCAGTCCGAAAGTATAGTCACTCTGTACGATGTTCCCAACATTTGGCACATTCCTCTATTGCTAAGGGTAAGTGTTATTGCTGCACTTTCTCATATAATTTCTCCTCTAAATGTCCCTGTTCTAACTTATCGTTGTACCATCTGCTTGTTTGTTCAGGATCAGAAAGCTCATGAAGCCATATTGAGAGTTCTAAACCTTCACGGGTTAGTATTTGAGTCAGCTTTTTTTCATCTCATATATTTGCTTTTGTGTATGGTTTCTTCTTTGTCTGTGCTCCCTAACGTCATTGTATATTACAGTGTTGCCAAGGAGCCTGACCTAAGGGAATGGACAGCTAGGGCTGAACTGTGCGATGCTTTGCATGAACCTGTACGGCTTAAGCATATGTTCTTCCATTTATCTCAGCCTTCTCTTACTGTCTGTTTTCTGATCTCACTTCTGAAACGTCATTGTAGGTCCGAATCGCTATGGTTGGAAAGTATACAGGTCTTTCAGATGCATACCTTTCTGTTCTAAAGGTGGAACTCATTTCATAAGTAGTTCCTTTATTTTGATGTTCTAACTTCTAAAGCATGGCATTTATTCATCTGCTTTATGTTATGTTGGTGGCAGGCTCTCTTGCATGCATCTGTTGCACTCCAGAAGAAACTTGTTGTTGATTGGGTTCCAGCTACAGATCTAGAAGATGAAACAGCACAAGAGGTGAGTAAAAAAAAATCACTGTCCAAAACCATGCACTGGGATTTCATCTTCCAGCCAATTTGACTTGACTGACAAGGCTTCTTCCAACTTCTCAGAATTCTGATGCGTATAAAGCTGCATGGAAGTTGCTCAAGGTTGGTAGCAGGCCTAGTAGAACCAAGTGCTTTTTTGTTTAATATTCCTCGGTTTTGAGTTCCAATGGTCAATCTTGCTGCCTGTTCCATCTTTCAGTGTGCCGATGGGATTCTTGTTCCTGGAGGGTTTGGCGACAGAGGTGTGCAAGGGAAAATTCTTGCAGCTAAATTTGCTCGGGAGAATCGAATCCCTTACCTTGGCATTTGCCTAGGCATGCAAATTGCTGTCATTGAATTTGCAAGATCTGTTCTCAATATGCAAGACGCTAACAGCACAGAGTTTGACACTCACACCAAGAATCCATGCGTCATATTTATGCCTGAGGTTTGGCCTCCTATTAGCTCTTCCTGCAAAGCAATTTCCGTGCTTGTTCCTCTTTTTTTCTAATCCGCTTTTCCCTCCATTATTATTAGGGCTCAAAAACCCACATGGGTGGCACCATGCGACTGGGGTCAAGGAGGACATATTTCCATGTGAATGACTGCAAATCTGCAAAGTTGTAAGTTATAATAATGATCTCAAGAAGACATATTTCCTCATGAATGCAGTCCTTTGTCGGTGAAAGTTGAACCAACTTTTCTTCTTTCTATTTCCAGATATGGAAACAAAAGTTATGTTGATGAGAGGCACAGACATAGATATGAGGTATGGAGGAGCATCCAAGCGTCATCATTGGATTTGGTTCTTGGTTTGATAGCTCGACACGTTACCCTAACATTACTCTTGCACTGTTCAGGTGAATCCTGATATGGTAGCACGCTTTGAAGATGCTGGGCTCTCCTTTACTGGCAAGGACGAGACTGGACAACGCATGGAGGTATTATGACCAACCTTGTTTCTTCCATCCTTTTCTCCCACTCCCTCCACTCTTGTGTGTCCAGAAGTTGGACATGCCTGGAATATAGAGGGATTCTGATGACTGTTCCCTTCGCTGTCAAAACAAATAGATCATTGAGCTGCCCAATCATCCTTACTACGTCGGTGTTCAGTTCCACCCAGAGTTCAAATCGAGACCTGGAAAACCTTCTCCAGTGTTCACAGGTAACTCTTAAGTGCCAAAGGATTGCTTGAGTTGCGTTGATCGAACAACTAATCACACCATCTTGGATTTCTGGTGCTGCTTGGTTTGATAACATAGTCGACTTTGTGGCTGATTGATTGTGTAGGTCTGATAGCAGCAGCATGTGGACAGCTTGAGGGTGTGTTGCAACAAAACCACAGGGTAAGCAATGGATTCGGGAAACCCAACGGAGTTGGGAATGGCATCGCGAAAATAAGTGTTTACCAAAATGGACATGCCACTAAGTTCGCGAAAATGACAACAACGAATGGAAACGGTATATATAGCAACGGAATGCAGTTCTAAAAAAGAGCCATTTTCCTTTTGTTGTAGGATCCCTCCATGTTTTCCCTTTGTTATTTTCGTTTTGTTATGTCTTCCTTTCCATGAAGAAAAGAAAAGGTGGAGTAAGTGCTGCTGAGACTCTTTATTTAGGCGGGTTTTCTTGGTAGGATTGCGCTTGTACAGTTGAAAGTAATGTGGTGAGGCTTGCTGATGAGTTAGTAGGGCACCCGGTCTTTCGAGAAGGCCGTAAAACAGAGTTTGAGATAGAAGAAGAGAGAAAGAGAGTTTGAGATAGTGAAGAGAGAAGGATATGGCGGGAGAAAAGGGACAGTGCTGGATTCCTGGTCTTTTTTACGGGACGACTGTCGTATTGTTATGCTATTCTACCCTTGTGCTGCTGTCGGCCGTTTTGCTCAGAGAATGATGCTTTTCTCATAGTAGTAGTATTATGTGCTTCAGTGATGATGTTCTAAGCTTGAAACCTCCTCCAGACTTTACTACTAATATAATGGGTTTCAGTTTCTTTTCGCTATTGTGTGTGTGTTTGATGAACTGAAGCTCTACCGTTTTGTTTGTATCGTTACGTTACCTAATGGTCCCTGTTGGGTTTTGCTTATTCATCCTTGATGTTGTGTGTTTGAGCTCTTTTTGGTGTTGAACCTTTGTTAGGTGCCAGCAATGGGACTGGGGGAACAAACCGCAATGCCCTGTAAAGCAAGTGAAACCAGACAACATGGCAAGCGCCGAATCTACTACACGATTTAGCCACTCGCCTATGGGAGACCACTCGCCGATAGGCAACCCAAATCATGAAACTGCGAAACCATCACACGACACAAGAGAATAGGTAGAAGCTGTCATAGTAGGGCGTGCTTGAACAGAAAGGAAGTAGATTGAAAGGTTATGACTTTAGGGATGTGGTAGTTCATATAAAACATCTCAGCTGTTAGAAGAAGCTGCAACAGAAAGAAAAAGGGTAGATGAGTAGCAAGGATATAGAACAGTACACAAATTGCTTCGGTGTTGGTAAATCGAAAAGGCATCACTGTGGATGTTTCTTCCAAAAGATAATAAGAACTCATATCATGTCATGGTCCATTTAATAACAATGAATGACAACCTTAATGCAAAATCATCTTTATCAGTGTATTATTCTTCTTTTTCTTGATTAATACCACCGTGTAATGATTTTTCTTCATTCCGCCATTTGTTGTTCGTTGGTGTTTTGGCGTGCCTTGTGGTGCAAGTACGGCAACCCCTTTTTATCATGTCTCCCTGCCCACCGTCTGCTTTTTAGCTTTCTCTATCTATCAGTGCCCTAGAGAGCTGATTGCTGTTTCCCTTTTGCGGAATCACATGGCTTCCACTGTCCCACACTTGCCTTCAAACGATCTGGCACCATGGCGGACCATGACGACAGGTCTGGAAGCGGGCCCGTCAATGCAAGGTAGTTTGCACCCTTATCTTCTTCCATCCTCTTCCAACATAACTGCAGCAACTCAACCCGCGCCACTCAAAAGAGCCAATTCCTTTTGATAAATGTATATGGGGAACTTTGAAGGAAATCATGCTTTACCTGCCCGGGAAATGCTTCAGACATCGCCTTGATAACGTCGTGTTCAACCCAGTCGCCACCAGGCGCCGCTTCAAGGTTGTGGTTCGTTCGATCTATTGAGTCTGCTGTCCCGTGAATGCCAGCACAGTTCACCATGATGCGACCATCCGGCATCAATCTTCTCTTCATTTCCAACCAAGTGGAGACCTGCAAACCCACAACAGTCCGGAGGAGAAAATGTCAGTAGCAAGTTTCAGGAAAGAATGGCATTGTGGCCTCCGCTATTAAGCTTTGACAGAGTAAGTTATGCATTTGCCGAAGAGACGATGTAGTGCAAGAGTAGATAACATGAGAAATGCAGCGGACAAAGTGCTTCACTAATTCAGACCTACCAGTTCCAGTTGTGGCAGCACCTTTCCCTCACTGAACAAGTCGACAATTATGCCTGAACAGTTACTGCCACTTGGTGTTAGTAAACCAAGGAATTAAGGCCCTCCAAATATATTTGGAAGAGACAATCTATAGAGACAGTTATGGTGAAAGGAACTGGTAATTGAATTGCCTACAGAGTTCAGTGTAGATGGATGCTAGTTCAACACAGCTGCTACTGATACATGAAGAGCTATGATAGTTGTATCTGTAGTTCAGGTAAAGACTATAGACTTTCAGTTATCAACTTAAATTTGCCGAAGAAACACTCACCGGCATATCTCCCAGAATCGTTTTCAGCAGGGGAAAGTGCATCCCCGATGCGAACATGAAGTCTACCACCAGCTGGAGTGTGCTTCTCCAAATCCGATAGCCCGAAGTAGACTCTTGCTTTATGGATCAACTAGAAATTGTAAATAAAATCATAACACTCCCTGTAAATGGTCATCCTAAATAATGGAGAAAGCGTTCGTTAATGGATGCAACAGAATCACACAAAGTGCAAGCTTACAATGTCATCAATTTCCCATCCTTCAAGCTCCAATGAAGGCCATAAGTCAAGCATCAGATGTGCAGCAGTGCCACCACCCTGTAGAGGCAAAATTTACTACAATCAATCCACGATAATCTCGTCGATGGGAAGCAGAAAAATTCTATAGATGACCATGCTCAGAGCAGGCAGAGTGAAGAGGTATACCAGGCCTAGTATCGAAATGGGACCTTCTGGAACTATAGGCGGTAAGCTTGCAAACTCGTCCTGCATTATAGATCAGTCACTAATACCCATCAACCATCTCCATACATTAATCCATTTCTGGATGATGTTTTTCCCGCCAATTGTCACGGATTAAGTGGATTCCGATAAAGCTATGCATTTCAGACGGAAGCCTCAGTTCAGTTCACCTACCCAATACGAATCTGTCCATTTCTGTCCCTTCTGAAGAACGCTATGCACACTATCTATGGAAAATGAACGACAGCTATGGATTGGCATTGGCATATTTGAAGAGTTCAACACATTAACAAAATTAGAGAGATATGTGTTAGAGCGACGTACGAGTAGAGTCGAGGAGCAGAACCCTAGCGGTAGGAGTATCGACAATTGCGATGTCGTTGTACTTGCTTCGCACAGCTGTTACTAGCTGCAAACTTTCCTCTCCTTCTCCTTCTCCTTCTCCTTCTACTTTCCCCGTTTGTCCTCCAGCGACTCCATCGCTCTGGAGCGCGCGGCAATTCGCATTGAATTTCCGCGCCAAGTTACGCCGACGAGTTACTGGTGGTGGTGATTGTAGCGTGCCATTACTGATTGTATTCCTTGCCTGGAGAAAGGGAGAGAAGCCATTTGACGCGAAGCGGCGGCAATCCTCCGGGCAAGGATTGATTGTGAAGATGGTTAGGGATGCGGCGGAGATGGACAACGGTGAAGAATGCATTTATAGCATAGGAGAAAGGAGGAATCAGAAGGAAGAAAGGGAGCTCAGTCAGCTCTACACTACTTGTTGCAGTTCTTGGTTTCAGGCGGTTGATTCTTTGATTTTCGTTATCGCTCTTTTCGTAGGCTGAGCAGGAAAAGCCAACGCAGCCTTATCTATCTGGAGGGAAATGCGAGAAGGGCCCGATTCGGCCCAGCCCATATATCATTTTTCCTTTCATTAAGAAAGGGGTATCTCCTTCGAGCCCAAATCAAGAATGTAGGGTGGCAAACAAACCCACCACCCTTTGCCAATTCTTGTACAAGGTAATCACAAAGATACTAGCCACCACCCACCAGATTGGGTTCTATATTGTCTACCTTAATCTCTTCGGAGAATAATGATTTTATACAGAAAAGGCAGATTGTTGACAACGTGTTGGTAACTCATGAATTGGTTCATTTCATAAAAAATCAACGATTGAGCAGGGGAAAAATTATGGCACTTAAGCTGGATATGGAGAAGACTTACGACAGAATCGAATGGTCGTTCTAATTTGTGATCATCTGAAAATTGGGTTTCTCTTCGACTTGGATTCAGGAACGTATCACAAAGGCTACTTTCTCGGTAATAGTGAATGGCAGACCTTCTGGATACTTTTCATCTTCTCGTGGGTTGCGTCAAGGTGACCCTCTTTCCTCGTTGTTGTTTGCCTTATGTTCTGAGTTTGTAGCTAATGTAATAGGTATAATTTAGACTCAAACTAAATAGTCAATTATTGGTATGACCTTCAAGTTATATTACCAAATATGATTTGACTGGTAATAAATTGGGTTTGGGAAGGATGTTTTTTAGGCCACGTTTGACATTAGTTGTTCATTCACCACCACATCCAACGCTAAGGTATCACTTTCCCATAAGACTTTAATTTACTGCGAAATGAGATGATCTAAATTTCTTTAGTTTTCGGTTTCAAAATAGTAAATTTGCAATCACTTATTTACATAGTTTTCATCTCCTACTTTTAAATGTGTGAGATTTAATGTTTCTTTATCTAAATTTCATAGCAAAATATGAACCTGTAAACATTGGCACAGGTGAGTGAACAACTAAAAATCACAATGATTGTTGCTTTAGTGGTATGGATGTATATTTGAGCTCATAAATAAATTAACATCATCTCATCTTTCATTGAAAACTAAGCAAAATTTAGGGTGTCATTCATTGTTATATAAAAGTATTTGGGTAAAATATGTTTGGAAACTGAAAATGCATGCATTAGTGAACAATAGAGTTCTTAATATATATATATATATATATATATATATATATATATATATGGTGGCTTCTATTGTACCTTGAGTATATATATTAATAATATATATATATATATATATAATAGAGGAGTATATTATACCTATAACAAATTAAAAATATACAATAAATTTTTTTCAGTCTAATTTGTTATGACCAAGGTTGTCACCCGATTCCATCAATGAGTCGTTTAAGCAAATGGGTTAAGGATTAATGGATGACTTGGATTAACCTGGTTAAGGCTAGCTTTACCTAGGTGCATGAAAATTTTACTAATTTCACATGTATTATGCTTAGATATTTATGAAATTTCTATGATAAATTTAGAAACAATGACGATTTACTATAACTTATTCGTTGGAATTGAGTTTCATTTTTATATTTTTCTCTCACTTAGAACTGATGCTTTAAAATGACGCTTTAATTCTAAATCTCTTCGCTCTTTCTTTTTATCTTTGTCCATTTAATTTTCTAGTTTTTTCTTTTCTTATTTTCATTGCATATCATATTATATTCTCAATGTTCTTACTCTTCTTCTCCAATTCGATTTCATGTATATATACAAATGTGGACATTGGTCTTTGTTAATCACACCAAGTCTCAATCCAAATATATGTTCGTCTAATCTTGTGGCTTATTCTTTGTTTGAGATGTGGTTGATTGGCGATGTGACCTTGTTGCTGGAAGGAAATTGGAATTGACTACTGATAAACTGTGTTGGCTTTTGAGATGATTGGGACCTGTATTGTTGCATGCCGATACTAAAGAAGGAAAAGATATTATGGGATAATCTAACACGGGTGGTTGATGTATGTTGTTGCATGAGTCTTTGATAAGAAAAAGGACGACATGTCAATAGAGCTAGTGATTAAATTGTTAAAAATGATGTCGGTTTGAAGTGATTCGGTGCTTAAATGAGTTAGTTGAATCAACTCGATTTCCTAATTCAACTGGTTTTTTTTTTAGTTTGACCAAGTTTGGGTTGATAACCAACTGGGCCTCCAACATCCTAACTAGGGCTGGATTTTCAGTTATCTCGGTTATAACCGATAACCAAAATGTCGGTTACCGGTTAACCGCGAAGCCAGACACAGCTACCGCCAACCGCCCGACGGATTCCATCGGTGATCCGACCACTGACTGGTCGGTTACCGGTTAGTTGCTCGGTTAATCGAGATGACCGCAACGACACAGTTGGCTGGGTTATAACCGAGTAACCGAACCGGGCAGCCCCCTACACAAACAAGATCGATAAAATTGCCTAAAATTAAACGTTCAACCCTACATTTCTACATCTAAATCACTCCACAAGTCAAGTTTTGACACGCCAAAACACAACACCAAACTGCGACCAAGTGCAATCGCAGTCCGGGAATGTAGTAACAGGCAAGTTTAATTATCAACCCGGGGTCTAGATCTACTGCTTACTCCGTGATTCTCTATTATCTAGCAAACTAAGTCGAGTGATTGTTGTGAAACGCAAAAGCAGTAAGAAAGCAGGAAATGGTTCGGTTTTCTAAGGCAGGTAAGAGTCACTCGGGAATGAGTCCCCCTAGCCCCTTAGTTAGGTTCAATTGCAATTCCCTGGGTTGATTTACTGTTGATTAGACTGCGGAAGATCCGACAGTAGCTTGGAATCTCTTAAGCTGACCAAGCCCTCTCAGTCTAACTACCCGGCAGACGACTAGTCTTCACCGGGATAGAAAGCTGAGGCTATGAACACAGAACTCCACTACTGGCATTGAATTCCAGTACAAAGCAGTAAACTGGCTAACTCTCGTATAGCCAATCTCCTACTATCGAATGAAGAGGCTCTAACAACCTAATCAGATTCTATCTATCTCAGGTTGCAGCAGAAATTGAGAAAAGCTGATCAGACTCAAATCAATTCAATAAACATGCATCATTCGATTAAAATCAAACAGTAATATCATCCCAAGTCATTACAATCAAATCCCTAACACAAGGAACTAGGGTTCTTCATACCCAAGTGAGAGAAAGGTTCTACTCCATAGAGAGAGAAGAGAAAACAGAAATCAGAGTAGTCATACTCATAAAGATGAGGAAAATCTGCTCTGGGATGTCAATCTTCACTCCTAGGGACGCAATCTGGGCTTCAATGATGAGAAATCCACTCCAAAATAGCTCCTAGGGTTTGTTCTTCGCTCTTTCTCTCTCTAAAACTCTGTTTTTGCCCAGAAAATCGAATTCTCTCTCCTTGGCTCGAATCTGCCTTCAAAAACCCGACTCTGGGCGAATTACGGGCAGGATTACGGCCGTAATCACTTCCTGCCCGTAATTCACACCAAAACGCACGTTTTGCTTAAGCTGCAGGAGGAGGAGGTACGCCCGTAATTTACAAATTACCGCCAGTAATTTGGGAATTACGGCCGTAATTCTTGGGATCTTGCCCGTAATTTTATCACCGCGAGGGAATTGTGGGTAGAAGGCTCGGCCAATAAATTACGGGCATGCCCTGGCCAATTACGGCCGTAACTTGGCAGGGGCTGCCCGTAATTCACTCTCTGCTCCTGTTCAAAACTTCGTTTCTCCCTCGTCCGGACTCCAAATCAGTCGCCGTTTGAACCCAGACGCTCGTAGTCTCGTCCTCTTTCTTTTCATGACAAGCTTGCATGATTCTTTGTCCATAAAGTGAGGTAGAAATCCATTCTTCTTCAGGTCATACCCGAGTTTCTTCTCCCGAATCGTCAATTGATCTCTGATTGACTTGAAACTTGCGCCTATGCTTCACTTTATGTGCTAGGACCTGAAATGTGACAAAGGAACACAACCTAGCGTAAAATAGGCCAAGGAACAATCAATTCGAGCCAAAATGGGCAGGAAACCAGAGTGAAAACACGTGCAAATACGATGCTATCAAGTTTCAATCATTTTTGCATAGAAAATAGATTTAAATCACCAAATTAATGTCTCAAATACTAGAACATAAAGTCACAAATTACAATAGATCCAATCCAAATAACATAACATCAACAAGTCATCACCAAATCATCACTTATCAACAGAAGAAGAACCAACATCTACATAACCCTTTTATTTCAATTGCGGCAAGAGGTCATGACCAACATCGTCATATCCATATTTCTCATACTCTTCCTCCGACACATTTTATTCACCCTCCTGCTCATTCCCATATGGAATGTTAAGACTTGCATCTGCATTGGCAACATTGCCAACATCACTTGCACTTTCCATTCTAGATTGGAAAGTGGTATTAGCTGAGTAAGAAACAAGAAAACAAATTGTTAGAATATTCATACATTGAATTAGGTAGAAAGAAATAGTATATGTGTACTTGAACAAACAATAATTAAAAGAGTTTTAGAACTTACCGCTTTCCAAATCCATGATCTCTTCATCATCTTTCCTATCGTCATTATCTCCGGCCCGGTAGTTTGATACTTTATCCAATCCTCCGCACAAATCAATGCCTCCAACATGATATCACTCAAAGAAGACCTGAATGGAATGAGAATCCGACCACCACATCTGAAGGTTTCCTCTGAGGCAACAGAAGAGATGAGAAAAACTAGGATATCCTTAGCCATCTCAGCAAGAATCAGATATGTTCCAGAGTGTCGAGACCACCAACTCAAGATGTCAAACTTGGCATCATTACTATCCTCATTGATGCCATCAGTTTGACATCTTAAATAGATGTCAAGCTCAGCAGAGCTACCTTCTGTATCCTGCAGAAGTGCTTCCCTTTTCCTCTTCCTAAGCCTCTCCTCGAGTTGCTTAATCCTATCACCACCAACCGTGCTCTCACCAGTGGTAGGCTCAGATGCAGATGAGGGTGCTTTTGATCCATACTTCCCTTTGTAAATCTCAAACAGCTATCGCATTTCTAACCTAATGCAGTTAACCATTTCTCCTCCTTTCACTTTCCCATACATCATTGCCAAAACCTCAGACACCAAATCAAGTTTACTTCTTGGATCAAGCACACATGCTATATAAATTAAGTGGTTCACCTTCATGTTCTTCTCGTTCACAACACATGACTCAAACCAATACTTTTGTACCTTTTCCTCAACCTTCTCAGCCATCTTTTGGATCTCTTCATACAGATCATTCTTCAATTGCTCAATGATGTCATATACCGTAACAAGCTTCTTGAAGAAGATATGGATAGTCAAATATTTAGTTCATGTACAATGAGAAGATAACAGAGAAGATTAGAATAAAACAAATAAAAATGGGCAAATGGTTAAATTTTTTAAATAAAACAATGCAATTCAGAAATTTCACTTACCAGAGAATAGAAGGGTTAAGTCATTGAAGACTTTCAGATAGTCTTTCAACTTCCTAATCATCTCCCAATCTTGATTAGTTGGAAGCCCACCTCTTGAGTCAAGATAATCTCTAAGATAATGATCGTGTGGACTTGAATAAAAAGTTGTAAACACTGCATCAAAACTTTCTGCTGACTCTAACATGGTATAGGTGGAGTTCCACCAGGTCGGTACATCCAAAGACACCAGTTTGGTTGACTCCACATGCAGAAATTCCATGCCATTCTTGAACCGTAACAGCCTAGCTGGTGAAGACCTCACCACTTCACACAATCCCGAACTCTGTCCACAATAACACCAACCACTTTCAGTCCATCTTGTACCACCAGATTAATGATGTGTGCAACACATCGAAACTGTAGAAACTTCCCATCCATCAAATCACACCCCCCACTCCTTTAGCTTCGTTCTCATGCACTCACTGACAACATCATTTGAAGTTGCATTGTCCATGGTCATGCAGAACAGATTCTTCACCTTCCACTCTTCAAGGCAAGCTTCTCTGCAATATCAACTCCTATATGACTTGGTATGGGAACAAAGGCTATCACCTTCTTCTGCAACTTCCAATCACCTCCAATAAAGTAAGCAGTAACACACATGTAATTCTTGTTGTTATTAGAAGTCCATGTATCCATAGTGATTGAACTCTTCCTTGGCTCCTTGATTCAAAAAAATTAATTAAATCCATCTTTTTATCCAAGAAGATATGAAAGTAGTCATCTCTTATAGCTTTCCTCCCGGGTATCCTAAACAGTGGCTGAACAGCAGACATGAATTGCTTAAATCCTTCCCTCTCCATAAAGCGAAATGCAATTCATCCATAATGATCATACTGGCTAATGCATATATAGCTTTGCCCCGATCAAACTTCCATAAACCACTTACTTGACCACCTTCTGATGTCTGCAATACTGTCTGATTTTTTGTTGCTGCCAACTTAGCCAAACATGAGTGCATGTGGTTATTCATTGCAGTGGTCCCATTTTTTGTGAGGATGAGCTTTGATTAGAGTATGACAGTGTATGCACTCTCCCATCGGGTAGCTGTCAACTATCAGCTTCTTAAACACCTTCCAACAAGAAGCTTTACCCACCGTCTTCAACCATTTCTCGCAGTAAAAAATGTATTCTGTAGCTGTCTCTGAATCAGGAGCACCTGTGTCAACAGAAGGAGTCTCGGCAGGAGTATCGGCAGGTGTACTTCCACTATCGACAGGGGCGGGAATCGATGGACTTGATGAAGACGGTTCAGCTTCAGTATCTTAAACAGGTCGACTTCCTATACGCCCACCACGACCGAGGTCTGAACAGGAGCAGTCGCACCACCACGACCTCGAGGAGCCGGAGGTCTCCCACCACGAGGAGCAGTTGCAGCAGTAGGGACACCTAGTCCGCCACGTCCACCACGAGGAGCCGGAGGTGTCGCCCTACAAAAACAATTACACAAATTGAAACTCAATTCAAAAAAATCATCTAAATCAGTGGCCATAATTCACACACACATAACACTAATTTCTCTAACAACAAGTACAACTGTACAAGCCAGTCCTGCTGTCCACAAGTACAAGCCATTTCATTAACAATTTAACATGATATACTTTCGAATCTCGAAAAAGAATTAATACCAAAGAAATCTTAGTGAAAATCAAGCAACAACGACGACAAATCTTAATTTTAACCGTGCAAAGTGTTAATGTCAAACACAAATGAATATAATTAACTTCTGTTCATTTCTCTTCTGGTTGGTCATAGCATAGGTAACCAAACAAGATATAGTTGAAACATAGAAGGAAAATGTAACTAAGAAATCTATGTTCTGTCAAAGGGTATAAGAGCTACCATTGTTGTAAGCATAATAAAAAGAATAAAAGTGGATTGGGGCTTAGGCTTATTAAATAAAGCTAATTTTAACACCACCACCAACCAAGATTCTTTCAACTCCATTTCTCACAATCTCCACCACCAATTTACAACTTTCATCACTCCACTTCCATCCTGGTAAATGAACCGCACAGATTTATCCATCACAAATTCACATCAGATTTATCCATCACAACTCACATCAGATTTATCAGAGGGGAGGAACCGAGGAACAGCGGCGGCTGCTGGCTGCTGGTGGACTGGTCGGCGGAGCAGCAGGGGAGCGGGTCGGGGAGGGAAATGGCGGAGAGCGGCAGCGTCGTAGAGGGAGATGTCAGAGAGCGGCGGCGGCGAGGAGGGAGATGGCGTAGAGAGGGGGAGTCTCTTCGCCGTCGGCTGCGTTGGGAAGGGAGATGGCGAATCGCCGAATCACCGTTCAGGGCAGGCGGCAGGGAGAGTCAGGCCAGGCGGGGGCGGCAGGGGAGAGAGCTCGCGATGCAGAGAAGAGGAAGGGGTTAGAGGTTAGGGGTGAAATGGTGGATCGATTAGGGTTAAGTTGGAAGTGGGTCGGCGTTGTTTTACGAGGGGCTAGATGCGCCGGTTAGTCGGTTTAACCGGCAGTTATCATTGTTGGTTAGCCTGTTAACCGGTCTATCTAACCCCACTACCGAACACCGTCCGCACACGTTTATTTCGGTTAGTCGGTTAACCGGTAACCGAACCTCCAACCCTAGATAAAATGGAGGAATAACCTACCATCTTACAACTTTTCAATGTATATTTACTATGTGATCCACATTTTATCACCTAAGATCAAAATATTGATGGAGGAGGGGGTTACAAAGACAACTCTGAGATACGCGTAGCTCCGTCACTCTATGATTAGCCATTACAAGTTACGGTACAATTGTTAAGAACCAATTGATTCAATTTACTCGAGTGGTTGGAGAGATTTGATCATGGATCTTTGACCATTTACTAACACACTCCTCAAAGAAAATTCAACTTATATAGGCTTGAACTTTGGATGAGTTTGGATATCATGTGCTGAACATTGAGGGTCGTGGTTATTCAAACACAAAATATCTCGATTATCGAATGCTCTTATATCATGTCAATAATTAATTGGTCACAATACATCAAACTATTGAAAAATACTCAATTACAAATTTTATATAATTTACTAACAACACTACCATACCCCAAATTGTGGTCATATACTAGGGATAACTAATTCTATTTATTTTTTGGTAACTATATTTATTATTTTGTAGGTATTATTGTTTGGCTACTAGTGTTGGTTCTGTATCAACCTTTTGTGTGGTTTCATCAATATGCAAATTATGATTTATTAAACTAAAATTTATGGTTTTCATGGCGCCACCCACCAAGAGTACCGCATAGTGCATGAGATATATATATTTTTTCCTAGGGTTTCCACTATTCTTTCAAGATTTGAGTAATCCTCCATTAATCACATGCCTCGACAAAATTATATATCCTTGTATAAGAAGAGAAGGTATCATCATACAATACTTAACTTCAATAGAAAGGATACCATACTACTTGCTTAATTAATTACAGAAATATGGAAGTGGAATTTCTGATAAATACATGTATAAATTTCAACGTGGAACGTGATCTTTTCTTTAATGTGGGAGATGAGAGATTGGAACTTGGACCGGGAGAATAAATTAAAATAAAACATAAAATAAAAACAAAAACATGAGTAAGATATGTTTGGCTTGCTTGCTTAGTTTGCTTTGTTCTGATGGGAACAAAGATAAATATAATTCTTAGTTTGCTTTGCTGAAAATGAAACAAAAACAATTATAATTCTTGTTAAGTAGCTAGCAAGACAGCTTTGGGGCAATTATTATAGTTCAATTTCAACATCCTCGTTTGATATTAGTCAATTTGATTCGTCATGGGTGAGAATTACCCGATTCACAGTAATGTGTGATAAGGTATGACCGTATGAGTACTACTTCATCCAGTCCATTATTGACCTGTATTATTTCAATTTACCTCAACACCTATTTATGTTTCTCCTATTTTTATTTTTCTTAAATCAGATTCTCGGCCAATGAAACCTTGAATAAATGTGAATTTTTATTGTTCAACCAGTTAAACTCAATTTCTCTATCTAATATCTCTATTTTTTATATGAAATGCTTTCACATTGTTTTACGGTAAAAACATAAAATTTAGATCGATTTTTACTTTCAACTAATATGTGATAGTGGATCGATCTGTCCGACTCGTATCCGATTGGATATTATCCGACCCAATCCGTACTTTGTGCGAGGCAAATAAGATGATTCATGTACCCTTCTTGCCATCATTGTCATCACGGTTCAGTTGCCGACTCCGAGTCACTACTACAGTTTCATAGCATATGCATACATGAGTTCAACTTAGCCTAGACTCTTTACAACTAGCTAGCTAGCTAGCTGTGTGGATGTGGATGCATGGAAGTATTCTTCGTTCGTACGTAAATTTAGTATATGGCCTGAATGGGACACTCCAAGGTTAGCCAGCCAGCCAGCCAGCCTGCAGCGAATCACCATCCTCCTCCCTAATGGCTAGCTACCGACCTTTGCTTTCCCTTTCATCTTTGTTCGATTGTGTCGTCTCAACAAGAAAAATACACTACATTACATTAATGTTCAAACGACCGAGTACTTAGTCAGTTAGTTAGTTCATCTTAATCAGGTACAGGCTGGCTGGTTATTGTTCGTAAGCAGCTCGCTAGCTAACCAGTGAGGCGACGAGCCGTGGGAAATCAAGGTTAGGTTATGTAAGAAGACTAGAGATGACGACCACTATTTACACATATTTTATTGTGGTGTAGGATTGTCGATCTAATGGAATGCAAACAAAAGGCAGCAGCTGGCATTAATTCTCGCAACAAGGGAATAGGCGTAGCTATATGGCTTGTCGTTTCGCTTGGAGCTATCGGCAAGATGACTAATTAGCTATATACCTAATGCTTTTGGGACATTTCAATGATAAGTTGGCGGCTATGAGGACAAACAAGAGTCAAGAGCGCAACGCACCCAAAGTTGTCTTCCTCGATGGATCGATCTATGGTGTCTATATCCGGTAATTCAAATCTCACGACCTTCATTTTGCAAGTCTCAACAAAACGTGTCTCTTTTGGGACTTAGATTATTCAAACCGTTGTGTTGTACTATTAGCTACATATGATATGTTTGTTAGGGTTGTTATGCCATCTTAATTAGTTAGGACGTACAGTTGTTAGTTAGTTACGTATTTTGTTGATATGTAGCAAGGTTGTCAACCCGTGTGTGGGTCGACCCACTTTGACCCTGGTCCGGTGAGAAAAACGAGCCGCACGCACTCGCCGGGTCGACTGCTACAAGGTTCCGGGTTGTAGGTCAAATTGTGTTATTTTTTTCTTTGGTTTGTGAAATGTGCCTATTTTCTTATTTTTCTTTTCGACTAACTACTCAATCTTTGGAATCCTAAGTTGAACATTTGAATATTGAATTTTCACTATATGTTAGATCTAATTACGACATGTTATTTTTGTGGAATATTATATGTTATAACTCATATGTTAGATGAGATTTTATATAATTTATCAGGATAAGTACAATATAATGACTATTTTCATATTTCGGGCTAAACCGGGCTAAAAAGGGGTGACCCATTAACCCTTGACCCACTAGCTCGACCGGGTCCGGATCAACCCGCGATTTCACAACCTAGCCTACTTTATCCCATTCATTCAACTGAGAAATTTGGTTATTTCTTTATTTTTAGAGTTTGGTTTATGATACATTATCGCTTAATTGACAGTGTTTCGAATGCTCTTCTAGGAATATATATATATATATGACAAAGGCTAGCGTACGCCCGGACGTACCTTAGCCTACCGTACGCCCGTTGAGTTTTGCTATTTAGACAATAAATTAACCGGAGTTTGGGCCATGATACTATACCCTAACTCCTAATGGGTGAACCCTAGTCCGCAATTCACTAACCCAAAGCATAATATTTATTTAATCTTGAAATAAAAATTAACGGTTCTGATTCGTCGAAATTATTGTTGATTTTCATTTTAAGATTAAACGAATCTTATGATTTGGGTTAGAAAACTAGGGACTAGGGTTTATCCATTAGTGGTTAGGGTATAGTATCATGCCCAAAACTCTCATTAATTCATGATGTAAATAGCAAAACTCAAACGGGCGTACGGTAATCTAACGTACGCCCGGGCGTACGCTAGCCTGAACCATATATATATATATATATATATATATATATATATATATATATATATATATATATATATATATATATGGGGAGTTCTACGGTACCCAGGGTGAAATCCAGGGTACCGCATACCCTGAGTATGGAAACGTTATTCAGATCATGAATTGACTGATCTTTCGGACATGATACTATACTATAACCCTTAAAGATCAAAATCTAGATCTTAGTTCTCTAAATCTTGTACTCCAAGATCAATTTAATTAGAAACAATAATCAACGGTTATGATTCGGCCAAATAAAGGCAAAAAATGAATGCATCATCTTGTTGGAGTATTTTGGGAAAGTCTGAGCTTGCACTTCATGACCGTTGCTCAATTACAGGAATCCACTTAAGGAAATCTTCCCTGAGGAACTATTTATATGGCTGACCCTGTACTTGTACAGGCACTTTTGTAAGAGCTCGAGTGGGAAAGGACTTGATACAGTGGTTACAAAAGGGATTGATGAATAGTTGAGGCAAAGGTTCAACGTTCATCAAGGCTGATACAGATCAAGGGTTGATCTGGGTTTTGTGCTTTAATTTTCGGTTTACTCTGTTTTTCTTAGCTTTGTTCTTCTCTGCTTATTCTTTGTTTGTTTTCAGTCAAAATAGAAAATCCAATAAAAGGTCTCCCAGACCATATTCTGGGATGTGGAAGTAAACCATTGCACTTGGGCGAACCACGTTAAAAACGTCTTCTGTCTTGTGTTCTTCTTCTTTACTCAAGCTGTCTATTTCTTCTCTGTTCTGGAACTACTCTGCTTTTCCTCTGTTCTTGTATTTCTAGAGGTGAAAATCTGTTCTGCTGAGTGTTGTAAATTCGTTTTGGGCTTGGAGAACCTGCAATTGGGCTTCCTTCGGGTTGGGCCCTTATTCCGGTTTGGCCCACTTCTTTGGTTATCTCAGTCGAAACCGAGTCGGGAAATTCATTTCCCTTCTCCTCTTCCAGAGTCATCAGTCGAACTGTCTTCTCTCTCATGTTGACCTAATTCCCAAATTGTCTCTGAAAGTTTTCACATCCTAGGATTTATAGTTTATAATTTAGATAATTAGGAACTAGGGTTCACTCATTAAGGCTTAGGGTATAGTATCAGGTCCAAAAATCCTGCTAATTCGAAATCTAGATAGCATTTTCATACTCAAGGTATGCGATACCCTAGATTTCACCCGGGATACCGTAGAAGGCACCATAGATATATATATATATATATATATATATTAGTTAGGAAAGTCAATATATATGGTCTACTAGTTTATTATTGTTGGTAATAATAATTCTAAAAGCTATAAATAAAGTCTCAATTACAAAATTGGTGGACAGAGCCTTGCAAAAGATATGTAGGAATATGTTTATCTATCTTAAAGATAAAACTGTGGGGTGACTCACTTTTGTAGGAGAGGGAGGATATAAAGGACCTCCATACAGAGCGTCGTCGTCTATTCGACCGAGTTGTTTTGATTAAGATTATAACTTTTCTGGGTGAAAATCCGAAGCCATTATCTTATTCCTTTTCCTATACGAAAACGAAAGATGTATTGAAGGATAATTAATATCATAACTTGTTTAAATTACTATCATAATTAACATGACTTCATTATTACCCACGAAGAGGGTATTCAGAGGGTTTCGAGTCCTATATAACAGTAAACTCCTAGACCCTCTAGATATACAATCGAGAGAGAAGAAGCACGAAGAGAGTGAGATTCAGAAAGCTTCGCACAAGGCGAGAGTAAACAAAGATTGATTGTTTTATCCTAGAGGCGACCGATTGATACTTTATTGTGCACATTACGAAACAATGGCACGAACGTGTTAAAATTAGTGACCTAGTTTGTGACTCAACCAGATTTTGTAATCATAATTTCGATTGTTCAGTTTCTAAGAATTAGTAGGCACGCCTTGATCATGGAGCTCAAAGATTTAATCTCATACCACATCACCCTTGTATAAAAGTATATGTTTATTGGCTATAATAAAATGTGCAATTTGAAAATACATACATTTCAAAATAAACAAATTATATATAAGTTGGTGGTAAGAATAAGACATTTAGTTGTTATATTAAGTGATGGCGGATACTACAAATTAAGCAAACACTTCATTATAAAACGATATACAATGAAATAAAACTATAAATTAATGGAAGAAAAGTTAGGCAAAAGTGTTTGAAAATAATTTTCAAAGTAACCTTTAATTTATAAGCATTCGAGTATTATCGGATTTGAACTCTTTTGGATGAACAGTGAAACTTGTTTCCTTACTTTTATTTCGAACGATTTAATTCATTTTCAGATTTTGTTTATCAAGAAATGATAGCTTCTTTTTCTTGGTGATCTATTTTCTATAGGCAAAAACTACACAAAATGAAAAGGAAAGTAAATAGAGCTATTGAATAGTCAATAATGTTAATACCGGTAAAGATAACACTGAACAATCGAAACTTGAGTGTAGAGTGTTGAGTTGAGTACAACAAACATACCGTTGGCTCCCAATAGGCTATTGGTGTTCAAACTTCAAACGGTTTGGTTAACATGGTAACCGTTTTAACCGGTACTATTTGGATAATTTGGTTTGGTTAATTTGGATAATTGGTTTGGTTTGGTTAAAGTTTTTAGCTTGTTTGGTTTAGGTGGTTTGGTTTCAGACACTCCTAACCAGTCAAACCAAATTAACCAGTTAAATAATTAGCCATATATCTAACATATATTATATACACATACTTAATACTTTGCATAACCACTCAAGAGTTAACGTTCATCCCTTTTAGACTCATAAAATATAAAGCTCAATATTGCTCATATAGTGTATATTTGTATATGTAAAATGTAGACCACAACATATGGACCCTAATTTAAATATTTCATACATTATGATGGATGAAAACTTGAAAGGAATGTCATTTCCAGCCTATGATAATTGCTAAAAGACTAAGTCAATTTACACAAACACAACAATTCATTAACCCATACCATTGTCATAAATTTTTGTTTGGTGAATACTTATATACTAATCGTAAGATAATTATCTTAGTTGCATGTATTTTTGTTAAGGGTCAACTATAACTACGTGTTGATTGTTATGTTTTATTCATTATATAAATTGCGAATTGTTGCATTAACCGGAAAATTTTCATCGTCAATGATAATGTGATTTTATATTGGTTAATCTGGTTAACCAATTAACCAAACCGATTAAACTTTAGTTTGGTTAATTTGGTTGTTGTATTAGCTTGGACGATTTGGTTATGATATTGTATTATATGGTTAATGGAATTTAGCTTTATTTGGTTTGGTTATAACCATGGTAACTAGGGGTGTACATGGGTCGGGTGGTCTGAGTTTAGCCATTTTAATCACCCGACCCATGCACTACGGTTTGGGAAATATTAAACCCAAACCCACCCAAAAAATTAAAACCCTACGGTTTATTTTTAAATGGGTTGGGTCGGGTTGGCGATATTTTTAAGTAATAACCCAATCCAACACAAAATATATAATTATTCTACATTGTTGGGGGTGTTATCCATCAGTTAGTAGTCTGGGCCTCCAGGCAACAGAATTGGGGGGCAAGGCCCATGAATGGGTTGGTGAAGCATCTCTAGGACCAAGCAGGATGAGGGGCGCATGGTAGGGGTGGGCATACGGTTCGGTAAAACTGAACCGAACCTAACCGAACCGAATATAAACCGAACCGAAACCGAATTAATATTATTCGGTTCGGAATTCGGAAGAGAAAATGACATATTTCGGAAAAGAGGGTCCTTTCGACCGAACCGAATTTTCGAATTCCGAACCGAAAAACCGAATTATTATAATTGCAAGCTCTAAATGGTGGATTTTTATGTTTCTACTTATTATGAGACTTAAATATTTGAATCATGTTAGTGTTTTATGACTTATGTGTTGAAATATTTGATTTTATCATTGATGATGCATATTTATTGTTCACATTAGGGGTGAAAAATAATTTAAAAAGAGAAGATACAAGCTAACTTCACTATTTCGGTTTTACAAAACCAAACCGAACCGAATTATAATTCGGTTTGAACCGACCGAACCGAATTATAATTCGGTTCGAATTCGGTTTGAGGTTTGATAGAATTCGGAGACCCGGTATGCATAATTTCGGTTCGGTTTGAACCGAACCGACCGAATGCCCACCCCTAGCGCATGGGGACAAAACACTAAAAGCCAAGGGAGACCAGGCTGTCAGGTGGTCCATCGCCTGCAGGCGCCTGTCACGCGTCAGAAGCCTGACAAAGCAGTTGAGATATCTGACAAGGAGGGTACAAGGCATTAAATGGAGACAATGACGTGGAGGAGATCAACCTCGAACTCGGTGAGTATAAATAGGGGCAGTTGGTAGCATTTACACAGGTTGGATTCTCTCACTAAAACTCTTACTTTGGGACACTTCCCTCTCTAAGGAACTAACTTGGACGTCGGAGGATTAACGGGCCCAGGCGCCCCCTCCTTGTTCGTGTGTGTAGGCAGGCGCCAGTCGAAGAGAAGTTTCAGGTGTTCCGGTGGGTGTTGTGGCTCAAACATACACCATAAAAATGTTTTATAAATAATTAAAATTTCAAACGAATAAACCGAGGTGAAAGGTATCAAAATTCACAAATGTTGTTTGAAGTTTAATAAAATGTGTTTTACTTCAACATATGTCTAGTTTTTTTCACGACATTTGTTGAAATAGACTAAAAAAGTTACAAACGA
The DNA here is from genome assembly GCA_946122785.1 of Linum tenue. Classification (NCBI taxonomy): domain Eukaryota; kingdom Viridiplantae; phylum Streptophyta; class Magnoliopsida; order Malpighiales; family Linaceae; genus Linum; species Linum tenue. The sequence continues at coordinate 68,033,280 of CAMGYJ010000009.1, read as the reverse complement.
ATGCATCCATAATACGTTATTCTATTAAAATTGTACACAAGAAAAAAGATTATGTGAATCATAACTATATTAAGTCTATGTCTAAACTTAAATCCGAAGAATGCATTAGATTAGGGAGACCATAAGAGAAAAACATGGCGAAATATCTTAATTTTCTCATAAGTATGGCTATATATGACATAAATATGTTTTGGATATGAACTCATACTAATAGTTGGAACACGGGTTGGGTCGGATTCTACGGGTTGTGTAATCCAAAATCCAAACCCAACCCAAAAGAGGCGGGTTGTACAAAAGAAAACCCCCACCCAACCCAAAACCTTAGTTTTAGCGGTAAACACGGGTGTGTTGAGTCGGGTTGGACGGGTGGGTCGGTTTGCGGGTGTGTTTGTTCACCCCTAATGGTAACCATTTGAACACCCCTAGCTCCCAAGACCAAGAGGGGGAAGGTGTGGGTGGGTAGGTGAGTGAGTGAGTCAGGGAGTGACTGTCGCTGACGTGGCCTCCCTCACAATGCTGGCGCTGACGTGGTCCCTCTCCGTACAGCTAGCTCATGGAATGGGGCCGCAAAGGGCGACAGTTACAACTTACAACTATGCACAAATGCTACAACATTGTTTGCCGACGTGTTATAGCGTTGGATCCTAGTATTATTAGTATGTTATTTTCATCCAGAGCTGAGCAAGCTTGTCGTCAGATAATACAAGCAACCAAATATACAAAAATGAAAATGCGCGCAATATAATTGTGTGGTCAAACATTTGCCATCCCATTGCGACAATAGCTCAAAAGGTAACATAAAAATTCAGTCGACAAGGAGCATAGTCTACCGATTTAAAAACAATAAAGCAGTTTTTGGGCCGAAGCAATTTAAATTGCTTCGTTTTACATTGATTTGAATTGACAGGGGACGTTCAATTATTTTGAAATAATGCATCGATTGAGAGATGAAATAGTTTTGAGTGAATTGGGTCAAATTTTTCTTTTTTTATTAAATCTATCATCCAAACGATCCCTTTAAAAAATTATATAAGATTCATTAACCGTTTGAATTATTATTGCCGATTGATTCTGGACATGGGGTTGAACTTTTTTATGGAAACATTTTATTTTTTTTGGTAAAATTTATGGAAACATTTTGTATTTGAATCCTTACAACCGTAATTGATCTGAACATAAAATGCGGCATGGATAATATGAGCTGTAATTTGGCATCCGAATTTTAGTTCAATGAGGAGGGAGGAAGAAACAAGAAGTAAAATAGCGATGTGAGCTGGGGAGGGACCAAATTGGACTTTTTCAATCTTAACTTTGTCCCTGTTTTCCTCGTTGCCAGGATAAAATTAAACTTGCTCTTGATTTACATTTATATATATATATATATATGTGTGTGTGTGTAAGAGACCTTTCTGGACGTACACAACCTTGGAGAAACCGAAATGAGGGTTTGTTTTGTTTTTAGGTTTGTCATTTTGGCCGATTGAAATGTAAAACTCACAAGGTTAATGAAGAACTAACTAAGAATGTGGGATCAATTAAGAAGCACAACATAAAGGGAAATGATGAAAGCAAGCTTGTTGAAAAATTCTACACTAGTTTAATTTAGGTCTTCCATTAGATTTTTACAATTTCCGAATCCAACTGTTCTCAATTTTGTCCATTTCGTGCTTATTACTAACAAAGGTCTCCTTAATCTCTATATTCCTCATTAGACTTTTTCTTACTAAAAAATGGTGCAAGCTACCAATTGAAAAATAATGGACCAAACAGGACCGCGTAGTTTGGTTCGAATCATAGACTGTTAATTAGCATCCAAATTATCTAGCCAGTTGAAGATCCTTGATGGCCCCTTGAACTTGAAGCTCTACACGAGTGATGAAGCAACTCTTTTGATTGTTTAGCAATTGTTTAGCAATTTTTAAATTGGTCCCACATAGCCACATCAGCAACTTAGTAATTTATTCCTTCAACAATTTCTTGTCATCTCCATCCCAACAATTCCTTAGCAATTTCTATTGATGAGACCCACAATATATCCATATAAAACTTATGTTTTTCTTAAATTGAATTACAAAAAATATCTAAATATTTGTATTTAGAGTAATTTCTTTCTAGTTTCATGAATATTCAATTACATCTATACATCTCTTTTATTTTGCATTTGGATGATAAAAATCCAAGATATAATTTATAGCTAAAAAATGTGTATCATAATTACTTCTCTAACTAATTGATCATATAAAAATATTTTCTAATCAACAACTTAAAAATAATAATATACAATCATACAATTTGTGGTAGGAAAAGGAAAAACAAACATGATCTGTTTAGGTGGCATTGCTAGACAACTTACTAATTTAGCAAACTTGCTAACTTAGCAATCATCCATGCATCCCTAGCAATTGCTAAAAGATTGCCACTTCACCCTCCACCACATTTGGCAATTGCCAAAATTTGGGGATGGATGGGATAAACAAACAATTTGAATTAAATGTCATTTACTGATACAATATCAATCTCCACTCCACAACCACTGTTATAGTACAAGCCATAGTGATGATTTAGTAATTTCTCTGCTTGCGTATCATTTAATATATTTTCTTTATTATTATTATGTGTTTCATATTATGTTAGAGTGTTTGGCCTTAAAGCTTTCCAGTAAGGTCTATTTAGTAATTGCAGCTCATTTGTTTACATATTTAAAAAGTGCATTAGTAGGATTGGAATCCTAGTCACTCAAATAAAGAATGAGCACTTAACCAATAAGACTAGATCATATTTGTTATCATGCTTTAATTAAACAAAACCCATTCCTTTAAAGTCAAATGAAAAAAATACAAACCCCATTTTGAATTTCGTGGACGGTGAGCGATTCCAATAAGCTCCATTTAGTAATTGTATATCATTTATTTATATATTAAAAATTGATTGTTGAGATTTGTAATCATGTTACTCAAATAAAGAAAAAGTATTATAAGTTTATAAACAACTAGACTACAAATGATAAATCTATATCACCCATATAAAAATATAAAGTAAAAGTAAAAGCAACTAAACTACATTATATTTGTTGCAATTTATTTAATTAAACACTAGAGACATATTCAGTATATGATGTTTTATATTTTATTTGAATTTAGTGATATCTTATAGAATGAAATTAATCCTGAAATCAAAACTCAAGTAACACTGATTTGATTATTAAATATTTAATTATACGTGTTGTTAGTTTAGACAAAATACCAAGGATTGAAAAGGTGTACCGAAAAAGTCGGCGGTAAAGTATTTATGCTGAAACCATGGTTTAATCGTGGTTCAACCGTTTTGTAAAGCTAAATACCGCCTACTGGTTTTACTTTCGTAATGAGGTTTTTTTGGTGGAACCACAGTTACAGTATGGGAGTTGATAAAGGTCGTCCTTAAAATTACTATTGATCGTCCTAAAAAATAACAAAGTTACATTTTTAACCTTTTGGCATTTTTAGCAAACAAACATCACTTTAACTAAAAAAATGAAAAACACTCAATTTCCCACACTCTCGAATTCATCGTTGACATTCTTGAGTCGTAATCGTTGAGAATACGTCCGAATCATGAGTAGTGACTCCGACGAGGTAAAAATCAGATTTTTTTCAAAAAAAATTCCAAAACCCCTCAACTGAAGCCAATTTTCGTTTGTACCATGGCTCAACCTAAGGCAATTTTCGGTTGTACCATGGACCAACCGAAAATTGGCTTCGGTTGAGCCATGGTGCAACCGAAGGTGATTTTCGGTTGAGCCATGGAGCAACTGAAGGTGATTTTCGGTTGGTCCATGGTACAACCGAAAATTGCCTTAGGTTGAGCCATGGTACAACCGAAAATTGGCTTCGGTTGAGGGATTTTGGGTTTTTTTTGGATTTGTTTGGTTTATATCAATAATTTTCTATTCTTTTACTACGATTTATGATTCGATCCATAAGATAATTTGTTGAATTTTGGTTTATATATTTTTTTAGATTTATGGAAGGGGGAGGAGTTGTTTGTTTTGTGTTTGATTTTGAAATTCAAAATGGGCAATTTGGTAAATTACATATTAAGTTAGGACGATGGTTAGTAATTTTTAGGACGACCTTTAACCATTCAGATGGTTTTCAATACTTGAAAAATACATATGCATAACCAAAATGTCGACCTTTGTAACAAAAGTAGTCAGTTTTTATACTACAAATATAGCCATACATGAAATATGTTAAACTTAACACTACCATCGTACCTATCTTGACTATATAAACTGGATACACTAATGTGATTTTTTTTTGTGTTAACTTGACAACTTGGAGTTTTTTTTGCATCTTATGCTAATTAATTTAAATAAAAAACAAAGCAACAAAAAGAAGGGAAATATTCACTAACAAAAAGGGAAATTAAGAGAGACAAATGAATAGTCACATAACCTCTCCTTCCAACCCATTTTCTATATTTCTTTTCCACTTCTTCTCCATCTCTCACCATCAATAAAATTCAAACCAATGTTGGCTCCCATCTAGCAGCATATTTGAGTTCAATAGAACATATGACAAAATTCTTTTAATTGGGTAACGACAATGCATAATAAATTGCTTCAACATACGACGAAATCGACAGTAACTAAACTGAAAACATGAAGCAAGTTGTACAAACACCGTTCAATACACATTAGCATCTCAATAAATGAGGCAAGATCGCCTTTAATCAAAATTTTCTAAAATTTTCTTATACCTTTGCCATGATTCAATCTCTTATTTTAGCTAATATAAGATTGAGTAGAACAAATTCGTCTACTTCTAGAGGTTGAGATCCGGACCCCATGTTATTTCGGGCGAGATTAGATATAACAATCTCAGTAGACCTTTGAGATAATTGAAGGAAGAAAGGAAGAGAGAGAGAATAGGGCGGTAATATATGAAAGTAGCAGCAAAACCACCCAATCTATATCTAAACTCCTGAACAAGGTTTCTAAATCATTAGATGACTAAAGGGGGGGGGGGGAATTACCCGTTGATCCACATATTTAATGTACACTTTTATGATCTCCAAACTAGCTTTTTACCCGACCCGTTGGCCGGAGAGATTTATTTTATAATTTATATAAATTAACTTATTTATATGTTTAAATCATTATGGATCTTCTAAATATTTTGCGTTCTTGATTCATAACAGAGTTTGTAGTATGTCTATATTGAAAATTTTGAATAATTAGCACACTCACTTATGATGCTTTCGGTCTTCTAATCATAAATTATGCCGCTGTCACGTCCCATTTAGAACTTATGTCAAAATTTGTCAACCAAAACACTAATATTTAGAGTGCGTCAACCTGAAGCGCGCGCGCACACACACACATATATAGTTCAAGCTAGGCGTGCACTAGGGCCCAGGACTACGCTGTACTCTTGCGTTCACACTACCATACCACCATTGAGTTTTACTATTTAGACCCCGAATTAACCGGAGGTTTTTGGGGCATATGATACTATACCCTAACCTCTAATAGGTGAACTCTAGTCCTTAATTCTCTAACCTCTAATTTGTGCACATACTTCCTCATACCTATCAACTATCGTATCTTGAGTCAAATCAAAAGTATAGTATACCTTGATATTCTATATATATGTGTGTGTGTGTGTGTGTGTGTGTAGGTAGACTCAAAGCTATCTAGATACTTCGTCAGACCTATCTTATCTCGCCTAATACTCATATTAAAAGTGCTACTTGCCTATCCCACACCACCGGGATAGAGATCCCGCTTTTACCCCCATAACGTCAGACAACCATTGGGGTTGTCTATCGTTCTATATGTAATATATAAAGAGGCAAATTCTAAGATCATGTTATTTATTTATTATCCTCTCCCGTCGTCCCCTTTATGGAGAATAAAAGGGCAGGGATGACAGGATCATAGCTCGATATGGTTTTATTATGTTCATCGTATCAGAGGGGTTTTTTTTTGCTTGTTTTGGGCTTCTTTTCATTCTTTTTTGGCACATATGGTTGTGATCAGAGGTATTTATCCCCCGAAAGGGATTGGGATTTTAGGTCCTTTGGAAATCGTATGCACATTCATGATCCTCGAGTTTGGACGAACTCTCGACCAATGTTGTAAATATTAGGACTTTTTAGTGAGAAATTCTTAGTAAAGATACTTCATTATTGGATTTATTCATCTATATTGAAACTCGACACACACCGTAGCCTTCATGATGACTAAATTCTCTAATCTCGACTCATTTCCATTTTGGATGTTTGTTTTTATATCAAGACACTTAAATTTAGTATATTATACAATATGTATCAATTGTTAATTATGGAAGTATAGACTAAACCTCAACCCGTGGTCATTGTTTATATGTTGTCTTAGAATCTCAATCTAAGACACTCACACACGCTATCGAGGATGTTGGTCCTAACATGGTCGTTGAAAGATTAATTTTCAAACATTTTATCACTTATATATTAATAATTGATAAAGAGTGTCTCCAATACACACATATTTCAAGTGCATTTAAAATATATTATCATTTGAACAATATCAGTGGATTTCATTTGATTATTTGCATTAACTTATTATCTTATACGACATATATCAATTCGTGTTTCTCGAGTTTGGACAAACTGACAACCAATTTTAAGAGTTGAGATTATTGGATAAAGATATTTGATTGTTGGATAAATATGTTTATCCCAATTGAGTATCTTACTAAAAATTCCCAACCTTTATTTGGTAAATGCCTAGGTTAGTAGTTGATGAAACATGATGTTTATCGTAGATTCTCAATAAAGATTTCTCTAACCTTCACATATGTTATTTTTCAAGGCATCTTTTGTCTCATCCTAGGGTATCAAATAAAACTTCGTCAACAATCATATTTAAGTCATTTTGAAAATGTTGATTTATAATCGTCGAAGATAACTCCAAGTCTGAAAGAAAATTTCTTAGCATACGACTTAGGACCTCAATATAGTTTGCTCAATCAACATGATATATATCAAATATTATTAATGTGAACTTAAGACACATTATAAAATTATTGCACATGTGATTCCTCTTCATCTGAGGAGCTTAAGGTAGAACATGATCTTAATGAATAAGAAGTTTTTTTTTAATAAATAATTGTACTACTCGATCAAGATTATACTCTGACATTTTGCTAAATTATACTCTGACATATACTTTATGAATAAGAGCGTGTTTCATTGCAACAAAATATAAAGTAATATAGTTTATTTTTCGAAGGTAATTGAATGTCAAATGTTTATTTTCTCTCTTTTCATATATATTTTGTTTAATCGATAAAAACATTATTGTTTATGTATGTTTGTTTAATTTTTTCATCAAAATGTAACTTATTATTCAATTTTAGTAAAAAATGAATAGAAAATTTACTTCATAAACTTTAATCATAAATTTTTTATTTAAACAAATGTGATATATGTCACTCTCTGTTTTTCTTATTTATATTTTGTTTGCTTGACAAAAAAATTATTATTTACGTGTGTTTGGTTAAGTTGATCTACATGTAAACTTATTATTAAAGCAAAAAAAAGGATAAATGAAAAGGAATAATTGATAAAGAAATGAAAATATTAAAGAAGAGAGAGGTAGCTCCATAAATACATTAATAACTAATTTTTTTGTTTGTAAAAAAATTATCCAACTTGGCATATTGTGGATCCTTCAAGTGCTTATGTGCCAAGAGATTACTTTTGAATTGACATTATATATAGATAGATAGATAGATAGATGTGTGAGTTAACAAATTTTATAGATGTTGGTTTTATATACCAAATGGAACACTAAACTCATATTATATAAATGCCCTATATATTGATTTTAAATTTCAAAGATTTTCTTTTTTCCAGAAAGCATGATCTTTTTTGAGAAATTCGATTTTCACAATTAAATATTTAATGATTATAATACCCAAACTATCATCATATATTAATGTTAGCTCTTAACCATTCTCAACATTCTTAAAGATATAAATTAGTTACTAATAAATTAATATGATAATTTATGTGTTATTAACTGTTATCCTTTTAGATGATTGTTGACTATAAAGTTTGAATCCTTTAGATGATGAATTTTATGCTTCCATATTAGCAATAGGCTAATCGTTTGAAGTTTGTAATTATTATTTTAATGTAGGGGTAATACCACTACAATACCCGAATTATCGCGAAAATGCCACTTGTATCCTATTGTTTCCAATATTTTATCTGTGTCCTGAATTATGATTTCGTTAGTGTTGACTTTTGTTGACCGTTACTTTTTAACAGAAAATCTTGTCAGTGTTGATGTGGCATCTGACGTGTAATTTCTAATATTTATTTTTATTTATTTTCCATCTAAATTAATTTAAAATTAAAAAAGAAAAAAGCTCATTTCACATACCCATCGTCCCACTAATCCCCTCTTTCCCAATTCTGCCAAAATAAAATTTCACAGTAATCCCTGCCATGGAAACAAACCAAAGGAAGCAGGGGACGAACGCGATCAGGTTGTTATTCAATCAGGCAAAATGTTCAGCAAGCTGCGAACTGAGAATCAATCAACTACAACGCAATTCCGATCTCATGAGCACAGCTTCAGATACAGACACGAAAGCAAAAATTAGAGGAAACTAGGGTTATGAGGAGCTGGAGACGGAAGATCTACAGACCTCCAAGTTTTTCCCTTGAACAATCGGCTCGACCAAAACAGAGGACAAGAAAATAAGAGAGAGGGGACTTAAATTGACGAATTCCCTTCTTGCGAACCCAGATCCGCCAACAGATCGAGCTTGCTTGGAGTAAGAGGAGGAAGAAACAGTTCTGCCGAAGGAGCAGTGGAGCAGCGGAGTCGGTGCAGGAGATTTTTGTCAAGAAGAGGTGAGGAGAAGCTGATGGTTCGGAGGCCCGGTGGTTTTTCGAGGGCGTAAATATCGAATTTGCCAGGGAGGGAGAGGCTGGAGAGTCGAATGCCAGAGACGGTGTCGCCTCCCTCATAGACGATGTCGACTCATCTGTTCTGGCAGTGGAGAGGTGTTAGGGGGACCAACAAATGGCATGTGTGATGGACGATTTGGGTTTTAGGAGGCCTTCCTCGTCGGGAAGAGGTGCGGAGAGATGGGGAAAGAGAAGGAGGAGAAGGAAGGAGAGGATGTGGGTGTCGATGCCGGTGAACAAAGGCCATTTGCTGGGCTGAAAATGTAGATCTCCATCACCGTGTTCTTCCCTAAAAGCATATCTGGAAGCACCTCCAATGGAGTTCTATTTCCATTTTGTTTTTGTTTTAATTTTAGTTTGTTTAATACTATAATTGAATTTAGAGTTTTTTAATTTTAACTCAATTTTTTAATTTAAATTCAAAAAATATGAGGTCAGTGACGTGACATCTATGTGGCAGCCACATTTTTTGCCACATCAACAAAAGTCAACTTCGCATTGACCACCGTTTGGTCAACCGTTATCTTTAACGGTCAACGAAATTGACAGGATACATACAAATGACACAAAGTATCATAGTTCAGGACACAGATGGAATATTGGAAACAATAGGACACAAGTGACATTTTCGCGATAGTTCGGGTGGTGTAGTGGTATTAGCCCTTTAATGTATAATTGTCTTAGTTCTGTTTGGATTTAATAAAAAAACAAGTTAATAATATTAGAATATATAGAAATTAGTACCTTAGGATAACCGATCAAGAAAATTACATATGAACTAATTATTATCAGTGTAAAAATTATCAAGTAGTACAAACATACTTTCGACTCTTGAGTAAACAATTGAGCGTACCCAAAATTATTTGAAAATATGAATGAATTGTGTTAGGGGAGATTAATACATGAGGCTAGGCACACTTAACATATAACATCAATGAAAGAGAGAGTGAGTCCCAGAAGAATAAAACTCACCATGCTTATTTTGGGTTGAGCAAGGAGAAAAATCCAACTCGGAGGCGCATGACGACAAAGTGTCTTTCCAAATCAGTACTGATACTGACAGTCTGGCGCATGTGCATTTGTGGCGGTGTGTGTGATCAAGAGGGTTGGTCGGGGTGCATGCCCGTTTGGGGAAATAAGACATTTAATGCTCTGATAAGGTTGTCAGATCCACATCGGGTATAAGTAGGGAGCAGGTAGGAGCATTTAAGAATGTTGGATTCTCTCTCTAAAACTTGGAATATCACTTATCTCTCTAGAGCAGATCTTGACTTGGCCTCAGAAGGATTAACAGACCTAGAAAGGTCCGCGTGTGCGCATGTACAGGTGAAACAAGAAAACAACATGAAGTTTTAGGATCAAAGCTCTAATAAGGGGATTATCATAAAATAGTGACAAATAATATGAATTCATCCGACCTACGGGTTGGGCAAAAGTTAGTTTAATAATACGAGAAGATTGTGACTCAATTTATGTTTCGTTCTTTGTTATTCAATTTAGGAGTTTCATAGTAATTTGGGGTAGTTCTCACCATTAAGCAGATCGTCTACTTGAGATCGTCGACCAACCTATCAAAAGTCCGGAGGCAAGATCATGTCTCATACACAACCACTTTTGGGGCACACCACTCGCTTGCCCAGTTAAATATGCATGCACAATTAGGGGTGTGCAACGGTTTGATCCATGCCAGACCGCATTTGGGCAAATCGACACTTGATCTTAACTAAATAGAATTGAGTCTAATTCTTAGTCACATTAATTTTATAAATACTGAAAAAATAATCGGAATTGATATTTATACCGGACTACACCAAACCAAATACACTATTAATCTGATCCTTGATACAAAAATATTTTTCTCTATTGAACCGCCATTTATCCGTACATTTGGACAGTACCCCTATGCGCAACAGTCCTAGTACCTAGATTTCCCTACTTTGCTTATTGCTGAGCATTTTGGAGAGTTTCTTTTCGACTCATACTTTATCCGCGAAGATTCTTAGCTCCAGCTTTGGTTGGAAGCGAAAGTTTCAATCAGCCACGTGTCAGTTTTCTATTGGTGATTTCATCATTTTTTAATATTTTAATTTAATTCTTGATTTACTTAGCATAATTAAATATTAAGAAAAAATGAAGGTGAATCCACCAATAACAAACGGACACCATGAATGATTGGAGTTTTTTCTGCTTCCATTCAAGGTTGGAGCTAATAATTTTCCCTTTATCCGTACCAAATAGCTAACCGTTGGTTTTGACGCAAAATAAAGTGGAAGTGTTGAAATTAAGAAAAAACCCGGATTGGAGATAAGTTAGAACTATGTCGACAAGAGCCTTCAATAATTAGTCATGTCAAAGCAAAAAGTTAGTTTTAATAATTAAGTTAATTTTTTACATCTAGTACAGGGAGCTGTAGCACCCTCTACAGTCTACAATGTGGTAATGGGTGATAGATGATGGTGAAAGGTGCTAAATGGTGATTAGTATTTACTGCTATCACATATACAATTATTTTACACTATAGTATATTCATGTTACCATAATTATACTACTCATAATATATTTTTATACACTATCAAGCATTATCACCATGTCTTGTGTGTTAAATTTTCCCAAAATTGCCTTACTCGTCGAATAATTAAGTTAAACCATAATATCTAACAAGTTGTCATCCCTAAAGGACACCTAGCCTGTTGAAACTAGCTTGTCACCTAGGCCAGGGGACGTGCGCCCAATCACATATGTCATAGAGCGGGCAGCCAACCAGTGAGGCTCAAAAACCATACTCAATATAGTCCAACTAGGTCATTTCATGTTTGATGTTAAGAATTAAGATGACCTTATAAATTAACTAAATTACTCCATGTTATACAAAGTTAACTTTTAGGGTATACAACATTATTTTCTTTTCACTTTTGTAACAATGATAAATTGATAATTTCCTTCCAGATTTAAAACTATGGTATATACTCGATGTTATTATGTCACATTATCACTATGCAAACTGTGAAATTTGTTAGCATTTCTACATTTAGATTCAAACCATTAGGACCCATGAGTTACTTTCCAACACTGTTGGTACCAAATTTTCAAAAGAGAAAGGTAAAGGTAGGTTGGTGCAAATCTCAGGAAGGCAGTTGATCCGATGGTTCCTGTTTTGCTTGACTTGTCGGAGACAAGAGGTGTTCTACCTACGTACCTAGCTGTATGGTGAATGGTGACTGACCATTGGGTTGGATGGCCAAACCGCAGTAGTAAGTAGTTTTAATCAAGAATTGAAAAATCGTTTTGTGTCGGTGGTTCGACCAAATTTTTTTTTATTTGAGGCAAAATTGGTTAGCGGTATTTAGTAAGGATTGTAAAATCGTAGCGTAGGTTGTATCAGAAAAGTCATCGGTAGTTTGTTTTATATTAAAATCATGGTTTAACCGTGGTTCAATCGTTCCATATCACTAAATACCGTCTACTAGTTTAACCTCACGTATGAAATTTTTTTGTGGAACCACAGGTACGATATGATTACAATCCTTGGTATTTATTTAGCTATATATAATGATTGAACCACGATTACATCATATATTTCATCAAAACATAAGAGTACTGGTGCAAACAGCCCTTACCGCTAAGCTAATTACATGTAACCTTTTACTACTGTGACTATAAACTACTGCCAAGGATAGAGCTGGAGACAATAAAACCTACTACCAGTACACAGAAGTCGCCCCTACAAGGATGATTCACATTAGTGATGATAATTTGTATCCGTCCTGTGGGTATTATCCGACCTGATTAGCGATGAGGCGGGTATTATCCGACCTGATTAGCATGGGTTGGGAGTATGAGTATTTTCGTCCAACCCGACATGTTCCTCCTCTTCCTTTTTTCCCCATTCTATCTCAATTTCTTACAGTATCTATATTCACATTTCTCCTATTTTGACTTTTCTTCAACTATTAAGTCTCGATCTTTCAATTATTTAGACTCAATTACTCATTCTATTTATTACTGCTTTTCATTCATAAAGTGTTTTTCTCTTTGTTTTATCATAATAAATAAAACTTTGCATGTATTTTTTTCAAATAGTATGTAAGAGTAGGTCGACTCGACTCGCCCCGACCCGTACCCATGCAGGTATTACCCACCCTGACAGCATTAGATGGGAGCATGAATATTGAGATACCCACCCTGCCCTATTGCCATCACTAATCCACAATCTTTTTTTTATTGTAGCAATTTGGCATTCCATGTAATTAATTGCCCTCCAAATTAATGCAGCCCATATCAGTCTTCTTGTTTGTGCATAGGAAGAACTACTAGCAAACTGAGGAATTGCCCATTGGAGCTCAGTACTCCAGTTGTCTTAAGGAAGTACCAGAATAAAGCAATTTATATCTGGAGTATTTAGAGAAGACATGAGCAAGATATGTGATACAATTAAAGTCGCACAACTCCAAGCAATTCGAATCAAAAGAACTAGATAGGATGGAAATCGATCGGACAGTACCCACTCGTGAATAAGGACAATCGATATATGAATCGGTCGGACAGATACAACTCAAAATAAAGGGCGATCGATATGGGTAGCTCGCCACAAGTAGGGTGAATACCTAGTTGATAAGAGTCGCTCTAACACTCCAAAATTCTCAATAGAGTAATTAGGGCAAAGTACTCTAGGAAACTCGGCAATAGCTTTTGAAATTCACTCAAAATTGTCTCTCCTCCAAACCAACGAGTTCAGCCCCTTTAAATAGGCAAAATACAATCCAAAACCGACACCAACAAAACAAGGAAAAACAAGGTAAAACCCGAATTAAAACAAGGGAACCCTTTAACCATCCCAAACGACTCGTTAAGCCTGCTTCTTGTGATCTGCCTTCTTTTCAACACTTCCTCCTTCTTCCTCCACTCGAATCATCATATATGGCTTCCCTCAAAATAGCTCCACGTCCATAGCTCCAAAATGACTCTCCAAATAAGTTGCAAGCTTCTCTTTCAATGCTCTAGTCTTAGCACCTGTAACTGGTCCGTTGATGTCCTCATCATATAGTTTCAATATCATGGTTGCAGTACACGCATCCAAGAGGGCCTGTAAATCCACAAGAGTTCATCTTGTCACATGTAACAATATGTTCTTGAATGACCAGCTAAGAAATGAATTTGTTACTTGGGATCACAGGAGAAGACCAGATTAACTTCGACCATGAAACCATTGCACTTTTTGTCACAACTTCCATTACGATTTTACTGTGTTTGGTTTTGACCCAAGAGACGTTGAGGAGGTGACCACTGTAGTACTAGTATGTATGAGTAGGGGTGGCTATACGGTCCGGTTAATTGGATCAAATTGATCCGGTTTTTTTGGGAATATAAGGATCAAAGATTGGATTGGATACACTCCGGTCTTGATCTGGTCCGGTCTTGACCCGATCCGGTCCCAATTTTATCTTGCTTTTAGGTATTGGGGGTCTCTTATCCGGTTTTTATCCGGGTTTTTACCTCAAATCTAAACCCGAATATGAGATTGGATTGTTTGCTATCCGGTCCCGGTCTGAGTTATACAGTCCGGTTTCGGACAAAACCAAACAGTCCGGACCAAATAGTCCGCCCTCTGTGTCAGGGTCATTTCCTTACCAATGGGAACGGTTGGCACAGAACAAATCCACGACCGTCGAGCCTTTCAACCATGAAACATACATTTGCTAAAGTGGATACAATTGTATGTCCAGATAACCATGATTATCTTTGATGTCACCTTCCCCACTAAATCATCGAATCTTAATTAATTACAAATTTCTTTTTTTTTTGGCACCCTTCCCCCTTTCTGCAATCTGGCTTTATTTGGGTTGATAATATAAAATTATGAAATTATCTACCCATGTTTATGGGTTCTTACTGGGTGACAGAGTGAGTCGAGTGATTTTCGAGTAGAATTCAATTCGTCCATTATCAAGTAGTTGATATGTTGTTACTTGTCATCCATCCTCATCACTTACGGGTTGGATTGTAGATGGATGACGAGTAAATGTGCTTAAATTGTCCGTTGACAAAAAAACAAACAAAATATTCAGTTGTTCATTTAACTGGTATCCAATGTCGTAGGCTTGTAGCAATTTTCACCTCGTTGGTCTTTACTCTTTAAAAAAACTTAAAACTTAATTATCCAGCTGCTTCAAAGTCAAAACCTATTATCCAAAATTTGTGTTGAGACCGTCTTAAGGATTTATTAAAGGGAATTAATTAAAGGCATTAACCGTGTCGGTTCAGAAGTTATTCCATGAAATAAGACAAAATTAAAGTGCATCTAGTTTTTAGCTGGTGCAACCACATTCATAAAAAGAGCTTTTTGACCATTAGCTAGCGTGGGTTTAGTTTTCAATTCCCACTTATCTTTAAGGAGAAAATGAGAGTAAAAAAAATATCATTTTACTTTTCAGTTTTCTGATAAAACATTTTACTTTTCAGTTTTCATTCACATTAGCTCCGGCTATTTTTTGTGTCGTCGTTTGGACGAATAATTCAAACATATTAATTTAAACCAATTGTTTCAGTTTGAGATAGTTGGGCCAAATTCATCCATTTATTAACAAAAATTTGGATCGAACAATTTTGAGGCAGTTATAAATAATTGTCTAAAGTGGATGCATAATGCATATGGTTAGAATGGAATCTTTTGTAAAATAAGACAATTGACCAACTTTTTTTGTTTCGCAATTACTCGATCCAAACCAGATTTCCAACTTTATAGCAAACTAAATCATGTAGTATACTTTGAAATTTTACCTCGATGAATATATCGATCTTCTTTAAATATAAAACAAAATTGATTCTTTATCTATAAGAAAATGCATGATAAATCAATCAATACATATTTTATGGAGGCACAAAGCCACAAACCTGTTTTAGATAGGAGAAGCTACACAATAAACCAATTTTTAGTCAACTATTTTTGTAATAGATCTTTCTTAAACCTTTTTTGTGATTTTGTGTTCTAGTGCTAATGATAGAGTCAATATATTTTAATGAACTGGTCGTTCTGGATATTTATTTATTTAAATAACTTAGAAATTGTGATCAACTCTAATATATCAAAACTAAAAAACTATGTATATGTTATTCTCTCATCACAAATACGCGAAACCCATAAAGAAATTGATGGAGCTTATTATTATTTGTTTGCTGGTGCAAGAAGGCTTAGATGAGGAATGCCAAACCTCTTGAATTGTGTTTTAGCTTGTCCTATAAGTGGCTATAACACATAGTAATTTGAATTTCACATTAAATTCTCGAATATCAATCTGACATAAACTCCTATCCAAAAAATGTTTTACTAACTCGTAGAAAAACAAAGCTATAGCCTATAAGCAACCTTTTTCCTAAATCCCAGGACTGGTTGGCACGCGGCATTAAACCATAGGTAATAGAAGAGCAAAGTGGACTCGACTAAGGATTAACCTTTTTATTAACATCTATTCATCCAACAGACCTTCCTTCCGTCGGCATTTCGAATTTAGCTCTACCAATTAAGCCTAACCCCAAAAACATTGACCTTTAGTAGGAAAATGGGAAGCAAACAACTTTTTTTTTCTTCTAATTTTGATTTATTTTTAGCATGTACTATAATATCGTATTTAAAATGTGCTTCCTATTTTTTTTATATTTTAGATTTGTTTTTCGCATGTATTAGTACTTAAAATTGAATTGAACAAACAAGTGAATGATAGTTAACAATATTGTTATTAAGATAATATTTTAAATCCGTAATATATAGATATAATACTGATAAAAATCAACAAATACGATAATTTAAACATGTTATATTGCCCAATTCAAAAAAATAGTTATATTGCATACCAATTCAACTATTAATATGAATTTTGATAATTCGGTCACGGGTACAGCACACTATCACAAATCTTTGTTTTAGCAATGGTGGATAGGATAAGTTGTTTGTTCTTATGTGGGGTTTCTTTGTAATAAAAGGATCCTTGATTTGGACTCTTTTTTTTCTCAGGAATCTGTAAGTAGGGTTATCCAATACTACTCTTTGTGCTTTCAATCTTCTCTTTTCCCTCTCTTTTTATCACTTAATCCCCGATCTATAATAGGGAATTAGGGGAGACTTTTGCTGACCTCGCTCCCGCTATTTTTTGCCTTTTTCATATTGCGCCATTTCTTCTTCTAGTCTTTGGTCTTTGGTTCTTTTAATCCTTATCAATAAAAATATGAACTTTTTGCTTTCGGCCAAGGAAGGACAAAGGTTTGTTAGATGACACAAGCAAATTGAATTCAGTTGGAATATCCTTTGCTTCCTTACTTGCATAATAACATTTTTTAAGGTTATAGTACGTGTGTCCATCTTGTTTTCTTATTTTGGTAATTTTCCCTATTTGATTTCTTGTGTATATTAGAATAAGCATTTTCTAAAAAACAAAATATAATAAGCTTTTCCTATGCAAATACTTTTTTTTCGTTCTCTTTCTTAGCTTTTCTCTTCTTTTTTTTCTCTCTCCATTTAGTTGTGATTTATACTCTAATGACGACCGCTCAACTACACAAACGCATCATTGACCACGAATTGATCTCGCCCATCTAACATCTCTATGTTCTCGATCTCTCCCTCTATGTTCATTAATCTCACTCACACCTTTCTCTTATATCTCAATTCTCTCCCTCTGTGGCACTCGAGCTCTACATGGTTTCGAGCCTCAACCCAAAAGCCGACCCACCCTACATGTGATTCACACATAGACAACAAAGAAGAGAGGCAACGAGATGAGTAGAAGAAGTAAAGCGAACTCCGCTAAGTTGAGGCTTGGCATAGAGGATAAGGAAAAGAAGTCGCATTGAACTTGATGTAACTAGGCGAGATGGAGTGAGCAAGTGTCTAGCATCACAAACCTACACTGGTTATTTCAAGTTCTCTTCAGATATTGAAGTTGACTTATGGACCTCTTCGGCTACCATTGTTTCCCTTGACCTAGTTTGAGATTGTTTGAGATTACTTGGTAAACTCTACAGTCCTAATGAGCTTGCACGAGCTCCCATTATACCATTAGGAGCTAGAATATAGATGATTCTGTAGAGCTCTCGTAATCTTCAATAAGATGCCTATTATGCTTGTATTGCATGAGATACACATACACTTGAGCTATGACGAGTTATATTTAGCTGAATCCGAGTCATTCTCAAGCCTCACGCTAATCAATGAGCTTTCCATCAAGATCGCCTGCTCCAGACGGGCTTTTATAATCTCATTCTCTATAACTCGCAACATATACTCCTGTCAGTTTAAAACTAACACTCGAACAATGTTCCTCACTGCGAGTATTACCCGATCTGACCTGCAATGTGGCGGGTATTACCTGACCCATAGTAGCGTGGGCGGGGCATGGGTATCTACTTCTGCCTCGCTCTGACCCGTTCTTGGTCCATTCTACCGAGATATCTTACAATATCTATACATATTTCTTCTATTTTTACTCTTCTTCAACTAATTAGAGTCGATCTTTTAATTAATTAGACTTAGCATGAGTGTTGAGGTACCCGCCTGTCGAGCCGATTGCCATCACTACTTATGTATATAGCAATATTGCTTTATCCAATTCATTCGTTCGTAACAGTAAAAAAATGTCTTTCCATTGATTTACGTGTTCAATTGCCAATTATATTTCTCCCCCTTAGATAAAAATGAAAAAGAAGGAACAATATTTGACCAAGGAAAATACATTTTATTAATTATTATAATTTTTTTTTATATTCCAAGACTTATTTCCTTTGTTTTCCCGTCAAAAAAACTGTACGTGGCCGAAGAAAAAAAAAAACTGTTTGGTTCGGGTTTAGTAGTGTGTACTCTCACAGCCTGGGCTGAGCAAAGTGGGGCAGTTGCGGATATAAAAGGCCGCCAATGCCTACAGGCTGAAGCCCATCAGCTTCCCCATTTCCTCTTCCAAACTTCCCTCCCTCCCTCTTTACCAGTTTCTTTTCTCCCCTTCCCTGCCCCGCCGCCGCCGCCTCCTCCTTCTCCTTCTCCTTCTCCCTCCGTCGCTCCTGCGATCCTCCACTCCCTCATTCCCCTCGCGATTCCCCTCACTGATTCCCCAAATCGAATCGAACGAGTCTCCCAACCATTTCCGAACCCCGTTCTACACATATTCCTGCACCCTAGCTTCTTCTTCTTCTTCTTCTAACTCCTCCGGTGGCTTCAGCTGACAACCGCCATTGACGGAGTTTCTAAGGTTCTCCTTTCTCGCCTCCCTCCTCTATCTCTATTTCTCGGTTTTGGCAATGACTGTTCTGATACTGATGCGCTGTTTGATTTTTTTTATTTTTTTTTAAATTTCTCCAGGAGGAGAAGTTCTTTGTTTCATCGTTTTCTTTGGTGCGAGAAAAGTTCAGTAGCAGAAAGATGAAGTACGTGCTTGTGACTGGAGGAGTGGTGAGCGGGCTCGGGAAAGGAGTGACCGCCAGCAGTATCGGCGTCATTCTGAAGGCCTGTGGACTTCGCGTTACTTCTATCAAAATCGGTCTGTCTCTCTCGTTTGCAGTTGTTTGTTAGGTTGATTTTTCTTCGGTCTGTGTAGCTATATCTGCAGAACGAACTACTACCGGCAGTCATCTATTCCTGCTTTAGCACTTGGGTGGTTTTGATTTTGATATCACGCTGCTATGCTTTCTTGCTTGTGGTTGGAACTCTACTTTTAATGGCATTTTAGATCTCAGAAAGAGCAGAATATACTCTCATTTACTTTGTGTTTTTCCCCTTCATTTTTTCATTCCTATCCTATTATCTCTAGGACCTTCAAACCCCACTCTGTTTCTTTCTTGATTTCATCTGTCCCTCTTCTGTTGCTTTGTTTTAGAAAAAGGAAATTAAAATATTGGATTAGTGCGCGTGCGTGGTTATCTTCGCCTTCTCCCTTCTGTAATCACAATAGTTTAATCAAGTAATTACACCTTTTTGCTATGCTTAAGGTGCCCTTTGAAAACTCTTATCAATGACCCAAAATTCCAATTTACTGTTTCCTTGTGGGTGTAACACGGATTGTAACTAATGGGTAGTGGTTGGCGGTTTTTATCGTTTCCGGTATCCCTTTGTTTGTTTTGGAAGCATTCATCAAACGGATGGTTGAGTTGTTTTACCCTCTTCTCTTTTTATTCTGGTGGGTTTGCTTTGGCTTTTTTTGGTGAGCCACTGTAGTGGATTACTCTACTTTAATTTAATTATTAAAGCTTCTTCCTTTTTTTTCCGTTATCTGTCCCTGTTTCAGATCCTTACCTGAATACTGATGCTGGAACAATGTCGCCTTTTGAGCATGGCGAGGTGTTTGTCCTTGATGACGGGGGTGAGGTAAATAAGGAGGCCCTTTTTAGCCTTTTCCAAGTTTTGCAAACCATTGGTTGGGGATGTTTCCCATGGAAGCGAGGAATTCCCTTTCTCGGTCCTTAAGCACTTTATGATTTTGTCTTGTTTTTTTAAACTTGGACATTTTAGTGGTAGCAGTTGCTCCATCTTTCTGAGATTCTTTCCACTTCTTGTAGTGTGCAGGTTCAGTTTTAGTTTAAAATACTGTAAATTGATTGAGGTTGAACTTGTGCACTACCTGTTATCAAGTTGGGCCACCTTTAATTTTAGAGGTGGAAGGGTGAAATTTGATCCAAGGGTGAAACCGAAATGACTCTTTTGTTTTGTTTAAAAGGTGGACCTTGACCTTGGAAACTACGAGAGGTTCCTTGATATCAAGCTGACGCGGGACAATAACATCACTAATGGAAAGATTTACCAGGCAAGCTGTTTAAACTTCATGCTCCTTTTTATGTGTTCAAAATTCAAACTTTTTAAGCTTTCCGATGATTGTTTGAAGTGCCGACCTCCTGATACTGAGTGCTCCCGTCCCGTCTTATCGCGTCATGTAGGCTGTCATCGATAAAGAAAGAAGAGGAGACTATCTGGGAAAGACTGTACAGGTTGTTCCTCACGTCACTGATGCCATTCAAGACTGGATAGAGCGTGTTGCCCAGGTGCCTGTAGATGGAAAGTCAGGCCCCGCTGATGTCTGCGTCATTGAATTGGGAGGAACTATAGGTAAACGCAAAGAGAAGTGTTCTTTACCCTTGGAAGATACTTCCGTTCTTTTCCTTATAGCTATTAACATTTTCTTTTCCTACAGGGGACATAGAATCCATGCCATTTATCGAGGCGCTGGGCCAGTTCTCCTACCGAGTTGGTAAACAATTGGCTCACTTATTCCGTCAATTGCAATTTAAGGAAGACATGTTGCTTCGTTGTACTGTTCTGATAAGGTGTCTATGTTACAGGTGCGGGAAACTTTTGCTTGGTTCATGTGAGTCTTGTTCCTGTCCTGAATGTTGTTGGTGAACAGGTAAGAGTTTACCATTACACAACTCACATTCAAAGGGAATCTTCATGCTTGAGCTATACAAAGATAATATCTAGATACTGTACTGAGTATGAATTATCATCCTTTGCAGAAAACAAAACCAACTCAGCACAGTGTGCGGGGTCTAAGAGGCCTTGGTTTGACTCCGGATATCTTAGCTTGTCGCAGCACTTCGGTACATATCTGTCTTTGGCGTTACCCCCTACACCCAGTAACCTGCATTTGGTTCTGAATATAAATTTGTGTAATTTGTTTATGCAGGCACTCGAGGATAATGTAAAACAGAAACTTGCTCAGTTCTGCCATGTTCCAGTGGGTTGATCTTCCTTTTCTATTACTCTATACTTAATTTCTCTTGCATTTCTGCTTTTGCTAAATTGTGATGCCCCCTTCCGTGTTGCAGTCCGAAAGTATAGTCACTCTGTACGATGTTCCCAACATTTGGCACATTCCTCTATTGCTAAGGGTAAGTGTTATTGCTGCACTTTCTCATATAATTTCTCCTCTAAATGTCCCTGTTCTAACTTATCGTTGTACCATCTGCTTGTTTGTTCAGGATCAGAAAGCTCATGAAGCCATATTGAGAGTTCTAAACCTTCACGGGTTAGTATTTGAGTCAGCTTTTTTTCATCTCATATATTTGCTTTTGTGTATGGTTTCTTCTTTGTCTGTGCTCCCTAACGTCATTGTATATTACAGTGTTGCCAAGGAGCCTGACCTAAGGGAATGGACAGCTAGGGCTGAACTGTGCGATGCTTTGCATGAACCTGTACGGCTTAAGCATATGTTCTTCCATTTATCTCAGCCTTCTCTTACTGTCTGTTTTCTGATCTCACTTCTGAAACGTCATTGTAGGTCCGAATCGCTATGGTTGGAAAGTATACAGGTCTTTCAGATGCATACCTTTCTGTTCTAAAGGTGGAACTCATTTCATAAGTAGTTCCTTTATTTTGATGTTCTAACTTCTAAAGCATGGCATTTATTCATCTGCTTTATGTTATGTTGGTGGCAGGCTCTCTTGCATGCATCTGTTGCACTCCAGAAGAAACTTGTTGTTGATTGGGTTCCAGCTACAGATCTAGAAGATGAAACAGCACAAGAGGTGAGTAAAAAAAAATCACTGTCCAAAACCATGCACTGGGATTTCATCTTCCAGCCAATTTGACTTGACTGACAAGGCTTCTTCCAACTTCTCAGAATTCTGATGCGTATAAAGCTGCATGGAAGTTGCTCAAGGTTGGTAGCAGGCCTAGTAGAACCAAGTGCTTTTTTGTTTAATATTCCTCGGTTTTGAGTTCCAATGGTCAATCTTGCTGCCTGTTCCATCTTTCAGTGTGCCGATGGGATTCTTGTTCCTGGAGGGTTTGGCGACAGAGGTGTGCAAGGGAAAATTCTTGCAGCTAAATTTGCTCGGGAGAATCGAATCCCTTACCTTGGCATTTGCCTAGGCATGCAAATTGCTGTCATTGAATTTGCAAGATCTGTTCTCAATATGCAAGACGCTAACAGCACAGAGTTTGACACTCACACCAAGAATCCATGCGTCATATTTATGCCTGAGGTTTGGCCTCCTATTAGCTCTTCCTGCAAAGCAATTTCCGTGCTTGTTCCTCTTTTTTTCTAATCCGCTTTTCCCTCCATTATTATTAGGGCTCAAAAACCCACATGGGTGGCACCATGCGACTGGGGTCAAGGAGGACATATTTCCATGTGAATGACTGCAAATCTGCAAAGTTGTAAGTTATAATAATGATCTCAAGAAGACATATTTCCTCATGAATGCAGTCCTTTGTCGGTGAAAGTTGAACCAACTTTTCTTCTTTCTATTTCCAGATATGGAAACAAAAGTTATGTTGATGAGAGGCACAGACATAGATATGAGGTATGGAGGAGCATCCAAGCGTCATCATTGGATTTGGTTCTTGGTTTGATAGCTCGACACGTTACCCTAACATTACTCTTGCACTGTTCAGGTGAATCCTGATATGGTAGCACGCTTTGAAGATGCTGGGCTCTCCTTTACTGGCAAGGACGAGACTGGACAACGCATGGAGGTATTATGACCAACCTTGTTTCTTCCATCCTTTTCTCCCACTCCCTCCACTCTTGTGTGTCCAGAAGTTGGACATGCCTGGAATATAGAGGGATTCTGATGACTGTTCCCTTCGCTGTCAAAACAAATAGATCATTGAGCTGCCCAATCATCCTTACTACGTCGGTGTTCAGTTCCACCCAGAGTTCAAATCGAGACCTGGAAAACCTTCTCCAGTGTTCACAGGTAACTCTTAAGTGCCAAAGGATTGCTTGAGTTGCGTTGATCGAACAACTAATCACACCATCTTGGATTTCTGGTGCTGCTTGGTTTGATAACATAGTCGACTTTGTGGCTGATTGATTGTGTAGGTCTGATAGCAGCAGCATGTGGACAGCTTGAGGGTGTGTTGCAACAAAACCACAGGGTAAGCAATGGATTCGGGAAACCCAACGGAGTTGGGAATGGCATCGCGAAAATAAGTGTTTACCAAAATGGACATGCCACTAAGTTCGCGAAAATGACAACAACGAATGGAAACGGTATATATAGCAACGGAATGCAGTTCTAAAAAAGAGCCATTTTCCTTTTGTTGTAGGATCCCTCCATGTTTTCCCTTTGTTATTTTCGTTTTGTTATGTCTTCCTTTCCATGAAGAAAAGAAAAGGTGGAGTAAGTGCTGCTGAGACTCTTTATTTAGGCGGGTTTTCTTGGTAGGATTGCGCTTGTACAGTTGAAAGTAATGTGGTGAGGCTTGCTGATGAGTTAGTAGGGCACCCGGTCTTTCGAGAAGGCCGTAAAACAGAGTTTGAGATAGAAGAAGAGAGAAAGAGAGTTTGAGATAGTGAAGAGAGAAGGATATGGCGGGAGAAAAGGGACAGTGCTGGATTCCTGGTCTTTTTTACGGGACGACTGTCGTATTGTTATGCTATTCTACCCTTGTGCTGCTGTCGGCCGTTTTGCTCAGAGAATGATGCTTTTCTCATAGTAGTAGTATTATGTGCTTCAGTGATGATGTTCTAAGCTTGAAACCTCCTCCAGACTTTACTACTAATATAATGGGTTTCAGTTTCTTTTCGCTATTGTGTGTGTGTTTGATGAACTGAAGCTCTACCGTTTTGTTTGTATCGTTACGTTACCTAATGGTCCCTGTTGGGTTTTGCTTATTCATCCTTGATGTTGTGTGTTTGAGCTCTTTTTGGTGTTGAACCTTTGTTAGGTGCCAGCAATGGGACTGGGGGAACAAACCGCAATGCCCTGTAAAGCAAGTGAAACCAGACAACATGGCAAGCGCCGAATCTACTACACGATTTAGCCACTCGCCTATGGGAGACCACTCGCCGATAGGCAACCCAAATCATGAAACTGCGAAACCATCACACGACACAAGAGAATAGGTAGAAGCTGTCATAGTAGGGCGTGCTTGAACAGAAAGGAAGTAGATTGAAAGGTTATGACTTTAGGGATGTGGTAGTTCATATAAAACATCTCAGCTGTTAGAAGAAGCTGCAACAGAAAGAAAAAGGGTAGATGAGTAGCAAGGATATAGAACAGTACACAAATTGCTTCGGTGTTGGTAAATCGAAAAGGCATCACTGTGGATGTTTCTTCCAAAAGATAATAAGAACTCATATCATGTCATGGTCCATTTAATAACAATGAATGACAACCTTAATGCAAAATCATCTTTATCAGTGTATTATTCTTCTTTTTCTTGATTAATACCACCGTGTAATGATTTTTCTTCATTCCGCCATTTGTTGTTCGTTGGTGTTTTGGCGTGCCTTGTGGTGCAAGTACGGCAACCCCTTTTTATCATGTCTCCCTGCCCACCGTCTGCTTTTTAGCTTTCTCTATCTATCAGTGCCCTAGAGAGCTGATTGCTGTTTCCCTTTTGCGGAATCACATGGCTTCCACTGTCCCACACTTGCCTTCAAACGATCTGGCACCATGGCGGACCATGACGACAGGTCTGGAAGCGGGCCCGTCAATGCAAGGTAGTTTGCACCCTTATCTTCTTCCATCCTCTTCCAACATAACTGCAGCAACTCAACCCGCGCCACTCAAAAGAGCCAATTCCTTTTGATAAATGTATATGGGGAACTTTGAAGGAAATCATGCTTTACCTGCCCGGGAAATGCTTCAGACATCGCCTTGATAACGTCGTGTTCAACCCAGTCGCCACCAGGCGCCGCTTCAAGGTTGTGGTTCGTTCGATCTATTGAGTCTGCTGTCCCGTGAATGCCAGCACAGTTCACCATGATGCGACCATCCGGCATCAATCTTCTCTTCATTTCCAACCAAGTGGAGACCTGCAAACCCACAACAGTCCGGAGGAGAAAATGTCAGTAGCAAGTTTCAGGAAAGAATGGCATTGTGGCCTCCGCTATTAAGCTTTGACAGAGTAAGTTATGCATTTGCCGAAGAGACGATGTAGTGCAAGAGTAGATAACATGAGAAATGCAGCGGACAAAGTGCTTCACTAATTCAGACCTACCAGTTCCAGTTGTGGCAGCACCTTTCCCTCACTGAACAAGTCGACAATTATGCCTGAACAGTTACTGCCACTTGGTGTTAGTAAACCAAGGAATTAAGGCCCTCCAAATATATTTGGAAGAGACAATCTATAGAGACAGTTATGGTGAAAGGAACTGGTAATTGAATTGCCTACAGAGTTCAGTGTAGATGGATGCTAGTTCAACACAGCTGCTACTGATACATGAAGAGCTATGATAGTTGTATCTGTAGTTCAGGTAAAGACTATAGACTTTCAGTTATCAACTTAAATTTGCCGAAGAAACACTCACCGGCATATCTCCCAGAATCGTTTTCAGCAGGGGAAAGTGCATCCCCGATGCGAACATGAAGTCTACCACCAGCTGGAGTGTGCTTCTCCAAATCCGATAGCCCGAAGTAGACTCTTGCTTTATGGATCAACTAGAAATTGTAAATAAAATCATAACACTCCCTGTAAATGGTCATCCTAAATAATGGAGAAAGCGTTCGTTAATGGATGCAACAGAATCACACAAAGTGCAAGCTTACAATGTCATCAATTTCCCATCCTTCAAGCTCCAATGAAGGCCATAAGTCAAGCATCAGATGTGCAGCAGTGCCACCACCCTGTAGAGGCAAAATTTACTACAATCAATCCACGATAATCTCGTCGATGGGAAGCAGAAAAATTCTATAGATGACCATGCTCAGAGCAGGCAGAGTGAAGAGGTATACCAGGCCTAGTATCGAAATGGGACCTTCTGGAACTATAGGCGGTAAGCTTGCAAACTCGTCCTGCATTATAGATCAGTCACTAATACCCATCAACCATCTCCATACATTAATCCATTTCTGGATGATGTTTTTCCCGCCAATTGTCACGGATTAAGTGGATTCCGATAAAGCTATGCATTTCAGACGGAAGCCTCAGTTCAGTTCACCTACCCAATACGAATCTGTCCATTTCTGTCCCTTCTGAAGAACGCTATGCACACTATCTATGGAAAATGAACGACAGCTATGGATTGGCATTGGCATATTTGAAGAGTTCAACACATTAACAAAATTAGAGAGATATGTGTTAGAGCGACGTACGAGTAGAGTCGAGGAGCAGAACCCTAGCGGTAGGAGTATCGACAATTGCGATGTCGTTGTACTTGCTTCGCACAGCTGTTACTAGCTGCAAACTTTCCTCTCCTTCTCCTTCTCCTTCTCCTTCTACTTTCCCCGTTTGTCCTCCAGCGACTCCATCGCTCTGGAGCGCGCGGCAATTCGCATTGAATTTCCGCGCCAAGTTACGCCGACGAGTTACTGGTGGTGGTGATTGTAGCGTGCCATTACTGATTGTATTCCTTGCCTGGAGAAAGGGAGAGAAGCCATTTGACGCGAAGCGGCGGCAATCCTCCGGGCAAGGATTGATTGTGAAGATGGTTAGGGATGCGGCGGAGATGGACAACGGTGAAGAATGCATTTATAGCATAGGAGAAAGGAGGAATCAGAAGGAAGAAAGGGAGCTCAGTCAGCTCTACACTACTTGTTGCAGTTCTTGGTTTCAGGCGGTTGATTCTTTGATTTTCGTTATCGCTCTTTTCGTAGGCTGAGCAGGAAAAGCCAACGCAGCCTTATCTATCTGGAGGGAAATGCGAGAAGGGCCCGATTCGGCCCAGCCCATATATCATTTTTCCTTTCATTAAGAAAGGGGTATCTCCTTCGAGCCCAAATCAAGAATGTAGGGTGGCAAACAAACCCACCACCCTTTGCCAATTCTTGTACAAGGTAATCACAAAGATACTAGCCACCACCCACCAGATTGGGTTCTATATTGTCTACCTTAATCTCTTCGGAGAATAATGATTTTATACAGAAAAGGCAGATTGTTGACAACGTGTTGGTAACTCATGAATTGGTTCATTTCATAAAAAATCAACGATTGAGCAGGGGAAAAATTATGGCACTTAAGCTGGATATGGAGAAGACTTACGACAGAATCGAATGGTCGTTCTAATTTGTGATCATCTGAAAATTGGGTTTCTCTTCGACTTGGATTCAGGAACGTATCACAAAGGCTACTTTCTCGGTAATAGTGAATGGCAGACCTTCTGGATACTTTTCATCTTCTCGTGGGTTGCGTCAAGGTGACCCTCTTTCCTCGTTGTTGTTTGCCTTATGTTCTGAGTTTGTAGCTAATGTAATAGGTATAATTTAGACTCAAACTAAATAGTCAATTATTGGTATGACCTTCAAGTTATATTACCAAATATGATTTGACTGGTAATAAATTGGGTTTGGGAAGGATGTTTTTTAGGCCACGTTTGACATTAGTTGTTCATTCACCACCACATCCAACGCTAAGGTATCACTTTCCCATAAGACTTTAATTTACTGCGAAATGAGATGATCTAAATTTCTTTAGTTTTCGGTTTCAAAATAGTAAATTTGCAATCACTTATTTACATAGTTTTCATCTCCTACTTTTAAATGTGTGAGATTTAATGTTTCTTTATCTAAATTTCATAGCAAAATATGAACCTGTAAACATTGGCACAGGTGAGTGAACAACTAAAAATCACAATGATTGTTGCTTTAGTGGTATGGATGTATATTTGAGCTCATAAATAAATTAACATCATCTCATCTTTCATTGAAAACTAAGCAAAATTTAGGGTGTCATTCATTGTTATATAAAAGTATTTGGGTAAAATATGTTTGGAAACTGAAAATGCATGCATTAGTGAACAATAGAGTTCTTAATATATATATATATATATATATATATATGGTGGCTTCTATTGTACCTTGAGTATATATATTAATAA
The DNA here is from genome assembly GCA_946122785.1 of Linum tenue. Taxonomy (NCBI): domain Eukaryota; kingdom Viridiplantae; phylum Streptophyta; class Magnoliopsida; order Malpighiales; family Linaceae; genus Linum; species Linum tenue. Next base: position 68,004,595 of record CAMGYJ010000009.1, on the reverse strand, counting down.
TATATATATATATATATATATAATAGAGGAGTATATTATACCTATAACAAATTAAAAATATACAATAAATTTTTTTCAGTCTAATTTGTTATGACCAAGGTTGTCACCCGATTCCATCAATGAGTCGTTTAAGCAAATGGGTTAAGGATTAATGGATGACTTGGATTAACCTGGTTAAGGCTAGCTTTACCTAGGTGCATGAAAATTTTACTAATTTCACATGTATTATGCTTAGATATTTATGAAATTTCTATGATTAATTTAGAAACAATGACGATTTACTATAACTTATTCGTTGGAATTGAGTTTCATTTTTATATTTTTCTCTCACTTAGAACTGATGCTTTAAAATGACGCTTTAATTCTAAATCTCTTCGCTCTTTCTTTTTATCTTTGTCCATTTAATTTTCTAGTTTTTTCTTTTCTTATTTTCATTGCATATCATATTATATCTCAATGTTCTTACTCTTCTTCTCCAATTCGATTTCATGTATATATACAAATGTGGACATTGGTCTTTGTTAATCACACCAAGTCTCAATCCAAATATATGTTCGTCTAATCTTGTGGCTTATTCTTTGTTTGAGATGTGGTTGATTGGCGATGTGACCTTGTTGCTGGAAGGAAATTGGAATTGACTACTGATAAACTGTGTTGGCTTTTGAGATGATTGGGACCTGTATTGTTGCATGCCGATACTAAAGAAGGAAAAGATATTATGGGATAATCTAACACGGGTGGTTGATGTATGTTGTTGCATGAGTCTTTGATAAGAAAAAGGACGACATGTCAATAGAGCTAGTGATTAAATTGTTAAAAATGATGTCGGTTTGAAGTGATTCGGTGCTTAAATGAGTTAGTTGAATCAACTCGATTTCCTAATTCAACTGGTTTTTTTTTTAGTTTGACCAAGTTTGGGTTGATAACCAACTGGGCCTCCAACATCCTAACTAGGGCTGGATTTTCAGTTATCTCGGTTATAACCGATAACCAAAATGTCGGTTACCGGTTAACCGCGAAGCCAGACACAGCTACCGCCAACCGCCCGACGGATTCCATCGGTGATCCGACCACTGACTGGTCGGTTACCGGTTAGTTGCTCGGTTAATCGAGATGACCGCAACGACACAGTTGGCTGGGTTATAACCGAGTAACCGAACCGGGCAGCCCCCTACACAAACAAGATCGATAAAATTGCCTAAAATTAAACGTTCAACCCTACATTTCTACATCTAAATCACTCCACAAGTCAAGTTTTGACACGCCAAAACACAACACCAAACTGCGACCAAGTGCAATCGCAGTCCGGGAATGTAGTAACAGGCAAGTTTAATTATCAACCCGGGGTCTAGATCTACTGCTTACTCCGTGATTCTCTATTATCTAGCAAACTAAGTCGAGTGATTGTTGTGAAACGCAAAAGCAGTAAGAAAGCAGGAAATGGTTCGGTTTTCTAAGGCAGGTAAGAGTCACTCGGGAATGAGTCCCCCTAGCCCCTTAGTTAGGTTCAATTGCAATTCCCTGGGTTGATTTACTGTTGATTAGACTGCGGAAGATCCGACAGTAGCTTGGAATCTCTTAAGCTGACCAAGCCCTCTCAGTCTAACTACCCGGCAGACGACTAGTCTTCACCGGGATAGAAAGCTGAGGCTATGAACACAGAACTCCACTACTGGCATTGAATTCCATTACAAAGCAGTAAACTGGCTAACTCTCGTATAGCCAATCTCCTACTATCGAATGAAGAGGCTCTAACAACCTAATCAGATTCTATCTATCTCAGGTTGCAGCAGAAATTGAGAAAAGCTGATCAGACTCAAATCAATTCAATAAACATGCATCATTCGATTAAAATCAAACAGTAATATCATCCCAAGTCATTACAATCAAATCCCTAACACAAGGAACTAGGGTTCTTCATACCCAAGTGAGAGAAAGGTTCTACTCCATAGAGAGAGAAGAGAAAACAGAAATCAGAGTAGTCATACTCATAAAGATGAGGAAAATCTGCTCTGGGATGTCAATCTTCACTCCTAGGGACGCAATCTGGGCTTCAATGATGAGAAATCCACTCCAAAATAGCTCCTAGGGTTTGTTCTTCGCTCTTCTCTCTCTAAAACTCTGTTTTTGCCCAGAAAATCGAATTCTCTCTCCTTGGCTCGAATCTGCCTTCAAAAACCCGACTCTGGGCGAATTACGGGCAGGATTACGGCCGTAATCACTTCCTGCCCGTAATTCACACCAAAACGCACGTTTTGCTTAAGCTGCAGGAGGAGGAGGTACGCCCGTAATTTACAAATTACCGCCAGTAATTTGGGAATTACGGCCGTAATTCTTGGGATCTTGCCCGTAATTTTATCACCGCGAGGGAATTGTGGGTAGAAGGCTCGGCCAATAAATTACGGGCATGCCCTGGCCAATTACGGCCGTAACTTGGCAGGGGCTGCCCGTAATTCACTCTCTGCTCCTGTTCAAAACTTCGTTTCTCCCTCGTCCGGACTCCAAATCAGTCGCCGTTTGAACCCAGACGCTCGTAGTCTCGTCCTCTTTCTTTTCATGACAAGCTTGCATGATTCTTTGTCCATAAAGTGAGGTAGAAATCCATTCTTCTTCAGGTCATACCCGAGTTTCTTCTCCCGAATCGTCAATTGATCTCTGATTGACTTGAAACTTGCGCCTATGCTTCACTTTATGTGCTAGGACCTGAAATGTGACAAAGGAACACAACCTAGCGTAAAATAGGCCAAGGAACAATCAATTCGAGCCAAAATGGGCAGGAAACCAGAGTGAAAACACGTGCAAATACGATGCTATCAAGTTTCAATCATTTTTGCATAGAAAATAGATTTAAATCACCAAATTAATGTCTCAAATACTAGAACATAAAGTCACAAATTACAATAGATCCAATCCAAATAACATAACATCAACAAGTCATCACCAAATCATCACTTATCAACAGAAGAAGAACCAACATCTACATAACCCTTTTATTTCAATTGCGGCAAGAGGTCATGACCAACATCGTCATATCCATATTTCTCATACTCTTCCTCCGACACATTTTATTCACCCTCCTGCTCATTCCCATATGGAATGTTAAGACTTGCATCTGCATTGGCAACATTGCCAACATCACTTGCACTTTCCATTCTAGATTGGAAAGTGGTATTAGCTGAGTAAGAAACAAGAAAACAAATTGTTAGAATATTCATACATTGAATTAGGTAGAAAGAAATAGTATATGTGTAATTAAAAGAGTTTTAGAACTTACCGCTTTCCAAATCCATGATCTCTTCATCATCTTTCCTATCGTCATTATCTCCGGCCCGGTAGTTTGATACTTTATCCAATCCTCCGCACAAATCAATGCCTCCAACATGATATCACTCAAAGAAGACCTGAATGGAATGAGAATCCGACCACCACATCTGAAGGTTTCCTCTGAGGCAACAGAAGAGATGAGAAAAACTAGGATATCCTTAGCCATCTCAGCAAGAATCAGATATGTTCCAGAGTGTCGAGACCACCAACTCAAGATGTCAAACTTGGCATCATTACTATCCTCATTGATGCCATCAGTTTGACATCTTAAATAGATGTCAAGCTCAGCAGAGCTACCTTCTGTATCCTGCAGAAGTGCTTCCCTTTTCCTCTTCCTAAGCCTCTCCTCGAGTTGCTTAATCCTATCACCACCAACCGTGCTCTCACCAGTGGTAGGCTCAGATGCAGATGAGGGTGCTTTTGATCCATACTTCCCTTTGTAAATCTCAAACAGCTATCGCATTTCTAACCTAATGCAGTTAACCATTTCTCCTCCTTTCACTTTCCCATACATCATTGCCAAAACCTCAGACACCAAATCAAGTTTACTTCTTGGATCAAGCACACATGCTATATAAATTAAGTGGTTCACCTTCATGTTCTTCTCGTTCACAACACATGACTCAAACCAATACTTTTGTACCTTTTCCTCAACCTTCTCAGCCATCTTTTGGATCTCTTCATACAGATCATTCTTCAATTGCTCAATGATGTCATATACCGTAACAAGCTTCTTGAAGAAGATATGGATAGTCAAATATTTAGTTCATGTACAATGAGAAGATAACAGAGAAGATTAGAATAAAACAAATAAAAATGGGCAAATGGTTAAATTTTTTAAATAAAACAATGCAATTCAGAAATTTCACTTACCAGAGAATAGAAGGGTTAAGTCATTGAAGACTTTCAGATAGTCTTTCAACTTCCTAATCATCTCCCAATCTTGATTAGTTGGAAGCCCACCTCTTGAGTCAAGATAATCTCTAAGATAATGATCGTGTGGACTTGAATACAAAGTTGTAAACACTGCATCAAAACTTTCTGCTGACTCTAACATGGTATAGGTGGAGTTCCACCAGGTCGGTACATCCAAAGACACTAGTTCGGTTGACTCCACATGCAGAAATTCCATGCCATTCTTGAACCGTAACAGCCTAGCTGGTGAAGACCTCACCACTTCACACAATCCCGAACTCTGTCCACAATAACACCAACCACTTTCAGTCCATCTTGTACCACCAGATTAATGATGTGTGCAACACATCGAAACTGTAGAAACTTTCCATCCATCAAATCGCACCCCCACTACTTTAGCTTCGTTCTCATGCACTCACTGAGAACATCATTTGAAGTTGCATTGTCCATGGTCATGCAGAACAGATTCTTCACCTTCCACTCTTCAAGGCAAGCTTCTCTGCAATATCAACTCCTATATGACTTGGTATGGGAACAAAGGCTATCACCTTCTTCTGCAACTTCCAATCACCTCCAATAAAGTAAGCAGTAACACACATGTAATTCTTGTTGTTATCAGAAGTCCATGTATCCATAGTGATTGAAACTCTTCCTTGGATCCTTGATTCAAAAAAATTAATTAAATCCATCTTTTTATCCAAGAAGATATGAAAGTAGTCATCTCTTATAGCTTTCCTCCCGGGTATCCTAAACAGTGGCTGAACAGCAGACATGAATTGCTTAAATCCTTCCCTCTCCATAAAGCGAAATGCAATTCATCCATAATGATCATACTGGCTAATGCATATATAGCTTTGCCCCGATCAAACTTCCATAAACCACTTACTTGACCACCTTCTGATGTCTGCAATACTGTCTGATTTTTTGTTGCTGCCAACTTAGCCAAACATGAGTGCATGTGGTTATTCATTGCAGTGGTCCCATTTTTTGTGAGGATGAGCTTTGATTAGAGTATGACAGTGTATGCACTCTCCCATCGGGTAGCTGTCAACTATCAGCTTCTTAAACACCTTCCAACAAGAAGCTTTACCCACCGTCTTCAACCATTTCTCGCAGTAAAAAATGTATTCTGTAGCTGTCTCTGAATCAGGAGCACCTGTGTCAACAGAAGGAGTCTCGGCAGGAGTATCGGCAGGTGTACTTCCACTATCGACAGGGGCGGGAATCGATGGACTTGATGAAGACGGTTCAGCTTCAGTATCTTAAACAGGTCGACTTCCTATACGCCCACCACGACCGAGGTCTGAACAGGAGCAGTCGCACCACCACGACCTCGAGGAGCCGGAGGTCTCCCACCACGAGGAGCAGTTGCAGCAGTAGGGACACCTAGTCCGCCACGTCCACCACGAGGAGCCGGAGGTGTCGCCCTACAAAAACAATTACACAAATTGAAACTCAATTCAAAAAAATCATCTAAATCAGTGGCCATAATTCACACACACATAACACTAATTTCTCTAACAACAAGTACAACTGTACAAGCCAGTCCTGCTGTCCACAAGTACAAGCCATTTCATTAACAATTTAACATGATATACTTTCGAATCTCGAAAAAGAATTAATACCAAAGAAATCTTAGTGAAAATCAAGCAACAACGACGACAAATCTTAATTTTAACCGTGCAAAGTGTTAATGTCAAACACAAATGAATATAATTAACTTCTGTTCATTTCTCTTCTGGTTGGTCATAGCATAGGTAACCAAACAAGATATAGTTGAAACATAGAAGGAAAATGTAACTAAGAAATCTATGTTCTGTCAAAGGGTATAAGAGCTACCATTGTTGTAAGCATAATAAAAAGAATAAAAGTGGATTGGGGCTTAGGCTTATTAAATAAAGCTAATTTTAACACCACCACCAACCAAGATTCTTTCAACTCCATTTCTCACAATCTCCACCACCAATTTACAACTTTCATCACTCCACTTCCATCCTGGTAAATGAACCGCACAGATTTATCCATCACAAATTCACATCAGATTTATCCATCACAACTCACATCAGATTTATCAGAGGGGAGGAACCGAGGAACAGCGGCGGCTGCTGGCTGCTGGTGGACTGGTCGGCGGAGCAGCAGGGGAGCGGGTCGGGGAGGGAAATGGCGGAGAGCGGCAGCGTCGTAGAGGGAGATGTCAGAGAGCGGCGGCGGCGAGGAGGGAGATGGCGTAGAGAGGGGGAGTCTCTTCGCCGTCGGCTGCGTTGGGAAGGGAGATGGCGAATCGCCGAATCACCGTTCAGGGCAGGCGGCAGGGAGAGTCAGGCCAGGCGGGGGCGGCAGGGGAGAGAGCTCGCGATGCAGAGAAGAGGAAGGGGTTAGAGGTTAGGGGTGAAATGGTGGATCGATTAGGGTTAAGTTGGAAGTGGGTCGGCGTTGTTTTACGAGGGGCTAGATGCGCCGGTTAGTCGGTTTAACCGGCAGTTATCATTGTTGGTTAGCCTGTTAACCGGTCTATCTAACCCCACTACCGAACACCGTCCGCACACGTTTATTTCGGTTAGTCGGTTAACCGGTAACCGAACCTCCAACCCTAGATAAAATGGAGGAATAACCTACCATCTTACAACTTTTCAATGTATATTTACTATGTGATCCACATTTTATCACCTAAGATCAAAATATTGATGGAGGAGGGGGTTACAAAGACAACTCTGAGATACGCGTAGCTCCGTCACTCTATGATTAGCCATTACAAGTTACGGTACAATTGTTAAGAACCAATTGATTCAATTTACTCGAGTGGTTGGAGAGATTTGATCATGGATCTTTGACCATTTACTAACACACTCCTCAAAGAAAATTCAACTTATATAGGCTTGAACTTTGGATGAGTTTGGATATCATGTGCTGAACATTGAGGGTCGTGGTTATTCAAACACAAAATATCTCGATTATCGAATGCTCTTATATCATGTCAATAATTAATTGGTCACAATACATCAAACTATTGAAAAATACTCAATTACAAATTTTATATAATTTACTAACAACACTACCATACCCCAAATTGTGGTCATATACTAGGGATAACTAATTCTATTTATTTTTTGGTAACTATATTTATTATTTTGTAGGTATTATTGTTTGGCTACTAGTGTTGGTTCTGTATCAACCTTTTGTGTGGTTTCATCAATATGCAAATTATGATTTATTAAACTAAAATTTATGGTTTTCATGGCGCCACCCACCAAGAGTACCGCATAGTGCATGAGATATATATATTTTTTCCTAGGGTTTCCACTATTCTTTCAAGATTTGAGTAATCCTCCATTAATCACATGCCTCGACAAAATTATATATCCTTGTATAAGAAGAGAAGGTATCATCATACAATACTTAACTTCAATAGAAAGGATACCATACTACTTGCTTAATTAATTACAGAAATATGGAAGTGGAATTTCTGATAAATACATGTATAAATTTCAACGTGGAACGTGATCTTTTCTTTAATGTGGGAGATGAGAGATTGGAACTTGGACCGGGAGAATAAATTAAAATAAAACATAAAATAAAAACAAAAACATGAGTAAGATATGTTTGGCTTGCTTGCTTAGTTTGCTTTGTTCTGATGGGAACAAAGATAAATATAATTCTTAGTTTGCTTTGCTGAAAATGAAACAAAAACAATTATAATTCTTGTTAAGTAGCTAGCAAGACAGCTTTGGGGCAATTATTATAGTTCAATTTCAACATCCTCGTTTGATATTAGTCAATTTGATTCGTCATGGGTGAGAATTACCCGATTCACAGTAATGTGTGATAAGGTATGACCGTATGAGTACTACTTCATCCAGTCCATTATTGACCTGTATTATTTCAATTTACCTCAACACCTATTTATGTTTCTCCTATTTTTATTTTTCTTAAATCAGATTCTCGGCCAATGAAACCTTGAATAAATGTGAATTTTTATTGTTCAACCAGTTAAACTCAATTTCTCTATCTAATATCTCTATTTTTTATATGAAATGCTTTCACATTGTTTTACGGTAAAAACATAAAATTTAGATCGATTTTTACTTTCAACTAATATGTGATAGTGGATCGATCTGTCCGACTCGTATCCGATTGGATATTATCCGACCCAATCCGTACTTTGTGCGAGGCAAATAAGATGATTCATGTACCCTTCTTGCCATCATTGTCATCACGGTTCAGTTGCCGACTCCGAGTCACTACTACAGTTTCATAGCATATGCATACATGAGTTCAACTTAGCCTAGACTCTTTACAACTAGCTAGCTAGCTAGCTGTGTGGATGTGGATGCATGGAAGTATTCTTCGTTCGTACGTAAATTTAGTATATGGCCTGAATGGGACACTCCAAGGTTAGCCAGCCAGCCAGCCAGCCTGCAGCGAATCACCATCCTCCTCCCTAATGGCTAGCTACCGACCTTTGCTTTCCCTTTCATCTTTGTTCGATTGTGTCGTCTCAACAAGAAAAATACACTACATTACATTAATGTTCAAACGACCGAGTACTTAGTCAGTTAGTTAGTTCATCTTAATCAGGTACAGGCTGGCTGGTTATTGTTCGTAAGCAGCTCGCTAGCTAACCAGTGAGGCGACGAGCCGTGGGAAATCAAGGTTAGGTTATGTAAGAAGACTAGAGATGACGACCACTATTTACACATATTTTATTGTGGTGTAGGATTGTCGATCTAATGGAATGCAAACAAAAGGCAGCAGCTGGCATTAATTCTCGCAACAAGGGAATAGGCGTAGCTATATGGCTTGTCGTTTCGCTTGGAGCTATCGGCAAGATGACTAATTAGCTATATACCTAATGCTTTTGGGACATTTCAATGATAAGTTGTCGGCTATGAGGACAAACAAGAGTCAAGAGCGCAACGCACCCAAAGTTGTCTTCCTCGATGGATCGATCTATGGTGTCTATATCCGGTAATTCAAATCTCACGACCTTCATTTTGCAAGTCTCAACAAAACGTGTCTCTTTTGGGACTTAGATTATTCAAACCGTTGTGTTGTACTATTAGCTACATATGATATGTTTGTTAGGGTTGTTATGCCATCTTAATTAGTTAGGACGTACAGTTGTTAGTTAGTTACGTATTTTGTTGATATGTAGCAAGGTTGTCAACCCGTGTGTGGGTCGACCCACTTTGACCCTGGTCCGGTGAGAAAAACGAGCCGCACGCACTCGCCGGGTCGACTGCTACAAGGTTCCGGGTTGTAGGTCAAATTGTGTTATTTTTTTCTTTGGTTTGTGAAATGTGCCTATTTTCTTATTTTTCTTTTCGACTAACTACTCAATCTTTGGAATCCTAAGTTGAACATTTGAATATTGAATTTTCACTATATGTTAGATCTAATTACGACATGTTATTTTGGTGGAATATTATATGTTATAACTCATATGTTAGATGAGATTTTATATAATTTATCAGGATAAGTACAATATAATGACTATTTTCATATTTCGGGCTAAACCGGGCTAAAAAGGGGTGACCCATTAACCCTTGACCCACTAGCTCGACCGGGTCCGGATCAACCCGCGATTTCACAACCTAGCCTACTTTATCCCATTCATTCAACTGAGAAATTTGGTTATTTCTTTATTTTTAGAGTTTGGTTTATGATACATTATCGCTTAATTGACAGTGTTTCGAATGCTCTTCTAGGAATATATATATATATGACAAAGGCTAGCGTACGCCCGGACGTACCTTAGCCTACCGTACGCCCGTTGAGTTTTGCTATTTAGACAATAAATTAACCGGAGTTTGGGCCATGATACTATACCCTAACTCCTAATGGGTGAACCCTAGTCCGCAATTCACTAACCCAAAGCATAATATTTATTTAATCTTGAAATAAAAATTAACGGTTCTGATTCGTCGAAATTATTGTTGATTTTCATTTTAAGATTAAACGAATCTTATGATTTGGGTTAGAAAACTAGGGACTAGGGTTTATCCATTAGTGGTTAGGGTATAGTATCATGCCCAAAACTCTCATTAATTCATGATGTAAATAGCAAAACTCAAACGGGCGTACGGTAATCTAACGTACGCCCGGGCGTACGCTAGCCTGAACCATATATATATATATATGGGGAGTTCTACGGTACCCAGGGTGAAATCCAGGGTACCGCATACCCTGAGTATGGAAACGTTATTCAGATCATGAATTGACTGATCTTTCGGACATGATACTATACTATAACCCTTAAAGATCAAAATCTAGATCTTAGTTCTCTAAATCTTGTACTCCAAGATCAATTTAATTAGAAACAATAATCAACGGTTATGATTCGGCCAAATAAAGGCAAAAAATGAATGCATCATCTTGTTGGAGTATTTTGGGAAAGTCTGAGCTTGCACTTCATGACCGTTGCTCAATTACAGGAATCCACTTAAGGAAATCTTCCCTGAGGAACTATTTATATGGCTGACCCTGTACTTGTACAGGCACTTTTGTAAGAGCTCGAGTGGGAAAGGACTTGATACAGTGGTTACAAAAGGGATTGATGAATAGTTGAGGCAAAGGTTCAACGTTCATCAAGGCTGATACAGATCAAGGGTTGATCTGGGTTTTGTGCTTTAATTTTCGGTTTACTCTGTTTTTCTTAGCTTTGTTCTTCTCTGCTTATTCTTTGTTTGTTTTCAGTCAAAATAGAAAATCCAATAAAAGGTCTCCCAGACCATATTCTGGGATGTGGAAGTAAACCATTGCACTTGGGCGAACCACGTTAAAAACGTCTTCTGTCTTGTGTTCTTCTTCTTTACTCAAGCTGTCTATTTCGTCTCTGTTCTGGAACTACTCTGCTTTTCCTCTGTTCTTGTATTTCTAGAGGTGAAAATCTGTTCTGCTGAGTGTTGTAAATTCGTTTTGGGCTTGGAGAACCTGCAATTGGGCTTCCTTCGGGTTGGGCCCTTATTCCGGTTTGGCCCACTTCTTTGGTTATCTCAGTCGAAAACCGAGTCGGGAAATTCATTTTCCCTTCTCCTCTTCCAGAGTCATCAGTCGAACTGTCTTCTCTCTCATGTTGACCTAATTCCCAAATTGTCTCTGAAAGTTTTCACATCCTAGGATTTATAGTTTATAATTTAGATAATTAGGAACTAGGGTTCACTCATTAAGGCTTAGGGTATAGTATCAGGTCCAAAAATCCTGCTAATTCGAAATCTAGATAGCATTTTCATACTCAAGGTATGCGATACCCTAGATTTCACCCGGGATACCGTAGAAGGCACCATAGATATATATATATATATATATATATATATATATATATATATTAGTTAGGAAAGTCAATATATATGGTCTACTAGTTTATTATTGTTGGTAATAATATTCTAAAAGCTATAAATAAAGTCTCAATTACAAAATTGGTGGACAGAGCCTTGCAAAAGATATGTAGGAATATGTTTATCTATCTTAAAGATAAAACTGTGGGGTGACTCACTTTTGTAGGAGAGGGAGGATATAAAGGACCTCCATACAGAGCGTCGTCGTCTATTCGACCGAGTTGTTTTGATTAAGATTATAACTTTTCTGGGTGAAAATCCGAAGCCATTATCTTATTCCTTTTCCTATACGAAAACGAAAGATGTATTGAAGGATAATTAATATCATAACTTGTTTGAAATTACTATCATAATTAACATGGACTTCATTATTACCACGAAGAGGGTATTCAGAGGGTTTCGAGTCCTATATAACAGTAAACTCCTAGACCCTCTAGATATTACAATCGAGAGAGAAGAAGCACGAAGAGAGTGAGATTCAGAAAGCTTCGCACAAGGCGAGAGTAAACAAAGATTGATTGTTTTATCCTAGAGGCGGACCGATTGATACTTATTGTGCACATTACGAAACAATGGCTACGAACGTGTTAAAATTAGTGACCTAGTTTGTGACTCAACCAGATTTTGTAATCATAATTTCGATTGTTCAGTTTCTAAGAATTAGTAGGCACGCCTTGATCATGGAGCTCAAAGATTTAATCTCATACCACATCACCCTTGTATAAAAGTATATGTTTATTGGCTATAATAAATGTGCAATTTGAAATACATACATTTCAAAATAAACAAATTATATATAAGTTGGTGGTAAGAATAAGACATTTAGTTGTTATATTAAGTGATGGCGGATACTACAAATTAAGCAAACACTTCATTATAAAACGATATACAATGAAATAAAACTATAAATTAATGGAAGAAAAGTTAGGCAAAAGTGTTTGAAAATAATTTTCAAAGTAACCTTTAATTTATAAGCATTCGAGTATTATCGGATTTGAACTCTTTTGGATGAACAGTGAAACTTGTTTCCTTACTTTTATTTCGAACGATTTAATTCATTTTCAGATTTTGTTTATCAAGAAATGATAGCTTCTTTTTCTTGGTGATCTATTTTCTATAGGCAAAAACTACACAAAATGAAAAGGAAAGTAAATAGAGCTATTGAATAGTCAATAATGTTAATACCGGTAAAGATAACACTGAACAATCGAAACTTGAGTGTAGAGTGTTGAGTTGAGTACAACAAACATACCGTTGGCTCCCAATAGGCTATTGGTGTTTCAAACTTCAAACGGTTTGGTTAACATGGTAACCGTTTTAACCGGTACTATTTGGATAATTTGGTTTGGTTAATTTGGATAATTGGTTTGGTTTGGTTAAAGTTTTTAGCTTGTTTGGTTTAGGTGGTTTGGTTTCAGACACTCCTAACCAGTCAAACCAAATTAACCAGTTAAATAATTAGCCATATATCTAACATATATTATATACACATACTTAATACTTTGCATAACCACTCAAGAGTTAACGTTCATCCCTTTTAGACTCATAAAATATAAAGCTCAATATTGCTCATATAGTGTATATTTGTATATGTAAAATGTAGACCACAACATATGGACCCTAATTTAAATATTTCATACATTATGATGGATGAAAACTTGAAAGGAATGTCATTTCCAGCCTATGATAATTGCTAAAAGACTAAGTCAATTTACACAAACACAACAATTCATTAACCCATACCATTGTCATAAATTTTTGTTTGGTGAATACTTATATACTAATCGTAAGATAATTATCTTAGTTGCATGTATTTTTGTTAAGGGTCAACTATAACTACGTGTTGATTGTTATGTTTTATTCATTATATAAATTGCGAATTGTTGCATTAACCGGAAAATTTTCATCGTCAATGATAATGTGATTTTATATTGGTTAATCTGGTTAACCAATTAACCAAACCGATTAAACTTTAGTTTGGTTAATTTGGTTGTTGTATTAGCTTGGACGATTTGGTTATGATATTGTATTATATGGTTAATGGAATTTAGCTTTATTTGGTTTGGTTATAACCATGGTAACTAGGGGTGTACATGGGTCGGGTGGTCTGAGTTTAGCCATTTTAATCACCCGACCCATGCACTACGGTTTGGGAAATATTAAACCCAAACCCACCCAAAAAATTAAAACCCTACGGTTTATTTTTAAATGGGTTGGGTCGGGTTGGCGATATTTTTAAGTAATAACCCAATCCAACACAAAATATATAATTATTCTACATTGTTGGGGGTGTTATCCATCAGTTAGTAGTCTGGGCCTCCAGGCAACAGAATTGGGGGGCAAGGCCCATGAATGGGTTGGTGAAGCATCTCTAGGACCAAGCAGGATGAGGGGCGCATGGTAGGGGTGGGCATACGGTTCGGTAAAACCGAACCGAACCTAACCGAACCGAATATAAACCGAACCGAAACCGAATTAATATTATTCGGTTCGGAATTCGGAAGAGAAAATGACATATTTCGGAAAAGAGGGTCCTTTCGACCGAACCGAATTTTCGAATTCCGAACCGAAAAACCGAATTATTATAATTGCAAGCTCTAAATGGTGGATTTTTATGTTTCTACTTATTATGAGACTTAAATATTTGAATCATGTTAGTGTTTTATGACTTATGTGTTGAAATATTTGATTTTATCATTGATGATGCATATTTATTGTTCACATTAGGGGTGAAAAATAATTTAAAAAGAGAAGATACAAGCTAACTTCACTATTTCGGTTTTGTATGAAAAACCAAACCGAACCGAATTATAATTCGGTTTGAACCGACCGAACCGAATTATAATTCGGTTCGAATTCGGTTTGAGGTTTGATAGAATTCGGAGACCCGGTATGCATAATTTCGGTTCGGTTTGAACCGAACCGACCGAATGCCCACCCCTAGCGCATGGGGACAAAACACTAAAAGCCAAGGGAGACCAGGCTGTCAGGTGGTCCATCGCCTGCAGGCGCCTGTCACGCGTCAGAAGCCTGACAAAGCAGTTGAGATATCTGACAAGGAGGGTACAAGGCATTAAATGGAGACAATGACGTGGAGGAGATCAACCTCGAACTCGGTGAGTATAAATAGGGGCAGTTGGTAGCATTTACACAGGTTGGATTCTCTCACTAAAACTCTTACTTTGGGACACTTCCCTCTCTAAGGAACTAACTTGGACGTCGGAGGATTAACGGGCCCAGGCGCCCCCTCCTTGTTCGTGTGTGTAGGCAGGCGCCAGTCGAAGAGAAGTTTCAGGTGTTCCGGTGGGTGTTGTGGCTCAAACATACACCATAAAAATGTTTTATAAATAATTAAAATTTCAAACGAATAAACCGAGGTGAAAGGTATCAAAATTCACAAATGTTGTTTGAAGTTTAATAAAATGTGTTTTACTTCAACATATGTCTAGTTTTTTTCACGACATTTGTTGAAATAGACTAAAAAAGTTACAAACGAATGCATCCATAATACGTTATTCTATTAAAATTGTACACAAGAAAAAAGATTATGTGAATCATAACTATATTAAGTCTATGTCTAAACTTAAATCCGAAGAATGCATTAGATTAGGGAGACCATAAGAGAAAAACATGGCGAAATATCTTAATTTTCTCATAAGTATGGCTATATATGACATAAATATGTTTTGGATATGAACTCATACTAATAGTTGGAACACGGGTTGGGTCGGATTCTACGGGTTGTGTAATCCAAAATCCAAACCCAACCCAAAAGAGGCGGGTTGTACAAAAGAAAACCCCCACCCAACCCAAAACCTTAGTTTTAGCGGTAAACACGGGTGTGTTGAGTCGGGTTGGACGGGTGGGTCGGTTTGCGGGTGTGTTTGTTCACCCCTAATGGTAACCATTTGAACACCCCTAGCTCCCAAGACCAAGAGGGGGAAGGTGTGGGTGGGTAGGTGAGTGAGTGAGTCAGGGAGTGACTGTCGCTGACGTGGCCTCCCTCACAATGCTGGCGCTGACGTGGTCCCTCTCCGTACAGCTAGCTCATGGAATGGGGCCGCAAAGGGCGACAGTTACAACTTACAACTATGCACAAATGCTACAACATTGTTTGCCGACGTGTTATAGCGTTGGATCCTAGTATTATTAGTATGTTATTTTCATCCAGAGCTGAGCAAGCTTGTCGTCAGATAATACAAGCAACCAAATATACAAAAATGAAAATGCGCGCAATATAATTGTGTGGTCAAACATTTGCCATCCCATTGCGACAATAGCTCAAAAGGTAACATAAAAATTCAGTCGACAAGGAGCATAGTCTACCGATTTAAAAACAATAAAACAGTTTTTGGGCCGAAGCAATTTAAATTGCTTCGTTTTACATTGATTTGAATTGACAGGGGACGTTCAATTATTTTGAAATAATGCATCGATTGAGAGATGAAATAGTTTTGAGTGAATTGGGTCAAATTTTTCTTTTTTTATTAAATCTATCATCCAAACGATCCCTTTAAAAAATTATATAAGATTCATTAACCGTTTGAATTATTATTGCCGATTGATTCTGGACATGGGGTTGAACTTTTTTATGGAAACATTTTATTTTTTTTGGTAAAATTTATGGAAACATTTTGTATTTGAATCCTTACAACCGTAATTGATCTGAACATAAAATGCGGCATGGATAATATGAGCTGTAATTTGGCATCCGAATTTTAGTTCAATGAGGAGGGAGGAAGAAACAAGAAGTAAAATAGCGATGTGAGCTGGGGAGGGACCAAATTGGACTTTTTCAATCTTAACTTTGTCCCTGTTTTCCTCGTTGCCAGGATAAAATTAAACTTGCTCTTGATTTACATTTATATATATATATATGTGTGTGTGTAAGAGACCTTTCTGGACGTACACAACCTTGGAGAAACCGAAATGAGGGTTTGTTTTGTTTTTAGGTTTGTCATTTTGGCCGATTGAAATGTAAAACTCACAAGGTTAATGAAGAACTAACTAAGAATGTGGGATCAATTAAGAAGCACAACATAAAGGGAAATGATGAAAGCAAGCTTGTTGAAAAATTCTACACTAGTTTAATTTAGGTCTTCCATTAGATTTTTACAATTTCCGAATCCAACTGTTCTCAATTTTGTCCATTTCGTGCTTATTACTAACAAAGGTCTCCTTAATCTCTATATTCCTCATTAGACTTTTTCTTACTAAAAAATGGTGCAAGCTACCAATTGAAAAATAATGGACCAAACAGGACCGCGTAGTTTGGTTCGAATCATAGACTGTTAATTAGCATCCAAATTATCTAGCCAGTTGAAGATCCTTGATGGCCCCTTGAACTTGAAGCTCTACACGAGTGATGAAGCAACTCTTTTGATTGTTTAGCAATTGTTTAGCAATTTTTAAATTGGTCCCACATAGCCACATCAGCAACTTAGTAATTTATTCCTTCAACAATTTCTTGTCATCTCCATCCCAACAATTCCTTAGCAATTTCTATTGATGAGACCCACAATATATCCATATAAAACTTATGTTTTTCTTAAATTGAATTACAAAAAATATCTAAATATTTGTATTTAGAGTAATTTCTTTCTAGTTTCATGAATATTCAATTACATCTATACATCTCTTTTATTTTGCATTTGGATGATAAAAATCCAAGATATAATTTATAGCTAAAAAATGTGTATCATAATTACTTCTCTAACTAATTGATCATATAAAAATATTTTCTAATCAACAACTTAAAAATAATAATATACAATCATACAATTTGTGGTAGGAAAAGGAAAAACAAACATGATCTGTTTAGGTGGCATTGCTAGACAACTTACTAATTTAGCAAACTTGCTAACTTAGCAATCATCCATGCATCCCTAGCAATTGCTAAAAGATTGCCACTTCACCCTCCACCACATTTGGCAATTGCCAAAATTTGGGGATGGATGGGATAAACAAACAATTTGAATTAAATGTCATTTACTGATACAATATCAATCTCCACTCCACAACCACTGTTATAGTACAAGCCATAGTGATGATTTAGTAATTTCTCTGCTTGCGTATCATTTAATATATTTTCTTTATTATTATTATGTGTTTCATATTATGTTAGAGTGTTTGGCCTTAAAGCTTTCCAGTAAGGTCTATTTAGTAATTGCAGCTCATTTGTTTACATATTTAAAAAGTGCATTAGTAGGATTGGAATCCTAGTCACTCAAATAAAGAATGAGCACTTAACCAATAAGACTAGATCATATTTGTTATCATGCTTTAATTAAACAAAACCCATTCCTTTAAAGTCAAATGAAAAAAATACAAACCCCATTTTGAATTTCGTGGACGGTGAGCGATTCCAATAAGCTCCATTTAGTAATTGTATATCATTTATTTATATATTAAAAATTGATTGTTGAGATTTGTAATCATGTTACTCAAATAAAGAAAAAGTATTATAAGTTTATAAACAACTAGACTACAAATGATAAATCTATATCACCCATATAAAAATATAAAGTAAAAGTAAAAGCAACTAAACTACATTATATTTGTTGCAATTTATTTAATTAAACACTAGAGACATATTCAGTATATGATGTTTTATATTTTATTTGAATTTAGTGATATCTTATAGAATGAAATTAATCCTGAAATCAAAACTCAAGTAACACTGATTTGATTATTAAATATTTAATTATACGTGTTGTTAGTTTAGACAAAATACCAAGGATTGAAAAGGTGTACCGAAAAAGTCGGCGGTAAAGTATTTATGCTGAAACCATGGTTTAATCGTGGTTCAACCGTTTTGTAAAGCTAAATACCGCCTACTGGTTTTACTTTCGTAATGAGGTTTTTTTGGTGGAACCACAGTTACAGTATGGGAGTTGATAAAGGTCGTCCTTAAAATTACTATTGATCGTCCTAAAAAATAACGAAGTTACATTTTTAACCTTTTGGCATTTTTAGCAAACAAACATCACTTTAACTAAAAAAATGAAAAACACTCAATTTCCCACACTCTCGAATTCATCGTTGACATTCTTGAGTCGTAATCGTTGAGAATACGTCCGAATCATGAGTAGTGACTCCGACGAGGTAAAAATCAGATTTTTTTCAAAAAAAATTCCAAAACCCCTCAACTGAAGCCAATTTTCGTTTGTACCATGGCTCAACCTAAGGCAATTTTCGGTTGTACCATGGACCAACCGAAAATCACCTTCAGTTGCTCCATGGCTCAACCGAAAATCACCTTCGGTTGCACCATGGCTCAACCGAAGCCAATTTTCGGTTGGTCCATGGTACAACCGAAAATTGCCTTAGGTTGAGCCATGGTACAACCGAAAATTGGCTTCGGTTGAGGGATTTTGGGTTTTTTTTGGATTTGTTTGGTTTATATCAATAATTTTCTATTCTTTTACTACGATTTATGATTCGATCCATAAGATAATTTGTTGAATTTTGGTTTATATATTTTTTTAGATTTATGGAAGGGGGAGGAGTTGTTTGTTTTGTGTTTGATTTTGAAATTCAAAATGGGCAATTTGGTAAATTACATATTAAGTTAGGACGATGGTTAGTAATTTTTAGGACGACCTTTAACCATTCAGATGGTTTTCAATACTTGAAAAATACATATGCATAACCAAAATGTCGACCTTTGTAACAAAAGTAGTCAGTTTTTATACTACAAATATAGCCATACATGAAATATGTTAAACTTAACACTACCATCGTACCTATCTTGACTATATAAACTGGATACACTAATGTGATTTTTTTTTGTGTTAACTTGACAACTTGGAGTTTTTTTTGCATCTTATGCTAATTAATTTAAATAAAAAACAAAGCAACAAAAAGAAGGGAAATATTCACTAACAAAAAAGGAAAATTAAGAGAGACAAATGAATAGTCACATAACCTCTCCTTCCAACCCATTTTCTATATTTCTTTTCCACTTCTTCTCCATCTCTCACCATCAATAAAATTCAAACCAATGTTGGCTCCCATCTAGCAGCATATTTGAGTTCAATAGAACATATGACAAAATTCTTTTAATTGGGTAACGACAATGCATAATAAATTGCTTCAACATACGACGAAATCGACAGTAACTAAACTGAAAACATGAAGCAAGTTGTACAAACACCGTTCAATACACATTAGCATCTCAATAAATGAGGCAAGATCGCCTTTAATCAAAATTTTCTAAAATTTTCTTATACCTTTGCCATGATTCAATCTCTTATTTTAGCTAATATAAGATTGAGTAGAACAAATTCGTCTACTTCTAGAGGTTGAGATCCGGACCCCATGTTATTTCGGGCGAGATTAGATATAACAATCTCAGTAGACCTTTGAGATAATTGAAGGAAGAAAGGAAGAGAGAGAGAATAGGGCGGTAATATATGAAAGTAGCAGCAAAACCACCCAATCTATATCTAAACTCCTGAACAAGGTTTCTAAATCATTAGATGACTAAAGGGGGGGGGGGAATTACCCGTTGATCCACATATTTAATGTACACTTTTATGATCTCCAAACTAGCTTTTTACCCGACCCGTTGGCCGGAGAGATTTATTTTATAATTTATATAAATTAACTTATTTATATGTTTAAATCATTATGGATCTTCTAAATATTTTGCGTTCTTGATTCATAACAGAGTTTGTAGTATGTCTATATTGAAAATTTTGAATAATTAGCACACTCACTTATGATGCTTTCGGTCTTCTAATCATAAATTATGCCGCTGTCACGTCCCATTTAGAACTTATGTCAAAATTTGTCAACCAAAACACTAATATTTAGAGTGCGTCAACCTGAAGCGCGCGCGCACACACACACATATATAGTTCAAGCTAGGCGTGCACTAGGGCCCAGGACTACGCTGTACTCTTGCGTTCACACTACCATACCACCATTGAGTTTTACTATTTAGACCCCGAATTAACCGGAGGTTTTTGGGGCATATGATACTATACCCTAACCTCTAATAGGTGAACTCTAGTCCTTAATTCTCTAACCTCTAATTTGTGCACATACTTCCTCATACCTATCAACTATCGTATCTTGAGTCAAATCAAAAGTATAGTATACCTTGATATTCTATATATATGTGTGTGTGTGTGTGTGTGTGTGTAGGTAGACTCAAAGCTATCTAGATACTTCGTCAGACCTATCTTATCTCGCCTAATACTCATATTAAAAGTGCTACTTGCCTATCCCACACCACCGGGATAGAGATCCCGCTTTTACCCCCATAACGTCAGACAACCATTGGGGTTGTCTATCGTTCTATATGTAATATATAAAGAGGCAAATTCTAAGATCATGTTATTTATTTATTATCCTCTCCCGTCGTCCCCTTTATGGAGAATAAAAGGGCAGGGATGACAGGATCATAGCTCGATATGGTTTTATTATGTTCATCGTATCAGAGGGGTTTTTTTTTGCTTGTTTTGGGCTTCTTTTCATTCTTTTTTGGCACATATGGTTGTGATCAGAGGTATTTATCCCCCGAAAGGGATTGGGATTTTAGGTCCTTTGGAAATCGTATGCACATTCATGATCCTCGAGTTTGGACGAACTCTCGACCAATGTTGTAAATATTAGGACTTTTTAGTGAGAAATTCTTAGTAAAGATACTTCATTATTGGATTTATTCATCTATATTGAAACTCGACACACACCGTAGCCTTCATGATGACTAAATTCTCTAATCTCGACTCATTTCCATTTTGGATGTTTGTTTTTATATCAAGACACTTAAATTTAGTATATTATACAATATGTATCAATTGTTAATTATGGAAGTATAGACTAAACCTCAACCCGTGGTCATTGTTTATATGTTGTCTTAGAATCTCAATCTAAGACACTCACACACGCTATCGAGGATGTTGGTCCTAACATGGTCGTTGAAAGATTAATTTTCAAACATTTTATCACTTATATATTAATAATTGATAAAGAGTGTCTCCAATACACACATATTTCAAGTGCATTTAAAATATATTATCATTTGAACAATATCAGTGGATTTCATTTGATTATTTGCATTAACTTATTATCTTATACGACATATATCAATTCGTGTTTCTCGAGTTTGGACAAACTGACAACCAATTTTAAGAGTTGAGATTATTGGATAAAGATATTTGATTGTTGGATAAATATGTTTATCCCAATTGAGTATCTTACTAAAAATTCCCAACCTTTATTTGGTAAATGCCTAGGTTAGTAGTTGATGAAACATGATGTTTATCGTAGATTCTCAATAAAGATTTCTCTAACCTTCACATATGTTATTTTTCAAGGCATCTTTTGTCTCATCCTAGGGTATCAAATAAAACTTCGTCAACAATCATATTTAAGTCATTTTGAAAATGTTGATTTATAATCGTCGAAGATAACTCCAAGTCTGAAAGAAAATTTCTTAGCATACGACTTAGGACCTCAATATAGTTTGCTCAATCAACATGATATATATCAAATATTATTAATGTGAACTTAAGACACATTATAAAATTATTGCACATGTGATTCCTCTTCATCTGAGGAGCTTAAGGTAGAACATGATCTTAATGAATAAGAAGTTTTTTTTTAATAAATAATTGTACTACTCGATCAAGATTATACTCTGACATTTTGCTAAATTATACTCTGACATATACTTTATGAATAAGAGCGTGTTTCATTGCAACAAAATATAAAGTAATATAGTTTATTTTTCGAAGGTAATTGAATGTCAAATGTTTATTTTCTCTCTTTTCATATATATTTTGTTTAATCGATAAAAACATTATTGTTTATGTATGTTTGTTTAATTTTTTCATCAAAATGTAACTTATTATTCAATTTTAGTAAAAAATGAATAGAAAATTTACTTCATAAACTTTAATCATAAATTTTTTATTTAAAAAAATGTGATATATGTCACTCTCTGTTTTTCTTATTTATATTTTGTTTGCTTGACAAAAAAATTATTATTTACGTGTGTTTGGTTAAGTTGATCTACATGTAAACTTATTATTAAAGCAAAAAAAAGGATAAATGAAAAGGAATAATTGATAAAGAAATGAAAATATTAAAGAAGAGAGAGGTAGCTCCATAAATACATTAATAACTAATTTTTTTGTTTGTAAAAAAATTATCCAACTTGGCATATTGTGGATCCTTCAAGTGCTTATGTGCCAAGAGATTACTTTTGAATTGACATTATATATAGATAGATAGATAGATAGATGTGTGAGTTAACAAATTTTATAGATGTTGGTTTTATATACCAAATGGAACACTAAACTCATATTATATAAATGCCCTATATATTGATTTTAAATTTCAAAGATTTTCTTTTTTCCAGAAAGCATGATCTTTTTTGAGAAATTCGATTTTCACAATTAAATATTTAATGATTATAATACCCAAACTATCATCATATATTAATGTTAGCTCTTAACCATTCTCAACATTCTTAAAGATATAAATTAGTTACTAATAAATTAATATGATAATTTATGTGTTATTAACTGTTATCCTTTTAGATGATTGTTGACTATAAAGTTTGAATCCTTTAGATGATGAATTTTATGCTTCCATATTAGCAATAGGCTAATCGTTTGAAGTTTGTAATTATTATTTTAATGTAGGGGTAATACCACTACAATACCCGAATTATCGCGAAAATGCCACTTGTATCCTATTGTTTCCAATATTTTATCTGTGTCCTGAATTATGATTTCGTTAGTGTTGACTTTTGTTGACCGTTACTTTTTAACAGAAAATCTTGTCAGTGTTGATGTGGCATCTGACGTGTAATTTCTAATATTTATTTTTATTTATTTTCCATCTAAATTAATTTAAAATTAAAAAAGAAAAAAGCTCATTTCACATACCCATCGTCCCACTAATCCCCTCTTTCCCAATTCTGCCAAAATAAAATTTCACAGTAATCCCTGCCATGGAAACAAACCAAAGGAAGCAGGGGACGAACGCGATCAGATTGTTATTCAATCAGGCAAAATGTTCAGCAAGCTGCGAACTGAGAATCAATCAACTACAACGCAATTCCGATCTCATGAGCACAGCTTCAGATACAGACACGAAAGCAAAAATTAGAGGAAACTAGGGTTATGAGGAGCTGGAGACGGAAGATCTACAGACCTCCAAGTTTTTCCCTTGAACAATCGGCTCGACCAAAACAGAGGACAAGAAAATAAGAGAGAGGGGACTTAAATTGACGAATTCCCTTCTTGCGAACCCAGATCCGCCAACAGATCGAGCTTGCTTGGAGTAAGAGGAGGAAGAAACAGTTCTGCCGAAGGAGCAGTGGAGCAGCGGAGTCGGTGCAGGAGATTTTTGTCAAGAAGAGGTGAGGAGAAGCTGATGGTTCGGAGGCCCGGTGGTTTTTCGAGGGCGTAAATATCGAATTTGCCAGGGAGGGAGAGGCTGGAGAGTCGAATGCCAGAGACGGTGTCGCCTCCCTCATAGACGATGTCGACTCATCTGTTCTGGCAGTGGAGAGGTGTTAGGGGGACCAACAAATGGCATGTGTGATGGACGATTTGGGTTTTAGGAGGCCTTCCTCGTCGGGAAGAGGTGCGGAGAGATGGGGAAAGAGAAGGAGGAGAAGGAAGGAGAGGATGTGGGTGTCGATGCCGGTGAACAAAGGCCATTTGCTGGGCTGAAAATGTAGATCTCCATCACCGTGTTCTTCCCTAAAAGCATATCTGGAAGCACCTCCAATGGAGTTCTATTTCCATTTTGTTTTTGTTTTAATTTTAGTTTGTTTAATACTATAATTGAATTTAGAGTTTTTTAATTTTAACTCAATTTTTTAATTTAAATTCAAAAAATATGAGGTCAGTGACGTGACATCTATGTGGCAGCCACATTTTTTGCCACATCAACAAAAGTCAACTTCGCATTGACCACCGTTTGGTCAACCGTTATCTTTAACGGTCAACGAAATTGACAGGATACATACAAATGACACAAAGTATCATAGTTCAGGACACAGATGGAATATTGGAAACAATAGGACACAAGTGACATTTTCGCGATAGTTCGGGTGGTGTAGTGGTATTAGCCCTTTAATGTATAATTGTCTTAGTTCTGTTTGGATTTAATAAAAAAACAAGTTAATAATATTAGAATATATAGAAATTAGTACCTTAGGATAACCGATCAAGAAAATTACATATGAACTAATTATTATCAGTGTAAAAATTATCAAGTAGTACAAACATACTTTCGACTCTTGAGTAAACAATTGAGCGTACCCAAAATTATTTGAAAATATGAATGAATTGTGTTAGGGGAGATTAATACATGAGGCTAGGCACACTTAACATATAACATCAATGAAAGAGAGAGTGAGTCCCAGAAGAATAAAACTCACCATGCTTATTTTGGGTTGAGCAAGGAGAAAAATCCAACTCGGAGGCGCATGACGACAAAGTGTCTTTCCAAATCAGTACTGATACTGACAGTCTGGCGCATGTGCATTTGTGGCGGTGTGTGTGATCAAGAGGGTTGGTCGGGGTGCATGCCCGTTTGGGGAAATAAGACATTTAATGCTCTGATAAGGTTGTCAGATCCACATCGGGTATAAGTAGGGAGCAGGTAGGAGCATTTAAGAATGTTGGATTCTCTCTCTAAAACTTGGAATATCACTTATCTCTCTAGAGCAGATCTTGACTTGGCCTCAGAAGGATTAACAGACCTAGAAAGGTCCGCGTGTGCGCATGTACAGGTGAAACAAGAAAACAACATGAAGTTTTAGGATCAAAGCTCTAATAAGGGGATTATCATAAAATAGTGACAAATAATATGAATTCATCCGACCTACGGGTTGGGCAAAAGTTAGTTTAATAATACGAGAAGATTGTGACTCAATTTATGTTTCGTTCTTTGTTATTCAATTTAGGAGTTTCATAGTAATTTGGGGTAGTTCTCACCATTAAGCAGATCGTCTACTTGAGATCGTCGACCAACCTATCAAAAGTCCGGAGGCAAGATCATGTCTCATACACAACCACTTTTGGGGCACACCACTCGCTTGCCCAGTTAAATATGCATGCACAATTAGGGGTGTGCAACGGTTTGATCCATGCCAGACCGCATTTGGGCAAATCGACACTTGATCTTAACTAAATAGAATTGAGTCTAATTCTTAGTCACATTAATTTTATAAATACTGAAAAAATAATCGGAATTGATATTTATACCGGACTACACCAAACCAAATACACTATTAATCTGATCCTTGATACAAAAATATTTTTCTCTATTGAACCGCCATTTATCCGTACATTTGGACAGTACCCCTATGCGCAACAGTCCTAGTACCTAGATTTCCCTACTTTGCTTATTGCTGAGCATTTTGGAGAGTTTCTTTTCGACTCATACTTTATCCGCGAAGATTCTTAGCTCCAGCTTTGGTTGGAAGCGAAAGTTTCAATCAGCCACGTGTCAGTTTTCTATTGGTGATTTCATCATTTTTTAATATTTTAATTTAATTCTTGATTTACTTAGCATAATTAAATATTAAGAAAAAATGAAGGTGAATCCACCAATAACAAACGGACACCATGAATGATTGGAGTTTTTTCTGCTTCCATTCAAGGTTGGAGCTAATAATTTTCCCTTTATCCGTACCAAATAGCTAACCGTTGGTTTTGACGCAAAATAAAGTGGAAGTGTTGAAATTAAGAAAAAACCCGGATTGGAGATAAGTTAGAACTATGTCGACAAGAGCCTTCAATAATTAGTCATGTCAAAGCAAAAAGTTAGTTTTAATAATTAAGTTAATTTTTTACATCTAGTACAGGGAGCTGTAGCACCCTCTACAGTCTACAATGTGGTAATGGGTGATAGATGATGGTGAAAGGTGCTAAATGGTGATTAGTATTTACTGCTATCACATATACAATTATTTTACACTATAGTATATTCATGTTACCATAATTATACTACTCATAATATATTTTTATACACTATCAAGTATTATCACCATGTCTTGTGTGTTAAATTTTCCCAAAATTGCCTTACTCGTCGAATAATTAAGTTAAACCATAATATCTAACAAGTTGTCATCCCTAAAGGACACCTAGCCTGTTGAAACTAGCTTGTCACCTAGGCCAGGGGACGTGCGCCCAATCACATATGTCATAGAGCGGGCAGCCAACCAGTGAGGCTCAAAAACCATACTCAATATAGTCCAACTAGGTCATTTCATGTTTGATGTTAAGAATTAAGATGACCTTATAAATTAACTAAATTACTCCATGTTATACAAAGTTAACTTTTAGGGTATACAACATTATTTTCTTTTCACTTTTGTAACAATGATAAATTGATAATTTCCTTCCAGATTTAAAACTATGGTATATACTCGATGTTATTATGTCACATTATCACTATGCAAACTGTGAAATTTGCTAGCATTTCTACATTTAGATTCAAACCATTAGGACCCATGAGTTACTTTCCAACACTGTTGGTACCAAATTTTCAAAAGAGAAAGGTAAAGGTAGGTTGGTGCAAATCTCAGGAAGGCAGTTGATCCGATGGTTCCTGTTTTGCTTGACTTGTCGGAGACAAGAGGTGTTCTACCTACGTACCTAGCTGTATGGTGAATGGTGACTGACCATTGGGTTGGATGGCCAAACCGCAGTAGTAAGTAGTTTTAATCAAGAATTGAAAAATCGTTTTGTGTCGGTGGTTCGACCATATTTTTTTTTATTTGAGGCAAAATTGGTTAGCGGTATTTAGTAAGGATTGTAAAATCGTAGCGTAGATTGTATCAGAAAAGTCATCGGTAGTTTGTTTTATATTAAAATCATGGTTTAACCGTGGTTCAATCGTTCCATATCACTAAATACCGTCTACTAGTTTAACCTCACGTATGAAATTTTTTTGTGGAACCACAGGTACGATATGATTACAATCCTTGGTATTTATTTAGCTATATATAATGATTGAACCACGATTACATCATATATTTCATCAAAACATAAGAGTACTGGTGCAAACAGCCCTTACCGCTAAGCTAATTACATGTAACCTTTTACTACTGTGACTATAAACTACTGCCAAGGATAGAGCTGGAGACAATAAAACCTACTACCAGTACACAGAAGTCGCCCCTACAAGGATGATTCACATTAGTGATGATAATTTGTATCCGTCCTGTGGGTATTATCCGACCTGATTAGCGATGAGGCGGGTATTATCCGACCTGATTAGCATGGGTTGGGAGTATGAGTATTTTCGTCCAACCCGACATGTTCCTCCTCTTCCTTTTTTCCCCATTCTATCTCAATTTCTTACAGTATCTATATTCACATTTCTCCTATTTTGACTTTTCTTCAACTATTAAGTCTCGATCTTTCAATTATTTAGACTCAATTACTCATTCTATTTATTACTGCTTTTCATTCATAAAGTGTTTTTCTCTTTGTTTTATCATAATAAATAAAACTTTGCATGTATTTTTTTCAAATAGTATGTAAGAGTAGGTCGACTCGACTCGCCCCGACCCGTACCCATGCAGGTATTACCCACCCTGACAGCATTAGATGGGAGCATGAATATTGAGATACCCACCCTGCCCTATTGCCATCACTAATCCACAATCTTTTTTTTATTGTAGCAATTTGGCATTCCATGTAATTAATTGCCCTCCAAATTAATGCAGCCCATATCAGTCTTCTTGTTTGTGCATAGGAAGAACTACTAGCAAACTGAGGAATTGCCCATTGGAGCTCAGTACTCCAGTTGTCTTAAGGAAGTACCAGAATAAAGCAATTTATATCTGGAGTATTTAGAGAAGACATGAGCAAGATATGTGATACAATTAAAGTCGCACAACTCCAAGCAATTCGAATCAAAAGAACTAGATAGGATGGAAATCGATCGGACAGTACCCACTCGTGAATAAGGACAATCGATATATGAATCGGTCGGACAGATACAACTCAAAATAAAGGGCGATCGATATGGGTAGCTCGCCACAAGTAGGGTGAATACCTAGTTGATAAGAGTCGCTCTAACACTCCAAAATTCTCAATAGAGTAATTAGGGCAAAGTACTCTAGGAAACTCGGCAATAGCTTTTGAAATTCACTCAAAATTGTCTCTCCTCCAAACCAACGAGTTCAGCCCCTTTAAATAGGCAAAATACAATCCAAAACCGACACCAACAAAACAAGGAAAAACAAGGTAAAACCCGAATTAAAACAAGGGAACCCTTTAACCATCCCAAACGACTCGTTAAGCCTGCTTCTTGTGATCTGCCTTCTTTTCAACACTTCCTCCTTCTTCCTCCACTCGAATCATCATATATGGCTTCCCTCAAAATAGCTCCACGTCCATAGCTCCAAAATGACTCTCCAAATAAGTTGCAAGCTTCTCTTTCAATGCTCTAGTCTTAGCACCTGTAACTGGTCCGTTGATGTCCTCATCATATAGTTTCAATATCATGGTTGCAGTACACGCATCCAAGAGGGCCTGTAAATCCACAAGAGTTCATCTTGTCACATGTAACAATATGTTCTTGAATGACCAGCTAAGAAATGAATTTGTTACTTGGGATCACAGGAGAAGACCAGATTAACTTCGACCATGAAACCATTGCACTTTTTGTCACAACTTCCATTACGATTTTACTGTGTTTGGTTTTGACCCAAGAGACGTTGAGGAGGTGACCACTGTAGTACTAGTATGTATGAGTAGGGGTGGCTATACGGTCCGGTTAATTGGATCAAATTGATCCGGTTTTTTTGGGAATATAAGGATCAAAGATTGGATTGGATACACTCCGGTCTTGATCTGGTCCGGTCTTGACCCGATCCGGTCCCAATTTTATCTTGCTTTTAGGTATTGGGGGTCTCTTATCCGGTTTTTATCCGGGTTTTTACCTCAAATCTAAACCCGAATATGAGATTGGATTGTTTGCTATCCGGTCCCGGTCTGAGTTATACAGTCCGGTTTCGGATAAAACCAAACAGTCCGGACCAAATAGTCCGCCCTCTGTGTCAGGGTCATTTCCTTACCAATGGGAACGGTTGGCACAGAACAAATCCACGACCGTCGAGCCTTTCAACCATGAAACATACATTTGCTAAAGTGGATACAATTGTATGTCCAGATAACCATGATTATCTTTGATGTCACGTTCCCCACTAAATCATCGAATCTTAATTAATTACAAATTTCTTTTTTTTTTGGCACCCTTCCCCCTTTCTGCAATCTGGCTTTATTTGGGTTGATAATATAAAATTATGAAATTATCTACCCATGTTTATGGGTTCTTACTGGGTGACAGAGTGAGTCGAGTGATTTTCGAGTAGAATTCAATTCGTCCATTATCAAGTAGTTGATATGTTGTTACTTGTCATCCATCCTCATCACTTACGGGTTGGATTGTAGATGGATGACGAGTAAATGTGCTTAAATTGTCCGTTGACAAAAAAACAAACAAAATATTCAGTTGTTCATTTAACTGGTATCCAATGTCGTAGGCTTGTAGCAATTTTCACCTCGTTGGTCTTTACTCTTTAAAAAAACTTAAAACTTAATTATCCAGCTGCTTCAAAGTCAAAACCTATTATCCAAAATTTGTGTTGAGACCGTCTTAAGGATTTATTAAAGGGAATTAATTAAAGGCATTAACCGTGTCGGTTCAGAAGTTATTCCATGAAATAAGACAAAATTAAAGTGCATCTAGTTTTTAGCTGGTGCAACCACATTCATAAAAAGAGCTTTTTGACCATTAGCTAGCGTGGGTTTAGTTTTCAATTCCCACTTATCTTTAAGGAGAAAATGAGAGTAAAAAAAATATCATTTTACTTTTCAGTTTTCTGATAAAACATTTTACTTTTCAGTTTTCATTCACATTAGCTCCGGCTATTTTTTGTGTCGTCGTTTGGACGAATAATTCAAACATATTAATTTAAACCAATTGTTTCAGTTTGAGATAGTTGGGCCAAATTCATCCATTTATTAACAAAAATTTGGATCGAACAATTTTGAGGCAGTTATAAATAATTGTCTAAAGTGGATGCATAATGCATATGGTTAGAATGGAATCTTTTGTAAAATAAGACAATTGACCAACTTTTTTTGTTTCGCAATTACTCGATCCAAACCAGATTTCCAACTTTATAGCAAACTAAATCATGTAGTATACTTTGAAATTTTACCTCGATGAATATATCGATCTTCTTTAAATATAAAACAAAATTGATTCTTTATCTATAAGAAAATGCATGATAAATCAATCAATACATATTTTATGGAGGCACAAAGCCACAAACCTGTTTTAGATAGGAGAAGCTACACAATAAACCAATTTTTAGTCAACTATTTTTGTAATAGATCTTTCTTAAACCTTTTTTGTGATTTTGTGTTCTAGTGCTAATGATAGAGTCAATATATTTTAATGAACTGGTCGTTCTGGATATTTATTTATTTAAATAACTTAGAAATTGTGATCAACTCTAATATATCAAAACTAAAAAACTATGTATATGTTATTCTCTCATCACAAATACGCGAAACCCATAAAGAAATTGATGGAGCTTATTATTATTTGTTTGCTGGTGCAAGAAGGCTTAGATGAGGAATGCCAAACCTCTTGAATTGTGTTTTAGCTTGTCCTATAAGTGGCTATAACACATAGTAATTTGAATTTCACATTAAATTCTCGAATATCAATCTGACATAAACTCCTATCCAAAAAATGTTTTACTAACTCGTAGAAAAACAAAGCTATAGCCTATAAGCAACCTTTTTCCTAAATCCCAGGACTGGTTGGCACGCGGCATTAAACCATAGGTAATAGAAGAGCAAAGTGGACTCGACTAAGG
The DNA here is from genome assembly GCA_946122785.1 of Linum tenue. Classification (NCBI taxonomy): domain Eukaryota; kingdom Viridiplantae; phylum Streptophyta; class Magnoliopsida; order Malpighiales; family Linaceae; genus Linum; species Linum tenue. Next base: position 67,973,143 of record CAMGYJ010000009.1, on the reverse strand, counting down.
ATTAACCTTTTTATTAACATCTATTCATCCAACAGACCTTCCTTCCGTCGGCATTTCGAATTTAGCTCTACCAATTAAGCCTAACCCCAAAAACATTGACCTTTAGTAGGAAAATGGGAAGCAAACAACTTTTTTTTTCTTCTAATTTTGATTTATTTTTAGCATGTACTATAATATCGTATTTAAAATGTGCTTCCTATTTTTTTTATATTTTAGATTTGTTTTTCGCATGTATTAGTACTTAAAATTGAATTGAACAAACAAGTGAATGATAGTTAACAATATTGTTATTAAGATAATATTTTAAATCCGTAATATATAGATATAATACTGATAAAAATCAACAAATACGATAATTTAAACATGTTATATTGCCCAATTCAAAAAAATAGTTATATTGCATACCAATTCAACTATTAATATGAATTTTGATAATTCGGTCACGGGTACAGCACACTATCACAAATCTTTGTTTTAGCAATGGTGGATAGGATAAGTTGTTTGTTCTTATGTGGGGTTTCTTTGTAATAAAAGGATCCTTGATTTGGACTCTTTTTTTTCTCAGGAATCTGTAAGTAGGGTTATCCAATACTACTCTTTGTGCTTTCAATCTTCTCTTTTCCCTCTCTTTTTATCACTTAATCCCCGATCTATAATAGGGAATTAGGGGAGACTTTTGCTGACCTCGCTCCCGCTATTTTTTGCCTTTTTCATATTGCGCCATTTCTTCTTCTAGTCTTTGGTCTTTGGTTCTTTTAATCCTTATCAATAAAAATATGAACTTTTTGCTTTCGGCCAAGGAAGGACAAAGGTTTGTTAGATGACACAAGCAAATTGAATTCAGTTGGAATATCCTTTGCTTCCTTACTTGCATAATAACATTTTTTAAGGTTATAGTACGTGTGTCCATCTTGTTTTCTTATTTTGGTAATTTTCCCTATTTGATTTCTTGTGTATATTAGAATAAGCATTTTCTAAAAAACAAAATATAATAAGCTTTTCCTATGCAAATACTTTTTTTTCGTTCTCTTTCTTAGCTTTTCTCTTCTTTTTTTTCTCTCTCCATTTAGTTGTGATTTATACTCTAATGACGACCGCTCAACTACACAAACGCATCATTGACCACGAATTGATCTCGCCCATCTAACATCTCTATGTTCTCGATCTCTCCCTCTATGTTCATTAATCTCACTCGCACCTTTCTCTTATATCTCAATTCTCTCCCTCTGTGGCACTCGAGCTCTACATGGTTTCGAGCCTCAACCCAAAAGCCGACCCACCCTACATGTGATTCACACATAGACAACAAAGAAGAGAGGCAACGAGATGAGTAGAAGAAGTAAAGCGAACTCCGCTAAGTTGAGGCTTGGCATAGAGGATAAGGAAAAGAAGTCGAATTGAACTTGATGTAACTAGGCGAGATGGAGTGAGCAAGTGTCTAGCATCACAAACCTACACTGGTTATTTCAAGTTCTCTTCAGATATTGAAGTTGACTTATGGACCTCTTCGGCTACCATTGTTTCCCTTGACCTAGTTTGAGATTACTTGGTAAACTCTACAGTCCTAATGAGCTTGCACGAGCTCCCATTATACCATTAGGAGCTAGAATATAGATGATTCTGTAGAGCTCTCGTAATCTTCAATAAGATGCCTATTATGCTTGTATTGCATGAGATACACATACACTTGAGCTATGACGAGTTATATTTAGCTGAATCCGAGTCATTCTCAAGCCTCACGCTAATCAATGAGCTTTCCATCAAGATCGCCTGCTCCAGACGGGCTTTTATAATCTCATTCTCTATAACTCGCAACATATACTCCTGTCAGTTTAAAACTAACACTCGAACAATGTTCCTCACTGCGAGTATTACCCGATCTGACCTGCAATGTGGCGGGTATTACCTGACCCATAGTAGCGTGGGCGGGGCATGGGTATCTACTTCTGCCTCGCTCTGACCCGTTCTTGGTCCATTCTACCGAGATATCTTACAATATCTATACATATTTCTTCTATTTTTACTCTTCTTCAACTAATTAGAGTCGATCTTTTAATTAATTAGACTTAGCATGAGTGTTGAGGTACCCGCCTGTCGAGCCGATTGCCATCACTACTTATGTATATAGCAATATTGCTTTATCCAATTCATTCGTTCGTAACAGTAAAAAAAGTCTTTCCATTGATTTACGTGTTCAATTGCCAATTATATTTCTCCCCCTTAGATAAAAATGAAAAAGAAGGAACAATATTTGACCAAGGAAAATACATTTTATTAATTATTATAATTTTTTTTTATATTCCAAGACTTATTTCCTTTGTTTTCCCGTCAAAAAAACTGTACGTGGCCGAAGAAAAAAAAAAAACTGTTTGGTTCGGGTTTAGTAGTGTGTACTCTCACAGCCTGGGCTGAGCAAAGTGGGGCAGTTGCGGATATAAAAGGCCGCCAATGCCTACAGGCTGAAGCCCATCAGCTTCCCCATTTCCTCTTCCAAACTTCCCTCCCTCCCTCTTTACCAGTTTCTTTTCTCCCCTTCCCTGCCCCGCCGCCGCCGCCTCCTCCTTCTCCTTCTCCTTCTCCCTCCGTCGCTCCTGCGATCCTCCACTCCCTCATTCCCCTCGCGATTCCCCTCACTGATTCCCCAAATCGAATCGAACGAGTCTCCCAACCATTTCCGAACCCCGTTCTACACATATTCCTGCACCCTAGCTTCTTCTTCTTCTTCTTCTTCTAACTCCTCCGGTGGCTTCAGCTGACAACCGCCATTGACGGAGTTTCTAAGGTTCTCCTTTCTCGCCTCCCTCCTCTATCTCTATTTCTCGGTTTTGGCAATGACTGTTCTGATACTGATGCGCTGTTTGATTTTTTTTATTTTTTTTTAAATTTCTCCAGGAGGAGAAGTTCTTTGTTTCATCGTTTTCTTTGGTGCGAGAAAAGTTCAGTAGCAGAAAGATGAAGTACGTGCTTGTGACTGGAGGAGTGGTGAGCGGGCTCGGGAAAGGAGTGACCGCCAGCAGTATCGGCGTCATTCTGAAGGCCTGTGGACTTCGCGTTACTTCTATCAAAATCGGTCTGTCTCTCTCGTTTGCAGTTGTTTGTTAGGTTGATTTTTCTTCGGTCTGTGTAGCTATATCTGCAGAACGAACTACTACCGGCAGTCATCTATTCCTGCTTTAGCACTTGGGTGGTTTTGATTTTGATATCACGCTGCTATGCTTTCTTGCTTGTGGTTGGAACTCTACTTTTAATGGCATTTTAGATCTCAGAAAGAGCAGAATATACTCTCATTTACTTTGTGTTTTTCCCCTTCATTTTTTCATTCCTATCCTATTATCTCTAGGACCTTCAAACCCCACTCTGTTTCTTTCTTGATTTCATCTGTCCCTCTTCTGTTGCTTTGTTTTAGAAAAAGGAAATTAAAATATTGGATTAGTGCGCGTGCGTGGTTATCTTCGCCTTCTCCCTTCTGTAATCACAATAGTTTAATCAAGTAATTACACCTTTTTGCTATGCTTAAGGTGCCCTTTGAAAACTCTTATCAATGACCCAAAATTCCAATTTACTGTTTCCTTGTGGGTGTAACACGGATTGTAACTAATGGGTAGTGGTTGGCGGTTTTTATCGTTTCCGGTATCCCTTTGTTTGTTTTGGAAGCATTCATCAAACGGATGGTTGAGTTGTTTTACCCTCTTCTCTTTTTATTCTGGTGGGTTTGCTTTGGCTTTTTTTGGTGAGCCACTGTAGTGGATTACTCTACTTTAATTTAATTATTAAAGCTTCTTCCTTTTTTTTCCGTTATCTGTCCCTGTTTCAGATCCTTACCTGAATACTGATGCTGGAACAATGTCGCCTTTTGAGCATGGCGAGGTGTTTGTCCTTGATGACGGGGGTGAGGTAAATAAGGAGGCCCTTTTTAGCCTTTTCCAAGTTTTGCAAACCATTGGTTGGGGATGTTTCCCATGGAAGCGAGGAATTCCCTTTCTCGGTCCTTAAGCACTTTATGATTTTGTCTTGTTTTTTTAAACTTGGACATTTTAGTGGTAGCAGTTGCTCCATCTTTCTGAGATTCTTTCCACTTCTTGTAGTGTGCAGGTTCAGTTTTAGTTTAAAATACTGTAAATTGATTGAGGTTGAACTTGTGCACTACCTGTTATCAAGTTGGGCCACCTTTAATTTTAGAGGTGGAAGGGTGAAATTTGATCCAAGGGTGAAACCGAAATGACTCTTTTGTTTTGTTTAAAAGGTGGACCTTGACCTTGGAAACTACGAGAGGTTCCTTGATATCAAGCTGACGCGGGACAATAACATCACTAATGGAAAGATTTACCAGGCAAGCTGTTTAAACTTCATGCTCCTTTTTATGTGTTCAAAATTCAAACTTTTTAAGCTTTCCGATGATTGTTTGAAGTGCCGACCTCCTGATACTGAGTGCTCCCGTCCCGTCTTATCGCGTCATGTAGGCTGTCATCGATAAAGAAAGAAGAGGAGACTATCTGGGAAAGACTGTACAGGTTGTTCCTCACGTCACTGATGCCATTCAAGACTGGATAGAGCGTGTTGCCCAGGTGCCTGTAGATGGAAAGTCAGGCCCCGCTGATGTCTGCGTCATTGAATTGGGAGGAACTATAGGTAAACGCAAAGAGAAGTGTTCTTTACCCTTGGAAGATACTTCCGTTCTTTTCCTTATAGCTATTAACATTTTCTTTTCCTACAGGGGACATAGAATCCATGCCATTTATCGAGGCGCTGGGCCAGTTCTCCTACCGAGTTGGTAAACAATTGGCTCACTTATTCCGTCAATTGCAATTTAAGGAAGACATGTTGCTTCGTTGTACTGTTCTGATAAGGTGTCTATGTTACAGGTGCGGGAAACTTTTGCTTGGTTCATGTGAGTCTTGTTCCTGTCCTGAATGTTGTTGGTGAACAGGTAAGAGTTTACCATTACACAACTCACATTCAAAGGGAATCTTCATGCTTGAGCTATACAAAGATAATATCTAGATACTGTACTGAGTATGAATTATCATCCTTTGCAGAAAACAAAACCAACTCAGCACAGTGTGCGGGGTCTAAGAGGCCTTGGTTTGACTCCGGATATCTTAGCTTGTCGCAGCACTTCGGTACATATCTGTCTTTGGCGTTACCCCCTACACCCAGTAACCTGCATTTGGTTCTGAATATAAATTTGTGTAATTTGTTTATGCAGGCACTCGAGGATAATGTAAAACAGAAACTTGCTCAGTTCTGCCATGTTCCAGTGGGTTGATCTTCCTTTTCTATTACTCTATACTTAATTTCTCTTGCATTTCTGCTTTTGCTAAATTGTGATGCCCCCTTCCGTGTTGCAGTCCGAAAGTATAGTCACTCTGTACGATGTTCCCAACATTTGGCACATTCCTCTATTGCTAAGGGTAAGTGTTATTGCTGCACTTTCTCATATAATTTCTCCTCTAAATGTCCCTGTTCTAACTTATCGTTGTACCATCTGCTTGTTTGTTCAGGATCAGAAAGCTCATGAAGCCATATTGAGAGTTCTAAACCTTCACGGGTTAGTATTTGAGTCAGCTTTTTTTCATCTCATATATTTGCTTTTGTGTATGGTTTCTTCTTTGTCTGTGCTCCCTAACGTCATTGTATATTACAGTGTTGCCAAGGAGCCTGACCTAAGGGAATGGACAGCTAGGGCTGAACTGTGCGATGCTTTGCATGAACCTGTACGGCTTAAGCATATGTTCTTCCATTTATCTCAGCCTTCTCTTACTGTCTGTTTTCTGATCTCACTTCTGAAACGTCATTGTAGGTCCGAATCGCTATGGTTGGAAAGTATACAGGTCTTTCAGATGCATACCTTTCTGTTCTAAAGGTGGAACTCATTTCATAAGTAGTTCCTTTATTTTGATGTTCTAACTTCTAAAGCATGGCATTTATTCATCTGCTTTATGTTATGTTGGTGGCAGGCTCTCTTGCATGCATCTGTTGCACTCCAGAAGAAACTTGTTGTTGATTGGGTTCCAGCTACAGATCTAGAAGATGAAACAGCACAAGAGGTGAGTAAAAAAAAATCACTGTCCAAAACCATGCACTGGGATTTCATCTTCCAGCCAATTTGACTTGACTGACAAGGCTTCTTCCAACTTCTCAGAATTCTGATGCGTATAAAGCTGCATGGAAGTTGCTCAAGGTTGGTAGCAGGCCTAGTAGAACCAAGTGCTTTTTTGTTTAATATTCCTCGGTTTTGAGTTCCAATGGTCAATCTTGCTGCCTGTTCCATCTTTCAGTGTGCCGATGGGATTCTTGTTCCTGGAGGGTTTGGCGACAGAGGTGTGCAAGGGAAAATTCTTGCAGCTAAATTTGCTCGGGAGAATCGAATCCCTTACCTTGGCATTTGCCTAGGCATGCAAATTGCTGTCATTGAATTTGCAAGATCTGTTCTCAATATGCAAGACGCTAACAGCACAGAGTTTGACACTCACACCAAGAATCCATGCGTCATATTTATGCCTGAGGTTTGGCCTCCTATTAGCTCTTCCTGCAAAGCAATTTCCGTGCTTGTTCCTCTTTTTTTCTAATCCGCTTTTCCCTCCATTATTATTAGGGCTCAAAAACCCACATGGGTGGCACCATGCGACTGGGGTCAAGGAGGACATATTTCCATGTGAATGACTGCAAATCTGCAAAGTTGTAAGTTATAATAATGATCTCAAGAAGACATATTTCCTCATGAATGCAGTCCTTTGTCGGTGAAAGTTGAACCAACTTTTCTTCTTTCTATTTCCAGATATGGAAACAAAAGTTATGTTGATGAGAGGCACAGACATAGATATGAGGTATGGAGGAGCATCCAAGCGTCATCATTGGATTTGGTTCTTGGTTTGATAGCTCGACACGTTACCCTAACATTACTCTTGCACTGTTCAGGTGAATCCTGATATGGTAGCACGCTTTGAAGATGCTGGGCTCTCCTTTACTGGCAAGGACGAGACTGGACAACGCATGGAGGTATTATGACCAACCTTGTTTCTTCCATCCTTTTCTCCCACTCCCTCCACTCTTGTGTGTCCAGAAGTTGGACATGCCTGGAATATAGAGGGATTCTGATGACTGTTCCCTTCGCTGTCAAAACAAATAGATCATTGAGCTGCCCAATCATCCTTACTACGTCGGTGTTCAGTTCCACCCAGAGTTCAAATCGAGACCTGGAAAACCTTCTCCAGTGTTCACAGGTAACTCTTAAGTGCCAAAGGATTGCTTGAGTTGCGTTGATCGAACAACTAATCACACCATCTTGGATTTCTGGTGCTGCTTGGTTTGATAACATAGTCGACTTTGTGGCTGATTGATTGTGTAGGTCTGATAGCAGCAGCATGTGGACAGCTTGAGGGTGTGTTGCAACAAAACCACAGGGTAAGCAATGGATTCGGGAAACCCAACGGAGTTGGGAATGGCATCGCGAAAATAAGTGTTTACCAAAATGGACATGCCACTAAGTTCGCGAAAATGACAACAACGAATGGAAACGGTATATATAGCAACGGAATGCAGTTCTAAAAAAGAGCCATTTTCCTTTTGTTGTAGGATCCCTCCATGTTTTCCCTTTGTTATTTTCGTTTTGTTATGTCTTCCTTTCCATGAAGAAAAGAAAAGGTGGAGTAAGTGCTGCTGAGACTCTTTATTTAGGCGGGTTTTCTTGGTAGGATTGCGCTTGTACAGTTGAAAGTAATGTGGTGAGGCTTGCTGATGAGTTAGTAGGGCACCCGGTCTTTCGAGAAGGCCGTAAAACAGAGTTTGAGATAGAAGAAGAGAGAAAGAGAGTTTGAGATAGTGAAGAGAGAAGGATATGGCGGGAGAAAAGGGACAGTGCTGGATTCCTGGTCTTTTTTACGGGACGACTGTCGTATTGTTATGCTATTCTACCCTTGTGCTGCTGTCGGCCGTTTTGCTCAGAGAATGATGCTTTTCTCATAGTAGTAGTATTATGTGCTTCAGTGATGATGTTCTAAGCTTGAAACCTCCTCCAGACTTTACTACTAATATAATGGGTTTCAGTTTCTTTTCGCTATTGTGTGTGTGTTTGATGAACTGAAGCTCTACCGTTTTGTTTGTATCGTTACGTTACCTAATGGTCCCTGTTGGGTTTTGCTTATTCATCCTTGATGTTGTGTGTTTGAGCTCTTTTTGGTGTTGAACCTTTGTTAGGTGCCAGCAATGGGACTGGGGGAACAAACCGCAATGCCCTGTAAAGCAAGTGAAACCAGACAACATGGCAAGCGCCGAATCTACTACACGATTTAGCCACTCGCCTATGGGAGACCACTCGCCGATAGGCAACCCAAATCATGAAACTGCGAAACCATCACACGACACAAGAGAATAGGTAGAAGCTGTCATAGTAGGGCGTGCTTGAACAGAAAGGAAGTAGATTGAAAGGTTATGACTTTAGGGATGTGGTAGTTCATATAAAACATCTCAGCTGTTAGAAGAAGCTGCAACAGAAAGAAAAAGGGTAGATGAGTAGCAAGGATATAGAACAGTACACAAATTGCTTCGGTGTTGGTAAATCGAAAAGGCATCACTGTGGATGTTTCTTCCAAAAGATAATAAGAACTCATATCATGTCATGGTCCATTTAATAACAATGAATGACAACCTTAATGCAAAATCATCTTTATCAGTGTATTATTCTTCTTTTTCTTGATTAATACCACCGTGTAATGATTTTTCTTCATTCCGCCATTTGTTGTTCGTTGGTGTTTTGGCGTGCCTTGTGGTGCAAGTACGGCAACCCCTTTTTATCATGTCTCCCTGCCCACCGTCTGCTTTTTAGCTTTCTCTATCTATCAGTGCCCTAGAGAGCTGATTGCTGTTTCCCTTTTGCGGAATCACATGGCTTCCACTGTCCCACACTTGCCTTCAAACGATCTGGCACCATGGCGGACCATGACGACAGGTCTGGAAGCGGGCCCGTCAATGCAAGGTAGTTTGCACCCTTATCTTCTTCCATCCTCTTCCAACATAACTGCAGCAACTCAACCCGCGCCACTCAAAAGAGCCAATTCCTTTTGATAAATGTATATGGGGAACTTTGAAGGAAATCATGCTTTACCTGCCCGGGAAATGCTTCAGACATCGCCTTGATAACGTCGTGTTCAACCCAGTCGCCACCAGGCGCCGCTTCAAGGTTGTGGTTCGTTCGATCTATTGAGTCTGCTGTCCCGTGAATGCCAGCACAGTTCACCATGATGCGACCATCCGGCATCAATCTTCTCTTCATTTCCAACCAAGTGGAGACCTGCAAACCCACAACAGTCCGGAGGAGAAAATGTCAGTAGCAAGTTTCAGGAAAGAATGGCATTGTGGCCTCCGCTATTAAGCTTTGACAGAGTAAGTTATGCATTTGCCGAAGAGACGATGTAGTGCAAGAGTAGATAACATGAGAAATGCAGCGGACAAAGTGCTTCACTAATTCAGACCTACCAGTTCCAGTTGTGGCAGCACCTTTCCCTCACTGAACAAGTCGACAATTATGCCTGAACAGTTACTGCCACTTGGTGTTAGTAAACCAAGGAATTAAGGCCCTCCAAATATATTTGGAAGAGACAATCTATAGAGACAGTTATGGTGAAAGGAACTGGTAATTGAATTGCCTACAGAGTTCAGTGTAGATGGATGCTAGTTCAACACAGCTGCTACTGATACATGAAGAGCTATGATAGTTGTATCTGTAGTTCAGGTAAAGACTATAGACTTTCAGTTATCAACTTAAATTTGCCGAAGAAACACTCACCGGCATATCTCCCAGAATCGTTTTCAGCAGGGGAAAGTGCATCCCCGATGCGAACATGAAGTCTACCACCAGCTGGAGTGTGCTTCTCCAAATCCGATAGCCCGAAGTAGACTCTTGCTTTATGGATCAACTAGAAATTGTAAATAAAATCATAACACTCCCTGTAAATGGTCATCCTAAATAATGGAGAAAGCGTTCGTTAATGGATGCAACAGAATCACACAAAGTGCAAGCTTACAATGTCATCAATTTCCCATCCTTCAAGCTCCAATGAAGGCCATAAGTCAAGCATCAGATGTGCAGCAGTGCCACCACCCTGTAGAGGCAAAATTTACTACAATCAATCCACGATAATCTCGTCGATGGGAAGCAGAAAAATTCTATAGATGACCATGCTCAGAGCAGGCAGAGTGAAGAGGTATACCAGGCCTAGTATCGAAATGGGACCTTCTGGAACTATAGGCGGTAAGCTTGCAAACTCGTCCTGCATTATAGATCAGTCACTAATACCCATCAACCATCTCCATACATTAATCCATTTCTGGATGATGTTTTTCCCGCCAATTGTCACGGATTAAGTGGATTCCGATAAAGCTATGCATTTCAGACGGAAGCCTCAGTTCAGTTCACCTACCCAATACGAATCTGTCCATTTCTGTCCCTTCTGAAGAACGCTATGCACACTATCTATGGAAAATGAACGACAGCTATGGATTGGCATTGGCATATTTGAAGAGTTCAACACATTAACAAAATTAGAGAGATATGTGTTAGAGCGACGTACGAGTAGAGTCGAGGAGCAGAACCCTAGCGGTAGGAGTATCGACAATTGCGATGTCGTTGTACTTGCTTCGCACAGCTGTTACTAGCTGCAAACTTTCCTCTCCTTCTCCTTCTCCTTCTCCTTCTACTTTCCCCGTTTGTCCTCCAGCGACTCCATCGCTCTGGAGCGCGCGGCAATTCGCATTGAATTTCCGCGCCAAGTTACGCCGACGAGTTACTGGTGGTGGTGATTGTAGCGTGCCATTACTGATTGTATTCCTTGCCTGGAGAAAGGGAGAGAAGCCATTTGACGCGAAGCGGCGGCAATCCTCCGGGCAAGGATTGATTGTGAAGATGGTTAGGGATGCGGCGGAGATGGACAACGGTGAAGAATGCATTTATAGCATAGGAGAAAGGAGGAATCAGAAGGAAGAAAGGGAGCTCAGTCAGCTCTACACTACTTGTTGCAGTTCTTGGTTTCAGGCGGTTGATTCTTTGATTTTCGTTATCGCTCTTTTCGTAGGCTGAGCAGGAAAAGCCAACGCAGCCTTATCTATCTGGAGGGAAATGCGAGAAGGGCCCGATTCGGCCCAGCCCATATATCATTTTTCCTTTCATTAAGAAAGGGGTATCTCCTTCGAGCCCAAATCAAGAATGTAGGGTGGCAAACAAACCCACCACCCTTTGCCAATTCTTGTACAAGGTAATCACAAAGATACTAGCCACCACCCACCAGATTGGGTTCTATATTGTCTACCTTAATCTCTTCGGAGAATAATGATTTTATACAGAAAAGGCAGATTGTTGACAACGTGTTGGTAACTCATGAATTGGTTCATTTCATAAAAAATCAACGATTGAGCAGGGAAAAATTATGGCACTTAAGCTGGATATGGAGAAGACTTACGACAGAATCGAATGGTCGTTCTAATTTGTGATCATCTGAAAATTGGGTTTCTCTTCGACTTGGATTCAGGAACGTATCACAAAGGCTACTTTCTCGGTAATAGTGAATGGCAGACCTTCTGGATACTTTTCATCTTCTCGTGGGTTGCGTCAAGGTGACCCTCTTTCCTCGTTGTTGTTTGCCTTATGTTCTGAGGGTTTCGCTGCCATGATTAAAAGAGCTATCTCAAGACGTGAACTGCATGGGGTTCGAATCAATTCTCGGTGTCCATCGGTTTCCCATCTTCCTTTCGCAGATGATTCTTTTATTTTTCTCCGTGCTTCGCGAAGGGATGTTGTCTTCCTCCTTCAGGTCCTGTGATATTTTAAAAGTATCAGTGGCCAGCGAGTTAATCTCCAAAAATATGTTGTTTATTGTAGTCCCAACATGTTGCAATCGGAACAAGAAGATTTGGGATCGTTTCTTGGAGTTGGGTCGATCGGTCTTTATGATCGTTACTTATGTCTTCCTTCCCTTTGAGGGAGATCAAAGATGGAGACTTTCCGTTTTGTTTAAGAAAAGTTATTATCAGTTCTTCAAGGCTGGAAGCAACGTGCTCTTTCTACTGCGACCAAAGAAGTTTTGCTCAAATCTGTGGCATACCATTTACATCATGTCATGTTTTCAGTTACCAAAATAGTTAATTAGGCGTCTTAATGCACACATGGCTCGTTTCTGGTGGGGGCAACTCAGGAACATAGAAGGATTCATTAGCATTCTTGGAAGCTTCTTTGTTCGAGTAAGCAAGTGCAAGTCAGGGGGCTAGGATTCAAAGGGTTCGGTCGGTTCAATCAAACTCTCCTCGCAAAGGTAGCATGGCGGGTACTTGCGGATCCAACTTCTCTTTTGGCTCGTATCTATCGGGGATGCTACTTCAGTTCTACTCCTTCTATTATGGATGCTACTCTTGGATCCAATCTTTTGTGGGGCTGGCGTAGTGTTCTTGTTGGTAGAGACTTGCTTTCACAAAGGGCTTCATTGGCAGGTTGGAGAAGGGTTCTCAATTCGAGCTTTTTCTGATTCTTGGTTGCCGACCGCTCCTCAATCTATTCCAAAACCTCGGTTATGTGCTCCTTATGCTTTTCCATTTGTTGTTGCTTTTATCGATCCATGAACCAAGAATTGGAATGTTCGCATGCTACAATTATACTTTGAGGAAACTACAGTTCTTCTGATTCAAGGGATCCCCCTCCCTCATCAACGGATTGCAGACAAGCTTGTTTGGCATTTTGAAGCATCGGGGATTTTCTCGGTCAAATCTGCATATCTCCTATTAACTACTTTGCAGTGTCCTCCTTCTTCCTCTAAACATCAAGTTTCGTTCATGGATCATTCATTATGGAAATGTGTATGGAATAGGAAGGTTCCTTCGAAGTTACTATTCTTCTTATGGCAAGGTTTGCATCATATTCTTTCGACTAGGGAGGCTTTGGTGGTGTGGGGTATGGACTTAATATCCATTTGCCTGGTTTGTGGTCGAAAGGAAGAAATGATTGAACATTTTTCTTTTCTTGTTTGGTGGCTCGAAAATTTTGGAGGTTGATTGGTTTGCAAGAACTTTGGAGGCAGTCGGAGAAGCGTTCTTTTGTGGGCTTTATCCGACATACCCTTAGCAATGCAAATGGACCAGAAGAAGATTATCTTATTTTGCATGTGGGTTGCTTGCTTTCGCGGTTGTGGAAGAATCAGTGTTTGGTGGTGTTCTAATCCAAGCAACTCCAACTGAATGTTTTGGTTAATCAAGAAGCAAAGGAAGTGGAGCAGGCATTATTACTCCCCACCAATGTCTCAAGAATGGCACCTGCTATTTCTTTTCCTCTCTAAGTTTTTTATGAAGCTCAGGGTATGCGGGCTACTTTTGACGTGACAACATCATCTCATGGTTTTTGGACGGTTGGCTTTGTCCTCTTTGCTCCTTCAAGTGGAATCGTTGGAGCTGCTGCTATGCGATATGAAGGGATAGCAGATCCATATGTGTTGGAAGCATTGGGCATGAGGGACTGCGTTGCGGATTGTCTCCGACGACAACTTCAAGGGGTCACAATTGACAGTGATGCTAAATTGATCATATACAAATGCTTGGCTAGGGATGCGGCAAATAACAAGATTGGTGTGATTCTCCAAGAATTATTCACACTTTTGGATGTGGTGGAAGTTTCTCAGGTTCTGTTCCTGGGAAGAGTTCGAAATAGAGAGGCTCATTGTGTGGCCCATAAAGCTCTGATTTTTGTCGCCTCAAATGTTACCGAGGTTCGACTTCTGTTCCTGACTTCATTCGAGGGATGTATACCCTCTTGTTCCTTTGTATCTAAATTATTTCCTCTTATGAAGAGTGATCTTCTAGCAAAAAAAAAAAAAAAACCCCCCACCACCACAGATATTCGACCGCTCCCGATCCAGTTAATACGGGGAATTCTCGTATTGATTGGGTATGAGGTAGATATAGGTTAAACCAACAAAATTTTTGATGGAAAGGGGACTAATATGAGATGGTTTTAGCCTCTCAATCCCATACACATATATGTCCCACCAATGGTGTTTATTCATATAAAAATACAGAGATAATATTTTAATCTCTCAATGAAATAATGGTAATTCAAAATAAAAAGGCTGAAATGTAATTAAGCGACCATTAAATGAAACACTAATTTCTTTCGCTTCATTCACTCTACACCCTTTCAATTCTTTCCCCTTGTTAACAAAATTATGTTAATTATTGATTACTTAGGAGATGTATTGGATGCACAAATAAACAATTTGGATAGTATTGTACTTTTTATGGATTAATGGATATTCTAGGATTGGATGCTTTGAATTCGTGTTAAGAACGGTGGTAATGTTGTTGATTTCCTGAGTTATTTTGTTCATTTGGTGTTATAACTAAAAGCTTGCTTGTTGAATTCGATATATAATAATATTGGATATACATGATATGTATTACCTATGGGTAATGGAAAACTGCGAGTATGTGGATGAGGATGTAAATCCTTTACGCATGAGTATGTGGCTGGTATGGATTTGATTATTTGAAAACTGGGATGGTTTAGAAAAATATGTTCCAAATCCGACCCATTGTCATTCTTACTTGTATGAATATGTGGAGTTTACAATCATGCATGTCATTGGAGTGAGCAAAGCTTATAGTAGCTCAAACGCATATGAAGAGTTGTGACATGATTTTTGAAGGTAGTAGCTCCAGTGACACGATGAGTTGAAGTGAATAGAGTTTGGTGGAGACGATGATATGGATGATCCCACTTCATCGCTTGTGAATTTGAGGGAGAAAAAATAATTATGAAAAGGAGAAGAAACAACGAAAAGATAAATAAATAATAGAAAGAGAAAGATAAAAGTGGGTTTAGAAAAAGAGGGAAGAACATAATTGAAAGTAGGGGTGACAAACGGTAAGTCGGTAAACGGTTTACAATTTTACCGAACCGGTAACCGGCGGTAAACGGTAAATCATTTACCGGCGGTATCGGCAGCCGAGGGTCAAATGGGGAAACTCGGTTTACCGGCCCCAGAATCGGTAAATACCGACGGTAATTCGGTAATACCGATACCGGATCAATTAAGGCATTAACTAATAACATATACTTCATTATTCACAAATATTACGTACATGAATGGAAGTAAGTAAGTATAGGCCTAAAAAATATTATAAATAAAAGTTAATAATAATTTATTAATTACAAAAATGAAGAAAAAACTCAGAAAAATCAAAATATTACAACATCACCCCATTGCCCAGATATTCGGTTCAGTAATTTTCCGGTAAACCTAACCAAAAAACCGCCCGCAACTACTCTTTACGGTAAATCGGTAAAACCGGTTTGTAACTGTTTACCGGTAATTCAGTAACCGGTAAACCGGTTACAAACCGGTATCGGTAATCGATTCCCACTTACTCACACTCGGCGTACCGTGAACTCCAATGACAGACCATGAACACAGGTTGTTTCCTCCTTTTCTTCCAACTTTCGACTCCGGGGCTGGTTTCACTTGTTAGAATCTGAAACACACGAAACCTAGCATAAAACCATCCCTTTTGGAGCTCAATTGCAACAAATGTCAAAGAGAAACAGGGATAAAAGTGTACAATTAGACCCAAATCACTACTTCCATACCAGTACTCTTAGCAGGAGGAAGAGAACCAAGATCACCTGTCAACGTGATGATCAGGGACAATGGATTTTTGATAATGACACCCTCCTCTTCATGACCAGGGAGTATTTCCTTCACCTCTTTACTAAGAATGCTTTGACCACTAGGAACAATATTCCTGTTGATTTCCCCTTACTTGATAATGTTGTCTTGGCTAGAATGGCTTCTTTTCCTGTCTTTGAGGATATTTGGAAGGTTGTGATGGACATGAACGGCCTCAAAGCACCAGGGATGGATGGCTTCCAAGTCATCTTCTACCAGAAGTGCTGGGATTCCATTGGAAGTGATTTTTGTGCTTTCATTTTCTCATGCTGTAGGAATCTGAGTAGAATTCATAGTTTAAATGAGACTCTTATCACCCTGATCACCAAAGTTGATAACCCTTCTTCTATGACTCAATTCAGACCATTAGTTTGTGTAATGTTGGCTACAAAGTTGTGGCAAAACTTGTTGCCAACAATCTTAAACCTCTTATGCCTCATTTGGTTAAGAAAAAACAGTCTAGCTTTATTTCCAATCATCACATAACTGACAACATTATCATCCTGCAAGAAACCATTCATTCAATGGCATGGAAGAGCGGCAAAAAGGGTTATATGGTGCTGAAAGTTTACCTTGCTAAGACCTATGACAGAATTGATTGAGACTTTCTAGAAGAAACATTCAAAGCTACCAGGATTCCAGCTAACACTATCAACATTATCATGGAATGTGTGACTTCTACTAGCTATCAAGTCCTCTGGAATGGTTGGGAGACTGAAAGCTTCAAACATACAAGAGGACTCAAACAAGGATGTCCCCTCTCTCCCTACATTTTTACCCTTCGTGTTGAAAGGTTGAGCCACTTCATTTTTCATGAAGTTGAAACTGGTATCTGGAACTCTATCAGGATTTCAACTAGAGGGCCAACCCTCTCCCACCTGTTCTTTGCATATGACCTAGTGTTGTTTGTGAAAGCTAACCCTCTTCAAGCTGATACTGTCCTAAATTGTTTGAACTATTTTTGTGATGCCTTAGTGAGAAGCTGTTAGCAAGGAGAAGTCTAGGGTGTTTTTCTCTAGAAATGTTAAGAACCATAATAGGTTGGAAATCTGTAAGAGACTTAGAGTGCAACCAACTAGTGACTTAGGAGGATACATAGGTGTCTGATGACTCGACATTTGCACATGTTTTCCCCTGTGTTTCTTGATCGTTTGAGCTTTAATTATCACATCTTTGGCCTATTTTACGCTAGGTTGTGTTCCTTTGTCATATTTCAGGTCCTAGCACATAAAGTGAGGCATAGGCGCAAAGTTCAAGTCAATCAGAGATCAATTGACGATTCGGGAGAAGAAACTCGGGTATGACCTGAAGAAGATTGGATTTCTACCTCACTTCATGAACAAAGAATCATGCAAGCTTGTTATGAAATGAAAGAGGACGAGACTACGAGCGTCTGGGATCAAACGGCGACTGATTCGGAGTCCGGACGAGGGAGAAACGAAGCATTGAACAGGCTCGGCAGTGAAAACACGGGCAGTAGGCCTTCAGAACACGGTCGTGTTCTGTGACCGTGTTTTTACTGCCGAGAGCTGATTTGAGTTTGGCCAACTCGAGCTGAAAACACGGGCGGGCTGAGGCAAAGCACGGCCGTGCCCTCGACCGTGCTTTGGCCACTGATGCCCTTTTTAAGCAGATTTTAGCCGAAACAGAGGGGGAGAGCTGGGTTTTGGATCCCAAACACCCAAGGGACGAACCAAAGAGAGAGGGGGCGATTTGAGGGCATTCTTGGAGTGGAATTGGAGGATTTCTTCACATTGGAAGCTCAAGGAACAAGCCCGGACTTGAAGACTGATCATCATAAGATTCTTACTGCAGTCTCTCTCTTCTCTATGGAGTAACTTCCCTTCACTTAGGTTTTGAGGAACCCTAGCTATGTTTGTTTGATTGGATGATTGTATGAGTACTCTTACTTGATAATCTTGAGTTCATATTCAATCTATGCATGTTTTCATGATTCAATTCTGCTTTAGTCGAGATTATTGATTCTGCTTTGATCCTATGAGAGCGAATACCTGATTAGGTCAATAGAGCACCATAGATTGATAGTAGTGGATCGATTGCTTTAGTCGAGGGTTGATTCACTGCTTTGTATCGATTGAGAACCTCATTCGATAGAGGGAATCTAGTTCAGAACGCCTTGATCAGTTGTTCTAGAGAAGGATACGTCCCTCTAGGCAATTGACTCAAGAGGGCCTTGTTCCTTTAGTCGAGACTCAAGGTCTAGTTAAGGATTCTCCGCATTGTGAATGAAAGTGAAACATGTTAGAGATCATCAATCGTTAATCTGGCTAGTGGCTAGGGGGAATCATACCTAAGTGAGTTCCCAACCTGTAATTAGATTAACTTTAACTGTAGTTTGCTAGAGTAGTTTTAGTTCTTTCATCTTAATCTGGTTTGCTAGATAATGAACTGAAGCTGAGTAATAGTAACTCTAGAGACCCGTGGATTCGATATTTATTACTTGAGCCACTATACTGCAGTCCCTTTCATTGGTTACACTTGGCCACTGTTAGGAGTTGTGTTTTAGCGAGTCAAGTTTTTGGCGCCGTTGCCGGGGACTTTCTAGAGTATTAGGAAAGGCAGAAGTTTGTTACTTTAGCGGTTTTCTTTTTTTTTCCACCCTTGCTTTTCACTTGGGTGTTTTTGTTTTTGTTGGTGCAGATCTGAATCATGGATCCTCATGGCTTCTCCAATCATTGGGGGTATCCACCACCGTCCGAGTGGTATTACCCCGAGACCCCCTGGAGCAATCAAGGAGGAGAAGACTATGGATCCGGGTTCCAGTACCAACCCCCTTTCTATGGAGAACAATCTGACCCCTGGGCATATCAAGAACAATCCCATTACCAAGAAGACTTTCTTCCACAACCAGAAGGGCCATCAGAGCTGGAGTTACCCATGGCGGCCTTCACGGGCCATTCTGCAGAGCCATGCTACACTCCACAGCCAGATCCAAACTATGAACTGAGGCTTCTCTTGGAGGAGTTCGTTCGGGACTCCGAGAGACGCAATCGCAAGATGGATCTTCAAATCCAAGCCCTTTCCTCTTCCTATCCCTCATTTCTCCATGATATGGAGGAGGCTGTTCAACGCTCAGCGAAGCAAACAGAGTGGGTGGAGCAAGTTTGCTCACAACTTGCTCAAGATCACCCGTCTGCTACCATACTAGAAGAGGACGAGGAAGAAGAAGGCTACAAGGACATTGTGGAGCACACAGAAGTTGTCACGGAGAGCTCCCGTGATGATCATGATCAGGAATGTCCTGTCGTAGCCGGCCACCCTTTCCCACATCCCACACTGAGCTTTGAAGAGGTGGGCATGAGTGAGGAGATGCAAGAAGATCTCATGAAAGAAATTGCTTGGCAACTTGCTCTCCAATCCGTGCTAGAAGAAGAAGAGCAAGAAAGGGTGCAGAAAGAGGTTGTGGAGGATGACGAAAGCGAAGCAGGAGGAGTTCTTGATAATTTTCCAGGGGTGATACCACATGAAGAAGAAAGGGAGGTTGAAGAAGCAATTGGCGTCCAGGCTGAGGACGGAGTTGAGGTGGAAGAGGCTTGCACCGGCCATGAGTTACTTGTGATATCCCCACCAAACTTCGAGGAATTGCTCAGCAAGGACCCATTTGCAGTGTCTCTTTGCCAGACCAAGGCCACATCGACATCGGTCCCTCTTGGTGGACGCGATGGTGGTCAATCGATGTTGTCATATCTGGTTTGGGGCAATGAGACGAGAGAAGAGAAGAAGAGGTCTCGAGGGTGGAGACTTCATCTGCATCAAGTGCACGAGCCTTCATCACCTGCCGCACCACATGCTCGTGACTTGAGACTCCACCTCATCGACGAGAACCTCAACTTCAAGGAGGTTTTGGGGTGGACCAAAACTTAGGAGCCATCGTCCGGCTCACGACGTGAAAGAAGCGCTTGTTGGGAGGCAACCCAACCATTCGGTTTGCATTTCTTTCCCTATTACTCTTCGGTTGAGTCAGTTTTGTTCTTTGATTTTAGAGTCAATAACTCAACCTTTGTGAGATTTTGTGTGGTGTTTGTGTTCTGATTACTCTCTCCTCCTGGAATACATCGCCTGCCCCGTCCACCATCATTCACCCTTGATCTGGTAACTTCGTTCTACCCTCCTTATCTTTCCTCCATTGAGGACAATGTCGTGCTTAAGTGTGGGGGGATGTTCGATTATGTATGCGTGTCAATGTTCGGCTGTTTGTGTGCTTGGAGCCTAGTCCACTGCCCAAATTTCGATTTGAGGGCTCCAAGTACGTGTTTCCTTGCAAATTGCCTGCTCAGTATGCTTTGAATTGACAGTCTCTATAGTAATGTGCAACCTAGGGAGGTAGTGTAGCACTATGGAGGATGTTGAAGTATAAGATTTTTCCTATCTAGCTCTTTGCTGTGTCAGTTGATTTTGTGAATTAGTGGAGCTAGGACCGTTGAATTCATGTGGTAATGGTGACTCTATGTGGATTGTGTTTTGGACTCGTATATCGAACAGGGTGCTCATATAGAAAATGGGAAGCAGTTGGTCCTCCATGTCGAAATCATTGAAATATTAAACATGGGGTAAGCCCAACGTGTGTGGCACCGTTCATTGCACAAAATCGGGTTTTGGAAGAGATTTTAGTGATCCTTAGTGGGGTACTCCTACAAGGTGAAGCTAAGCTGTCTCTAGTACAAGTAAAATTTTCACCCGTTGAACGGTTTGCCTACTCGAGGATGTGTTTTTAAGGGCACGGATAGAGCTTCCGACCCCCCTTAATTTCATTGACCCTCCACACGAGTTGAGGAAAAGGAGTTAAAAGAAGTACTCTGGCGAGCGCCAGATGTACAGAAATTGCTCTTGCTCGACTAATAAGGGTCGACCGTGCAAAAGACTGCAGTTGGAACCCCCGCTAAGTGAATAAAAATGAAAAAAAAGTAAGTAAAATGAAAGTGAAAAAGGGGTTCCAACGGTGAAATGAAATGAAAGAGCACCCCGGTACAACGAGTCCTTGGTTGTGAATGGTGTGAGTCCCTTTATCCATGAACTGACTGTCTTACTTCTACTTCTTCTCATGATCCTGGCTTGAGTCTTGTACTCGCATTGAGAGAGATAGGGAACGTCTTAGAAGACCAGTTGACCTCGTAAGCTGCTATATGATCTAGGAAATCCTCTACCGACGATCGGGGTTGTTTGTTGCTATAGAGGTCTGGAGAGCTGCATTGGTTTGAGTTAGGTTTGCTTGGGGACAAGCAAACGGTCAAGTGTGGGGGGATTTGATGACTCGATATTTGCACATGTTTTCCCCTGTGTTTCTTGATCGTTTGAGCTTTAATTATCACATCTTTGGCCTATTTTACGCTAGGTTGTGTTCCTTTGTCATATTTCAGGTCCTAGCACATAAAGTGAGGCATAGGCGCAAAGTTCAAGTCAATCAGAGATCAATTGACGATTCGGGAGAAGAAACTCGGGTATGACCTGAAGAAGAATGGATTTCTACCTCACTTCATGAACAAAGAATCATGCAAGCTTGTTATGAAATGAAAGAGGACGAGACTACGAGCGTCTGGGATCAAACGGCGACTGATTCGGAGTTCGGACGAGGGAGAAACGAAGCATTGAACAGGCTCGGCAGTGAAAACACGGGCAGTAGGCCTTCAGAACACGGCCGTGTTCTGTGACCGTGTTTTTACTGCCGAGAGCTGATTTGAGTTTGGCCAACTCGAGCTGAAAACACGGGCGGGCTGAGGCAAAGCACGGCCGTGCCCTCGACCGTGCTTTGGCCACTGATGCCCTTTTTAAGCAGATTTCAGCCGAAACAGAGGGGGAGAGCTGGGTTTTGGATCCCAAACACCCAAGGGACGAACCAAAGAGAGAGGGGGCGATTTGAGGGCATTCTTGGAGTGGAATTGGAGGATTTCTTCACATTGGAAGCTCAAGGAACAAGCCCGGACTTGAAGACTGATCATCATAAGATTCTTACTGCAGTCTCTCTCTTCTCTATGGAGTAACTTCCCTTCACTTAGGTTTTGAGGAACCCTAGCTATGTTTGTTTGATTGGATGATTGTATGAGTACTCTTACTTGATAATCTTGAGTTCATATTCAATCTATGCATGTTTTCATGATTCAATTCTGCTTTAGTCGAGATTATTGATTCTGCTTTGATCCTATGAGAGCGAATACCTGATTAGGTCAATAGAGCACCATAGATTGATAGTAGTGGATCGATTGCTTTAGTCGAGGGTTGATTCACTGCTTTGTATCGATTGAGAACCTCATTCGATAGAGGGAATCTAGTTCAGAACGCCTTGATCAGTTGTTCTAGAGAAGGATACGTCCCTCTAGGCAATTGACTCAAGAGGGCCTTGTTCCTTTAGTCGAGACTCAAGGTCTAGTTAAGGATTCTCCGCATTGTGAATGAAAGTGAAACATGTTAGAGATCATCAATCGTTAATCTGGCTAGTGGCTAGGGGGAATCATACCTAAGTGAGTTCCCAACCTGTAATTAGATTAACTTTAACTGTAGTTTGCTAGAGTAGTTTTAGTTCTTTCATCTTAATCTGGTTTGCTAGATAATGAACTGAAGCTGAGTAATAGTAACTCTAGAGACCTGTGGATTCGATATTTATTACTTGAGCCACTATACTGCAGTCCCTTTCATTGGTTACACTTGGCCACTGTTAGGAGTTGTGTTTTAGCGAGTCAGTGTCCATGTGTGACATGGTCGAATCACCAAGACTACTTACAAGTACATCATTGATAAGATTGACCAAAATCTTACTAACTGGAAAGCTAAAAAACTCTCCCTTATTGGCAGAGTAACACTTGCTACCTCTGTGCTTAATGCCCTCCCAACCTATGCGATGCAAACAACTTTCCTACCTGCTTCCATTTGTGATACCATTGATAGGAAAGTTAGAGCCTTTGTGTGGGATTATGGGGACGGGAAAAGGAAGGCACACCTTGTTTCTTGGGAGAACATACGTAAACCTAAGGATCAAGGTGACATTGGGTTAAAATATGATAGACAGATGAACATGGCTTACATGATTAAGCTTGTTTTGGAACATGCTTAGTAAGGAAAATGATTTGTGGGTTCAAGTTTTGTAGGGGAAATACTTCAAGCAAAGGAATGGTGAAATTATGTCCATGAAGAAGAGCAACCACTCCAATCTATGAAGGTCATGGTTAAAGGAATGAACTTGATGAAACATGCCACCTGCTGGAGCATCCGTGATGGCCAAACCACCAAGTTTTGGTCTCAGCCCTAGATCGACAATGACATTATCATGGAATACTTTGCACTTGATGATGTCCCAAAAGAGGAGAAAGATTCAGTCGTTGAAGAGTGGATCACCGAGGAAGGTATGTGGGATTGGATAAAGCTTAGAGGTGGTCTCCCTGATGACATCCTATCTATGGTTGCAGGTTTGGAGGCCCCCAACCCTGACCTTGGAGAGGACACAAACATCTGGGGATTGGAGAAAGATGGTCGGTTCAGCTTAAAATCAGCATACACGCTTGCTGCTGAAGAGGATGAAGAGGAACCAGAAAGAGGCTGGAAAGATCTATGAAAATGGAAGGGGCCAAGCAGAATCAAGCACTTCATGTGCCTTGTAATGCACGATAGGTTGATGACCAACAAAGAAAGAAACAGAAGGAAACTCACCACCAACAACTAGTGTAACTTTTGCAAGGACAAAGAAGAGACCATTGAGCACATTCTGAGACATTGCAACAAAGCTAGGAGTAATTGGGAGATTTTCCATTGCAAAGTCGTAGCCAACAGCATGAACCTTCCATTGCAAGAATGGTTGCTAACCAACCTCAAACTGGAGGACAAAGCTATTGATTTTGGAATCATTATCTGGCACACCAGAATGTTCAGAAAACTACCACCATCAAGGCTGTTGTAGTAAACAGTAGGATGATTAGCTGGAAACCCCCAAGTGATGGATGGATCCAGCTTCAAACTAATGGCTCTGTGATCACCACAACTGGAAAAGCAGCAGCATCAGACTTGTTCAGAAACCATCTGGGAGTTTGAAGGGAGCTTTTGTTTGCAACCTTGGTTCGTGCTCCATCACTGTTGCTGAACTTAAGGGAGCTTTGGAAGGACTGAAAATTGCTATTTGCTTAGCAGAGAGGCTACAGAAAGCTCCAGCTCAACCTCGACTCTACGACTGCTCTTGAGATCATCAAGCAACGCCACAAGGACGACCATCGACATGGAAGTTTGGCGAAGCAATTTTTTTTTGAACCTTGACTGGAAGGTTAAAGGTCCTCACGTGTATAGGTAGGCTAATTTTGTCGTCGATTGCTTAGCAAACAAGCCACATGACTTTGATTTTGGCACACATATTTTCAATGTGTGTGATATGAACCTTGTCCAATGCATCCTCCATGATGTAATGGGAGCTTTCCATGATCGTTTTACTTTTAATGTGAATTAGACGCTTGCGTCTACCTACCAACCAAAAAAAAAAGAAGTTAGATTAGATGATTTTAAATTTAAAATTAGACAGGGTGATCCCTTGTCTCCCTATCTGTTTGTTATTGCTATGGAAGTGTTGGATGGTCTCCTGAAGAAGACAGATACTGAGAATCAAATCCCTTATCATCCTAGGTACAAACCTCTAGCTACTACGCATTTGTGTTTCGCTGATTACCTATTAGTGTTCACAAATGTTTCTATTGGGGGGTGGCGGGTGTTAAAAGATTGCTTGATGAGTTTTATAGTTTGTTTGGTCTATGATGCAATCCTGGGAAGTGTCAACTCTTTTGTGCAGGGATTCCCGAAGAAGAAAAACCTAGTATATATGTTTACTCCTGTTCCCCATTTGGGCAACTTCCAGTTAAATATTTGGGGTACCTTTAATAACCAGCAAGTTAACTAGGAAGAACTATCGTGTCTTGGTTGATAAAATCACATATCAGATTCAAAGTTGGAGAGCAAAGTTGCTGAGTTTTGCGGGCAAGGTCCTATCAGTTAAGTTCTTTCAAGCATTCTACAGTATTGGATGAACATTTTCTTCCTACCTAAGTTTGTTATTACCGAGGTTGGGAGAATATGCAGTCAATTTCTGTGGGACATATCTAATTCTAATTTGAGGACGAAGACCTTGGTTGCTTGGGAACTTGTGACTCGACCTAAGAAAGAGGGTGGGCTTGGAATTCGAAACTTTGTTATCTGGAATAAGGCATGTGCTATTAGGTATGCTTGGAATGTTCTTCTGTCTAGCGGATCTCTGTGGGTTGCATGGGTGACTCGCTATCGCATTAAGTATGAGGTGTTCAAATGGTTACCGTGATAATAACCAAACCAATTAAGCTTAAATTTCATTAACCATGGAATAAAATGTCTTAACCAAACCGTCCAAATTAACTTGCAAACCAAATTAACCAATCCAAAGTTTAATTGGTTTGGTTAATCGGATTAACCAAATAACATAACATTACATGAAAACAATTATCTTGTTAATGAATAAAACATAACCATATGATGTTACTATCATAAACTATCATTTTATATAAGCAATAATAATAAGACTAACCATCCATGATTATCATCATCATTCGAGTTAATACATCATTCATCATCTCTGCACCTAATATAGGTAGTGTAACATCTCGTTCCGGCAAAACCCATATTTCAATCGCTAGGAATTTCACGATTTAAAAACGAGCATTTTGATAATATTTCGACGAAAATCGAATTATCGATCGATCAGATAAGTATACGTATTAATTATATATATATGAGTCGCTCCGGGACGGACATATAATTTGCCCCCGTCCATTTATTCCCATCATCTTCTTTTCATTTCCATTAGCGAGAGCGAGCAGAGCGTGGAGCAGTTCAGGGGACGCGGGGGAGAAAAATAACAAAGCTCGAATTGATTTCCAGTACTCCAAAAAAATCTCTTAAGTAATATTTAATTCATTTATACATTGTAGTTTATCGATTTAGAGCTTTAAAGCGAGTTTTTGGTTCATGAATTTCTTGAATTCCCGATAAGCCAAATTAGGGTTTTGGAGTATCCGGAAGCCGGATTGAGCCCAGATGTCATATACGAGCTTCCTGTGGCGAGGTAATTAATCCTCTGGTTCTAATCCATGAATTTCGACTATTATTTAGGTCGGAGCTAGAATCGCTAAATTTAGCTCCAGTTAGGGTTTGATGTGTTTTTATCGAGAATTTGATCCGGATCCTAGAACTAACATTGACGGGGACACTGCAGGGGATATTAGGACGGTCTCGGATTTTAATTCTTGGTTCGTTCGTGAAATTGACGTTTTAGTACGGGAGGCTAAAACCGGTGTTTGAACGACCAGAACTGGTGAGGGATTAGCACGTCATACCGGGTTTGTCGTATCACGATAATTATATATTGATGCTTAGAATTGACCTAGCTGAACTAGAATGGCATGATTAGGGGTGTATGAACTTTTATGTTATATGATGAACCCTGAACTGCTGTATGATATTATTGACTTGCCCTAATCGATATGGACCTTGTTTATGCTGATGATATCGTATATGTTGCAAATTGTGGGCTTGACTGTTGATACGCCTTATGATGGTTTGATAAGGTGATTGAGTATGATTTTTCATGGTTGTTGTATTTGGATTCACAAGTGGGGAAATTAACTTCACAGGGTGACATTATGATGTTTTAAGGAGGATGACTTGCACGAGGGTTTATCCCAAGGAAGTGCAATTATATGACTCCTGGTTTACCTATGTTGAGCCAATTATGGTCAGGTCAAGTACATGTGCGAGTAACGAATTATGATTAAGTAAGATGAGATGTGAATCATGTATAAATATACCAAATATGAGTGTTGTGGTCTCACGGTCAACTACATAGTAATTAGGGTTCCCTATGCTATTACTCTATTATGATATGTATGATAGTCACACCTATCATGTGGTGGTGATTGAAGATTTCTTATGAGATATGACCACACCCAGAGCGGTGTCGGGGTATGACTACACCCATAGTGGTGTGGGGTATGTATGACCACATCTGACGGGATGTTGGGGTATGTATGACTACATCCGACGGGATGTGGGGTATGTTTTCCGGGAGAGTTATTAGTATGGGAGTAGCCAGGCGCCTATGATTAAAACATTATAAGATGCATATGCATAAGTCAAGGTGGTTGCGTCTTTTGCCCATTGGGATATGAGGATGGCTGAGGTCCGATCCTAGTGTTTTGGCTTGATTGCTAGAGCCTAGATGTATGGTATGACTATGCTTTGTTATGAACTCACGATGCAATGATTGTCTCACTCAGCCATGATCTGACCCTCTTTATCCTTTTTCTCTGCTTATGCCATGTGTAAGTAGATCATCATCATCAGCAGCAGCATATAGGTGTATAGGTGGGAGCTGAGCAAGAGTTGAAGGCAAGATGAGGTATGGTCTTCAACTATACTGTGCTTGGACTACTACTCGGGATTTTGGCCAGTGATCCACACCCTTTTGTAAAAAAAATGTTTTGAGAACATTTTCATGTGCATACTAGCTTCTGATGTAGTGTGAGATATCCACAGGTGTGGAAAGTTGATAATATGTGTATATTTGTGTAATTATGTAAGTTGTGACGATTATGGCATGTATTAGTATGGTATGTAGTTGTATATTATGAAACTGTGAATATGGCTATGAAAAGTCAATGCATATGGTTGTGAGTATATATGTTTGTCTATGGATGCATGGACTTAGATGAATTCTTTTGCAGGATTAGATGAAAGAATTGTTAGCCCATTAAGCGAGTAATTCATGTTGAAATTTTATTTGGGTAAATTTTGATAATTAATGTAACACCCGAGATTATTTCCGCTGCAAATGTATGAACAATATGATTAGGTAAAACGTACAGGGTAGGGTGTTACAGGTAGCTTACAACAAACCTCTTAACATAAACACATACCAATACCCCTCATCATGAAGTTAAAGCTCTTCTACAAAACACTTAAACTATACATAGTTTGAGGTGGCTTTCATGGTATTGTACGTAATACTAAAGACTAGTAGTTGTCCAAAATGTTTTGATTTAGTAAATATAGGCAGACCCATTGAATTTTTGACCAATAATGTTTTGGTTTGTTGTGCACATAGAAATAAAATAGGAAATCACGAATGTTTGGTTTGGTTGGTTGCATGGAAGTATAAATAATTTTTTATATTAGGTTTATCATTAATTGGTTTCATTGGTTAGCAGTGTTGAAACCAAACCAAACCACCTAAACCAAATAAGCTAAATTGTTTAACCAAACCAAACCAATTATCCAAATTAACCGAATGCTACCGGTTAATATGGTTACCACGGTAACCAATCCGTTTGAACACCCCTAGCATTAAGCAGGAGTCTTTCTGGGATTTGAAGTAGGGGCTGCAGGTTCCTGGATTTGGAGACGTTTGCTGAAATGAAGAGGTGACATCATGCAACATATTTTTGGACATGGGGGCTCTATGTTCTAAAACGGGGCTCCAATGCCTCAATACTCTGTCAAAAGAGTTTGAGAGACGATTAGAACCCGCAGTCTGTTTGTTCCCTGGTATGAAATGGTATGGAGTAGGGAGGTGGTGCCAAGACATGGTTTCATATTGTGCCTAGCTGTGATGAGGAGATTGCGTACGATGGATAAGCTTCTAGTTTGGGGGAAACCCGTTCCAGGGTTCTGTGTGATGTGCCCAGGAGGTGTCGAGGATTGTTTTCATCTGTTTTATGTAGTTTGTAGTTCAAAAGTGTATGTTCACTCTCGCTCCTGTTGTTGGCTTGAAAATGTGGGATGAAGTGGTGGAGTTGCGTGCAAGCCGATGGAAGGGATGAGCACTTGAAGCTATTGCCAGTCGTGCTATTTGGAGCCTTGTTGTAAGTTTAGTATGGAGAGAACGTTGTTCGCGAGTATATGGGGTGGCAGCTGTGCGTGCCCCTGAAGTTTTGTGCCGGAAAGTCTGCAGAATTTTGTTTTGGAGGGCTGAAAGTGATATTGCATGCAGGAGAGTCTTCATGTGATCGGTCTGGATAGATAGACATCTAGATCTATAAGATATATGAAGCCAAAACAAGTGTTTAGTTTGCAGGGATTCAAATTTCCAGCCCGCAGAGGGTTTGTCGGAAGGGCACTTTAGGCAATTCACATTTAAATAAAACTGTGCGTTTCACCTCCAACACATTTTGCCGGTGGACCGGGCCAGTTTATTATATAGTCGGACCGGGCTGTTGCCCCCTGAAGTATCCGGCCCAAACTATTCCCCCTTGACGTAGTCGGCCCAAAGACTGCTGGTGAATTCACATTTAAATAAAACTGTGCGTTTCACCTCCAACACATTCTGCCGGTGGACCGGGCCAGTTTATTATATAGTCGGACCGGACTGTTTCCCCCTGAAGTATCCGGCCCAAACTCTTCCCCCTTGACGTAGTCGGCCCAAAGACTGCTGGTGAATTCACATTTAAATAAAACTGTGCGAGCTATATTCAACCCGCCAAAACCTCCTTCCAATCAACAAACCGCTAAGTAAACCTTTATTTTTTATCAATTAGAGCTTGCTGGTTCATGCTTAAGTGTGATTGCAATCAAGATAATGTCCGGAAATCAACAACCTGGTGGAAGCTCTTCAGTGCAAACCAGTGCTCCCAACCGTCGGAATTCAAAGGGCAAATGTAATTTGATTTCTTTGGTTTTTTCCATGTTCCACTGTTATTGTACGTATTCAAAATGGACACAACATATACCCGCTGCCTTAATTCTGTCGTATTTTGCAGGGTTCATGCGAGCTATATTCAACCCGCCAAAACCTCCTTCCAATCAACAAACCGCTGCTGAAAGGGATCGTCTTAATCAACGTAGTTCCGCGATTCATTTGTCGGTACATTAAATTAAAGTTTACTTTGGCACAAAATCAGGATAATTTGATTTGTATATTTCAATTGCAGAAATACTCACCCTTCAATCACAAGTTGAGCATATTGATGGCTTGATAGCTCAATCCTATCGAAAACGACGACGGGAGATCTTGAATGCGCGCTTGCGACGTACTGTTGAATATATTCCACATGGTAAGCTTAGTATCTTTTAAATGCGTTTCTTTATTTTGTAAGGTGTGTTCTAGACTATTTTGCATATGCATACCATAGTCCATATGTGCATTGCGTTGTATATGTCACGGAGCAGGATTCCATGTCGTCCTAATGGATTTAAAAGGAATTACCAAATAGCAAGGAAGGTGACAGTAAACAAAGAGCAAAATTATATGATGCTCAAAATATGGTTACATGAAGGACCACCTCAAAAGGATAATAACCTTTCAAAAAATATTTGCGTTCACATATCCATTACGCGGTTAGATAATTCGAAATTAGAGCGAGGTGGACCATTACTAACATTAATCCGATTATATTAATAATACCCTACGCTACTTAGTCATCTAAAATCGGGAACAACTTAACCAAGAAGAGATCAAGACGATTCTCCACGTTGTTCCAAGGTCCGAATGTGACCAAGACCCTATATGGCGACTCACCAATCCTGTTGAGTAGTGGAATGTACTCCACATCTTCCATCTCATCAGGACCAACAACAGCAGACATGACTCGCCGTAAGTAAGCTGATGGAAATACGACCTCAAGATCGGTGATAAAATCTTCAATTGTCAAGTGAAGCAAGTATATGCTGGAGTCGGCATGCCAAGATCTCCTCAATTCTGTGACCCAGCCATTGAAAATGTATGACTTGCCCTGGTACAAGCCAAAACATAAGGAGTTCAAAATAAGACCAAATTAGATGCAAATTCTTTAGATAAAATATAGATTCCGGATAGATAAAATACATGTTATCTGATTCACCTGATTAGCAACATCCAATTGCATAGGGATAAGATCTATCGTTTCTACATTGTCCCAAATTCTTGCGGCAACTTCATATTGCAGATTTGAAACGAAGTCTCCCATGGAAAAGAATCTATAATTTAGATTAGTAGCAATATTAGCAACTCTATCAACAAATGTTAGAGCTGTAAAACTAATCAACTAATTATGTAAACCCGAATATACACAAACAATAGCAACCCAATACATGAATGTGTCAATACAAACATACAAAGTTTCCTTGGAGTATCGAACTAAAAAAAAAAAAATCTGGATGATAAGATTGTAGTAGATCTGGAGAAACCTAATTTGAAGGCCAGCAAGCGAATGTAATTGATGAGTGGTCTGGAAAAATTGGTTGAAGTTCTTGATGAGAGGAAAGGAGAGATTTTGCCGAGGTAGGGTTTTAGAAATTACCTTTTAGAGATGCTGAGATAGGGCTAACGTCGATCAGGCAGAGAGAAGGCCTAGAAAATGAGTGCATGCACTGGAATGGGTTTCCAGTTGCTTTGTTGGCCGGAGACTGAGCAGAGCAGAAGAAGGCGTCAGGGAGGAAGGGAGTTGAAACGTCTTCGGCTGGGTCTTTACGCGGTAAGACTTTAGAACTTACCTCCTGGAGATGTAGAGATGGTACCAATATCGGTCAGTCAGGGAGGGCTGGAACATGAGTGCATGCAATGGCTTGGTTGGACTGTTGGTCTTCTCGTCGGCGAGTGAATAGTGACGTCGTGACTCGGTGCCGTTGTTGGAGTCCGCGCGAGTGGTGATTCGACGGTAGGGTTGTTCGACGAGGGAGAATGAGCGAGCGTAGTGGGAGGGTCGGGGTTTGCGGAGGGAGCGGGAAGCAGGAGAAGCAGAAGATGGCGGGTTGGGGATGTGGATGGTCAGGTTTCTGTGGAGGGACTGGAGGGTAGGTGAGAGCGATGGAGGAGGGAAAGGAAGAAGGGAGTTAAACCGTCTTCGGGTGGGTGGGAGGTTTTAATTGTTTTTTTTTATTTTGGGTTTTATATTTGTTTGATCCAAGCGTCGCTATGGCTGTCCATTTGGTTTGGGTTTTTTTGGGTTTTAACCAAACCCAACCCAATTGGAAAGCTAATTGTTTCTTTTGTTTTGTTTTAAACCAATAAGCAACTTAATGGTTTTGGTTTGGTTAAAACCGAAAAACCAATAGAAACCATTAAGAATACAATTATTCATCCGCAAGTTTTTTTTGTTGTTGTTGTTTCTTTTGACACGCATACCAACCAATAATTTGTGCTGACCATACAGATATGTTTTTGTCAAATGATAATAAATAAATGAAAACCTAACTTTTTTTTTTACTCGATGATACGAGTGATTTACTGGCTAAAAAATTCACTACTTCAAAATGGTATTAATTTATTTTATCAATCTGCCAACCCTAGCGATGCATTGTCAATTGATTCACGTTTATGAGAAAATGACACACCTAATTTCAACTCCTCCTCCCAACCAACAAACCGCTGCTGAAAGGGATCGTCTTAAGCAACATAGTCCTGCGACTCATTTGGTAGTACATTAAATCAACTTTGAAGGTCTTACAAAATCATAATAATTTGATCTGTATATTTCACTTGCAGGAATACTCACCATTCAAGCACAAGTGCACCATATTGATCGCTTGAGTTCCAAAAACCCTTTACTCTGAGAAAACCGTCATTGGGATGGATGTATTGCACCATCCCAATTAAATCTTCCCGTGTGTTAAATGTAAATTAACGAAAGAGAATTTTCTGTTATTATAGTTTAATTGATCAATAAAAAACAAATGGTAAATGAATTGGCAGAAATGTGGCAAAGCCCATTTCACTCTCCCAACTTTTATTGCCGCCAGTGTAAAGGGAAAAGTTCAGTTTAGGATATGTGCTTTTGTCTTTATACTTTTCTAAGGTAGATAGATATATAAATGGACCCATTCTAAATAACCAAGCGAAAAAGATATTTCACATGGGCCTGTTACACATGACGGTCCATCTATAGCCCACAACAAGATCTCATATGTGAATGTCGTTTCCCCTAATTAACAGTGGAGGAGGTTTCGGCCCACATGGTTTTTTTGGTTTTTTTGGCGGCTTCCTAGCAGCATTGGAATCGAGCTCCAACCCTAGAGGCTAGAGTACAACAAACAATTCTTGGCGCTACCATTGCCTTTCACCGGCGAGTGAATTGCGACCACAGGCTCGGATCCCCGTCGGCAGCGAACGCTTATCTGAGGATGGCGCTAGCTAACCGGTCTTCCCCATGCAGAACACCTGCCCCAAATATCCATCTCCCCATATCCCTAATTGGAAGAAGCAACCAATTGCCCAGACTACATCCGCCCCGAACATTGCAATTCAATTCAACCGGGTGCAGGTTGGAAGATGGTTTCCACCTGGAATCAGACGTCACGCAGTCAAAGCCTCAGCTCCGACTTTGGCCCTCTTTGCGGCGGCAGCGGGGAATAAAAGGAACCGAGCTGCTTTTCAACCCCAGGTACTCATTGAACATGGATGGTAAGTTATACTGGCTCTATTTTGGCGCGTTGTCGGTCCTTGGGAAATTTACATTGGTTTATAACTGACATATTTGAATTTTCCCCCCTATTTCCATCTCCAGCTCTACACCCTTTGAATAAGCAGTTCACGTTGGTGTAGCAGTTACCTTCCGAAGATGTTGCTGTTGCTTGCCAACGTGGGGCAATTGGTAACTGCCCCAACTGGAATCCACATATATATACCTTCTCTAAATCTCTCGGCTCATTTTATATTTCAGTTGACGCTTGCTAAATCCCGCCAGGTAACTTCTTCTTCACAGAATTTTTTTCCCACTTCATTCCTCCATCAAACCAACCTCCTATTCCTACACTATAACTAAGTGCTTATGTACTTTGGTAGCTACACCATGGCATTCAATGGCATCCGAGATCTTGAGTCCGAGAAACAACTCTGGTCAGGGCATTGTCGCGTCTCCAGGGCATGGTTGGGTGTTAATGTGACGACTGATAAAGTCCTGCATTTCGATCTCATCTTGATGGATGCCAAGGTACGGCTGTGTTTAACATTAACTTTAGTTGCGTCACATATCATCCAGACTGTCTTATTTCGTCTCTATAAATCCCCAGGGGAATGATATATGGGTGCATATCCCACCAGTGCTGCAAGAACACTTCAAACGATTGCTGAAGGAACAGCAGGTCTACACCATTAAAAACTTTGAGCTTCACACGACCCAACTGAAATATCGCCCCATTGCCAATACATATATCATGTCGTTCTCCTGGAAGACTACTGTTGAGCATGTTCCCGATGTCCCTTCCATTCCTGCCTTCAAATTCAAATTCCTCAAAGCAAGTGAGATGGCATCTAAATTGAATGATGTGGTCGTACTCTCAGGTTACAACCGCAATTTATTCAGTGGTTGATTTCCTTTCTGTGCTTGCTTGCGTCTAATTTCCATTAACTTTTCTTTGTATAGATGTTGTTGGGCAAGTAGTACAGCACTCGGATGCCATCAAGACAACGAATCTTGCTAGGAAAACCATTCGGAAGGAGCTTCAACTGAAACTAATTGAGTAAGAGCTATCTTTGCTACGGTTGTATCAATATGAAGTTGGAGTTACATGAATGATTGATGATTGCTTGGGTACAACGTTCTACTTTTTCTAGGCAGTATAAATTTAGATCATGGGTTATTCAGCCTCTGATCATATACATTTATATGGGTCACTTCATTGTATGGTGTTCATTTACACCCATGCTTAGGCATTACTTATGTTGTCAAACCTAAGCCTACGTTGTTTTACAGAGGGGATGTTGTCAAAGTTATTATCTGGGGAAGAGTTGTAGCTGACTTTGATAAGTTGATCAAGCCTGGTGATGATGAACAAGTCATACTGGTTGTGACTGCGGTTTCTGTCAAACCCTTCCTAGGTACAACATCTGTTTACACTGTGCTGCATTTGAGATATATGGGTGACTGATCAGTAGGAACAACATCAATTTAATTTTTCAGGTGAACTTTGCTTTAATTCTTCGGGTTCAACAGTGTTGTATCCCAACCTTGATATCCCAGAAGTAAAGGCTTTCACAACCAGGTATTCTCTTTTAATTGCTAATGAATATCCGAACCATACTGTTGAACCAATGTCAAATTAACATATTTATTTCTTTTGAAAAAGGAATGTGCAACCACAGCAGCCCGTGTTTGTTGAATTACCCCCACCCCCCTTCATCCCTAATATTACTCTATCGGAATTGCTGGAACTTCAATTGGACCCTGATAATGAGGTTAGATTATGGTGTTTTCTCTAAATTTACATTATGGTGTTTTCTCTAATCTATACGCCAATATTAATTCACTTCGACTACAACTAGGAATGTGTGTATGCTGTTGAATGCAAAGTCGTAGGAATCAAGCCATTTTGGTGTTATATGGGCTGTCCAACCTGTGTCCTTAAACCCATAGAAAGACATGGAGAATACTACTGTGTCAAATGCAACAAGCCAACACCAACAAGGGCTGCCAAGTAAATACCATATCATTGAGTTCCAAGATAAATTCCATCAGATCCTTGAATTATAAACTTCATTGAATATGCTGAATTTCCATTTCGTGCCTTTCCAGATATCGTATACAGCTTGATGTTGAAAGCAGTTCTGTGCCAGCTACCTTTATCATCTTTGAGTATGAAGCAAAACGCTTCTTTGGTGTCAGTGGTAATGATCTTTTCAATAGGACGGGTCAGAACAATGAGGTACCCCCTCCAGATCTACTCCAAATAGTTGGTGAGACCAAACTATTCCATGTCAAGTTCAAGCTAAATCTCTACAGTGATTCACAAGCTGATTTCACCGTCTTAAAAGTCTTGGAACCCACAGAACAGGTGAGCTACTCATTAGATCTTCCAGACTTATAACTCTACTATACTGTTTTGTGTACAATGACTATGACATATGTTTGCATGACCTGATTCGTACTTGATTAATAATAGCTTTCATTGAATCCTCTTAAAGTCCTACTATTAATTGTTTCTACTTTCCACCATTTTTTTAATTTCAGTCTCCAGCTTCTGTTCTTCACAAAGATGCCTCATGTTCATCAATTACCAGTGGAGTTGAGTCCTCCCAAACTTCATCGCAACCTTCCATCCCAGATCCAGCACATCAAGAGGCAGACAAAGGCGTTTCTGTTGATATCACCCCTGATAATAAACTGAAACGAAAGATGCACCCAGAGTGATATCTGAGGGGTTGAACGTTATGTAACCAATACCCTATTAGTAGTTCCACTTTGATTCTGTAGAAGAACAGTTCAATTTCCTTTTGTTGCTAGACTGCTGGGTGTTTGTCGAAACTGTTTACTGGTTTTCCTTTGTTCCCGTTTGTTGTGTTGCACAGTGACAATGGGTCGTTGTGCCATACAAGGATTGATGGATTTCAATATACGTACCTATTCTCTTGGATGCAAAAACAGTAGTTGAGGAGTTGGTCGAGACAAGTGATATCAAAAAATACAACGTCAAATTCTTCAACTCTACTGAATTCCAACCCGCATATGTGAACGATCAATATTTGGCAAATTGAAATGCTTTATCACATCCTTTGACAAATAATGAATTACACACATCTTTATTTTCATCATGCCTTTCTTACATGGTTTTCCTATCCTATGTTTTCATCTCAGCATCCATTACATGCTCATACAATGGGCACCTTTATCCCGCACTCTCTTAAACCAGCAAATTCATCATCAAATTTCAAATGAAACATATTGAATGACATTTCAGAGTTCAATCCAGTACAGTTAAACAACTTGGACATCACCAAAGATCCATTTCATTTTGGAGTATAAGGAAAAGAAATGTTAATAATTACTAATCCAACTCTGACCAGGTAATTAGCATCAATGAAAGGATCATTGGCTGCTTCCATTTTCATATCATGCCGAGATCAAGGTTGCTATGTGCAGAACCAGACTTATGCTTCGACCAACCCCTGCATTAGACCATTCACACCATTAGTCAGAATCCAGACAAGTCTTAGGGTAAAAAATGTTAATAGTTCCTAAGCCGATGCTTACTATGTACTGCTACTTTCGCTTGCCAATATGGCCTGTCATTTTCCTATTAAAATATATTATAAATACAAATAATAAGTAATTAATTGCCATGATCACCACGTTCTTCCACTATGCCACCTATTCTCAAGCTTAAACCAACTTCCTTCCCTGCAAGTCTATATAAAGAACATTTCCAGCACGTGAAAAGGTTTGCTGCCATCCAAAATATTGACTCTTTTCCAGCGTGCCGTATCAGTGATGGCTCTCCGCAATTTAGCCCAATTGAACCTCCATGACAATGACCAGGCTGTTCGCGTCAGGCTCCTGCGTTTATGGCATACAATGAGGCCTGATGGTGTAACGCTTGACCAAATCCACATGTTGTTTCTCGACAACCAGGTACTTTGATTTTATAAGCCTTCTATTCGTTACATGAGTGGGAAGTACGCTATTCAATTCTAAAAATACTCAAAGATTTTTTACCGTGACTTTTAGGGAACAGAGATGCAGGCCTTGGTTGATATTCTTAATGTTCAGTTGTTTGCTCCTCTTCTTCACGTGGGAAGGATCTATTTCTTGAGCAACTTTTTGGTCGAAGAATATGATGATACGTATAGAGTTGCTCCTGCAACTATCCGAATCCGCTTTCATAATGATACGGTGATTGAGGAACTCCAGAATGCAGCCGACATACCAACATATAGCTTTCGGTTTTTGGCTGCTAATGATCTTCCCTTTGCTGTCCATAATCATGAATATTTGTCTGGTATTTCTAATTCAAAGAAAGCTTTATTTGGCCGGTTTGGTTTTCATATTGTGTGCCTAACGATATGTTTGGGCTCAGATTTAATTGGGGAGGTTGAAACTGTTGAACAAGAAGAGGTCCTATTCGAAGATGCTGCTATTTTACGGCGAAAGGGGGTGCAGCTTAGATTGATTGAGTCAGTTGGTTGTTTTTTTGTACAGGTTACATTTGAAGTGTGCTTACCGTATGCAGCCCATTCATGCATCTTTTTTTTAAAAAAATTTTAGGGGACCTATAGTTGATGTCGTCTTATGGGATGGTCTAATTGACGAATTTCAAGCTGTGACACCTAATGATCCTTTACCAGGAACAGTAGTTGTCTTCACTTCCGTTGTTGTTCGCCACTTCGCAGGTCTCTTACATGGTTTTCATTCTATTTTTCAAACCTGTTCTTTTAGTTTAGATTAGTGGTAATTGAGTTTTTAGATGTTATGGTTTTAGGGGAAGAATATTGTGTGGGCTCAAATGCAACGAAAGTATATTGCAACTTGCACTATCCTCACGTGCACCCCCTGCTTGATAAGTAAGTGTTTAACCTTTGATCAATAGAATCAATTCTTTTATTATTCTTATTCTCATGTTTTGGAATTATTTTTTTTCATTTACAGTATAGAAAATGTCCCGCTGGCCATTGACTACACGTTGGAGGATGCTATATGGTTAAGTGAGATATGTTCCATTTCGGAACTGAATCTATATAAGACTGATTTCACCAACCAGGTAGTTTATATGTACACTCGGTCAACTCCTACAAAAATTTCAACATTCATATTTTGCTCCCATTGAATATCATAATTGTTGGCCTGGACACCATGGTTGGATGTAACTGCGTCTCTAATGCTCTAACTTGACCAATAAAATATCAATTATCCTCTTACCATTCCCAAATGTAAGCTTTCATGTGGTTCATATTGCAGGGGAATTTGTACCTTACTACTGCAACAGTCAAGGATGTTACTGTTTCTTGGTCAAGTGTGCATCTCAAGTTTATGGTGAGGCTGACTGTTGCTACTGGTCCTCATGAGGCTTCTATCATGTTTATGACTACCAAGTTCCGGTGGATAGCAAGCCGTATCATTGAGGCTACAGACAAGGAATGGACCAATGACTTCAGGACTCTCCTAGCTGCTCTCAGGGGGAATATATTGAAGTTTATGATTGAATTTGGAGATTTCAACGGCCAGACCAATGAGTTTGATTTGGTTCTTCGCAAATTATTCTGGTAGAGGGGGTGACGTACTTGAACAGTGCTTTAATTCAAAGATAATTTCTGTATAGTTGTTCCAATTATGAATGTTGAACTCTTTCCCCGAATAGATTATTACTTGGCAGCTCCATCTATCTCCTGTGGTTTTTACCAATGTGATGCTTATTATTATGTTCCAAATATTACAGCCCACTTATTAAATTTCATATATTCGTATAAACATTTTAACTGAACAATTTGAAACTTAAATTGACAAAAAAATGAATTCGTTTTCATTTGATTTCATGTTCCAACGTTTGTCAAATGCGCCGCTTATGTTTAGTTTACCCGCCCAACGGGCCGGGCCCTGCGCTAGTAATAAATAAAAGCCGAATGATGAAAACTGTTGCTCCATTTCAAATTTCCTGCAACGAGAGTGATTATAGGAAGGACATTTTGGTCTTCACAATTGCTTATTTTCTTATTTATTTATTCATAAAAAAGGCATGCACTGGGATTTGAACCTTGGTCTCTTTAAAGGCAAGCAAGGATCATAACCAATCACACTAAGTATATTTGTTGTATCTATTTAAATTCAAACATACACGAACCTAAATTATGAAAATCATATGACTTTTTTAACGATTAGTTGGCCACTGAATCTCCCGTAAGTACTTATTTGGTGTTTTAATACTTTGATTATTTTAGTTGTAGTTTAATACTTAATTTAAATTTCTATCTATTTTATAAATATACAATAACCCTAAAATTGCAGCCCAAATATCACTGGTTCGAATATTGCATATCGAATTGCAATATTAAACATGTAGAAGCAATATCGACTTCTTAAATTAAGATTATTTTTCAGAATTACTATGGAGAAATTATATCTTTGTGCAAACTATATGAGACTGGTTCTTTTAATGTTTTAGTCGGGATAACCGCTACATTTTAAACTTCTTCATAATCTGGCATGATTGGATCCAATGATCATTATACAAGATTGTGTTTAATAGGGTGGCTCATTTCATCACTTTTTGGCGTGTTAATGAATTTGTAGGACAATGACAGGTCTACATCTACACTCATCACAATCTACACATCATATAAATGTGAAATGTGAAATGAGAAAAGAGGGATTCCATTTCAAATTTGATGCGTACAGAGCAATTTTTTAGGGGTAAATTTAGAAGATGCCAGTGCGGTCGGTCTGTTGAGCACGAAAGTAAAAATATGTTTTCATTTAAACGGGCCCAAAATGTTATTTGACCCACTAATCGTGCACCCATCGCCAATGCAGTCAAATTCGGGATTTTGATCGTAAAATCGTAGGATTTTAGGATTTTACTTAGGGATTCCGATCTTGATTTTACTATAAAATCGATGGACCTTAAAATCGTTTAAAATCGGGACTAAAATCGTTAAAATCGTAAAATAGTACCGAAATCGGGATTTTGATCGTAAGAGAACAAAATAGGTGGTTTGAGCCAATTTAAAATAAGTATAACTGTTTCAGCGGAAAGGGCAATGGAATCTTCTCAGATATTTTTCTATTAGAAAAATATTCAAAAATAATAAAAATAACCAAATTAGGGTTCGGTTAATCTCTTTCCCTTCACCCCATTTAACTTATTGGTAAAACACCTGTCCTAATATTGGAAGTATGTAATAACTAACATCATTATTAACTAATTAATTTATTAATGAATATATTTGTACCAAGCTACTAACATTACTTATTTTATTGGAGTTCAATTATTTTTAGTTTTAAATCATACTTAGTAGACGATGTCGAAATATTACTTTGAGTTAAACAACCTAGACATAACATGAAAATAAGAGCCAAACCCATGAACTATATCCCTTCATCATGAATTATTTTGAGTTACACATTAAATAACAATTAAAATAGTGATTTTGGAACATTAATCTTGAGAATTATCTTATGAAAAAAAAATCTTCTGAATTATCATTTTAAATGCTATGTGTCTTTGTGATATTAATAATTTACCTTATTAATATTCTTATATGCTATGTTCTATATGGTACTTAAAATCCTACGATTTTACGATTCGATTATACGATTTTGATTTTACCCCAGTTTTCGATTTTAGGTAAAATCTCGATTTTAACTGCTTTGCCCATCGCAGCCTCTCCAAATCTTCCTATTCTACTCTCCGGGTCATCTCCTCCACTACAAAATATCTCCTCATGTACTCAAAGTTCTCACTGAAACCTAATATCTACAACTTAGGCGTAGAGGGAGCAACCGATGGATTGTAGCGACCCCCACTATTTTGATAGCTAATCAAGAAGAGCGCGTTTGTTTAGTTGTATGGTGATTCACTTAATTAACAATTTTTATTCCGTTGACAGCCTCCTCTCCGCAATTGTATTGTGTTCACGAAGATCTGAAGGCGCAAGTGCAACAGGTCCAGGGGTAAACAATATGTATAAAGCGTTGGCCAAATTGAATTGAGTCATTCTACTTGGAATATGAAGATTTTTGCTTAATTGCTTTGGTTCGTGATGCAACTATGTTATGTTTGAAGGTAGACCAACGCAAACAACAGCACAGCTCCAGGGCTATTCTGCACATTAGGTAGTTGGGGCATTAATTGATAATTATTTGGGATTATTCCTACAAGTACATAATTTGGAACGTGCCTTTATATTGCATTGATTAATAGTTGTTTGAGATTTTTCAAATGAGTGATTTGACATGTTAAACTCTCTTATTTTTGAAAATGGAGTCTTCGAAGTGGAATATGAAGATTTTTGATTAAGCTTGGTTTCGTAACGCCCTTATGAGTGTTTATTCTCTAAAATGCAGTTGTCTTTCAAAGTGCCCGTTGCAAATGGCAAGTCAGGATACAACGATGGTACCGGTACACGTTTATATCATTAGTAGGTAGCAGATTGTGTCCATTCTACTATATCATTTAGCTAAATACTTAGTTGTTCTTTTCAACTAAAAATTATGCTTAAATGCTGTGATTGGCCTCAGAAATGTATGTCTTTGCATTAACTGTTAATGATTGTGAGTTTTGGTTTAATGGTGAAAAGTCCATTTATTTAGAAGTCTAAATTGGGCAAACCTATTGGACAATAGGAATGCCATACATTACTGTCGTGGGAGGTTTGTTTGATGTCTCAGGGTGTTAGATTTTTAAGAAGGTTGTTTGTTGTGGCAGAGAGTCCCTAAAGCTAGCGAGGTATTCCTATGTGGGCTTTTTCTTTGTTTGACTTTTTCTCGCATTTTTTCTTATCTCTTTTTCTATTTTTGGTTTTTGTGTGCTACCTTCAGTTTCTACGTCTTCATTTGTGAGCCATCTATACTTTTCTTATTCAGTGCCTAAAAATCATATATACTCGATTGCATAGTAGTTACTAATAGATACATTTATACCAATAGAGAGATTTTAAGTTTTATCAGTTGTTAGTTTTAATATTTACTTACATTGGTTGTTTATGTAGTTTTCTTTGTAATATTTCTCATTATACAACTAATTACTATGGCTACGTAGTTGTATAAGTGGGGGTTGGACATGATAGTTCTTAGAAGCATCAATACTTGAAGGTTATTATAATGACCAAATTCTAAAGTTATGGCTTGCCTTCAACTTGCTTGGAGCATTTCAATTATGCATCAATTGTTCTCTCCGTGTAGTTAACTCTCAGACAAATCGAAAATCTTGCTGATATGTGCTTGATTGTAGTTAAATTTAGGGTTCTACTGCATTGTTGCTTTACTCTTTTTTCGTGGTTGAGTCTGCTTCAAAAAATTTAGTTTGATTTTAGAAAATTTTGCTTCTGCAGTCCTGTCTTGCCACCAACGCGTTCAATAGATGGAGACGGGAGAGGCGAAGGCTATTTTTGTGTTGTTGTTGCTGGTTTAGGGATTGGTTTGTGAAGAAGAGGGAGAAGAGAGGGGGAAAAGGAAATGCAGGAGAGGGGGATAACTCTTTTCTCCGACAAAAATGGAGTGAAGAAAGGAATTATGATCAGTAAGAATATGATTATCTTACATAACGGTCTCTATTCTGTTTGAATTGAGCTTG
Organism: Linum tenue; assembly: GCA_946122785.1. NCBI lineage: Eukaryota > Viridiplantae > Streptophyta > Magnoliopsida > Malpighiales > Linaceae > Linum > Linum tenue. Next base: position 67,930,463 of record CAMGYJ010000009.1, on the reverse strand, counting down.
AGAGGCAGTGATAAGGACGAGCTGCAACCAATTCATAGTGAGAAGAGAGCTATGAACTGTGATCATGTCTTATTTCAAGTTAGAAGGTAGTTTCAGTATAAGGATTATTTAATTTGACAAGTTGTTTCGTCCATGATTCTTAGTAGTTTCAGTGCCATTCTAGCCAATGTTTAGTCTGTAATTTTTGAGAATTGATGTGCGAGTAATGACTTTCACTTAGCTTCAACTATTATGTGTGTATTTATTGGCATGTGATAGAATTCTCTTTTCCTTTTCATTGAAGTTATTTTCATACTCTAATTGTATTATTTGTACATAGGCAAATCATGCTCGAGATGGCAACTCGCTGATATGGCTGGTGCAAGGAATGAAGCCATCATTAGAATTCAGACCGACAACGGGGAGGGATGCCCAGGACTAATTCAATGATGATTGATGATGGTATGATAAAAACTGCAGTCTGCATCAGCACCAATTTCTAGGCCTAAGTAAAGGTATTCAACCCAGAACTCTGCTTAGCGCTAAAAATCGCCCTCACCCAACCTTGATCCTGTTTGACCCACTTCTGAAGAGTTAAGATATATGACTAATCCTCCCCGTTAGTATTTTCTTATTGACTCTTTCTGACCCTGTAGGTTGGGGCGGGTCGGGAAGAATTGGATTAGTGGGTCGGTCCTAATCAAGTGGAATCCCAATCCCTTCACTCTCACTTGCTTTCTGTCCCATTCCACAAGTGGGTAACATATAGTAATCCGGCCAACGGGCCGGGTAATAAGCTAGTATGTATATATTTTCTTTTACATGAACAGTTGTAATGTTTGAGAGGCTCTCAAAGAAGTTTTTTCATTTCTTTGAGAAACTTGAGTTTAATGCAATTTTTTATTAACTATAAAAAAAATTTGAAATTAGGTTTTGCTCTTGAGAAAACTCAAATCTACCGCCCCCTCTCTCGGATGACTCACGGCATGGGATGGGCTAACACCAGGACCCGCCACTGGTCCCTAAAATATCACACTGTTCAACCACAAAACAATACTCACTGCTAGCAGAAATGAAAAGCCGAAAACTACCTCACGCGTCAAACAAACGTTACCGTCTAAACGTATCGACGTCATTGGTTCACTCCACGGTTGGGCTGCCTATTTACGTGGGCCAGCCCAGTTGGCAGTTCACCCTTCCAGTCTTCTTCACTTCCCCGAAGGAGAGTGCAGCTCACTTCCTTCCCACTGCAGCTGGGAATAGACAAGCTCCAATTCGTAACGTACAAACCAAAATTTCTCCTTTCTTTCTTTTTGTAATTTCTCGTTCTCCACCTGTTCCTTTTCCCCTTTTGTTTCTCGGGGGTTATTCTTTTAATCTTTTTGAATTTGGAGGCGATAAAATAAACAAATATATCGTACGCTCCCAGCGGAGGGGCCTCTGTTTTGTCATTTTATTTCCTGTTCTCGCCGGCACTCGGCAGAGAAAAAAGAGAAAAAGGAAGAAGGAATTACCTAGGAAGAAAGGAAGCGACGGAGGAACACCACGCCGGCAACCGCATTGCAGGAGATCGATTAGGGGCAGGAGTTTTGTAGATTGTTAGAAAGGATATACAATGTCAGAAGAGGAGAGATTGTTGAAGGATGCGAAGAAATTGCCATGGGAAGATCGGCTGTTGCACAAGAACTGGAAAGTGCGGAACGAGGCCAACGTCGACCTGGCTGCCTTTTGCGATTCCATTACCGATCCGAAGGACCCCCGGTTACGAGAATTCGGTGAGCCCACCCGGTCCCTGGCTCTGCAATTAGGGTTTTCCATCTCGGCGCCTTCGCGCTTTTAGCTTCTCAGATCTGACCGGCGATCGATCTGCTAGAGTTTATTTATCTATATATGCTCAATGGCAGTGAAAATTGATGCGGCTGTTTCTTTTTTTTTTTTTTTTTTTGTGCGTGTGGTGATGATTGTCATTTCTCGCTCTGGTTAGGCCCGTTGTTCAGGAAAACAGTGGCGGATTCTAATGCACCGGTGCAAGAGAAAGCACTCGATGCGTTGATAGCTTTTCAACGAGCTGCAGATGCTGATGCCGGAAGGTGACAATGTGTTTAATTTCCATCATTACTTATCTTCTGGTGTGGCTTAGCTTGTTGTGGTTGTTCTTGTGTTTTTAGTAAATTTTGTCTCCAACTGTCTGGAGTAGGTTTGCGAAGGAGGTATGTGATGCAATTGCTGCAAAGTGTCTTACTGGTCGGCCAAAGACAGTTGAGAAGGCACAGGCAGCATTCATGCTTTGGGTAGAGCTGGAGGCAGTGGATGTTTTTCTGGTATGAGATGATGTGTTTCAGAGATTTCCTGAGCTGAGTAGCTACATTACATTTTCTTATTACGGAACCGATTATGTGGCAGTTCATATCATATATTTCAATCAATTGTACTCTTCCATATCAGAGTAGCCCATGTTCTTGGTGTGCATACATATGTTGAACTAGCCTTGAGAATCATGATTTCATGAGTTGTGGCTTAAGGATCATAGAATTGCATGTCGTCTATGGTTTTACTTGTGATTGCATTGCGCATTTATCGATTTCTCATTGCAGAAGTCAGATTGCATGCTTCTGTTACCTTTATCCCTTCTTTCTCTGTTATTCATCATGGGTAATGGGCCATATGATGCCTATATAATTCACCGAAAGTTAATAGAATACTTGTAATACAAGTGGCGATGATTAGCTTATTTTTCACTTTCTTACTTAGGTCTCTTGAGTGATACTTGAGGTTAGCTAGTAAGGTTATCGAACCTAGGTTTATTGTCTGTGCCGTCTTCAGTGTACTTCAATTAGGTGAGACAGTGGTGGAAAAGTAAGCATCGGGTGAATTGGTAATATTGAGAAGTTTGATGATGCTTAAGTAGTTTATGGATATCAGAGAGTGCAATAGACATAGTTGAAGCCTAGTATAGACTGCGGTAAGTGGCCCTGGAGGTGAGGCAAAAGCATACTACGGTGTTGGAAACTGTTGGAGTAATGTAGTATGTTGTTATGTGCTTCAATTGTTTTGAGATGAAAATATGTGAATTATGTATCTTTCCCAGTGATCACTAGCTGGTATTGTATTGAGTTGCCCTTTTCCGTGCTGCATAACGGGTCCTTCATTCCCTAGATATTTCCTTGGCTTGTCCATGTTGGTTCTCTATACAATGTATCTATTGATTTTCACATATGAATGCGGATTTACTATAGGTGGTTAAGTTTCTTCATTGGGGTCATTGCAGTCATTGACTAGTTAAACTTCACTTCCTTCCAGGATGTAATGGAGAAAGCAATCAAGAACAAAGTTTCCAAAGCGGTCGTTCCTGCAATTGATGTCATGTTTCAAGCTTTAAGGTATGCGATGAGATTTTTCTTTTGTGCTGAAAATTGAGCAGTTTGATATTTTTGTACTTAAAGCTTCTTTGTTATCTTCTGGTTACCAATAGTGAGTTTGGCGCCAAAGTTATTCCACCAAAGCGGATTTTGAAGATGCTGCCAGAATTATTTGATCATCAGGATCAAAATGTTAGGGCTTGCTCAAAAGGACTAACTCTTGAGCTTTGTCGATGGATTGGCAAGGACCCTGTAAAGTCAATATTGTTTGAGAAGATGCGGGATACTATGGTATGAGACCATGATTTTTTTGTCTTTCATCTCCCTCCCCACTGAATTTTGGCTGTATGACAATTGCTTCTGAACACAGAAAAAAGAGTTGGAGGCCGAGCTCGCCAATGTTACTGGGGCTGCTAAGCCATCTCGCAAAATCAGGTGATTATACTGAATACCCTTTTGTTGTATTGTGGATTTGCTCTTGCATTTACTATCAAATAAGGCTTTAAGATAATGCTCGTCTCTTACTGATAAATAGAGCAGAACTGTAGGTTTGCTTACTTTTAGCCAGTCTTTTGTTACCCAGCCATTTTAAATGCTGCAAGTGTGTTTACCCCTTGATGGCTTGCATGTTTATTCTAGATTGTGTAATGATGTCATTGGTTAACTACCAGATTTTCCTTTGCATGTTTGTATTCCATTGGTAATTTTTCCGTCTTCTAAATGTTAATGGTTCTTATTTGTATTTATGTTGTTCTTTCATATTTAGCGGTGGTTCAAATTGGGGTCTGTTTGTAAGTGAGTTTGTCATATTTTTCCTCGTCTAACACAGATGTTTGTCTTAGATCTGAGCAAGACAAGGAGCCAGAGCCGGAGAGTGTAGCAGAAGCTGTTGGTCCTAGTCAAGCTGAAGAATCTGTAGATGATGGTATGCATTGCTATTTGTAGATCTTGTCATTTTACTTGGCTTGTATTTACTCACTTGTTGATCATGCCGTCCTTTATATCAGTGCCTCAGGAAATTGATGAATATGAGCTTATGGATCCTGTTGATATTTTGACTCCTCTAGAAAAGTCAGGCTTTTGGGATGGCGTGGTTAGTGCTCAGTCAGCAGTTCCCTTTATCTTTTTGTGATATTGGAACATATTTATATTAATATTTAAATTCATTTCTTATTCTCACTTTACCATTTATGTCGTTTGTTCAGAAAGCTACCAAATGGTCAGAAAGGAAAGAGGCCGTGGGAGAGCTGACCAAGCTGGCTTCGACAAGGAGGATAGCACCTGGTGATTTTTCTGAAATTTGTCGGACATTGAAGAAGGTATTCTTTTTGCTTGAGATTGAAAGAGTTATGTGCACTTTTTTGGTCCTTGTCCTTCTCTAAGCTTTTGATGCTTGTTTGTACTGCATGTGAGTTTTTCTTTTCTTTATTTTGCTAGCTGTCTATACATGGTAGTTTTTGAGTTATAAGTCATGCATTTAGTTGATGGGCTGTGGCTGTAGTATTATTTTTGACGTCCTGATTTAGCTCTATCTGATCTGCTTTCAGTTCTTATGTTCTGAAAGGAGGTCCCAATTCTAGTAGAAATGAATGACAAAATAGAGGTCGATCAATAGAGGGAATATTGTCAGTTATAATATCTCCTATGCTTCGTACTGGGATGTGCGAGCACATGTCTTTGTGTCTCAAACCTTTTACATTCAAGGGTTTGTACCATGTAGAATTATTATGGCCACCACTCCTACCGTGTTACTCCTGATCTAATTTTCCTCTGAAGCTTTTTAAGCCTCATCTTGTGACCTGGTGTCACAGTTGTTTCTTTCTTGGTTTATGGATCCATTCATTTTTGTTCTGGTTGGCTGTTTTAAATGTCTAACTCGGTAAGGCCGCTTTTAACCCCCCTGTTTTTTTTGTGTGTGTCCTGCAGCTTATTACGGATGTGAACATAGCTGTTGGAGTTGAGGCAGTCCAAGCTATTGGGAATCTTGCAAGAGGTCTTAGGACACATTTCTCTGCAAGTTCTAGATTCTTGTTGCCTGTGTTACTTGTAAGTATTGAGAACGGAAACATGTACATGGATGCTTAGTGTTTCTACTTGTCTTTTAGTATGTAAAATATTTGTTTGGCTTGTTACGGCCTCACTTACTTGACAGTATTGTTAAAGCAAAATATTTTGTTTAAATTTCCTATTGAAGGAAAAATTGAAAGAGAAAAAACCTACAATGGCCGAAGCACTCACGCAAACACTACAAGCTATGCACAAAGCAGGATGCTTAAATCTTGTAGACATTGTTGAAGGTAAGTTTCAATTTCTGAAAGTTCTCCGCATTCATCAAACTTCATGTTTGTTGGTCAAACTGGGGCATGTTTCTGTTTATTTTCGTGTTCGTTGAAATAATACTCTTAATAGTTTGGGAATATATCTTGTTTTTACTGCTTCATGTTTCCTGCTTACCTTTTTGTATATTTCAAAACGACTTGTAATTATGGTGTGGTACTATTCATGTTTTGGTACTTTCTTATGGCAGAGATTAAGACAGCAACAAAAAATAAAGTTCCCCTTGTGCGCTCATTAACATTGAACTGGGTGACATTTTGCATTGAAACGAGCAACAAGGCTGTTGTTTTGAAAGCACATAAGGATTATGTGCCCATTTGTATGGAGGTAAGCTTACTCCACACATCTATTGATCCTTTCTACAGCACTACTTTTATGATGGTTTGCTGAGCTGATGTTTATGTAGAAGTAGAATATACACACTCTTCAGTGAATGCCTGTTTCCTTTGAACTTTGCTTTTAAGTTCTTGAGATGTAGCTGTTAGTATTCTTAGTACCTTGTAATCTATGGTAGGTAGGTATTTGTAATAGCTGTTTGTCATGAAAATGTAAATATCTATGTTTACTGTTTATTTTATTCCTGCCTATGACAGTGAATCTGTATGTTCATTATTTGTAATGTAGCTTTTGAATCTTGCAGTGTCTCAATGATGGGACCCCTGAAGTGAGGGATTCAGCATTTGCAGCTTTGGCAGCGATAGCTAAGGTACTGCATTGCTTCCATCACATCAGACGAAGTTCCAGGATGGCTGCCTTTTTTTAATGTTTCTTCTACCTTTCCTTATTTATATGCTTTTAGTCGGTTGGTATGAGGCCATTGGAGAGGTCGCTGGAGAAACTGGACGATGTTAGGAAAAAGAAGCTATCTGAAATGATTGCGGGTTCAGGAAGTGGCGTCACAGCTGTTACAGGCTCAGGTTTCTTTCTCCCGTGTTATTGTTAATCACATTGACTTGGCATTTTAATGATCATCTATATATTTGTTCCTTCTTCTTATGGTTGGTATAACCTGCCAGATACCAGTCAAGCTGTTGGCAATAGTGCATCTTCTGCTGAGGTGAGTATGTTTTTCCTTTCTGTCATAGCTTGTGATTGGTCGATAATTATATCTTATGTAACATTGTCCGCTACCCTATTTTTTGTGTTTCTTTCCTTTTTTTTCGAAAGCTGTTTTGTGTATGATGAAGTGATAATATTCGTATAACGCTAAATTTGATTATCACACGGAAAATTGGGAAATAGTAAGTTTTTGATAAAAATGGAATATTTCCACTCTAAACCTGTTTCGTTGACATCTTTTGCAGGCAGCCGGGGGCTCATTTGCCAGAAAGTCTGCAGCTAGCATGCTTAGTGGGAGGAGGCCAGCTGCAGCTGCTGTAAGTGCTGCCTTTCCATTATCACTACTTCTTGCTGTCGTAGGGATAAGCCAATGTTATTTATTTCTTGGTTCTCATATCTGTATCAGCCTGCCAATAATAAAAAGCCTGGGTCTGCCAAGATTGCTACCACTAAGAAAGGCGATGGAGCTGGCCGTGCTGACACTTCAAAGATTGAACCACCTGAGGACGTTGAGGTTAGTTTACCTGTTACTTTTATTGGTGCTAATGTTTCCTTTCATGTATTGGATTTTTGTTATTATGTCTAGCGGCTTGATTCTCGGTTGCATTGTCCAGCCAGCAGAGATGGGTCTTGAAGAGATAGAAAGCAGATTAGGTTCTCTTGTGCAAGCTGAGACCATTACTCTGTTGAAAAGCACTGTGTGGAAAGAACGCCTTGAAGGTAAATATTTTTTCTGCGTGTTTAAATTCTTCTGGCCATGACATCAATATTGTTTATCGGTTTCCATCTTTAATTGTTTCGGCGCTCTTTTTTACTTATATTAAGTGGTGCTTGTCCATGTTGATAATCATTATCCAGAGGTTTGAGTTGTTTGACTGTTGAATTTTATAGATGAAGAAATCTGCAATGTCATAGTAGATGCGCAGCTCAATTTTTCTGAAACTGAATATCCCCGAAGACCATAGAAATGTTCTACAAAGCTAGCCAGAAATCTGCAATGTCTTACTGTTAATGTTATTTCACTCATTAATCTCTAGTTCTGTTTGGCTCTTACTGCAGCAATGTCCTCTTTGCGACAACAGATTGAGAGCCTACAGGATCTTGATAAGTCTGTGGAAATTTTGACACGTTTAGTCTGTGTCCTTCCTGGTTGGAGTGAAAAAAATGTTCAGGTAAGTGCTATTATTGCACTTCCTTAAGAGTGTCCTTTCCTACATAGGTGTTTGAGGTCATATCCAGTTTCTTTGAAATGCAGGTCCAGCAGCAGGTCATTGAAGTTGTCACCCATCTAGCTTCAACAGCAAAAAAATTCCCGAAAAAATGTGTCGTACTTTGTATACTGGGGATAGCTGAACGGGTGGCTGATATTAAGACCAGAGCACAAGCTATGAAGTGCCTCACCACTTTCTCAGAAGCTGTTGGTCCAGGATTTGTTTTTGAACGGGTAATGTATAAGTACAGATCCAAATGTGGTTTTTTCCTTATCCAAAAGCATGCCACATGCATTCTTCCTGAATTGTTCTTTCAATTTTTTTCTTGTTTATATAATCTCTGATGATATTTTGACAGCTTTACAAAATTATGAAAGAACACAAGAATCCTAAGGTTCTAAGTGAGGGAATATTGTGGATGGTCTCAGCAGTAGAGGACTTTGGCGTCTCACTCTTAAAGCTTAAGGTGCCTCCAAATCATCCTCAGTTGTTTGTTTTGGTTTCAAATACATCTATCTGATGTTGTCTTTGTCTTGGCCATCAGATTGCTTCTCTTTAACCAAATATCTTGTGTTTTGCAGGACTTGATTGATTTCTGTAAAGATATTGGGCTGCAGTCAAGTGTTGCTGCCAGCAGAAATGCCACAATTAAGCTTTTAGGTGTTTTGCACAAGTTCGTTGGTCCAGGTGAATCTTGAATGGCTTATTAGCTTTCGGCCTATTTGATTATGTCGAATTCCTGTTTAAAGTGGATTCTTGACAGATATCAAGGGGTTTTTGGCTGATGTCAAACCTGCTTTGCTTAGTACACTTGACGCAGAGTATGAGAAAAATCCTTTCGAGGTAGGCTAAAGAGCTTATCCACGATGCCTTTTGTAATTGTTTTTTCTTTCTGGAAGTAGTTGCTCAATGTGTCTGCAATATGTTAGGGTGCTGCTGCCGCCCCTAAGAGGACAGTCAAGGCATCTGAGTCCACAGCCTCCGCATCTTCTGGTGGACTGGATGGCTTGCCTCGTGAAGATATTAGCGGAAAGATAACACCTACTCTTCTGAAAGGCTTTGAGAGTCCTGATTGGAAGGTATGCATTTCCTTATTTAAATTGAACTTTATGGCATTTCAGTCTCCAAATTTCCTCTTTTATCTCGAAATTCATTGATGAAACTTTTTTTCATCTACTTCATCATTCCCTTCTGTACTCCAGATCCGATTAGAGTCAATCGAAGCTGTTAATAAGATTTTGGAGGAGGCTAATAAGCGCATTCAACCGACGGGAACCGGTAAAGCTATCTTGTTCAATCTTCTCTTCAAGTTATTGACCCAGTCTGTTCGCTAATATTTTTATTCTTGTTGCCAGGTGATCTTTTTGGCGCGCTTAGAGGTCGTCTATTTGACAGCAATAAGAATTTGATCATGGCAGCTTTGACAACAATTGCTGGTGTTGCTTCTGCCATGGGTCCTGCTGTGGAGAAGTCAAGCAAGGTTTATGAGCTTCCTAGTTTGAGAACTGTGTTAACATATTGAGTTTTGCTTTGTAAAAAATCAATTTTTGTTGTTTGGTGCTTGGTCTTTTGCAGGGCATTCTCTCAGATATTTTGAAATGCCTGGGCGATAATAAGAAACATATGAGAGAATGTACATTGGCTACACTGGATTCCTGGGTTTCTGCTGTTAATTTTGACAAAATGGTAAAGACTTTTGAAGTACTTGCTGCTTTTTGAGATGTCGTGCTTACTGTTGGTTCTTTTTCTAACAATCATGCATAATTTATCTCCTTTCTAGATTCCCTACATCGCAACTGCTTTGGTTGAAACTAAGCTTGGTGCCGAAGGGCGCAAGGACCTCTTTGATTGGTGTTCAAAACAGTTGTCTGGCTTGAGTGACTTTCCTGATGCTGTGCATCTCTTGAAACCAGTTGGTTCCGCAATGACGGTAAACTATGTTAATTCACTTGGCATAAGCTTTTCCCTAAATCAGTATTTTCTTGAACTTTTGTATTCTCATTCATGTTATTGTGCACAATGGTTGCCAGGACAAGTCCGCTGATGTTCGGAAAGCGGCTGAAGCGTGCATCATTGAGGTTTTGAGAGTCTGTGGAACAGAGGCTGTATGTACTCTGCAATTGGTCCTTGTTCTTATTTAGATTAATAAATTACACCAAATAAACTTCATCTATCAACAGATTGAGAAGCATCTGAGGGACATTCAGGGGCCAGCATTAGCTTTTGTTATGGAGCGTGTTAGGCCTAATTGTTCCTTTCAAGGTGTGTGCTTCATTAACCTTCTCAATGATCTGGTGGCTTTTGCTTGTCAATCATAGTGATGTTTGTAAATATTTTTCCTTGCATCAGATCCGTTGGATTCTGGAAAAGCAACGTCTGTCCCAGCATCTAGGGCTAACACAAAGGTTGGAAGATCAGCAGCTAATGGTGTCTCAAAGCATGCGAACAAAGCTGTTTCCTCTGTATGTTCTTCTTGCTTGAGCAGGGTAGTTTCCGATGTTTTGTTTGCTCTAGCTAATATTTGGATGCTTGGTCTTATAGAGAATTGCAGCGCCCAAGGGTTCGAGGGTAGATCCTGTCTTGGCTGCTCATGACAGGGCTGTTCAGGCACAGGCATTACTGAATATTAAAGACTCAAACAAGGTATAGTAACTGTCTTGTTCTGAAAATTTTATCCATGGTCTGTTGCATAACCTGGCCTGACTAGATGTGCTAAACTGTTCAGGACGAGAGAGAGAGAATTGTGGTAAGAAGGTTTAAGTTTGAAGATCCTCGACTGGAACAGATTCAAGATCTTGAGGTCTGTCTATGCCATGTGCCTTTTGAAACTATATGGGAGTCTATTCAACTACCGTAATATCAACGATACTCTTGTTTCAGGCTGATATGACGAGATATTTCAGAGAGGATTTGCACATGCGGCTTCTTAGTACAGATTTTAAGAAACAGGTTGACGGACTTGACCTACTACAGAAGGTATCTAGCATTTTTCTTTAGTGGCACACATAACAGGCTAGTACGGTTGTCATGCATAATGATTTAGTTTCCAGGCAATTAACACTTTTCAAAATGGAGTTCATCGCAGCAATTAATGAAAATCTCATGCTTCAATTGCAGGCACTTCCATCCATAAAGAAAGAAGTTATTGAAGTTTTGGATATATTGTTGAGGTGGTTTGTCTTGCAGTTTTGCAAGTCTAACACAACGTGCATGTTGAAGGTTTGGTTGCATTACTTCTGTGCTAGTTTACATTTACATCTATCTTTCATTTTGACAAAGGATATCTTAACTTTATGTTGGATGGAACAGGTTCTCGAAGTCCTCCCTGAACTTTTTGAGATGCTTCATAGTGAAGGATACAATTTAACTGAAGCAGAAGCAGCAATATTCCTTCCATGTTTGTCAGAAAAGGTTTCATAATTCTTACTCTTCTTTGGTTGACACTTCTATGATATAAAAGCATCACTAATGTTCTGTGCTTGACTTCTTATTAAGTTTACTGAATTTTTTTCTTACCCTTTTTTCTGGATTGAAAACGTGCAGTTGGGGCATAACATTGAGAAAGTCAGAGAAAAGATGCGCGAACTTGCCAAGCAGATAATTCAATCGTATTCTGCAGCGAGAACTTTCCCATATATCTTGGAGGGTCTGCGATCCAAAAATAACCGTACTCGCATAGAGTGTGCAGACCTGGTGGGGTTCCTTATAGAACATCACGGGACAGAGGTACTTGTTCTGATTGCCTGGTTGCATTTTTCTCTCCTTTTTCAGCCTTACTTATCTTGACTTTTGGTTTTCACAGATTGGCGGACAGTTAAAATCTCTTCAAGTTGTTGCCAGCTTGACAGCTGAAAGGGATGGTGAAACTCGGAAAGCTGCTCTAAATGCTCTAGCCACTGGATACAAGTACCTTGGTGTGTATGAGTACATTAATATCTTTTGAGTTCAACTCTGTTGCATGCTTGGTGACAGTTAGTAGGAGTGGCTTAGTTTTCTTTTCTACATTGACACTAATTATCTGAGACTAATAGTCACGTGGACAATTAGAAGATATTTTCCCTGTATTTTTCATTTTGCTAATCCTAGTAACCTCTATCACCTGAGTGTCGGTTTTTTATTTCATTTTCTCCTGAATCACCATAGGCGAGGATATATGGAGATATGTTGGCAAGCTAACGGATGCTCAAAAGAGTATGTTGGATGATAGATTTAAATGGAAGGTATGGTGATATATGCTTCCGATTTTCTACGAGAGCTTCACTGCTTGTTCATCTGGTTATGGAACTGGGGATTTGAGTTGATGTATTATAGAACCTGTCTATAAATGTAAGTTACCTTATTCTTTCATCCTGTAAATTTGTAGGTTCGCGAGATGGAAAAACGAAGGGAAGGGCGTCCAGGTGATGCTAGAGCCGCTTTGAGAAGATCTGTTAGGGAAAATGGGTATGTGTTTTTTTTTTTATGTTTGATCCAAGTAATTAATGGTCACGAATGAATTTCACATTCCACTTATATGTTTGCTTCTGCTAGTGTAAGTGTAGAAAAGGTATTTTCCATTACTATGCTCACTGTGTTAACCAATGGGGTCTAAATCTCTGTCATGTTCTCCTTATTACTGATCTCAGGGCTGAGATGGCGGAGCAGAGTGGAGAAGTATCGCAGTCTATTCCTGGTCCAGCACTTATAAGGTATCTTCTTTTGCTTGAGTTTGTTCTGTTCAATTTTATGTATGCTTATTCATAGATAGGTTCCCATTCAGCCGATGTCACTGAGAAAGAACCTTCGTGCCTATGCACAGGAAAAATTATGGTGTGCATGATCAAATGGAAGGACATATGATTTCCACTGGACTTGCTGGCGCAAACAGCCCATCTGACTGGAATGAAGCTGTTGACATAATTTCATTTGGCTCTCCGGATCAGGTTCTACTAACTGTACTTGTCTAGTTGTCTGTGAATTGGTTTCTAGTAGCCCCGCACATGGCACATTTGGCGTTTATGATTCATGGAATATCCGGATATGAGAATGATGCACTGATCAGGGACTTTGAATAACTGAGAATCTCTTGTTTCAACTGAGCCTTCTAACTGGATGTTGCTTCACAATTCATAAAATAGGTCAATATTTGGAATCTGGTAGATTTGTACTTGGATGCAGTTTTCTAAAATTTAGATTGAAAAGCACACTTATTGATGTGTTTGGTTTTTGTTCTTTGGAGTGAAATAGATGTGTTTGAATTAGACTGAGTTTATCCTGAAGTTCTTTCTACTCTTGATATAGAGAGGGTAATGGTGGATAGTTGTCTATAAGCTTTAATTTCTGTAGTTGAGTATCTGCTGGTTGTTAAATTACAAATATTGCTTAAACAAAGGGTGAAAGGGGTATATTCCCGGGGGATATCAGTTCATTTGATATCTATCGTATAGTCATCCATATGGACTTTGTTCTCCATTCCAAGTGATTCACAGCTTGGAGTTTATGTATCTTATAGTTGCTTTGTTTGCTTTATATGATGTGTATGATGTAAATTTGTTTTTTTTCTCTCTTAATGCCCAATCTCTCTTTCTAGCATGTGTCTTTTCTCCTATCTGTAAACGGATTGTCAAATCACACTCTTATACACTTGCTGAGCCTGTGTTTTCGATTTGCCATTTCAGTCAGTTGAAGGAATGAAGGTCGTGTGTCACGAGTTAGCACAGGCTACTGCTGATCCTGAGGGCAGTTTGATGGATGAATTGGTGAAGGATGCAGATAGATTAGTTTCTTGTTTAGCAAACAAGGTACTCCCTATTATGCGCTGAATATCTCCCTTGCAGACTAGATGCCTCATCTGACTTTTGACTTATTTGGTTTACTAGGTTGCCAAGACTTTTGACTTCAGCTTGACAGGAGCCTCATCAAGGTCTTGTAAATATGTCCTTAACACCCTCATGCAGGTAAACTCCACCTATTATTTTTCTTCTCTTTCAATTATTGATCGTATTATATTCTTTCTAGCTTTGGAGATTTCATATTATGACTTCTGTGTAACCTGAGTTTTTCTTAAAGAAAATGGCACAACACCAGCTTTTAAACTTACCACTACAGTAATTGCATTTTAATTAATCAATAATGTTTTGTAGTTTCCTAACTCTTTGAAGTCCGCTACAGACTTTTCAAAACAGGAGGCTCGCACATGCTGTTAAGGAAAGTACACTTGACAGTCTCATAACGGAACTTCTACTTTGGCTTCTAGACGAGAGGGTACCTCATATGGATGATGGTAGCCAGCTTCTGAAAGCTCTAAATGTGCTTATGCTAAAAATTCTGGTGCGCACACGCAGGATATTAACCCAATCTTTTAATATTTTTTTATTTACTCTTTAGCATTCTTAGTAGTGGTTGCATCTGCAGGATAATGCGGACAGGACATCTTCATTTGCTGTCCTGATTAACCTATTGCGCCCATTGGATCCATCTCGGTGGCCCTCACCTGCTTCAACAGAAGCTTTTGCCATCAGGAATCAGAAGTTCTCTGATCTTGTTGTGAAATGCCTCATCAAACTCACGAAGGTTAATTTTTATTGTCAGTCTTTTCAATATTGATTTCTTTGTCATCAGCTGGCCTTGTATCTTGCATCATAATATTCAGCTGTACCTGCACTTTATGTTGCTGTTTCTGCTCTATTTCTATGTGGTCCACATGTGTAGGCAGTGCATGTATACTCATTTTATGTTCTCAGCAGCATGTAACACCTTGTTTACAGTAGGGCATTGCATGGCTGTTGAATTGTTTAAGCAGAGAGCATCATAATTCATTTATACTTTTATTACCTTTTCAGGTTCTTCAAAGCACCATTTACGACGTCGATCTTGACCGCATTCTTCAAAGCATCCATATGTACTTGCAAGAACTAGGAATGGAAGAAATTAGGAAAAGGTAAATCTTATTGTCTGTACTACACCTGGATTTGAAACTTAAAGTAGTTTTCTCTTTTAACTAACTGTTTTCTTTCTCTCCCTTTGTTGATATAGGGCTGGAGCAGATGATAAACCATTGCGCATGGTGAAGACTGTTCTACACGAACTTGTTAAGCTCCGAGGGGCTGCAATTAAGGGCCACCTCTCTATGGTTCCCATAGACATGAAACCACAACCAATCATTCTTGCATACATTGATCTCAACCTCGAGGTGAGAGCTGCAGATGTAGAAGTTACCAACCCTTCCTGATGTTGGTTCCCGCTCACAGACAAAATAGCTAACTGTTTCTTTCCTTCCTCCTCTCTTCAGACTTTAGCTGCTGCAAGAATGTTGACCTCAGCAGGACCTGTTGGCCAAACTCATTGGGGTGATTCTACTGCCAATAATCCGTCATCTGCAGCACATTCTGCTGATGCCCAGTTAAAGGTATACGTGTACTTGTTGGATTTTTATTACTCACAATCAGGTACTCTGTTTTTATTCTTAAAGTCGAGACCTTTTACTAATTAACCTGCCTGCAAGGCTGCAAACTGAAGGAATTTTTCTTTTCTTTCCATCTACAGCAAGAACTTGCTGCCATTTTCAAGAAAATTGGTGACAAGCAGACGTGCACCATTGGTCTTTATGAACTGTATCGTATTACTCAATTGTATCCCAAGGTAGAATCTACGTTCTCAAACTTAACTTTAGAGGGAGTTCTAATATTCTGTAGACAGACGTGGACATTGACCTTTCGCATGTTTTGTGTTTTCCAGGTGGATATATTTTCTCAGCTTCAAAATGCTAGCGAAGCATTTAGAACTTATATTAGAGATGGTTTAGCCCAGGTTTGTGTTTGAGAAGTGTTTTGCATTTTTTTCTTCTGCCTCTATGGAATCGTCGGGGTCCATTTGGATTGATGCTAACAACGCTTCTCTCTTTCATTATGTTACCACAGATGGAGAAGAACGCTGCTGCAGGAAGGACGCCTTCTAGTGTCCCAATGTCAACACCTCCTCCATCGGCACCTCTGTCACCTGTTCAAACTAACTCCGTAAGTGGTGATGTAAAGTCATTGCACGTCAAGTCCGAGCTGCCAACCAGCTTCCATCTACCTCCTGCATATGCTGAAGATGGTCGAGGAGGTCTCAATGTGCTTGCTTCAAGAGGCCTCGTCTCTGAGAATGACCAAAGAAACGAGAAATTGGGTAAGCAATTCTTCGCGTGGTGCTTGATCTTAATTGGTTTCTCCCTCTGCGCGTCTTTTATTTTTTGGGGTCACTTCTCATTGTGTTGTGGTATCAATCTCCAGTAACCGCAGGGACGCTGGATGCAATTCGGGAGAGGATGAAGAGCATGCAACTAGCCGCCACTGGCGGGAACCTACCTGACTCTGGTGCTAGGCCATTGATGTCTATGAACGACAATGTGAACAACAGCAACAGCCTGACTGCTGCTCCGGTTGCTCCTCGTGCAGCTGAACCAGTTGACGCAGAGAATCCTGCGCATGGTGGGATCCATCCGATGGATGAGAAGGCGCTTTCGGGGCTCCAAGCCCGGATGGAAAGATTGAGAAGTGGCTCTTTTGATAATCTGTAGGTTAACTAATGAGAGCTAGTGTTGAGAATCAAATGGGGTAAAGTAACGGAGGAGGTGGGAGCATTTTTCATGCACGCAAAATTTTCAGCCCCCATTGATGCCCGAAGCTGCTGTACGATTTATGGTGCGCTTTAGGTTGCTTCTGCTACCTTCGCGTCCTTGTTGTATATCGTAGATTGCTTATTTGTTTCCCGTGGTAGATATGCTATATATATTAAAATTCCTTGCGAGTTTTGGTGGCCGAATCAGAAGTTTTAGTTATCACTTGTTATTTTTTGGTTTATACGAAGTAATTAATTGAGCTTTGTGTATAATGTCGTGTCAACTTCAGAGTATACTTTGCTACGATATTGATGGAATTTTTTTTTTGTGTTTGCATCAAGGTTGTCGAACTGGTTTAAGTTATTGAGCCGGTCGAGCAAGGGGTTTGAAGTTTAATGATCTGATCGGGGTTAGCCGTTTTAGGCGTTTTCTAAATATATATACAAATATGGTAGTAATTAAAGATTTAATAATTAAAGATTTAATGACTGAAATAAAATTTCTGTTACAAATTATCTATTAAAAACATATTTTTCACAAAATAGATCTACCCAACCTTCATAACCAACCTATCATCTTTCTTCTTTCATTCCTCTTCCTCTCTTCTTCTCCTTCTTTAGGGGTCAGACCGGGGATTCTGAAAGCCGTTTTGAAGCTCGATAAGGGTTTAACAACCTTGGAATTTGCATATGAGTTGGTGTCTCATTCTTCCGCCCTCTAATGGTTTGGTTCAAACGTATTGTGTAGTTAATTAGTTGGAACGTGGGAATGGAAGACCATTTGTCTCTCTAACTATTAACTAACACGAAAGGACTCAAATACAAATTATTCAAACACAATGGACCGAAACTTAACTAACAGTTTGATCTTAGACTGAATTCATATTCTGCTCATATGCCACCAATTCCCAAGCCACCCAAGTTCGATTCCCCAACATCATCCACCCCTTAACTGAAATCGTTTGTGTTAACTTTAACTCCATCTTCACTTTGTTGCATTGAATTCTTCTGCATCATACACTCCAAGCTGGCTTCTCAGCAACTGAAAAGTCTCGAGCTTCAGTGTCTTCATCATCATAACTGTAATATGTTCATGAGTCCCACAATGCTCCATCTCAATCACTTCCCCTTTGTAAGCTACCTGAAGAAATGAACATATCAATGTGATTTGTCCTACCTTGGAGCACATGATTGATTTGTTGAAAGAAGCGCAGCTGAAGTTGAAGATTCGCTTGCCGCTGACCGTTGAGGAATTAGAGGATTCAGAAATGGAAAGCCCAAGAAGCACCTTCCTTCTTTGGAAAGCAACGGCTATTTCATGGTTCTATATATTGAGTCGTCATTTCCTCTGTAAAAGCACTTAGAAAGATAGTGGTACAGGACTATTGGAATTTCTGAGGGTTTCTGCAACTGGAGGTATAGGAATCAGTTGCTGGTGGTGGGTTACGAATATGGGATTGGATTCGGGTCTTCTTCTCTTTGTTTGTGTTTTGTAATTTTGTTGTTCTTTTGATAGGAAAAAATCAATAAAAAAGAGTCTCTCAGAGTGTAGCAGGTGCTATCTCCGAGACGAGGACTGACCCGTAGATTGGGGAACCTCGTTAAAATCCTTGTGTTCTATGTCTGTTATCTCTGCTTCGCCTTTGCTTGTGTGTTTGGTCTCCTTGCTCTGTTTTCGCCAAAGTCTCTGCTTCTAAGGACTCTGTCCAAGGAAGAAGAAGAGATCAGCTAAGCAGATCAAGGATCTCGGTGGGCTTAACTTTCTCTAAGCCCAAACCTGTTTTGTCATCTTTTACTTCCCTCAAAGTGGACTTTCTTCTATCTTGTTGTGGGCTTTGCTTTCTTAAGCCCATTTCGTCCCCAACAGAAGAAGCCTCTGTCTTCTTACTTTGTCTTTCACTTCGTTTATTCCCTTCTCCCTCTTCGAGTTCAAGGAAACAGAAAGCCAAATCCCTAAAAATTTTGATAGATTTCCTGGTTTCAAGTGGTATCAGAGCCAGTCCTTGACAAGGTTCTCTACTACCAAGGAAAAGATCCATGGCTGCATCTTCGTGTGGTCAAGCCACTATAAATCATCCTCCCATTTTCACTGGTGCCAATTACACAGCATGGAAAAAGCGAATGAAGCAGTTCATGTGGGGCATTGATGAGGAACTTTGGCTGATCGTCCAAAACGGGCCAATTCCGATGGTTGCTGAAGAACAGCAAATATGGTCGGCAGCACAAAAGAAGAGTGCACAGCTTAATCAACGCGCGATGCATGTTCTGCAATCAGGTATGACTCCCGATGAGGCGGATCAAGTGGAAGACTGTGAGACTGCTCAACAAATCTGGATTGCGCTGGAACGCACGTATGAAGGTACATCTAACATTCGTGAATCCCGCATTGATTTACTAGTTCACGAGTATGAAGCTTTTAATATGCTCGCTGACGAATCTATTCATGAGATGTACTCCCGTTTCACCATCTTAATTAACAAAATGAAGGGATTAGGGCGTACCTTTTTGGTTAAGGACCTCAATAGAAAGATTCTTAGGTCTCTTCCTAAAGGGTGGCTGTCTAAGCGCACCGCTATTGAGGAAGCAAGAAATCTTGCTACCCTCCCTATCAACGAGTTGATAGGATCCCTTCTTAGCCATGAAAATGTCATAAAACAGGTGAACCTTGAGGATGACAAACGCAAGAAAAATCTCGCTTTTAAATCTAGGGCTGTTATATATGATTCAGGCAGTGAGTCAGAATCTGATTTTGATAAAGAATTCGCCTTAGTTAGCAAGCGTTTTCATCGCACGATGAAGTATAAGAATGATCGTCAAGCTAAGTCTGAGGGTCTGAGGCAATCTAATTATGATCGTACTAAACATGGTTCTCGAGAAAGGCTGCTTCCCCAGCAGACCGGAAATGTTGATACAGGTTACCCTGAGAAAGAACCTCAAGCTTGCTATAAATGTGGGAAGCACGGTCACATAAGAGCGCATTGTCCATTGACTCTAAAGGCGAAAGAGAAGGCCTTGAAGGCATCCTGGAGTGACTATGACTCTTAGTCCGAGTCCAAACAAATTGATGAGCAGGCGTTCATGGCATTGACACCGCCAGATGGTAAGTTTCAGTTATCGTCTTCTAAACCTAAGCAAAACTCGAACTCTGATCATGTTTGGTATCTCGATAGTGGGTGTTCACACCACATGTCCGGTAAACGTCATCTCTTCTCAGATCTCACTTCCAAAAATGGTGGTAATGTGTTGTTTGGAGATAATGGTGTGGGTAAGATAATTGGATCTGGCACCATAGGTGCTCCTCCTTTACCTGCCATACGAAACGTTCTTCTTGTGGATGGTCTGCATCATAATCTTCTGTCTATTAGTCAGTTATGTGAAAGTGGTAATCGAGTCCTTTTTGAATCCACCTACTGCATCGTTGAACGTATCCACGACAAACAAGTTGTGTTTGTTGGTAACCGGATCAACAACATGTACACCATTGATCTGCATAATCTAGATGAATTTCATGAGTTATGTTTAACAGCTTCATCACAGCAAGAAATCCTTTGGCATAGAAAGATGGGGCATCTCAGCTTTCAAAAGCTAGACCATCTCTCTAAAACCAACCTGGTTCGAGGACTACGGCCCTTAAAAGATAAGCGCGATTTCTTCTGTGATGCTTGCGTCTCAGGTAAATATAGGAAAAGAAGTTTTACACCCAAATCTGACATTACCTCTAAAGCTATGTTTGAACTTATCCACATGGATCTGTTCGGCCCTTGCAATGTCACTAGTTTGGGGGGTAAAAATTATGTGTTTGTCTTAGTAGATGACTTTTCTAGGTATACTTAGGTCAACTTTCTTACTCATAAAGATGATACTGTCCATAGTTTCAAAACTTTTGTTGCTTTATTTGCTGGGAAAATTAGATCCATTCGCAATGATAATGGTGGGGAATTCATATCCGATGAATTCGAAATCATTTGCAATGAGGCTGGGATCATACACACCTTTTCTGCCCCTCGCACTCCCCAACAAAATGGGGTAGTAGAGAGGAAGAATCGAACTCTAATTGAGTGTGCTCGTACTATGCTCCTTGAGTATAATCTGCCTAAGTTCTTTTGGGGAGAGGCTGTAAATACAGCTTGTCATGTTTTGAATCATGTTCTTGTTCGTAAAGGTCTAAATAAAACTCCCTACGAGATCTTCAAATCTAAAACACCTAATATCTCGTACTTTCATCCATTTGGATGGTGCTGCTATGTTTTAAACACAAGAGATAAATTAGGGAAATTTGATTCCAAGTCTGATAAAGCTATTTCCCTTGGATACTCAGTCAAGGGGCAAGCTTACCGTGTTTATAACAAACGCACTAAAAAGGTTGAAGAATCGGTTCATGTAATCTTTCATGACCCTGATTTACCTGAAAGTGCTACAGCTGATAGTGTTCCTATGTTTGATTTACTTGAAATGACTCACAGATCCGAGATGCAGAATGATTCTCCCAGTCAGACTACCTCTACAACTCCACCATTGTCTCTCGCCTCGCCTACCGAAACAAGCTCACATGATGATCTCACTCCCGTTGAGACAGCGCCAGCTCCCACTCTACACATTCAGCGACGCCATTCGGTAAATCAAGTCATTGGTGAGCTAACTGACGGATTGCGTACCCGAGGTAAGTACAAAACAGGTCAGTATGCATTTATTTCTCAGCATGAGCCCAAAAATTAGAAAGAAGCTTTAAAAGATGAATACTGGAACCTTGCTATGCATGAAGAAATGAATCAATTTGAGTATTTACATGTCTGGGATCTAGTGCCTCGTCCTTTGAATCAATCGATTATTGGTACTAAATGGATTTTCATAAACAAATCTGATGAGGATGGGTTCATTACGAGAAATAAGGCTCGTTTAGTTGCCCAAGGGTATTCCCAAGAAGAGGGGGTTGATTATGACGAGACTTTTGCCCCAGTTGCTCGTATCGAGTCTATCCGTTTGTTATGTGCCTTTGCATGTTTTATGAATTTCCCTCTATTTCAAATGGACGTCAAGAGTGCGTTTTTAAACGGTGTGATTCAGGAAGAAGTGTACGTTTCACAACCACCTGGTTTTGTTGATCCAAATTTTCCTGACCATGTTTACAAGCTAAGGAAAGCGCTATATGGACTCAAACAAGCTCCACGAGCTTGGTATGAGCGTCTTACCTCTTTTCTATGTGAACAAGGTTTTTCTCAAGGATCCGTAGATAAAAACCCTTTTCATTGAACATGATTCGTCTGATCTTATTCTAGTTCAAATTTATGTAGACGACATTGTGTTTGGGTCTACCAATTCTAAGATGTGTTCTGATTTTTGTGAGGCCATGAAAGAAGTGTTTGAGATGAGCATGATGGGAGAACTTCAGTTCTTCTTTGGTCTCCAAATCAAACAGACTAGTCATGGAACCTTCATTAATCAATCAAAGTACATCTCAAGTATGCTGAGCAAATTTAATTTCCAATCCTTGAACACTGCTCCCACGCCTATGGCTGTTAACTTAAAGCTAGACAAGGACGAGACTGGTACTCCAGTTGGTGAATCCATGTACTGTGGAATGATAGGATCTCTCCTTTACCTTACTGCTAGTCGGCCAGACATTCAATTTAGTGTCTGTCTCTGTGCCCGCTTCCAATCTTGTCCCAAAGAGAGTCACCTATCAGCAGTTAAAAGGATTTTTCGTTATTTAAAAGGCACCTCAGATGTCGGGTTATGGTACCCAAAGCAAAACACCTTCGACTTAGTGGGCTATAGCGACTCTGACTTTGCTTGTAGCTTAACAGATCGTCGTAGCACCACTGGAAGTTGTCAATTCGTGGGTACCTCCTTAGTCTCCTGGTCGTGTAAAAAACAGGGGGCAGTTGCGTTATCTACTGCCGAAGCAGAATATATTGCTGCTGGGAGTACTTGTACTCAATTGCTTTGGCTGTCTTATCAATTATTAGACTACGGTTATGATTGTTCGTCAACACCCTTATTTTGCGATAATACTAGTGCCATATGCATGTCCAAGAATCCGGTTCAGCATTCCCGAACCAAGCATATTGAGGTTAAGTATCATTTTATTCGTGACTTGGTTCAATCTGGTGCTATTTCACTCCAATATATCAGCACTGAATTTCAGCTCGCTGATTTATTCACTAAGCCTCTGTCCGCTGATCGATTTACTTTCCTATGTTACGACATAGGATTGCGATCCTTATCAGCCCTGTCAGAGTAAAGGGAATCGTGCAATCGATTCTTTCCTGTTGTATTTTTTACCTTGTTCTGTTTTGGTTTATTTGTCTTGAGTGGTTCTGTTTGATTTTAGTTTCCTTGTTTGCTTTTGGTGTCGTTTGATTTTAGTTTCCTTGTGTGCTTCTGGTTTCCGCTGATTAGTGTCGTTTGATCTTAATTTTCGTGTGTGTTTCTGTTTCCCGTTGTTAGTGTTGATTGATTTCTCTTGCCCTTTCTTCTTCCTTTTTGCTGCTTTCGTCTAGCCTTTTTAAGTCCTTCCTGTCGAGCCTTTCCCTTCATCCGACCCTGTCCAATTTTTTCCTCCCGTCCCCTTGCAACTATGGCTTATGCTTTTGCCCTCACCTTCTCTGGTACTCTCTTTCATGAGCCGATTCCCATCAATTTCCACTGCCATTCCCAGTCCTTTGCCTCTCGCCAGATTTCTCCATCTCGTGATATTCCCCTGTCTGATTTCATTGACCTTGGTCTTGATTTCCGCCACCTTGTCAACAACCTTGGATGGGGATTCTTACTTGATGATGCACCCACACTGGTGTGCCCTGCTGCAGTCCGGTTGTTCTACTCAAACTTGCGCCACTTTGGCTTTCACTCTCGCACTTAGACTTCGCTAGTGGCTGGGCATCTTATGACCCTGCCGGCTGCTGACATCGGTAATCTTCTTCACTTTCCTGATATCAGAGAAAATCTGGCTGACGTCTCTGAATTCGGACTGTTCAACTTCAACCTCGCTGAAGAAGCTGAACGTCTCTCAGGGTTTCTACCCGGACCAGATGGTACAATTCCCTCAGCGGTGCTACTTCCTACTCTGCAGGTTTTTCATTACTATCTCTCCCGAGTGTTCTTACCTCGTCCAAACATGCTCGATCGGATTACTCCTCTGGATGTTTGGATTATGAACCATGCCATCGCTGCTGTTCCTCTTGACTATTCTCAGCTGTTTTTTGGGGCCCTCATTCCTTTTGTCGATCACAATTTTATGGCCCCGCTTCCTTTTGCGGCTCGCATCACTCAGCTCATGTTGGCCTTGCCTATATCCCTCTCCTGGTTTCGCACGGAGTCTCCCTCCCTGTGGCTTACTGTTGATGACGTACTTGACGAGCTGGAGATTGCGATTGAGGGGGAGGAGCTTCCCATCAATGTGATCTGGATATCCGACTCTGATTCTGATTCAGACTCTGATTCTGGTGACGGTGACGATGCTGGTGACACAATGCTGGAGCCATTTGCAGTTGCTCTTCAAGAACTCTATGGATCTGACTCCGAGGAAGATCTCTTTTAATTTTGTGGGGGGAGTTTAGTTTTGAGAGTTGTTGCTGTGAACAGTTATGTTTGGCTGTTTTTTTTTTGGGCTCAGAGAGCTTTAAACTGTTGTCTGGTTTGGTTTTTGACTCTTGGTTGAAAGTTTTGGTCGTGGATTTCTTTCGTGCTCTCTCATGTGGGTCTTTTGCTTGAATTTCTCTTGTAGGTATATCGACAATCTCAATCTCCAACTTAGGGGGAGATTGTTGAAAGAAGCGCAGCTAAAGTTGAAGATTCGCTTGCCGCTGACCGTTGAGGAATTAGAGGATTCAGAAATGGAAAGCCCAAGAAGCACCTTCCTTCTTTGGAAAGCAACGGCTATTTCATGGTTCTATATATTGAGTCGTCATTTCCTCTGTAAAAGCACTTAGAAAGATAGTGGTACAAGACTATTGGAATTTCTGAGGGTTTCTGCAACTGGAGGTATAGGAATCAGTTGCTGGTGGTGGGTTACAAATCTGGGATTGGATTCGGGTCTTCTTCTCTTTGTTTGTGTTTTGTAATTTTGTTGTTCTTTTGATAGGAAAAAATCAATAAAAAAGAGTCTCTCGAAGTGTAGCAGGTGCTATCTCCGGGACGAGGACTGACCCGTAGATTGGGGAACCTCGTTAAAATCCTTGTGTTCTATGTATGTTATCTCTGCTTCACCTTTGCTTGTGTGTTTAGTCTCCTTGCTCTGTTTTTGCCAAAGTCTCTGCTTCTAAGGACTCTGTCCAAGGAAGAAGAAGAGATCAGCTAAGCAGATCAAGGATCTCGGTGGGCTTAACTTTCTCTAAGCCCAAACCTGTTTTGTCATCTTTTACTTCCCTCAAAGTGGACTTCCTTCTATCTTGTTGTGGGCTTTGCTTTCTTAAGCCCATTTCGTCCCAAACAGAAGAAGAAGCCTCTGTCTTCTTACTTTGTCTTTCACTTCGTTTATTCCCTTCTCCCTCTTCGAGTTCAAGGAAACAGAAAGCCAAATCCCTAAAAATTTCGATCGATTTCCTGGTTTCATGATTCTCTGTCAAAGAGCTCTAGAATCATTGATATGTCCTACCTTGGAGCACATGATTGATTCTCTGTCAACTTTATTATTGAGCTCTAGAATCATTGTTGCATCAGCTACATTGGAATCGGCCCATTTGTTCCAAAATCCTTCTTAAGATGTTGCAGCAAATTCAGTTTCAATTGTAGAAAGAATGACTTTTGGTTGTTTCTTTGAGGCACAAGAAATAGACCTCACTTGCTAGAAAAAACAGATAACCGCTAGCTCTCTTTCGAACATTAAAATCACCGCCAGTGTAGCTGGATAGACATCGATTTTCATTCATTTTTCGGTACCAAATTTAATAACTTATTATGGCCTTTAGATACCTTAGGATCCTCTTAGCAACAAGCATATATTGTCAAGCCTGGTGTCTCCATAAACATGCTAAGTAAACACATTGAATACAATATGTCATCCACTTGAATATCATCTTCAACCTTAGACAGCTTTGCCCCATAAACCATGGGATTCTTCACAAAATTGCATTCAAGCAAACTAAAATTCTCATGCACTTCTCTCATGTATGTATGTTGATTAATGAATATTCTAGACTCACTTTGATGCACCTCAATTCTCAAAAAAAATATTTCATTCTTCTCAATGTTATTTCAAATTCAGACTGCATAGATCTTTTAAACTCTTCAACAATAAACTCAAGACTGATGTCGGTGTACATTAAATCATCAACATGAAGGCTGACCAAAATAATTTCACTCGCAGATCACTTTATGAACAATGTATGTTCATGATCACTTCTCTCGAAGCTAATTTCCATGAAATAAGCTTCAATTTTTGTGTACTACACTTTTGGAGTTTTTAACCCATAAAAAGCTTTTCTGAGCTTATAAATTTGCTTTTCATCAAATTGGTATATCGGAAACCCATGATAGGAAACTAGTGCTAGGTGTGTCCTGATAGTGTCTCACTTTGACACTGTTGCAAAGACCTCTGTGTGATCAATCCCATGCCTCCAAGCATACTCTTTTGCCACAAACATTGCCTCGTGATTGTCCATAGAACTATCTTCCTTGAGCTTAGTTCTGAAAATCCATTTCACTCCAATAGGAAAGACACCTTCAGAAGATGTTGTTAGAATCCAAGTTGCATTCTTTTTAATGCCTATCATGTCCTGCTTCATTGCTTCTCTCCACTTATCCTCATTTACTGCCTCTTCGAAGGTATACGATAATCATTGACAGTCACCATTTCCAAGTAACCCATGTTTGCAAAATAGGTGCAGTTATAGATTGCTATTTACCATGTAGATGTCTTACCGTAAGACCTAATCCACCACTTGGAAGGCCTAGCACATCATGATTAGAGTCATCTTCGTCCTCTCCTAAATCTTGATTTTTTGGTATCGAACTTCATGTAGAACGTAGAACCAATAACATTTGTTGGTGTGGAAAGACTAGGAGGTGGTGCTACAACTACGGTTTCTACTAGAATTTTTCGTGCAATAGACTCTTCCTTATCTTCAGATTTAGACCATGGATTTTTAGTGCCATTAAACATCACTTAGTCAACGCAGACTGTGTGTTCGAAATTCCAAGTGCAATCTTTATCTTCATAAAAAATAAACCCCGTTTATCATCGCTTTCTTTGCAATAGCTGATAGGATTGTAAAGCTTGTAAGCCTTAGACTTGGTGGAAATGCCTAAGAACTGAAACTTTACACTCCTATCATCCATTTTTCTTCTTTGTTGATCATTTAAGTGTACATAAGCCACTCATCCAAAGACTTTAAAATGTCCAACAAAAGGAGGTTTATTAGTCCAAAGTTCTTGCGGTGTCTTGCATGCATTGCTTGTGGTTGAACTTCTGTTTAGAGCATATGTAGTCAAGTAACCGCCTAAGGCCATAACATTGTAGGAATTTTAGTGTCTGCTAATGAACGCCAGACCGTATGTTATTATGGCTCTGTTCGTGCACGCACACTTAAAACTTCTCTAGCATCATCATATTCATATAAATAAGCTTTTTTCCACGAGTTCGTGTGAATAAGTTTTAGAGCACCTAATTTCAATAACATTTTGATAATTCTCCCGACGAGGGAGCTAATTATCAGTATTTATTTTTCATAAAATTCACAAATTATATAACTAAATATTAAATATTGAGAAAGGACTATATATAGCCCAACCTAAACTACACATTCTCCTAGGGATGGCAACAAAACCCGAACCCACGGGTACCCACCCGACCCGGTCAACGCGGGTAAAATCCGTGTTGACGGGTTTTGGGCCGGGTTTGGGTTTAAACCCGTTCACTATTCACCGGGTTGGGTTTGGGTTTAGGTAAACCCGGCCCGTGGGTACCCGCCCACCCATATAATTAATTTTTTCGGTATATTTAATATTCTAAACAACTAACCTTATTTATGTTTGTGGAGACATGTCTAATTTTTTCTTTTTAATTGTGTAGAATGAAGTTGATGTTATGGAGTGGAGAGTAAAGAAACTTAATTGAAAGGAAGAAGCTTTCAATTAAACATGTTATTTATAGATAATTTGTGATTTGCTTCAATTTTCTTGAGTTTTCTATATTGGTGTTGAACAATTTGTATAGTAATTTGTGACTTGCTTGAATTTTCTAGAATTGTGTTTTATATATGGATAATTTGTATTGAGAGATTGATATTTGACTTTAATTTTGATAAGAACTTGTAATTGTAAATTTTTTACGACAAAACCCGTGGGTACCCATGAACCCGCGGATACCCAACGGGTTGAGTTTGAGTTTTTCAAACCCAGTGGGTTTTACCCCGAGTTTTTTTCAAAGATAAACCCATGGGTTTGGATTTGAGTTTGGCAAAACCCGACCCAACCCAACACATTGCCATGATTCTCCGCAACTAATTATAGCTAAAAGTTCATATGGTCGGTATATTGTGTAGTCCCACTTCCAACAAAGAGATCAAGAGTTTCATGCCCCACACATCTCCATTATTAAAGAGAATAAAGGTATAGCTTTTAATCTCTTGAAATTTGTGTGGAATTGTTGACCAACTTGGGCATGAAAGTGTTGAAATGGGGGGAAAAAAACCCTGTACATATGTATCCTTGTTGCATGTACTATTTGAGTAGTGCAATGAAAGTACTTCCAATATGTCCATGATTCATGTGTTGTGTTTCTTATACAAGAAATATCAACTTTATTTCCAACTTCCAATACTATTTAGTTACATGAAAACTGAACTTTATTAATACGTTCAATATAACGTCAAAAATATTGGTTCAGTTATTGACATATATTAAACTTACAAATGATTAGGCAACAAAATCTATTACGACAATAATGTAAAGAGAAAGAACTTCGATTTTGATTTGCTGGTTCATATTCCTGCATAGCCCTCAAACATATAGGGAATTATATTCTTGAAATATTTTGAACATCTAGAAAAAAGTTTACATTTAGAGAAAAGTTTTGGGTTCGACTTCAAAGAACTGTATGACCCATCCATTACAACTTTGTACACATTATTGATGTTCCCAACACTATAAACCGCCAAGTGAGAGTGGAACAAAACATGTTTCGTCATGATTCATGCGTGCTTGAAAAGTAGATCAAAACATCTTTAATTTTTTGTTAGAATAATCAAAGCATATCTGATTACTCATTACGAAGGATAGTATATATATATAATACCAAATGGTGTACTATAAGTATATCACATTTCGAATCGTCTGATCGTTGGATTTACTTCAATAAATTAGAATTGTGGATATTTATTTAGTTTAAAATTCTTCTTAGGATTTGAATTTGATAACTTGAGGTCAGAAGTTTATTCATTATCATATTTGAAACTAAATTTAATTTATGTCTTAAATAATATCTTATTAGGAATACCAGACTTATGACGTAGTCCATGAATATATATGGCCATCATCTGTGGTATTTGCCTAAATACATAGAAATGTCGGGCAGTTGGGTCAATCTGCTTGACTAATAATCACTAGGTCGTACCACATGATAACAGAAAAATGCCAAATTCCGGTAGCAATAGAAAAATATTTGACGGAAAGATGACAAAATGAAGCATACATTTATTAACAAATATCTTACCGAATCTCATTAATTATTTGGTAGCTGTGCGTACTATATAAGGTCAGCCATATATACAGAACCAAATTTGTACATAATAAAAGAATACAACATGGACTATAAAAAAATAAAATAAAAAAGGAAAGCCATAATGTTGTGCTCGGGCGAGGTGGAACAATTCAAAGGCCGGGACATTTCTTGACTATCTCTCTCTGACTTGGCCGATATCCGCGTAAAATCAGGCTTTGATTGATTGAACGATTCCCGCCAACAAAGAATTGCAGAAGACAAGTTTCAATGGAGATGACAAAGATATAAATCATTAAATTCATAAATACCATGCACCTGTATTGACTATTGATATATAATTATGAAATATGTATGTTCATGACGCGCATGGTACGTAATCGAATCATGTTCATCGAAATATTGAGATATCAACCACGCATCCAGAAGCCAATTAAGAAAGGAAGACAAATGAAGGAGGGAGAGAGAGGGAGTGAGAGAAGGAGGTATGCTTGGCTCCGGGTACGCCACCGGCAACTGCCAATCCGACGCTGGGAGAGGGAGGTTTGCTAGTGGCATACAGGGAGCCAGGCATAACCAAACACACCACTTTACCATTTCCATTTACGCCATGCCATGGACGACGACGGTTTCGCATTCGCAGAGAGAGGAGAATGAGAAACCAAGGGTTTGAGGAAGGTGGTGTATGGACAGAAGAAGAATGAGCGAGCGAGTGAGCGAGTGAGTGAGTGAGTGAGTGAGTGAGTGATTTTCGTTCATGTGTGTGTCGCTATATATATACATACATAGACGTCCGTCCGTCCGTCCGTCCGTCCATGTGTGTATGGTAAAAGTGGAGAGGGTGGTGCCGATAGGCTGTCTGCAGCTTTAACTTTGGCGTGGATTCACATTCTTATTAAAATTAATTGATTTTTAGAGGGATTTTCTTGCCATATGTACAAGAGCGGTAATATACTATGGGAAGAAATGTGCATGCCATGTACGACAAATACGATACAGCCCATCATCATCCATTCTTTCCATACAAGGACAGCACAAAAGGGAAAGCAAAAGCAAAAAATACTATTCTCTCTCTGATATTAAAAAAAAAAAAAGAGGGTGGGAAAAGAAAAGAAAAGAAAAAGGAAAAGATACTAACGAGTCAGGTCGGGGAGAAAGAGAGACAGAGATTCGCAGATTGTTCGTTGAACGATATTATTATCATCATCGTCCTTTTGGGGTGGGGTGGGGTTCACGCTGGATTTTCAGGCAGCACAGGACTCAGGAGGGTAACGCGGTTGTTGAAGGGTTTGGTGGTTTTGTATTCTGCTCCTATATATGTTGTTTTGTGTTTGTCGGCACTACATTCGATGGCTACCAAGAGACAATACCAAAGTGAATGCCCAAGTTAACAAAAAAAAAAAAATGAGATTTATGTGTTTCTTTGCTTACGTTAATTATCTACAACGACTTTGTATTTACGATGAATTTGCTGAGGAGTTCTTCGGAATTTTTCGTTTCGACATCACATTTTGCTATGCCAAAATATTAGTAATGACAATGGAAGAGCTTTGTAAAGTATAGGGTAACTATCAACCACACTCTTATCAAACTATCCGGTCATTTTGATACCTAACAATAAATTAGAAGTCCTTTGTTTGTATCCCGCTAATTTTATAAAATTTTGATTTTCATTTATGATAGGGTTGGGGATTTCTTTTCTTTTTGTAGAAGGTCAAGTAAGGAAAGGGAATTAGTTTTGATATTGTATTTGTATTGCAGGGAAGTATCTCAATCAAAAGGCAAAGTATTTGAACAAGGAGGCAAGTATTCAAACCAAGAAGCTAGTTGTTGCAATCATGGAGGAAGTATAAAACTGGAAGGCTGGTGTTACGGACATTGGTTTAAGTGATTTTTAGTTTATAATCTCTTTCTTATAGCTTTGAGCTTTGTGAGGAAGAGAGGAATTTGAATTCAGTTATGCTACTTTAAATGGTTGAATCGCACATAAGGGATTCAAGACGTAAGTATTAGACTGAACTCGACTTTCTTATGTAATCTTCGTGACTTTCTTATGTAATCTTCGTACCCCTATCTATTTATGTGCTCTGTTTGAAGCATCTTTGTTTTACAAGCAATCAAGGAGGTGGGATGCAACATTAGCGAAAGTTTGAAGACGACTGGCCACTATGGGTCAGGGATGAGTGAAGTGGGCCGTGCAACTAAGCATTGGCCGACGTTTGAAATCGAGCTCATCTCAGTCTTCATCAACAAAGGCAAATCGAAAAATCTATTTTAACCGATTGTCTTCGTCATCATTCTGATTCGCTGGCTCTTCTTCCTTTTCAGTTACTCCTTCTTCATTCGCATCTCACCTTCACTATTGTTAGAGTTTTCATATTGACGTTTCTTTTATGAACAATGTAATGTCTTGATATGTGTGCTATATTTTAATTTAAAAAAATTATTGTTACGCCATGCCTCCATGGCTACTAATTACTAGCAATATTTACTAAACGTTGTACAACCATATCAAACATTATACTAAAAAAATTAGCGATAGAATATTTTATACTGAAATCATAACTATTCCATACAACTAAAATCACATATCGATATAAACTCCACTAAAATATTTTTATTTTATTTTATTTCGAACCACTGATATCCTACAAACGCAATTATTTGACCAAAAGTACGAAACCCAGTCAGCCAATGCCCACGCCAACCCCAGTCGCCTGCTTTTCCATTACTCTCAAATGCCCTAACCCTAACCCTACATTCTCTCGCTATCCCTTTTTTCTTGCTTTTCTGACGAGACAAAAGCGAATATAAAGTGTTCCGACTCACTACTCTACCCTGTCTCTACTATGGTGTTATGGGCGTAATACAGTAGTTCTAAGGGTTATGCTGATTTTTTTGTCTTTAATAGCAGACTGTCGACGAGTTTTAGGTTGGTATGGTATGGATCAGTTGGAGACTTGGAGTAACTGCTACCGCGCCGATGCAGAGTGAATTGCTTTCTAACTTGTTTGTAACATGAAAATAAATAGCTGCTAAAGTGTCGGTCGGGACCAGAATCAGATCAGGGGCGCAAACAAAGCCCTTATTAGATCTCCACCAATCCGCTAAAAGAGTCAACAAAATTGGTGTCAATGCATCTGTTAGCAGCTCGTAGCTAGCCGAAGCCGATTGACCACACAATCCACATGTTATGTTCATCATATCTTTGACACACCCACGATAGATGGAATCATAGTTTATTCTATGTGTTATATTAGAATAGTGAGAATCCGAACACGAGTATTTTCGAAAACTATTATTCTCATAATAACTCAAGTGATTAGTGGAGCTCCAAATATAAGTCTTATACTTAGTTCTCAAGATTTAGTATATCAATAAGACTGGTCACCAACCATTTATGGTGGTGAACGGCTATTTGCCGCCAATCAAATTGCTTTTTGCTGCCAACAAAAAAAAAAAAAATTGAATTCAAAATTTGAATTCTCCCTTCCTTCCCTTCCTATAAATTCGAATACCATAACATTTGACTCATTCCAACAAAAACATTTTTGTCGACGAGCCCAGTGCCTCCGTCGCCGGCCAACCTCCCGTCGTCCTCAATCGTCGGAAAACAAGTAAGTTTACTTTTTCCGGCAAGTTTTTCAATTTTCCGGCAATTTTTTCCAGTTTTCCGGCGAAAAACACGGTGGGTCGAAAAAAATTTGTGGCCGGAACGCCGCCGGGCCGAAAGAATTTTTCGGCCGGTCGCCGAACGCGCCGCTGTAAATTTTTCCGGCGGCGCGTTCGGCGACCGGCCGAAAAAAATTTGCGGCCGGAACGCCGCCGGGCCGAAAGAATTTTTCGGCCGGGCTTCGCGCCGGCCGCAAAAAAAATTCGGCCCGGCGGCGCACCGGCCACAAGATTTTTTCGGCCCGGCGGCGCGCCGGCCGCAATTTTTTTTCGGCCCACCGTGTTTTTCGCCGGAAAATTGAAAAACTTGCCGGAAAAAGTAAACTTACTTGTTTTCCGACGATTGAGGACGACGGGAGGTTGGCCGGCGACGGAGGATGGTGCCGGCGACGGAGGCACTGGGCTTTCCCGATGGTTTTCCGACGACTTTTCCGGCGAGCGTCGATTTTTTCTGATTCAATACATTTTCTGAAAGTTGAATATGTTGTAGATTGTGAAACTTCTTAACCAAGGATGTACATATATACTTTTTTTTTGTTTTTTTTTAGTTGGCGGCAAATAGCAATTTGTTTGGCGGCAAATAGCAAGCCCCTGGTGGTGTAGCTACTATATCAGTATATTATCCATTATACATATTATCTTATTGTATCATTGTTTTAGGTATGTAGCCGTTAATTAAATCAGGATTACACTACTAAATTTCATCCAACTGGCTTATTTTTTTGTGAAATATCATGCATGTAACCATTTTATACACAACATGTAAACATGCAATATGATATATTAAACACCCCTTGAAAAAGAAAAAGTAAAGCACATACATACAGGTTCAAATGGTAAGTGAAACTCATAGTATAAATTAAATATTTTGTATATTTTATAATTGAGTAGTTTTTTACTGGGGTGACACGGAACAATGTAAACAGTAGCACCAAAACATATGCTTGGCAGTTAGGGGTGCAAATTTAATGGGGTGTAAGTTGAGAGAAAAGTTGTATGTGGTGTAAATTGGTGGGGTTTAAGTGGAAGAAAAATTGTTGTTTGGAATGAAAAAGTGGAGGTGCGAATAACTTGAAAAGTAAGTAAATTATATTATTATAAAACAGGTTAATTTATAAAATATTAACTCAAAATAAATAAATTACATATAATAACCATAAACATTAATAAATATAACTACTCCATATTTCTAACTCAAGCATTGATTTATCTACATGGTAGTTAAATCGGTGCAGCGGCGGATCTAGGGGGATGCCCCGGGGCCACGGTCCAGCCCTTCCCGGATTCAAAGCTCGTATAGTACTTATAAATTTTAGATTTTGAGTATATATTTCAATGCTTATAGAGTTACGGTCCAGTGCTCTAACCTGTTCTGGATCCACTGCCGAACCAGTGTAAAACTGACATATCAAATTAAGTTCAACCATAAGTGATCATCCTACAAGATTCTCAACTTCTCATTTCCCGGTTAACCCATGTTTTGCTCCACTTACCTCCTACCAAACCAACTTTTTATATAATTCTTCCCACACACAAACTGATTCCTTCCCCGTTCTTTCTCTGTCGAATCAGGAGCCAGCAATTCTTGATCAATAATGCGCTCTGCAACTGCACTTTTGGACAAAGAATCTGGATTCCCTTTTTTTGGCCCAATCCCCACTAACCCATATTACCCATCCATCTCAAAAGTATCCAACCCTTTGTTCCCATATTAACTCTAACCACCTCAACTGACAAATTTCCATATACAAATATAATAATCCCACTTTCTTTTCCCCTTTCCCAGCACTCATCCATTGGCTTTCATTTCTTGTCGTTGCTTTATATCTTGTGTGTATGTTTTTTTGCTTTTTTATGTTCAAAATCAAAAGTGCATGTGCTGCCCAGCATAGATCATCAGTTGGTTGCGGGTTCATCTCCAACTGTTCACCTACCAAACGAATGTGTTTGCATGTAAATGTAATCATAAATTTGTTTGTTAACTAATTAGTTCAACCACAAGCACGTAAGTGGACGTCCAAAAGCCAACAGAGATAGGGTTTAGCTGTTTTGATACCTTTCATGTCCTCGATTGATACATCAGAGAAAGAGTGACATGATGACCCATATGTGTAAATTAAGTCACCAATGTACCTTTCATGAGCGTGTAATGTATAAACTAATTTATGGTTTAATGCTTACAATTTACTGATAGCTAAACTCGTTTAGTGTTTTTTTACTCTTATATCTTTTTCAATAGTGTTTAAGCCCGTTTGAGTACTGGGTTGAGGATCTGTTAGGGGATTTTTGGCTGATGCTGCAGTGATTATCGATTTGAGGTGGCCCGAGTTGATTTTGGCAATAAAGAAGGTGGGGTGGAGGAGAGGTGGTCTAGAGAATTGATGAGGATGGTCAGGAGAGAGTATCAAGGATGATGCTTAGAAAATGTGGAAAGAGAGAATAAAGGGACTAGACACATGAGGCGAATCAGGCTTGAATTGAGGAGAATTTTTGAAGTGTTTGTTGTGAATATTTCTTATTCCATATCTGTTTTTCTTTGAGTTCCATTTCGCTATTTATACTAGAGGGATCAGGTCAATTATTATTAATGCTTTGTTCGGACACCTCAAGTCATACTCCGACGGTGTGAGCGAACTAAATAAACGTTCAGGCACACCCCTATTTGTTGTATTTCTGATTGTTCTCTTAAGTGGACTCAATGTCCTTATTTCCTCGAAGTGGCCAAGGTCTTTTTTTGTGGGTGGAGGGGGGGGGGGGGGGGCAAGGGAATCTTCTTTCCGATTTTGAAAGCTATCTCGAGTAACCATTGTCCCTCACTGAGTTACGCTTGGGTTCAATCGCTCCTTGTGCCCTTTTGGGCGGATGTCGGGTTGGTTCTCGAGTTTGGACAACTGGGCACACTTTAGCCGCTAGTTGGACTTGGTCCAGATACGTCGGGCCTAACAGATAATATTTGATTTTATTTACTTTCCCATGCCAAGTTGAGCACGAGAGATGGTTCATATTGATATACATCCTAAGTTCCTAACATTTGATTGATGTGGAAACTAAAAAATCTGTAATATAACTACTAAATTATGGGTAGGAGATACCTATAGTTTCCTTTAAGAAAACAAGACTTCTTTTCTGTCGATGGACACTTTTCCAGGTTTCATAATTAAAGAACACAATGCAATGCTGGACCCAAGGCGAAGAATTTGGCATAAACAAAGAGCGCCCTAAACCCAAAACATCATCATGTTGCGAGACTAATTGTGCCCTTAGTGTCCATCACGGAACTTACTTTTTCCCAAGTTGGTGTGAAGTGTTCAATTTGTAATAGTTGCTTTTTGAAAAAAATTATCGCATAGAAACTTAGAAAGTAGCTGTAGGAGATGTGAAGTGTTGAAACTATCTCTATGTTCTTGCTACTTTGAGATTCCATTTTGCACTAGTACATTTCCATTTCCATCCCTAGATCAAGATTTTATATTCATATTTCAGAGACGAGATGACTAAGCGAGGAAGATGTGATAACATTAAGCCACGGGAGAGACCGAATTAAAGAGTAATTTGTTTTTTATGAGCTTTCTAAGTAGTTATAAGAGTTGCAATAGTATTATACATGTAGGTCTTGTATAAAAAAGGTCATTCACTTTCGACCAAAAAATTTAATTTAGATTTCGATGGTGTAGCTCAAAGTTCCACCGTTTACTACCTGCCACCTATCATAATTTGTGGACACCATCATTCTTTTACTTCGCCCTTTTTCTTTTGAGCAACAATGTATTACATCATCTCTTACCTCTAATAGTTGTCCTAGGCTACTCCTATCAATGTTGGAAGTTTGTAATTATATTTTGTGGATATAAAGTGTGAAACAAACACTTTTGACCGATGAAATTGTGACTTGGCTGCATCATGAAAAAACTTTTGGTCTGAAACATCGAACCCGATCTATCTGTATAGACATGTACAGAAGAACCACATAAACTTCTTTTTCTTTTGGCGTGACAATGATGAGAAAACAGATATTTCGCATCAAGTTTCTATTCTCCGGAGAATATCATAGACAATGATGAGAAATGAAACCCATCATTCGATCCAAAAGAAAGCCCATAAAATTGAAAGCCCAAATCCGTCACATGATTAACATTCGTCCAAAAGCTTGGGTTAGTTTTGTTCCGAGGCTTCAGGCCCAATAATTACGGCCCAGGATTGCATCCAATTAACCATATCCGGTTCCACTAAATGAAAGTAAGAAATAAGTCCAAGTGTATCGCAAATCGCCGGTTGGCTCCTTTTCTCTCCATTTCGCCAATGAGGAATCAGACAAAGATGGCGATCCTTGTGTTGGCAGTTTCTTGTTCGAACCGATGCTTACAGCAGCTTTGTGATACCTCCCCACTAGATGCCATGCCGGATTCTACAACCATTTCCATGGCGTTCTCTTCTTTTTCTTCGACTCTTCCTCCTCGACTCCGCTGCCCCGCTGTCTCGTCCTTCTCGGCTCTGCTTTTGCCGCCTCCTCTCCTCCTCCCACATTCAGCTCCGATTCCGACAAAATGAAGCCCCCCGCCGATAAATCAATTCCTCCGGTAACGTGTAATTGCTAATTCCGAGTATAATTCTTATGCTATCTTTACTGGTTGGTTTCCAATTCCGTAGCTCTTCCACTTTGCAGGGACCGTATGTCCGGACTCGAGAAGCTCCGGTGTTTCTCGGACTTCGGAAAGGCAACGACGCGCTGACGAGCGCTAGGGCTCGGTCTCCGACCCCGAAATCCGAGAGTGGAAGCCGTAGTGGAAGCAGCTCCGGAAGTCCGCCGGCGAATTCTCCTCGATTTTCATCGGATGTTGCTAACCGAGTTCCGATTCCAAGTGGTGGGAAATTGGTTGCGGTGAGAAGCTCGACGGAGGAGGCTTCGGCCGCCGCTGCGGCGGAGGATATTGTTTTCGACATCAAAACGGTTCGACGCTCCTCGTCGCGGAAGCTATCATCAGGTAGTAAGGAAACCGCTTCGTCTGGGCTCCCACGGTCTCGCTCTTACATCGATTCTAGCACCAGAAGCGATCCAGGCATTCAGCCCAAGCTCCCGAGCAAGGAAAACACTTCGTCTCGACTCTCCAGGTCGGCTTCCTACAATCCGAGCGTCGATTCAAGCGGTACAGATGATTCAGGTAGTGAATCCAAGCGCCGTCCAAGCAAGGAACCCGCTTCTGCCGCCGGCATCCCAAGGCCGCGTTCGTCCAAATTGAGTGCCGATGCGAGCAGCACAGACGACTCAGGGAATGAATCCAAGCGCCGGAGTAAGGAAACCACTTCCCCCGGACTCCCTAGGTCTCGTTCTCACAGCGTGAGCAGCGAGTTAAGAGGCAGCAGAAATGATTCAGGGAGTGAATCTTCTTCGTCTGGAGTCCGAAGGTCTCGCTCGTACAATTCGCCTGGCGGTTCAAGTGGCACCAACGATTCACAGAATGAATCTAAGCCATCTGCGGTGGAAGCATCACGCGATAATCCTGGAAGATCCTTTCATCTCAGCGAAAGCAAGCCAATCCCATCAAAGCTTCCACTCCCTCAGTCAGCAGCATCATTCTACAAAGGCTTTTCCCCGCAGCTGTGCCAAGTAGTGGAGTCGTGTGAAAGTATTAAGAGGGTGAATCAGTACTTGAAATCTAGGAAGGATGATGTTCGAGGTGGTGTGCCTGGGAAGTTCTTGCAGGCCGTAATTGGCCAAGACATGCCTGGTAATGTGTTAAATTATTCTAGGCAAAGCTGGCAACCAAATATGAGCAAGGTTCACCATGCTTATACGTTGAGTTTGTGTGTGCAGGTATTGGATCGATTGCTTCAACTATTCTGTATGCCTTCTACTTGCACGAAACACTTGGGAATGACCAATTATGTACTGTGCCTGTCATCAATATGAAGAGGGCTGACTTAGCATCTCACCCTGAAATAAGCTGGTTGCTAGATTCATGCCAACTTGACGAGTCATCATTGATTTTTGTGGATGAGGTGTGCGTCGTTAAACTACTAAAACATGCTGCTGAAATGACCATCAAGTTAGAAAACTGACTGACCATTTTTCTGGAATTGAATTTTTGAGCAGATTGACCTGCATTACTATGATCTTTTCGGGAGTCTTAAGGTTGTTCTGATCGGCGGACACAAACTCGCTACAAAGCAAGAGGTTCCAAATTCATTGATTTAACAAGACAAGCCATAGTTTTATTGTCTCAGCCGTAAGCCAGACATGATGTTTAACTGTATCCCCGTACATGTAACAGGCACTAAAGGGAGCTGTGGTTGAAGTATTTCATTGCAGAAAGGTGGCCTTATTATATATTAAAGGATGCCTCTTCACAGAGATCCCCTTTTTTCTAGAGGTTCTGAATTTCTGAAGCACATAAATTTCCTGTGTTTCAGGCCGAGTCTTTGTACCCCGGGGTTCAGCTTGTAACTGGGTCTGAGGTAAGCTTTAATCGACCATGCTGCTCAAGCTATCTGCTTTCGACTTCAGGGGCACTATTAACTTGTAGCACCAAGCGAAAACACTTATTTGGTGGGACACTCCCTTTTAGTTGCCATACATATCCCAGTATCCAACATGTACCAGATGTTCGAAAAGTGAAGTTTGAAAATAGGTGGTGCTTATTTTCCTAAAGAAAGTAATCCACCAAGAACATAGCTATACGGATGACTCTTATTGTTGCTTGTTTGCAACATCTTACTGTTATCTTCTCATGGTAAACCCAATATGATTAAGTTCCTGCGTACTGCAGAATGACTCCTGCTGTACTGTGATCGCGGAGAAGTTTGTTCTATGGTCCCCAGAGACTTTAGCTGGGCTGGGGTTTAGCAGGCTTTTGGTATGTGCTACTACTGAGTTCAATTGAGATAGCAGAGCAGTAGAGTAGCTACTCAAATTTTGTCTCATCATTGGATATTGAAGTTAACTTTCTCCTCCCCGCTTATTTTAATTTGGACTTTATAGCTTTGACCAGCATTTTGCTCTCGACTTAGATTTTTCTTTTCGTTCTTTCATAAAGCTAGCAGGCATCCTGTTAGATACTGGAAATCTTTCCAAAGCACAATGTAGCTCCAAAGACAAATATATGGCCACCTTGTTGATCAGTGGTGCTGGCCACTACGGGTTCAATGGTCTTTACCAGATATGTATGCCTGCTCTGGCTCTACCAATATGCTTCACTCAATTTATTCTTCTGCTTAGGCCTTAGCTGAGCTCGAGACTCTTTATTGTGCTAAAGGCCTAGTGTTGACATCACCAAATGTTTATGCATATGCAGTGAGACAGCAGAAGCACGATGTGCCTCATAATCTGAAAGCATTTGAAGTGCTGCAGAAGGATTTCAAGAAGTGGGCTAGAGCTGGTATGAACTTACTACAAGTCTCCTTGATTTGCTTAATCTGCAACTCTTTCCTGGTAGCATACTTTTAAACCATTACCTGTTGTTGATTATACTCACCTTCCTCAGCCTCTAGTTCGTTAGATGACCCTACTTTCAACAGTCTGCTCTTGCATATTCAAGCCCCCTTGTAACAACAACATTCTTTTGACAGCTAAATTGGATTCCAGCAGTTCAAAATCAATAGCTTCAAATTTTGGGATGAGTTCTACGGGCATGACAATCAAGCAACTTCTAACTCGTGAGGATTTTTCAATTGAAGCAATCAAACACTTTCTAGGTCAGTCTCTCTCATCCGCCAGTATGTAGACATCTATTTCAAATGTGAATTACACAGTTCATATCCAATGCCAAATAGTTTGTACTGTACCTCAAGACGTAAGAGTTTCTTTTTGGCTGACTGTTCTGTGTGTAACTCCAGAGTTCGAGAAACTTCGACTGCTATTGGTTGTGTCTGGCTATTACGATTCACAAAAGAACTTCAAGGTCGGAGAATGTCTCCCTTTCCTGTCGTTTCTTGTATTCAACTTCTCATCCACTTGTCAATGACTCTTCTTCATTTCCCTTCCAATCCATGAGTCCACTTCAGCGGGAGATACTAATTGTTGCTGAGTCCGCGGATGCAACCAAAAGTCTCTTGAAGTTCTTTGATGCCAACGCTTCTGAACTGCCACTCAAACCTCTTCACTCTCTAGGTTTGTCTCAATACCGCATTTTGTCTCTTTTTCCCTGCTGAATGTATTTCTTTCTGGTCTATGATCTATCATAGCTGCTGATCAACAACCTATGACAATTGTGATTCTTCTGCCAATGAAAATGTTGATATATGATCATAATGCAGGGCTAAAGGATGAGATGAGGGCACTTGAAATCGAAAAAATCATATCTAGAAAGACCATCGAGCATCTGTTGGATGAATTTCTCGGGCCATCATATTCAAGATGTCAGTAATAATCTCTTGGCTGGCAAATGGCATTGTGAAGAGTTGAGTACAGTTTGTATTTGAAAATTATTGATGGATTTATGATGACTGACCTGCTGTAATGATTCTCGTCTCGACGCTGTTTTTTTTCTCTCGAGTCGAGTATCGTCTACTTACTCTTCTTCTTTCTTCCGTTTGGATTGCCCCTCTTCTTATTTCTTCTGTATGTGTGTGTTGTCCATTTCCTCGCCCTTGCGAATTTATTAGGCACTGAATGTCAATGTTCTTGTTAGATAGAGTTTGCAATGAAGGGGTTGAACCTCTGTGTGGTGTTTGCTTAGACGTTTCTTACAGAACTTACATATGTTGAAAGTTACATCGTGTACTGCTTGTAAACCGAACTAGGTTTTCTGTCGACCTAACTTAATTGGTAAGTGTTACACACGAAACCAAATATCCACCGCCAGTGCTGAATTTGTTTTGGGGATGTTGATTTGATTGTTTTGCTGTGAAAACTTTTGCGGTGCCGTTTGATCATATGCACCACTGGCTGCTGAAATCAAGACGACCGTCAAATATCCACTGGGGAGTGTTGATTTGATCGATGCATCTCTGACTTCTGAAAACCAAAACGATTGTTACTACTTACTCGGTTCACACCTCTCCAAACAATGTTCGAACGAGAGTTTGAGATTTTTGGTGGAATTTACGTTACAGCTACTCCTATGGAGATTCCGATGCAGAGCTCCGCGACTACGCTACGACTACAACTATGGAGATCCTTCTTAGAAGGAGAGCTCTGCGAAGGAGTTACAGATAAAAAGGAAGTTTTGACAGAGTTGTTTCTGTGTTGATTTCTTTGTTGTCCTCACTCTCTCTTCTTGCTCTGGTGCTTTTATCAAAATCACTTTCGTAGTCTTCACGCTGTGAAACTGCCTCGCCTTTGTCTCCCACGTGCTCCATCCTTCTTCACGAAGTTGTAGTCTTCAACTGCTTCGAATATGTTCTCCAATCTTCCTTGCGTAAAAGTCACGTGCTCACACATCAACTTTGTACCACGGTTCGAATCACGGCACCGCCTTTGATTAAACAACATTGTTGTTTCCCCCCTTGCCACCGCATACTAGCCGCGAGGTTGTTGATCCCTCGGCGTCGTTGACTACACAACACCGTCGAAACTTGCAGCATTGTTGATCTCGCAACATTGTTGAGCTCGCAGCCTCGCAACGTCGTTCTTACCTAAACGACATCGCTTAATCGCAACGTCGTCCAAATATTCATCACTATGATTTTCTATTCTCCTTCCACGACACTGTTGGCCTT
Source organism: Linum tenue (assembly GCA_946122785.1). Lineage (NCBI taxonomy): Eukaryota > Viridiplantae > Streptophyta > Magnoliopsida > Malpighiales > Linaceae > Linum > Linum tenue. The sequence goes on along the minus strand of CAMGYJ010000009.1, from coordinate 67,887,957 downwards.
GTCGAATTCACAACCACGTACCGAGACTCAACGTGGCTTTTCATTAAATAGTGTCGTTTTCTATTCTACAACATTCTTCGATTTCGCGTGAAGCTTGCAACTTCACGGCGATATTGAATTGCTCGACCCTCCAACCCAGTTGTCAATTTCACCAAACTCGTGACATTGTTTTGGACAAAACAGCGTCGCTTTCCTACTCCACGATATGTTTAAACTCTTGCGACGTTGTTTTCACTAAACACTGTCGTGCTTTTAATCTTGCTACACTTTCAATAAGTGTCATAATCCATTTCTTACATAATTATTAATTTGGATTAAAATTCACCAAATTGACGAGACACATACATGGCCAAGTTTGGATAACTAGACACCCATCCTGCCAACGTACATAAGTGCCCAACAGCTCACGACGTCCTTTCATAGTACAGCGGTGTCGTTTGGGGTTAACTTCTCGGCGTTGTTTTATTTTACTAAATAACATCGTTTCTAATTTCACATCGGTGTTGGTCACGCACCCTATACAATCTTGGCCAAATCCTCTCCTTCTTCAGTGAGGAATAGAGAACACTACTTTTCCAATCCCAACACCAATATTGCAAAGCCGAACAATGGCTCACGACATTATTTTCTACTAAACAATGTTGTTTCAAGTATCGCGGCGTTGTTGGATCTTACTCGCGGTGCCGTTTAACCCCCCCGTGACGTTGCTTGTCTCTCAACGATGTCATTTTTTATCACGCGATATCTAATTAAATGCCGAGAACTCATTATTACGACATTGAATTTAGGTCAAAAATTTTTTAGGTGCAAACAATGCCCCCACAACTTAGTTTATAAGGATTTGTTCTTATGAACTAAGTTGTTGACACAAATTATACCACCTAAAATAAAAAATTGATCCAAGGGCCAAACTATAAATAAATAAAAATCACAAAATCACCCAACCACTCTTTGTTGTAACACACCAGCGGCCAATTATTGAACAGCAATAATTAGATAAGCCACATTGCTCTCCAAATATTCCCAACATTGTTGTGCCGAAACAGTAGTGTTTTGGGGGGTTTTCTTTCCGTTTCGTTAACAACAATGATAATAAACCAATGGCGATTAATCCGACTCGTACTCCCGGTGCCAGTAGCAGCTAGCAACACTGTTTTGGCCCAATTATACTCTCCATACATCAGGGTTGTGGCCATGCTTTGTTAGAATGAAATAGAGTAGCTCTTTTTCAAACATAATAAAAATACAAGGCCATCGCTGCATTGCATTGCTCTAGCAAAACAACAAATTCTTTTTTAATACAACAGTGTTGTTTGCACTTAACGCAACTTTGTTTGACCCTTTTTTTATTACTCCAAGATGCGGTCTAAATACCTCTTCCATGGTGGAAAACTCAACAACGTTGTTGCCCAAAGAGGGGGGACCATAAAACAACATCGCAACAACTATTCGACATCGTTTCCACCAACGTTGCTAAGAAAAGAGAAAACAACCCCACTGGCCATCTTGAACCATAGCCAACAACACTGTGGATTCTTCTTAGCAGTGTCACTTCATTATATTTTTATGATAAATTTTACTCTTTTTCTCTTTTTTTTTAATATATCACGGCCTAAATTAGCCACATTATTTATTTTAATAGTAGCTAAACAAAACAGGGTTGGCTTTGGCATAAACCATCCTGCCAAAAGTCCACACCCACTGCCAACTCCACGGACCAAACCAAACAAGCCACCCATGAACACCATGACTCATCCCAACTAGCTTTACACATGACTGAGAAGTTTTGAAGTCGGTGTTGGAATTCAACTTTTCAGCTTGTCTAGCTCGAACATCCTTGTTTGAGATCCCGCGAGCTCGATTTGGTTTCACCTCAGCTATCAGTTTTGGCCGATGACATGAAAAATCTTCAGTGGTGTTTGCTCTAGGCATGACATTCACATTCTTTGGCATCTTGGTCTTGCTACGTCGACCATGCGACATTGTTTGCCCACCATGGTTGTTTTATATCAACTGCACACTCTCACGACGTTGTTGAGAGTGTGTGCACTGAGGATTACAACTTCCTCCAACACGTATCTGAGTAGTGCGACTTTGATTTTTCTTATCGCGACCATGATTGCTGAAGCTATCAAAAAATAACTTTGATTCATCTAAGCTTCTAAGTGAGTTTGGAGTTTGTCCAGCATTGGACTGGCCCCCCAATCCACCATTCATGCCAAACTTGCTCCCATCCAGCACTGGTGTACCAACTCCATGTCGGGCTTGATTGAACTTGCCCCCTGTCCACTCAGTGGAGTCTTTGGGGAAATTTTACATGGAGGATTCTGTTGACTCATGCCAACTTTGGTGACATTGGATTTTTTCACGTGGCTGCTACTCCTACACCGAAGTGTGTCTATGTCAACCCTAGTTTGATTTTTCCTAAAACAGGGTGGATGTGGCAAACTTCTTTGCCACTTGCAATGTTGTTTCTCCTTCAATATTTCATGCAGTGGGATCTCATCTCCCACTAACAGCTTAGATTGAACATCATTACGATACTGGTTTGACAACACATCACACGGGAACTTCCTATGCTCAACATGCTTGTTATCAGGTTGTCCACCCTGATTCTTATTTCCATTCTTAGTAGAAATACGTTGATGATGACTTCTTTGTGGTGGCTTCTACAAGCCAACTCCAACACGTGTGTCCTCAAGAACAATGTTGTTCACACGAAAAGACACATTGGATTCACTCTTTTCTGGCAACAATGATGTAGCCAGACTCATTGATGACATTTGGTTGACAATGGCTAGTCTATCAACCCTTAAATCATCACAAGCAACAGACATGGTTTCAGATTTAAACACATAAAAATCATACATAGCTCTGTGTATTGACATACTAAAATCATAAACACAGTCATCCAACTTATCAAACCATCGATCTATGTTGTTTTCAAGATTATTCATTTTTTTGTCAAGAGAAGTTAAAATAAGATTTACCTGTTGGCTATCTCTGCTGAGTTCAGCCACTATTTGGCGGAGCATGCACAACATCTCACCCTGATCGGCGGTGTGCGCCACTGATTGCACCTCCGCTCCGGCGTTGTTGCTTGAAGCACATACAACATCGACAACCTCGACGTTGACCAATTGAGCCTCTGATGTCGCTAAAAGCGCATGCAAAAATAATCCTGAAAGTGAAACTGACTGGAGTCGTATTTCCCTAGGGTCTTTTCTGTTGTCTTACTCAAGTATTAATATTCTTATGTTTTTAATTGATTTAATTTAGACAATGGTTTGGAAAAGTTGTTTGGATTAGTTTTCCCCTCGATGTTTCATCCCGAGTAAACTCAATTTAATTAACAAGTTTTAATACAAATTTCATCCCATCGTAATTTCTAAAATTGAATTCATGCAATTTCTTACCAATGAATTCGTGCAGCTTCCAATTATTAATCTCGGTTTTCACGTCAAATTAAAAAATTGAAAATTGAAAGATGAAGACCCAAATTACACTCAAGATGGACCACACAAATTAATCCTGATTTCTCATGAATTTTACCTGAATGGTTCTTGTATTTGGTGATCAAGGAATCATAGTGTTGTTTCTAGACGACTCTGTCTTCCAACAATTTCCTAAATGGAAGGTCTCTCTTCTCATCCGGGAACAAGATAAACAAACACAAGATAAGTTAATTTGTCATAAATCCGTTAGTTAAATTGTGTTAAAAGAGTCGGGATCTTTAATTTCATCAAGGATTCCACTATTCCAAACAACGTGTTTTTTAGTTCTTCATTAAATCGGATGAAGGGCGGGAAGATATAATTATCTCAAGTGAGGTAACCAATCGTATAAACCTAACCCCACTCCACAAATAAATATAAATATAGCACAAATTGGACGAAAGGGTGGAAGGACTTAGCTAACTCAAATGAGCTAGCTAATCGTATAAACCAAACCCCACTCCGAAAATATAAATATGGGGATACGGAAGGACTTAACTAACTCAAGTGAGCTAGCTAATCGTATAAACCATTTCCCCACTTAAAAAGTAGATATGGGAGTAGGGCGGTAGTCTGTCCCCAATTAACCCATGATAATAATAGCGTGAAAATTAAACGCATAAGAGTATAAAAATTATCAAAGCCTTGTTGTAGACCAAGTGGAAGTAACGAGAATAGAGTAAGTACGTTATACCAATAAATCACCTAGAAGTTAAATAAACTTCTTATGGTAATTTACTAATGTAACATATTACCGCTAATCTCAAGAATGAGAACCGTATCGTATGAAGCATATGACCTTGGATTGAAACACGAATATTACAACGACGATTTGGCAGAGTTTTTGAAGAATTGGAATGGAAACACACCAATATCCAGAGCCCTCTCTATGGTTCTAATCCTCCTCCTTTTATAGGCAATTTTGGTAGGTAGTTGCTTCTCCTTTCCTCCCTGTAGTTGTTGTTTATTTTGAACCTTGGTCAGCCTTTGCTGCTTGAAGAACCCGCCACCACATGGAAGCAAGCTTGTCCATTTAATTCAAGCAACTTGCTAAATTCATGGCCGAGAGATAAAGGCAATCAGCTTGCTTGTCGTGTCCATTAATTGACCAGCCTGCTTCCATTAGAATGAGCGGCCAGCTTGCTCAAATTAAATGTCACTTGCCACCATGTCATGCAGAAGAACGCCAAAATGCTTCAGCTGCTTGCTTAATCTTTCATGTAATAGATGACACCCCACAAGAGCCAACTGCTTGCCCCTTTCATGCATACGTACTTGATGGTTTGTTCACTCTTTCTTACTTGAAAATCATAAGGCCAACGCATCGGTCATTGATCGTATATTATGGCAATATCGGATTCTAGATTGACCCATTTTCTCATGACTTTTGTCGACGTGGTCTTCAACGTGGTCACATTCCAAAGTGTGTTGTTAATTAGCTCTCTTTCCGTGATTCATCACCATAATACACGATGATTTTCGTATATTGATAACAAAAGGGAACGCGGCTGAAGTGGTACGGCTCTTTGCCCTCGCCTGGGACGTCGCAGGCTCGAGTTCCACCGACGCCAAATTTCGAACCCTAACCATCTTTTTGTTGAATTGACTCATTATTCTGTTCTTATCGGATAAAATACTCTGAAACATGATTCAAACACAAAACCAAGCATAAAATCGGGAAATCGAATGAACTTCACACAATTTAGTTCATTTTAGGATGTAAAAGTGTAGGTGAATATATGTATAATTTAGGTGTCATCAAATTCCCCCACACTTAATCCTTTGCTTGCCCTCAAGCAAAGCATTTAAATCCCGAGTTCAATCGTAAAACCTGTTTCATCTTATTCAAAAACTCACAAACACACATAGTGGGAAATCAGGTGAATCACAAGTAACAATCAAAACTGATACACAAAATATTATAATATGGATGTTGGCAACCACCACAGACGACATTTGATCATAAAACTCCTGTGACATGAGAAACTCTGACTTAGATTAATAAGAACATTCTTCTATCTTTATTAGTCATTTTGCACACTCAATTGTTCTAGCATAAGGTTCACAAAACATAGCATGAGAGATCGAGCAAATAGATCTTACTTGGGATTTTAGAATTCGGAAAGTCTCTCTCACTCGACTAGTGGGGTCAGGGCAAATACATGTAGCATGTAATTTTCACTCTTTCCCTACCATCTCTCTGCCATGAGCTTGTTGTTTGAGTCTCCAAAGTTGTGTCACCACTGACTTGTCAGGTAGGTCTTTGATCGGGTGTCAAATGGGGCTAGGGGTACGGACATGTGGAAATACTTTTAATCTGGTTGTAAGTTCAAGGTTCCAAATTTTTTTCCGCACCGAAAACCATGACTTTTCTGCTTATCTTTGTAAGATGAAAATATAGATAAGGGAGAAGATTTTGAGGATTTAATAGAAGTTTAAAATGTAGCCACTGTGGCTTATGAAGAATCACTCCTATTTATCATTAGTGCATGAAAGATGGTGGCCAATTTATCTCTTTTTATTTTTGTTAATTTTTTCCGAGTGGCCAACAATTCCATTTTTTTGAAAAATTCACTTACAGAACTCGTTTCTCCCTATCTCAACTTTTGTATTTAATAAATGAATGAGAAAGTCATTTGTTTAAACCATTCGCACGGAACCTTGAAAAAGGGTTCAAAATGAATTGAGGCTTGAAGAACAGGGATTGGTTTAAAAATTGGTTGTCACCGAACAAAAAGGCTCGTCTCAACGGGCTTGACTAATGGATACAATGTTCAGGGTAGTCATTTGGCTGTAGGGGTAGAACCTATTGCCTCCGTCATCCTTATTAGTGGTGCCACTACTCAAACATGTATGAATAAAAAATATCATCATGCACAGAGAGGGATCTAACACACAAGAAAGAAACGATCATGCTCAAGTCTCACGTGATTTACTATATGCTCGGTTTCTCATGCTATGCTTCCCAAATATTATGCAACAACAATCAAAGATGATAAATTTCTTTTTCAAGATTTCAGATAGTTCTTGCCATCAAAAAATGAGTAGCACGAGAAACATTTGTTTTAATCCCTCAGTCATCATAATAGGTTGCTGAATGTCCGTATCACAATATTAGGGTTGGCAATGGGTCGGGTTGGGTACGGATAGTGGGTATCCAATCCCCGCCCGTTAAGATATCCGGGTATACCGAAACCCGCCCGAAGTAGGAGCATGGATAGTAAATCCTATACCATGCCCGTACCCAAGCGGGTATCGGGTATACCCGAACGACCCACAGATACCCGCCGAGATCCCAAATTATTTTTTTTTTACAATTGTTCTTTCTTCCCTTTTTGTTCATAAAACAATGAACAAATCATAACTAAATAAAACCAAATATGAAATACGAACTAACATAATAATAAGTCTTTCACACAAATAAATAACCCAAATCAAAAGGCTACATGTAAACCAAGTTCAAAATGTACAATAATAAAATTCCAGATTTCAACAAGTTTTTCAGCAAAAAAAGTTCAGCAGCAAAATTCCAGAAAAATTCCAGTACACTCCAGCAACATTCCAGCAAACTCCAGCAGCAAAATTCCAGCAAAGAAGAAGATTTCCAGCAGAAAAAGTTCAGCAGCAAAATTCCAGAAAAAGTTCAGCACACTCCAGCAACACTCCAGCAAACTCCAGCAGCAAAATTCCAGCAGAGAAGAAGATTTCCAGCAGCAAATGTCCAGCAGCAACCCTCCAATAAATCCCAACAAAATTCCAGACAGATTCCAGCTGATTTCAGTTGATTCCAAAACATTCCAGCAACAATATAACCTGCAAACAAGCAGATTTCCAGCAAAAAAAAACTTTAGAAAAAAATTCCAGAAACATTCCAGCAAACTCCAGACATATTCCAGCATATCCCAGAAAATTCCAGCAACAATATACCAAGCAAAAAGCAGATTTCCAGCAAAAGTACTTCAGTAGCTATTTCCAGAAACATTCCAACAGCAAAACTCCAGCAGACTCTCAACACCAGAAACCATCATGCATTAATCTTCTATCAATTGATAAGGTGCATTTTCATTCCCCAAAGCTTGATCTTCATGGATAAACAAGAAAAAAGATACATGAGCATTTTCAATTGTCATATATAGTATACTATTAACATTATGACAGATTACTAACCTTCAATGTCATCTTCACGATCTTCATCATTGAGCAATGCACAAATCTCTTCCAAAGTTCCTGGATCAACTAATAATTAATACAAGTGAATGAAGAGAAGTTATATAAAGATAACTAATATATTAATAAAAGCTATTGAATAAGATATATACCTATTGAAATTGAATTTTGCAGCCAACTTTTAGTACACATTAATGCCTCCATAGTGGTGTAGCCAAGTTTGCAACGATTAGGATTCAACACTCGACCACCGTTGCTAAAAGCCGATTCAGATGCAACAGAGGTAACAGGGACAGCAAGCATATCCCTCGCAATATCTTGCAAAATTGGATACTTAGCCCCATTCATCTTCCACCATAACAAGATGTCGAAGTCATTAGTCCAAGGTAAGACTTCCTCATTCAAATAATTGTCCAAATCAGTTTGAGTTGGTGTTCCTCTTGACTTTTTTCTTTGCTGTACAAATAGCTGAAAGTCGAGATCCACAGAGGAAGAACTACCAAGTGAGTGATCACTTGAACCACCAGAAGCAACCATGGCATTCTTATTCTGTTTAGCTTGATATTCCATGATTAAATCACTCAAAACAGCCCTGACTTTGTCCACATCCAAGACACACTGCCCCTTATCAAACTTCCGAGCATAATAATCCACTTATGAAGCTTGTATCTCGGGTCCAACACAACAGCCACAGCTAGTATTTCATGAATATAACCCCAATATTTTAAGAACTTATCCCACATCAATTCAGCCATCTTGGAAATCATAGCATTATCATCAACAAGCCACTCACAAAGTTTGAGCTTCAAATCACATATCTTTGGAAAGAATAGATTGGCTGTGGGATACTTGGTACCAGAGAACAAATTAGATATCTCACTGAAAATTTCCAACTTCCCACAAACAATCGATGCAAATGCCCAATGATCACTAGTAGGCAAACAAGTATAGTGAGAGTTACGTTGCTTCAGCCTAATAAACACGTTTTGGTATGGTATGGCAGCAACAAGCATAAGATAAGTTGAATTCCAGCGAGTTGGACAATCCAAACTCAGCTTTTTATCACAAGAAAATCCCAATTGCTTTGCTGCCCCCGCAAATAACTCTACCCTCCTAGGTGTAGCAGTCCAATAAGATACACTTTCACGAATTGTTTCAATACCATCTCGAAGCACATCCAACCCATCTTTAACTATCAAGTTGAGAATATGTGCAGAACACCTCATATGTAGTAAAACACCCCCCTTAATCAAGTATAGTGAGAGTTACGTTGCTTCAGCCTAATAAACACGTTTTGGTATGGTATGGCAGCAACAAGCATAAGATAAGTTGAATTCCAGCGAGTTGGACAATCCAAACTCAGCTTTTTATCACAAGAAAATCCCAATTGCTTTGCTGCCCCCGCAAATAACTCTACCCTCCTAGGTGTAGCAGTCCAATAAGATACACTTTCACGAATTGTTTCAATACCATCTCGAAGCACATCCAACCCATCTTTAACTATCAAGTTGAGAATATGTGCAGAACACCTCATATGTAGTAAAACACCCCCCTTAATCAAACAAGGCATCACCAATTTGTTCTTAACCTTCTCAATCATGGAATCATTAGTGCTACAGTTATCCAAGGTTATAGTTGATACCTTGGAATCGACATTCCAGTCCATCATACTGTCAAACAAAGCAATGGCCAGCCTATCACTTGTGTGAGGAGTAGGAACATATGCGAACCTACAAAAAAACAGCATTTGTAAAATGTTAAGATAGTGACTCCTTCTCACAAAGTAAACAAGATAGAATTCAAATTATATACTAAATAACATACCTAAGCAAGTGACTTCGAAGAATCCACGAATTGTCCACATAATGGGCCGTAACAGCCATGTAACCCTTTTTCTGGTTGCTTGCCGTCCACATATCAGTTGTAATGGCAACCCTCCCTTTGTTACTACCAACCAATTTCATGATCCTACTCTTCTCACTATTATATATCTTAAAAATGTCACTTTAGAGAGTATTCCGAGTAGGAACACTAAACAAGGGCTGGAGGCCAGATAAGAATCTCCTAAAGTACAAATGATCCACCATAGACAGGGAATAATCATGCATAAGAATGACCATAACAAGATCTTGCCTCGAAACAGCTTCATTAAATTGAGTAGCAACCATTTCTTTCTTTCCCTTAGTGACAAAGTTAGCACCAAGTACCTTTTGCTTCCCATCTTGAATCTTTCTTAGAATACAAGTCTTGATATGATTTCTCAAGTGAGAGGTACCGTTATTAGATTCACCAGCAAGCAATTTCTTGCAATGACCGCATTTAGCTTTGATGAATTCTCCCTTTCTTATCTTTGTAAAGTGCTGCCACACATCACTCTTGAGATTTCCCAAATCAATAACCTCTTCATCATCAACAACAGGTGCGGGTTGTGGATTTTGTGCTTTTGGATTAGTACCGGCAGCCTGCTGATTTTTTTGTTCTGGATTAGTACCAGCAGCATGCTGATTTTGTAGTTCAGGATTAGAAGCAACGGCATCCTCTTGACCCATTTTTCACCTGCAAATGAATATAAAAGCTGTAAATATTAGTTACTTTTACCAAATGCAGAATACGAGCCATCATTAACAATTCAAATATAAAAGAATACCACAATACGAGCCATCATTAACATTTCTCAAAGTGTAGAAGATAAAGAAAAGCTGGTCCATTTGTAAAAGGACCATATTAGTGCTACAACAATATGGACCAGTATGTAAAGTTTCACCTCTGCATAAACTCCAACCAACATTTACCTGCCTCTCTCGATTCAAAGTTCTAGTTTTTTTTTACCACTAGCATCAGAGCTTGCGGCCCATGTTAAGACCCGAAAAAAACAACAATAATAAGGCAGCAGCATTGTGGGAGTGGACACGAGGCAGTGGGGATGTCGTAGAGATCAGACTACCAAAAAATACCAGACGAGACTCCACCACTTCCCCAAAAATCACTCTAAAGTTCAGTAAAAACATAGCAGCAACATGCTCAAAACTGGATTCTTTATATAAAGTTAGTTGATCTATGAAAATGGCATTTAAACTCTCAATATAAACTGGATTCCAAACTGTAAAATCAAAAAGGCCCCCTGCACTATTGAAAAGGACGCAAAGATACCTTATTGTCGCTGTGCCGCTGCCGCAGTACGCAACAACTGCTCCAACCTGCAAGAAAAATCCAGAAAACACAGTTAGAAGAAGAAGATTATAATTAGGGAGGATCGCGTCACTTTCACAGTGGGTCATGGCCTCGTCAATGAACCCAGAATTTGGAACCCAGAAATCAAAAATTAAACCCAGAAATTGAAATCAAAATGCAGGTTGCAGTGACAGGAAGAGGAAGAAATTAAAAATCTAACCTCTGTAAGATTGTAACAAAAGTTCTCTTCTCTCTTGGCTCTTGCTGAAGGTGCAGGATGTGGTATTATTGTTGGCTGCCGCTCTAGTTGCCAACGTGCCGCGACTGGAAAGTGGAAACCTTCTTGAGCAGTCATTTAACGAAGAAGAAAGAGACGAGGGAGGTCTGGGCATTGAATGGTTGGCTCGGCTCTGCCTCTGAGAACACTGAAGACGAAGAGTCGAGTTGTGATAATCGAGAGGAATGATCATGGCTGCTGGGTATTTCAGTCGCACGCGGAGTTGGGGATTGGGGCAAACTGAAGCGGAGTTGGGGATTGGGGCAAACTGATGGCCGATGGGAAATTGGGAATAGGGGTCATTAGTAATATCGGGCGGGTTTGGGTCGGATATCATAATATCCATGCCCAGCCCATGCCCGTGAATTGAACTTTCGGGTTTTGCCCGAACCCGACCCAAACCCAGTCAACTCGGATTTTCCCCGCGTTGACCGGTTCGGGTTCGGGTGGGTACCCGGTCCGGCGGTTTTAATTGCCATCCCTACACAATATCTATGCATCAATAGTAATTATCACGAAATTTAAATCAAAACAAAAGATACCCACTATTAAAACATAACAAAAAGAAATTTAATTTTATTTAATTTTTATTTTAATAGAACACATATAAATAAAATTATGAAGTTCACGCCACACAATACACCCCCACACTTAAATTGGACATTGTCCTCAATGGACGTGAAAACAAGTGGGGGAACACACAAACACATTTTTTTTATATAAAAAAAAATTCAAAGCACACAATCGCAACAAATAAGGTAAAGGAAATGCAAACCGAGTATTGGGTTGCCTCCTAATGAGCGCTTCTTTATCGTCGTGATAGCTGGACCGTTGGGGAGCTTAATTTGGGGCGGAGAGGTGGACATCCTCAAGGTTGGAAGGCTGCTCCATTGCCAAGTAGGGTTTTAGTCGATGCCCGTTTACCTTGAAGGTTGAATTGTCCTCACCAAAAAGTTCCACCGTGCCGTATGGGTGGACCGTGCTGATTGTGTATGGACCAGACCACCTAGACTTGAGTTTTCCAGGAAAGAGTCGAAGGCGAGAGTTGAACAAAAGCACTTGATCTCCAGCCTTGAATTCCTTTCTTTTCAATCTTGCATCATGGATTCGTTTGGTGCGTTCTTTGTAAAGCCGTGTACTTTCATAGGCATGAAAGCGAAACTCCTCTATTTCATGCATCTGGATCAACCTTTCTTCACCTGCTACTCCAAGATCCAAGTTTAGAGATTTGAGAGCCCAGAATGCCTTGTGCTCCAATTCCACTGGTAGGTGGCAAGCTTTACCATACACCATCCGATAAGGTGAGGTGCCTATTGGATTTTTGAAAGCTGTGCTGTATGCCCATAATGCGTCATTCAGCTTAATTGACCAATCCTTGCGAGATTGATCGATTGTTTTCTGGAGTATTTGCTTGAGCTCCTGATTTGTCAGCTTTACTTGACCGCTTGTTTGTGGATGATAGGATGTGGATATCCGATGTGTTACCCCAAATCGAGCACACGCCTTGTCAAATTGACCTTGGAAATGAGTTCCACGATCACTGATTATTGCTCGAGGTACTCCAAATCGGGTGAATAGTTGTTGGAGAAACTTCCCCACTTTTCTGGCATCATTAGTGGGAAGGGCTTGTGCTTCTGCGCATTTTGACACATAGTCAACAGCCACCAGGATGTATTTGTTTCCCGAAGATGATGGGAAGGGTCCCATGAAATCAATTCCCCAGACATCAAAGATCTCGATGGGTTGAAAAATGTGTTGTGACATTTCATCCCGGCGAGATATGTTGCCAATCCGTTGACAATCATCACAGCTTGTAGCAAAATGGTCGAAATCTCGAAAAATAGTGGGCCAGTAGAATCCTGATTCCAATACTTTTCTTGTTGTACGATTTCCACTGTGATGGCCTCCTGCCGGGCCGGAATGGCAATGATGTCACATCCCGATCTCTAAAACCCAAATAATATTTCTGCTCCGGAGCATTTTAAAAATTTTGAAAGAAAGGAAATAATAATGTGCTTTAAATACCAATACTGAAAAGAAATTGTTATAATTCATAAGCAAAGCCCTAACATTTGGGCAAACCTCAAACCATAAATTCTTATCCTTTTAAATCTCCAGTCATTACTCATAATCATAAAGCAAATAACTAAAGATTTACAAATGCTGCTTACTCCGATCCGTGGTCAGACATCTTCAGAAGTGCTCACGTGGTCCTCCTCGGGTAGCATGCTCTCTCACTGGATGCTCCTCGACTAGATGCTCCCTAGCTCATCCTCTACGACCTGGTGAGTGGGTTGGGGTCAGTCTACGCCATTACTTAAACTTGAAGCACTTGCGGGTATTCCCTTAAGTGTTCACCTCAAAAACCCGTGGAAGTTATTTATACTTCCACCCTTTAAACTTTAACTCTTAAAACGTGGGAGTTGATGTTACTCGCCACTCTCAAAAATATTAAACCTTTGACCGACACTGGGATCCCCTCACTAACTAGTCCAACCGCCCAGCTCATACGTATGAGGGCCAACATAGGCCTTTCCTTAAACCTTTTTATGGGAGTAATCTATTCAACCCCATAAACCTTAAGAGTATAACATACTCTTCCTTTAAACTTCATGTGATGTCTAAGGGCTAAATTACACGTTTGGTCACTCAAATTATACAAATCTTTCACGTTTGCCACCCGAATTACTTTTCTTTCTTATTCGCCACTAACTTTACGAATCGTTTCACGGTTGGTCACCGGACGTTACACTCCGTTAAGTTTGTCCTACGTGGCAGTCAACTATAAAGTTTGACCGTTAACTAGATGACGTGGAAATTAAAAAAAATAAAAAAATTTCTTTCCACCTCATCATTGCACTTATTTTGTCTATATAATTTATCATATTAATAATTTAATAAAATTTAATAAATTATAAAAATGGGCAACAACCTCCAAGTGGCTCCCGGAGCTCTCCCTCTCCTCCTCCTCCGTCGACGTCGACAACAGCCTCCCTGCCGCCGCCGCGGCCGGCTCGGAAGAGAGCATGACCAAACCAAGATGAGGTTGATGACGACCGCCGGTACAGCTTGGGTCCGGGAGCTTGGGTGTGCAGGCATTTGGCGAACAGGGCAGTAGCGGCGGCATTTGATGAACTTGCACTTGATACTCCGCTGCAGCCGTCGCCGTCGGCCGATATGTTATTTATGTTCACCGCCTCGATGTCTATCTCAAACAGTTCCTCCTCCTCCTCCTGCTCCGCAAACAAATCTGTCGGCTTGCTTGCATCGCCTTTGATCGCCATCACTTCCATCTCCTGTGATATAATTAAGGAGTGACAAGAGAGACTTTATATATATGTAGAGGGAGCAGGCAGAGGGAAAAGGTGGTGAACTGGTGAGGTAAGTCTAACCACTCATCCGACGCGTTAGGTGTCATTTTTCCAACAAGTTAAAAATGGTCTTTGACAAAAACTAAACCTCTCTCTGTGCTCGTCAAAGTCAATCTAAGAAGGAGCTAGAGCTTCCCGAATCGGGATAGATTTTGTGTGATCCGTTTGGTTTCCGGATTCCGCACACACAAAATGATGCCAGTCCACCTACCTCACCAAAATCGTCACGGTTCTGCACAACCTCATCTTGGTTTGGTCATGCTCTCTTCCGAGCCGGCCGCGGCGGCGGCAGGAGGCTGTTGTCGACGTCGACGGAGGAGGAGGAGAGGGAGAGCTCCGGGAGCCACTTGGAGGCTGTTGCCCATTTTTATAATTTATTAAATTTTATTAAATTATTAATATGATAAATTATATAGACAAAATAAGTGCAATGATGAGGTGGAAAGAAATTTTTTTATTTTTTATTTTTTTTTAATTTCCACGTCATCTAGTTAACGGTCAAACTTTATAGTTGACTGCCACGTAGGACAAACTTAACGGAGTGTAACGGCCGGTGACCAACCGTGAAACGATTCGTAAAGTTAGTGGCGAATAAGAAAGAAAAGTAATTCGGGTGGCAAACGTGAAAGATTTGTATAATTTGAGTGACCAAATGTGTAATTTAGCCGATGTCTAAGTGATTCATCCACATGTTCCTTAAGAGCAAACTTGCTCTTCCTTTAAACTTTCACTGGGGCGGGGAACTGGCGTTAGTGAACTACCTTTAAATCTTTTCACCCTAATTTAATTAGGAGTGAAATACCTCTTAAATGTTGATCTTTTAAAGATCAAACAACCTTCATTAAATAAATATAATATAAAAGCTTCAAATAAATAATGAAAGCTCAAATGATCATATACTTCACAATCATAACTCAAATAGAGCATCTCAGATAATATATCAAATAAAACGTGATTTATCAATCACGACACAAATCAATCACTGGCATACAATTCACATGAACACACATAGTTAAAACTCGTAAGTCAAATACTTGAAAATACGTAAGGCGTAGAATTTACCCCCTTAAACCACTCACCTCTCAAATGACAATTCTTAGTTCCCTTGACGTGAAGTCCTTAATCCGATCGCTTCCTCAATCCTATAAACTGAAATCATCTTCCCTTAGTCGGTAATCCTCAGATTTAGTCCCTTTAACGTATGGGAAAAATTTCCCTCATTGATTACTTAGTCCCAAAAATCCTTTAAAAATGACCCTCAATCTCTTTTAAACCATTTCCTCAAAACTAAACTTTTCAACCTCTTTAATCAAGAATTAAATCATCTCAAGCAATTCAATATTTCTTAAAATAATTCTCATACAATTCTCATAAATTTCTCAAAATATATTTTCCACTTAAGACTCCACATTCTGACCTTGGTTAACTCAAATCATTAATTCCAATTAATAAACATAAGCTCCTCTTTTAAATAACCTCTTTTCCCTATTAAAATTAATCATATATAATTTATAAACCAAGTCACGAACACTAATAATTCCGATTTGTAATTTTATAACATCAATAAATAATCCTAGTTTCATGGAAAATTATCAAATCACCAAAACGACTTCGTACAGTATTTTAATTAATTAAACCCGTCATTCGTTCAATTTTTATAAATACAAATACAGATCCAAAAATTCTAAAATTTATACACGAGCATCATACAAATATTCTCAAATTTATAAAATTATCATATTATGAAAATACCCACGGAAAAGTATCGGAATTTAACATAACCATGAAAAAATACGATTTTCGGGCCAAATTATCAAAACTTAAAACTCTGAGGGACTAAGCTATTCATACTGAACACTCGAGGGACTGGTCTGGAAAATTGCTCAACAGTGTTTAGCGACAAAATCTATTTTGTCACTAAAAGACTGCAATATTCGTCGCTAAAAAAGAAAATGTATATACGTATAGATCAAACCATAACTCGGCTTTAATCGAAGAGGTCGAATTCTTTACCTCCAGAACGAGCCTAAAGCTAGATTTTCTGGATTGGAACGTCGTTTCCCCTTTGTCGAACGCCGTTCAAGTCCCTCATGATGTTGTCGTCAAACTATGTGCATACATACATGAGTTGGGTTATTTGCTGTTTAAACTAAGCTCGGAATTCGATTGGGATCGAGAGCCTTACCCACTGGAGTGCAAAGATGAGTGCCTGATCGTGGGTTTAGGTGGAATCAACGCGAATAGGGAATTCCCGATGGTGTTCCCGGTCGAGGGGCCGATGCTGCTGCCTTTGGTCGAGGGAAGCTCACGGATAGCTTCTTTTCTCCACCGGCCGGGTCTTTGTGCGAGGAGAAAAGGAGTTGGACACGAGGCTGGTGCTTGTTTGTTTAAAGTTCGGGCACATGGGGAAAAGGAGGTGATATGTGAACCGAGAATGGGAGAATGTAATTGATAGTGGAGTGGTTGGTGAGTTTCCTCTTGTGTTTATGAAAATTATTGACTTGTATGCTAGCTCGTACCGGACTTATACAAAAGACAGGGGACTACATATGGAGATGTAGGTATTATGAGAGAAGTATAGAAATTGTTATTTCCATTATCTATACATGAGTGAGAATGGGGGTGTTCTGACGAGTTCACGAGATAAGAGATGGGGTGTAAATGAGATGTTGGCGGGTGAGTTGATGGATGGGTATAAATGAGATCGACTCCATTATACTTGGAAAGGGGTGGTGTACAGATGGGCAGGGGTATGTTTACTAATAATAATAGTTATTATTAATAGTATTATTGTTATTCGTAATCCACGGTTGCAACACTTTGTACGTAATCGTCTATCCAATCAATCATTAATCATGATCGAACCTGAACTTAAATGTCGGGGTGTTACAAATGATGGATGATATTATGTACCTCGGTGATAGGAACACATCGACGAATTATCCCATTAGAGCTTATCCTGAATAGGAATGGATCATCCCAAAAGTAATGCTTTAGGTCAGCAAAGAACTTCTTCTTTGCTTGATATGATAGTTGTTGGGGATGTCGTCCCACAGCCAGGTAATTGGCCATGTCTGCAAACCATGGTCCTTCAGCTTCTTTGATGATGACTGCGAGGAGTTGTTCATCCGGGAATGACTCATTGATTTCGACCGGATCTGAAGTAGCAAACTCAGCACCCTCCAATCGAGATAGATGATCAGCAACTACATTTGTGACTCCTTTCTTGTCTTTGATCTGTATGTCGAATTCTTGGAGTAGTAGGATCCATCGAATGAGTCTTGGCTTAGCATCTGCCTTTGATAGAAGGTATCGAAGTGCCTGATGATCTGTGAAGACCACTGTATGAGATAGCACCAAATATGAACGAAATTTGTCGAAGGGGAAAACAATGGCCAACATCTCCTTCTCTGTGGTGGTGGTGGTGTAGTTCCTTTGAGCATCATTCAAAGTTCTGCTGGCATAGTAAATTGGATGGAACCTCTTTTCTTTTCTTTGTCCCAACACAGCGCCAACTGCATAATCACTGGCATCACACATGAGCTCAAATGGTAGGTTCCAATCTGGAGCCATAAGGATGGGAGAGTTGGTGAGCTTTTCCTTCAAGAATTCAAATGCTAGAAGACATTTTTCATCAAATGAGAAAACTGCATCCTTTTCCAGAAGCTTGGTCAAAGGTTGACTAATCTTGGAAAAATCTTTGATGAAGCGTCTGTAGAATCCCTCATGGCCAAGGAAACTACGTATTGCTTTTACAGAAGATGGTGGTGGAAGAGCCGCAATTGTCTCGATCTTTGCACGATAAACTTCGATGCCTTTGTTTGAGATCTTATGGCCAAGAACAATTCCCTCTGTCACCATGAAGTGACACTTCTCCCAGTTTAATGCAAGATGTGTTTCTTTGCATCGAATAAGCACCTTCTCCAGATTTGATAGACAATTATGAAAGGAATCTCCATAGACAGAGAAGTCATCCATGAATACCTCTACAGCATCCTCAACTAGATTCCCAAAGATTGCTGTCATGCACCTCTGAAATGTGGCAGGTGCATTGCATAACCCGAAAGTGATACGTCTATAAGCAAAAGTACCATATGGACACGTGAAAGTGGTCTTCTCCTGATCTGCTGGATCTATCGGAATCTGAAAGTATCCGGACATGCCATCCAAGAAACAATAGAATTCATGGCCAGCCAACCTCTCCAACATCTGATCAATGAAGGGAAGTGGAAAATGATCCTTTCGAGTGGCATCATTCAAACGTCTGTAGTCGATGCAGACACACCAACCAGTGATTGTTCGGGTTGGGATGAGTTTTCCCTTGTTATTGGGAAGTCATGTCTCCTTTCTTCGGAACTACTTGTACCGGGCTGACCCAAGGGCTGTCAGAGATTGGATAGATTATCTCGGCATCAAGAAGCTTTAGGACTTCTTTCTTCACCACTTCTCTCATGTTTGGATTTAGGCGACGTTGTGGCTGTACCACTGGCTTGTATTTGTCCTCCATAAGAATTTTATCGGTACAGAAGGATGGACTTATCCATTGGATGTCTGTGATCTTCCAAGCAATTGCTTTTGTATGTTTCTTCAGTAGAGCCACTAGTTGTTCCTTTTGCTGTGGAGAAAGAGATGAATTGATGATGACTGGTAATTTGGAGTTGCTGCTGAGGAAGGCATACTCCAAATGTTCTGGTAATGCTTTTAGCTCCAAGGTTGGTGGTTCATCATAGGAAGTTTTCAAGAGAGGAAGTTTAGGGAGCTCAACCACCTCCTCTAGTAGTTCTTCCTCTGAAAATTCAGATTTTTCTTTAATAACATCTTGTTGTTCCTCAAGATACTCAGAATCTTCCCCTTCTTCTTCGAGATTAGTAATCGAGAATACTTCAGACTTGTCTTCCTCCGGAAATATGGTGATGCACGAAACAGATGCCATTTCAATTTCATCCTCAACTGAGTTGAGGTCATCATGAACATGAGCATATCTCATTCCATCATTTAGTCGGAAGGTGGCACTGGCATCTCCGACTCGTAGAGTGAGCCTCCTGTCATGAACATCCACTATAGCTCTGGCCGTTGCTAAGAAGGGACGGCCAAGGATTAGCGAAACGTCCGTCTCGTCAGTATCCATGATCACAAAATCTGTTGGAAAGACAAATGGCCCTGCCTTCATGAGCACATCTTCTAGGATGCCACGAGGGTGTCGTGTGGATTTGTCTGCTAGTTGGATAGTCATCTTGGTTGGAGTGAGCTCGCCTAGCCCAAGTTGTTGATAGAGGCAAAATGGCATAACATTAATGCTTGCCCCGAGGTCGGCCAGACTTCTCTCCAATTCTAGTTTACCCATGATGCATGGTAGAGTGAAACTTCCTGGATCTTTGAGTTTTTCTGGTAAACTCTTGTTGAGGATTACAGCAGAACATTCTTCATTCAGGACAACTGAAGCCACATCTCCCAACTTTCTCTTGTGTGTGAGAATCTCCTTCATAAATTTGGCATATTGAGGCATTTTGGAGATGACTTCAATGAAGGGGATGTTGACATGCACCTTCCCCAAAAGATCCAGAAACTTTTGGTAAACTGCATCTCTAAGCTCTATGTTCAATCTGGCCGGATAAGGAGCTTTTGGTTGGTACGGTGGCAGAGTTGGCACAGATGAGGGATTTAGGTCGGTCTTCTCGTTATGCAGGTCGGCTTCCGTTATAACATTTTTGCCTGACTTCTTTGGCGAATGTGGACTTGGTTTGGTGATCTTCATGGGTATGGGCTCGATTTCCTTCCCACTTTGAAGGGTTATAACCTTTAGTTGCTCCTTGGGATTATTCTCCGTGTTGCTGGGTAGAGTGCCAGGGGGTCTTTCACTCAACATCTTGGCCAGATTGGTCATTTGTAATTCAATGTTGGAGATGGATGCTTGCTGTCCCAACATGAGCTTCTCGAGCCTATCAACTCTGCTCATATCTTCAATTTGGTTTTTAGAAGCTCCACTAGTTTGACCCTGATATGGAGGTCGTGCCTGATATCCAGGTGGGCCTTGATTTTGTGGCCTTCTATCGAAATCCTTATTGGGATTATAATAAGTGGGCTGGGG
Organism: Linum tenue; assembly: GCA_946122785.1. Classification (NCBI taxonomy): domain Eukaryota; kingdom Viridiplantae; phylum Streptophyta; class Magnoliopsida; order Malpighiales; family Linaceae; genus Linum; species Linum tenue. Next base: position 67,867,389 of record CAMGYJ010000009.1, on the reverse strand, counting down.
CCGCTGATTCGGATATGGTTGTTGTGGAGGATTTTGCCCAAAGTGTGGACGAGAAACTGCAGCAGGTGCTCCGCCTGGGTGTTGATAGTTGTTGTTGTTGTTGTTGTTGTTGAGTCGATTGGTATTGTTGAAGAACCCTCCTTGACGATTTTGTGGGTACCCCTGTCCCACGTAGTCAACCTTCTCTTTGCGAGATCGGCCAAAGTTGCGGCAGTCTATAATGTTGTGATCTTTTGCATCACACCAATCACACTCACAGATTTTAGCTACTGGCGGTGAGATCGTGGAAGTCTTCAACTCAAAAAGTTGTTGGGTGATTGCCTCCATCTGTAGCATCATTGCTGTCTGAAAGTCAGATGACTCTTGGACATTATTTACAGAAACTGGGCGAGGAGCAGTTCTTCTTGCCTAATTTCTTGTCTTGGCTGCTATATCCGCATAATGTGTCATGGCCGCATCAGCTGTTAGTTGAGTAATATCACCATCTGCTGCTTGGTTGATGAGGATTGTTGTGGCATCATCTAGACCTTTTCCGAAGATGTCGGCAAGCTGCTCTTGTCCGAACCCATGGTGAGGGCATGAATTAAGTAATCCTTGGAATCGTCTCCAGGCGTCATAGAGTGGTTCACCACTTCGCTGGCGAAAGTGAGATATTCTTTCCTTGATTTCGTCTGTCTTCCATGGAGGAATGTATTCTTCCACAAAAGCTTGTTGATAGACCGATAATTACACATGTTTTCACCCCTTTTCTGAAGCCGTTTGAGATGTTGATTCTCGTGTTTTAAGCCGATTTCACGCTAGGTTGTGTGTTTATGTCATATTTCAGGACCCGACGTTGGAATCGAGGCGGAGAAACGAGTTCTGGGTCAAAAGGAGCAAAGTTGGGACGAAGGGGGCTGCAGGAGGAAAATACCCGGTCAGGTGGCCAAATACCCGACCGGGTATTTATCATTTTGGGCGCCTGTGAAACAGAGAGGGGCCCGGGCATGAAGCTAAAATCCCCGGTCGGGGATTATTGGAGCAGACCGGGGATTTTCCCTCTACCAAAACGCGCGTTTTAAATAATACCCGGTCGAGACCCAAAATACCCGACCGGGTATTTCGACCGGGTATCGCGACAGGCAGCAGATTTAAGGGAAAAGAGGGCGGCAAATCAAAGGTTCGGAGTTTTAGAGAGACAGAGCGATTCCTAGAGAGAGAAAGCGACGAACCAGAGTTCCCAAGTGCCATAGCTTGATCTTCATCACCATTGGAGCCCGGCTTTAGCTTGGAGAAGTGCCGATTGTCAACCAGGAGCAGAAATCCATCCTTCACAGTATGATTTCAGCGTCTGAATCTGTTTTTGCTTCTCTCTCCATGGAGTAGTTTCCCCATTCATCTGGGTATGGGGAACCCTAGAATTGTATGTTAGGTCTGATTGTATGAACCCAAGTACAGAGTTTATGAATTGATTATATTCGATTGAGGCTTGAATGATTGAATGACTTGAATCCTGATCAAATTCCTGTTGTTTCTGCTTTGACCTAGAATGAGAATATCTGCCTAGGTTGATAGAGTATCCTTGATTGAAGGTAGGGATTTGGTGACTTTAGTCGAGGAGCCAACTCACTATTCTATACCGAATTCACTTCGGTAGTGAAGGTTTTGTTCGTTAGGGCCTCAATCTGCTTACTCCGGTGGAGGTTAGTCGCCCACCAGAGACTCAGATTGAGAGGGTCTGGAGACCTTTAGTCGAGACTTCGGACTGTTTAAGAACCTTCCGCAGTATAATTTTCATGAAAACTGAACTTGGTAAATTGCAATCCGGCTTAACTGCAGTCTAGGGGGAACCATATCCGGGTGACCTCTCTTGACTTGAAAACAACCGTTTAACTTGCTTTGTGTTTTTGTTTGTTCGAACCTGCACTAAAGTTTCACTGCTAGATAACAAGAATTCACCGAGTAGTCATCAAATCTAGGACCCGGGTTGACATTAAAACCCAAACGCGCTATACTACGCTTTAGGAAGTGGTTACACTTGGCCATTTTCTAGAGTGACAGTAGGAGTGAGTCAAGTTTTTGGCACCGTTGCCGGGGACGGCTAGGTTGTTGAAGAAAAGTGATTTCTGTTACTTTAGCATTTTCATTTTCGCATTGGTGTTTGTTCTTTCCCACTTGTGCCTTCACGGGTTTGCATTACTTGAGTGTGTGCAGATAGTGCATGACGCGTAGCCAGTCAGGAGGTTTACTGCCGTTGGATCCAGAGCTTGAACGCACTTGCCGCCAACTTAGGGGACAACAGCGAGCTAGACTGGCTACGGTGGAGCGCATAGACGGCCATTTGAGCAGCGAGTCCGAGGACGAGTACGAGATGGAAGGCGATCACAACCCACCTCCGGCGAATCAACTCTTGGGGAACGACCCCAATCCCCAGGGAGATGGGGTTCATCATCATCCACCACCACCGGGTCCCACCTTGGAGTACTACTACACTCCACGGATTGCTGACATCCGCCCGGTCATCCTCTATCCTCCCATTCAAGCGAACAACTTCGAGATCAAGCCATGCTGGATTCAACTCATTACATCCTCTATCCAGTTCCATGGCTTGAAGGATGAGGAGGCAAGGGTGCATCTTTCCCATTTTCTGCAGCTGACGAACGGGTTCAAGCTAAACGGTGTCCCTGATGACGCAATCTGCCTTCACCTCTTCCCTCATTCTCTGGCGGGGAATGCTAGGAGGTGGTTGGAGACCCAGCCCCCATTGTCCATCACTTCTTGGGACGATCTGGCAGACAAGTTCGTGCACAGGTACTATCCGGCATCGAAGACCACAGAGATTCAACGGGAGATCACTCACTTCCGCCAAGAGCCAGACGAGTCACTTCGTGATGCATGGGAGCGGTACATGGGATATTTCTGGCAGTGTCCCCATCATGGCTTCAGTGATGCATTCACAGTGGGGAACTTCTACAGTGCTCTCTCCCCGGACAGCCAGAGGGTGATTGAGTCTCTATGCCCAGGAGGGGATATCCTCACTAAGACTCCACCCGAGCTGAACCAGATGATCAGTACCCTGGCTGCCCGAGATCATTCCTGGGGGCAGAGCAGCAGAGGCAGAAATTTCCGGGACCATGGTGTGCACGCTATGGAGGCCATGTCCGGGTTAGAGCAGCAGGTGGCTGAGTTGGTGCAGACATTGAAGCTGCCCAGCAGTCTTATTCCGGGCCGAGGTCCAGCTACGCCTCCAGTAGCTCAGTGTCAGTGGTGTGAGAGCCCGAATCATCTGGTGGAGGACTGTCAGGCTATGAGGGAGTCCTCTACTCCACAAGAGCAGGTGGACTTCATCGCCAATGCTCGGCGCCTTGATCCATATAGCAATACCTACAATGAGGGATGGCGCCAGCATCCCAACTTTGCCTGGAGAAGCAACACCACTAAACCATCTGGTTTTCCAGCACCAGCGGGTGGTTTTCAGCAGAGGCAGCCCTTCCAGGCTAGGCAGGGGCCACCACCACAGCAGTAGCCCTACCAGCCTAGGCAAGGGCAGCCATCCCAGCAGCCTCAGCGTCAGTATGCCGAGCCAGCAGCAGCGCCAGCTCCCGATAATCAGATGACCGAGCTGAAGAACATTTTGGCGGCATTCATGACCACCAGCCAGGTGAATTTCACAAGGGTGGACCAGAGCATAGCCTCTCTGGAGGCAGGACAGAGGAACCAGGGTGCCATTTTGCAGGATCTACAGAACCAAGTTGGTGCCATAGCTCGCCATATTACTACCCGGGCCCCGGGGACTCTACCTGCCACCACCGTCCCCAATCCACGTGAGCCGCTCCAGCAGCTGGATGCCATCTTTACCAGGAGCAGCAAGACCATTACCGCTGATCCTGCCCCGGCCAGGCAGGAAGAACCTCTACCTGCTTCAGCACTTCCAGCCGACGATGCAAAAGCGCGGGTGGAGAAGGAAGCTCCTGCTCCTAAGCCACAACCAGTGGTTAAGGAGCATGTGCCCCAGCTTCCCTTCCCCACTCGCCTACATAAAGATAAGCTGGAGACTGAGTTTGCCAAATTTATGGCAATGTTGAAGCAGCTCAACATCAGCGTACCATTTTTGGAGGCACTGTCGAAGATGCCCAAGTACGCAAAGTTCATGAAAGATCTCCTCACCAACAAGAAGAAATTTGGGGATCTCTCGACAGTGCTGCTGAGCGAGGAGTGTTCTGCTATCCTGCAGAACAAGCTGCCCGAAAAGCGCAAGGATCCAGAGAGTTTTACTATCCCTCTTACTATTGGCAGCATGCATGTAGGCAAGTCCTTGGCGGACCTAGGCGCTAGCATAAATGTCATGCCATATAAGTTGTTTAAGAAGCTAGACCTAGGTGAACTTAGCCCTACTAGGATGAGCATTCAGCTAGCTGATCGTTCCGTTGTGCATCCTAGGGGTATCATAGAGGATCTGCTTGTTAATGTGGGTGCATTCACATATCCTGTTGACTTTGTTATTCTGGATATAAATGAGGATGTGGATGTGCCTTTGATTCTAGGTAGACCATTTGATAGCATCGTATTTGCACGTGTTTTCACTCTGGTTTCCTGTCCATTTTGGCTCGAATTGATTGTTCTTTGGCCTATTTTACGCTAGGTTGTGTTGTTTTGTCGTATTTCAGGTCCTAGCAAGTAAAGAGGTGCATAGGCGCAAGTTTCGTGTCATTTGGAGGTCAGATGGCGATTCACAGAAGGAATTACGGGCAGCCCCTGCAAAATTACGACCGTAATTTGTCAGGGAATGCCCGTAAAACAATTGCCGAGCCTTTTCCCCCAGATTTCTTCTCGGCGCTAAAATTACGGGCAAGCCTCCAGAGAATTACGACCGTAATTCCTAAAATACTGGCAGTAATTGTGGAATTACGGGCGTGGATCCTCCTCCTTCAGTTTAATTGAAACGTGCGTTTTGGGGAAAATTACAGGCAGGCCGTGATTACGGCCGTAATTCAGCCCGTAATTCGCCCAGAGTCGGGTTTTTGGAGGCAGATTCGAGCCAAGGAAGAGGTATTCGAGTTTCTAGAGCAAAAACAGAGTTTTAGAGAGAGAAAGAGCGAAGAACAAACCCTAGGAGCTATTTTGGAGTGGATTTCTCATCATTGAAGCCCAGATTGCATCCCCAGGAGTGAAGATTGACATCCCAGAGCAGATTTTCCTCATCTTTATGAGTATGA